>CM054063.1:73170280-73770280 GCA_028641055.1 Alopecurus myosuroides
TCCTCTCCATCTATATATAAAACCCTATATACTAATGGTTCGGCAGTAGAGTTAGCAGTGACAAACTGATGGGACTCATGGCAGCATGGGTAAGTCTATAGGGTAGCAACCCGATTCATCATCAGGAGCAATAAATTTTTTTTTAAAGCGGTTTCTATAACGTGTAGCAATAATACCCCCAAAAATAGGCCCCTTAGCAGGAAGGCGGCGTGCATCAAGTGCACCAAGGTTATACTTCATGCTACGGTTCAGCGCAGCATCAATGAAAGCAGGTGTGTAACTAGAAATGTTGCTAGTGTTCTCCCTACCAAGGTTACTAGTAGCAAGGTATTAAGTAAAATATCTAAGAGCGGGAAGTTGAATGATCCTTATCTTCCCTCGCTGGGATGAGCGACCATCATCGTTGGTGATTTCTCGGTAAAGCGCCTTAAGATCCGCGGGTTTCTCCTGAATCCGGCACGTTGTCCCGGTAAGCGTTGATAACTACAATGGCACAAAAATCTTCCAAGGACAAAGAAAAAGATCTACTATATTGATGAGGACATCCCTAGTTCTTCACCTATTGTTACACATGAGGATGCTCCAATACAAGATAATGAAGTAGGGATTGGTCCAATGACAAGATCAAGAACCAAGCTATTACAACAACAGGTGAATTCACTCCTACTTGAGTATAATGTTTATAATTGTGAGAACTTTATACTACCTAAATCCTTGCACTTATGTATTCTCAGGTTTATTAATAACACAAGCATGAATGGAGATCATGGAGAGGAGATACACAATGATGAAGGTGGACTAGAAGAGGAGATGGAGAACAATTATTAGCATGGTGAAAACAAGAAATAACAAGAAATAGCAATTTTTATGCATAGCAACAATTGTTATTATGATGATGACAAGGGGATGGTGCCTCCACAAGGTCAAATGCACTTAGTAGAAATCCTAACAATGTTAGGTGTGGTTTGTATACCATCTTGGCCGCACCCTATCATGTGGGGTCGGTTTGTATCTATTGTGAGTCGGTTTGGGCTGTGTTTACCCCAAACCAAGAGTCCTAGGTCGAGTAGGTTTGGTGCTTGCGCAAGGATACCCCCTTGTGGCCTCACCCCCTCTCATAAATAGATAGGCATTGCGAGTTAGAGAGATTAGACTACGTTAAAACTAAAACCCTAGACCTCTAGATTGAAACAGCTTGTAAGCCTTCATCTGGAAGTTCATCTACAAAATTTACGTGTTACCCGCTGTTCCACTGGGAATAAGAAGGTACAAGACCACTTGTAGTCGGTGGATTACTTGTGCAAGAGTGTGGAGTTGAGAATATCCTTGGGGTTGCTATCTTTTGCATTGGCATCAGGGATCAGCCGGGAGAGTTCTTAGTGGCGCACTAGTTATCATATTGAAGTTATCTGTGAGCTCACTGAGAAGATTGGGCCACCCCTTATCATCTTGGTATCAGATTTACAGGTTGCCTCAGTGAGCTATCAAATTTCCCTTTAGATTTGAGTGTTTTTATTTCCTATCCAGAAAATTGCCCCACAAAAATAGTTTAGTTCTTTCCATCACCCTAGATAATCACCTTAGTTTCATTACTATAGCTGTTTTTGTGTTTGATTTTGTGTTCCTTTTTATCTTTTTAGATTTCTTATTTTCGGCTAGGTTTAGGGTTCTTTGTTCATCTAGTCGAAATCTTATAAAAAAATAACAAAAAACAAAATCCGCTGCAGCTTGCCATATCCACCCCCAATCCGAGTCCATCAAGGAATCCTGTCGCGGCAGCGTTTTGGTTCAATTCCCTGCCGTACCGAACTCGACCACCACCTCCCACCCGAACTCGGATTTTCCCCTGTCGTTCGCTTACAAAACACCCACCCGCCCCCCGCATCGCTCTTACCATCGCACACACCAGCGCGCTGCCGCGGCACAATTTCTGCGCAAATCGCTGCCGCGCTCACGTAACCATCGCACTCGTTCGTTTCCCCGCAACGCGCTTACCAAGTTGCTGTATCGCGAGCGCGCGCGCTGCCGCGACACAAGTTTGTTTGTTTTCGCTGCCGTGAGCTTCTAGCTACTACCGCGGTACAATTTTGGCTGGTTTTTGCTGCCGTACGGCACAGATTGGCCTGTTTTGCTGTCGTGTGCTATTGTTTACTGCCGTGAGCTGCTGTTTGCTGCCGTGAGCTGCTGTTTTCCTGTCGTGAGCTGCTAAAGTCCTTTTTACTTAGTTTTTCTTTGTTTTTCCTTGTTATTTCCTGTTTTTATCACTAGGACCAATACATCCAATCTTTGTGAACCATAGCCACAACCTTTCTACAGCATTACAAATAGGAACTTGCCCACAAGTATAGCTATTTTGTGCTCTGACGGGTTGCTCATTTTCATCACCACCATTGTGTTCACTTGTTTATTGGTTCATATTGCTCCTAGTTGTGTTTAAGGCCATTGAAAAAATACAAAAAATATATAGAAAAAGAGTAAAAGTATAAAAAAAAGAGAAGAGAAAAACAGAAAATTGCAAAGAGGCCATATTGATACATTGTTTCTAGTTGAGCTTGCCTTTGTGACACTTGGTTTTTCATTGAGCAATAGTGTGCCTGTCAATTAAGAGCCTAGCTAGTGACTTTCTAGTGCATTGCAAAACTCATCCATATATTTGCTTTGCCACATTTGTCTCCATTATTGTGTGAGTTTCTTGGGTATTTTTATATCTTCACAAAGACATCAAATAGGACTTGTTACTTTGGTGATTGTTAGGTATCCATACCAAGCCCCACTAAATAACCTTGTTTGCTTTTGTGAGAGTTAAAAACCTAGGTATTCTCTTCTTCACATCATAGTACATTAATTGCCTCTACTTGTGGTAAGTATTTCTATTCACTTTGGAAGGGTAAGATAACCTATTGTCTTGCTAGATTTTTGAGTGAGTTGTGAGAGAACACCACAACCTATACTTGTTTCTATTTCACTAACCTACTAATGGATCCTTCTAGTGATGATCTTGTGAAGCAATAGAGGGACCATAAGGAGGGAGTAAATTGGAGGGAGTATGAGGCCCTAAGAGATGTTTTGACAAATCAAATGAGAGACAATCATAAAGAATTCAAGGAATATGTCAATGGTGCATGTGATCCATTATACAACACTGTCCAAGGATTGGAGACCAAGGTGGATGAGACCCATAAGTTGGCCGAAAAGAACAATGGGGAGGTGAAATCCATCAATGATGCTATTGCTCAACTAGTTACTACACTTGCTGGTCTTCAAACTATGATTCAAGCAAGGCTACCAATTGTTGATGATGATAATGTAGTGTCCATAGTGATGCTAATAATGGATTGGAAGCTAATATGGTAGTGGATCCACATCATGGCCGTGGAGCTAGAGGAGATAGAGCCCGAGGAGGATATCAAGGCCGAGCCCATAATTTTGTGGCAAGGAGAGTGCCCAATAATGTGATTCCAGAAAATCAAAGAGAGGATGGTTTGAGTAAGCCAAAATTATCTATTCCTTCTTTCAGTTTTGATACTATGGATGTGGAGGAATATTTACTATGGGAGCTAAAAATTGAGAAGCTATGGAGATTGCATGATTATAGCGAGGATAGAAAAATCAAATTGGCATCTTCTGAGTTTGATGGATACGCTCTTAGATGGTGGGATACTACTGTGAGAAAGAGGCAAGAGGATGGTGAATTACCCATTGTCACTTGGAACACCATGAAGAGAGTTATGAGGATAGATTTGTTCCACCAAATTACATAAGGCAACAATTTGATCAATTGCAACAATTGAGGCAAGGTACTATGACTGTTGATGTTTGTTATCAAGAGATGGAATTAATCATGCAAAGGGCACGTGTGAGAGAGCAATTGGAGCAAACAATGCAAAGGTTTATTTCAGGTTTGAATTATAAAATCAAGGGCATTGTTAGGCATCACCAATATCATGATATGCATGAATTATTACATCATGCTAGGGAGCCTGAATCACACATCAATGAGTAGGCTAAAATTACAGCAAGGACAAGGAGTAGATTTCCCATGAGATCATCTACTATGCCTAGTACACCACCTCCTCCATCTCTTAGCCGTGGTGTTTCATCATCCAAGGCAGAGCCTAGCACCTCTATTGCAAAGAAATCATCACAACCAGCTGCAAGTACCACGGGTTCAAGTGCTTCTACTACAAGGAATAGAGATATTACATGTCATACATGTGGAGGAAAGGGGCACTTCAAGAGGGATTGTCCAAATACAAAGGTGATGATTATCAATGAGAACAATGATTATGAGACAGGTGATGATGTTGATCCTAATGATAATGATGATGATGGTTATTTGAGTGATACTCCATTGGATGCCTATGCTACTACTATGCCATCTATTATTTGCACACAAAAATCATTAAGTGTTATTCCTAGTCCTGAAAATCAAAGGTGCAATTTGTTTCAAACAAAGGCTGTTATTGGTCCTAATATGGCTTGCAAAGTCTTTATTGATGGAGGGAGTTGCAGGAATTTGGCTAGCAAAGATCTATGTGCAAAGCTAAATTTGAAATATCTACCACACCCTTGTCCTTATCATATCCAATGGTTGAGTAGCTCGGGATAAATGAAGGTGACTCATATGGTGTGTGTGGAATTTCAAATTGGACCTTATAAGGATACTATTGAGTTTGATGTGGTTCCCATGACAGTTTGCCACTTATTATTGGGAAGGCCTTGGCAATTTGATAGAAGTGTGAAGCATGAAGGAAGAGCAAATACTTATGAGTTGCATCATCATGGGAAGACTATTATTTTGAGGCCTATGACTCCACAACAAATTGTAAATGAGTCCCAATCCAAAATTGATATGAGAGTGGAAAAAGAGAGAGAGAGGGATGAGGGAACACAAAAATCACAAGCCTTGGGGAGTGATAGCCTAGCCAATTCGAGTGGTAAAAAGAGAGAGAACCTATTATGCATGTTAGCCACTAAAGAGGATTTGAGGTAATTTAGGGATGATCCTACCTTAGTACCTATTGTGCTTATTCACAAGGGAGAGATTTTGGTTTCTAATGACATGACCCCTATTCTTCTTGGTGTTTCTCATGTGTTGTAGGATTTTGATGATGATTTTCAAGGAGATATTCCCTCGGGACTGCCACCATTGAGAGGGATTGAGCATCAAATTGATTTAATTCCTGGAGCATCTTTACCAAACCGAGCCCCTTATAGAACCAATCCACAAGAAACAAAGGAGATACAAAGGCAAGTACAAGAACTACTAGATAAAGGTTATATTTGAGTTAGTCTTTCTCCTTGTGATGTCCCCGTTATTTTGGTTCCTAAGAAAGATGGTACTTGGCGCATGTGTGTAGATTGTAGAGCAATTAATAACATCACTATTCGTTATCGTCATCCTATACCACGTTTAGATGAATTAAGTGGTGCTACTCTTTTCTCTAAAATTGATTTGCGTAGTGGATACCATCAAATAAGAATGAAAGAGGGATATGAATGGAAAACTGCATTTAAAACAAAATTTGGTTTATATGAATGGTTAGTGATGCCTTTTGGTTTAACTAATGCACCTAGTACTTTTATGAGACTAATGAACCATATTTTGAGAGATTTTATTGGTAGATTTGTGGTAGTTTATTTTGATGATATTCTCATATATAGCCACAATGAACATGATCATATTAATCATATTAGACAAGTTTTGCAAGTGCTAAGAGAAAATAAATTGTATGGTAATCTTGAGAAGTGCACTTTTTGCAAACATAAGGTCATCTTTTTGGGATATGTAGTTTTTAAACATGGGATTGAAGTTGATACATCAAAAATTGAAGCTATTCGAAATTGGCCAATTCCAACTAATGTGAGTCAAGTTAGAAGTTTTAATGGGCTTGCTAGTTTCTATAGAAGATTTGTGCCTAATTTTAGTACTATTGCTGCCCCTTTAAATTATCTAACTAAAAAGGGTGTTGATTTCGAGTGGGGTGTTGCTCAAGATGTTGCTTTTGATTCTTTGAAAGAAAAGTTGATTTCGGCCCCACTTCTAATGCTACCAAATTTTGATAAACAATTTGAGATTGAATGTGATGCTAGTGGCATAGGTATTGGAGGTGTGTTAATGCAAGAAAAGAAACCTATTGCCTATTTTTCTGAAAAATTAAATGGTGCACAATTGAATTACTCTATTTATGATAAAGAATTATATGCACTTGTGAGAGTTTTAGAGGTGTGGAAACATTATTTGTGCCCTAAGGAATTTATTATTCATAGTGATCATGAGGCATTAAAATTCTTAAAGTGTCAAACAAATTTGAATAAAAGACATGCCAAAAGGGTTGAGTTTATTGAATCTTTTCCATATATAATTAAACATAAAAAGGGATTGGAAAATGTAGTTGTTGATGCTTTGTCAAGAAAGAATATGTTACTCTCAAATTTGGAGATTAAGGTTTCGGGTTTGGAGGGTATTAGAGATTTATATGATGAAGATAATGAATTTTCTATGCCATTTAATAAGTGTACTATTGTTAAGGCATGGGATAAATTCCATATACATGATGGATACTTGTTTAGAGCTAACAAATTATGTATTCCCGAGTGTTCTTTGTGTTTGTTCTTAATACATGAATCTCATAGTGGAGGTTTGATGGGACACTTTGGAAGAGAGAAGACATTGCTTATGTTGGCTGAAATTTCTATTGGGCACATACGAGAAGAGATGTGTATAGATTGGTGCAAAGATGCATTACTTGCAACAAGTCCAAGTCTAAGCTAAAACCCCACGGGTTTTACACCCCATTGCCATCACCTAGTACACCGTGGGAGGATATAAGTATGGATTTTGTTTTGGGCTTGCCAAGGACAAAAAGAGGACATGACTCTATCTTTGTGGTTGTGGACAGATTTTCAAAGATGGCTCACTTCATTGCTTTCCACAAGAGTGATGATGCTTCTCACATTGCAAATTTATTCTTTAGAGAAATTGTGAGATTACATGGAGTGCCAAGAACTATTGTTTCGGATAGAGATGTCAAGTTCATGAGTTATTTTTGGAAGACACTTTGGGGTAAGCTTGGCACTAAGCTATCATTTTCTACTACTTGCCACCCCCAAACTGATGGCCAAACCGAGGTGGTTAATAGAACATTGTCCACATTATTGAGAAGCATGATCAAGAAAAATTTGAAGGAGTGGGAGGAGTGTTTGACCCATGTGGAATTTGCATATAATAGAGCTGTGCATTCAACTACTCAATTATGTCCTTTTGAGGTGGTTTATGGTTTCAAGCCTATTACTCCTCTTGATTTATTACCACTTCCTACACAAGATAGAATTAATATGGAGGCATCAAAGAGGGCTGATTTTGTTAAGAGGATTCATGAGAAAACAAAAGAGGCAATTGAGAAGAAAGGAAGACATGTGGTTGAAAGAGTAAACAAGAAGAGGAAAGAAGTCATATTTCGGCCAGGAGACATGGTGTGGGTGCACTTTAGAAAGGATAGATTCCCCACATTGAGAAAATCAAAATTGATGCCTAGAGGTGCCGGTCCTTATAGAGTTATTTCAAGGATCAATGATAATGCATACAAGATTGACCTCCCAATTGATGAGTTTGGTGTTAGCATTTCTTTTAATGTGGCTGATTTGACACCTTACCATGGAGATGATTTAGCATCGAGGTCGATGCCTTTTCAAGAGGGGGAGGATGATGAGGACATCCCTAGTTCTTCACCTATTGTTACACATGAGGATGCTTCAATACAAGCTAATGAAGTAAGGATTGGTCCAATGACAAGATCAAGAACCAAGCTATTACAACAACAGGTGAATTCACTCCTACTTGAGTATAATGTTTATAATTGTGACAACTTTATACTACCTAAATCCTTGCACTTATGTATTCTCAGGTTTATTAATAACACAAGCATGAATGGAGATCATGGAGAGGAGATACACAAGGATGAAGGTGGAATAGAAGAGGAGATGGAGAACAATTATTAGCATGGTGAAAACAAGAAATAACAAGAAATAGCAATTGTTATGCATAGCAACAATTGTTATTATGATGATGACAAGGGGATGGTGCCTCCACAAGGTCAAATGCACTTAGTAGAAATCCTAACAATGTTAGGTATGGTTTGTATACCATCTTGGCCACACCCTATCATGTGGGGTCGGTTTGTATCTATTGTGAGTCGGTTTGGGTTGTGTTTCCCCCAAACCAAGAGTCCTAGGTCGAGTAGGTTTGGTGCTTGCGCAAGGATACCCCCTTGTGGCCGCACCCCCTCTCATAAATAGATAGGCATTGCGAGTTAGAGAGATTAGACTACGTTAAAACTAAAACCCTAGACCTCTGGATTGAAACAGCTTGTAAGCCTTCATCTGGAAGTTCATATGCAAACTTTACGTGTTACCTGCTGTTCCACTGGGAATAAGAAGGTACAAGACCACTTGTAGTCGGTGGATTACTTGTGCAAGAGTGTGGAGTTGAGAATATACTTGGGGTTGCTATCTTTTGCATTGGCATCAGGGATCAGCCGGGAGAGTTCTTAGTGGCGCACTAGTTATCATATTGAAGTTATCTGTGAGTTCACTGAGAAGATTGGGCCACCCCTTATCATATATAATTTGAAGCCAACAGTGGGACCAAAATGTGTGTTTTGAAATTGAAAACTCTCAACAAAAGATTTTGTGAGAGCTGCATATTGAGGCCCTTCATCCTCCATATAGTTGGTTAGACCAACTCTTTCAATAAGCATATGAAAGTCATCTAATAAATCTGCACTTCTTCGAAATGTAATGCAAGGGAAGCTAGATGGGTTAGCGATACCATCTCCTTCCGCATCGTCAATAGTCGGTGCAATAACGTCTTCATTGTACGATGGATGATACGTCATAAACGTATCCCTAATTTTTGATGTTCCATGTTGTTTTCTTATTGTTTCCCGCATGTTTTCTATACACTTTATGTCATTTAACATGTTTTCTGGGACTAACCTATTAACAAGATGCCACAGAGCCAGTTTCCTGTTTTCTGCTGTTTTTAGTTTCAGAAAAGTTGTTCTAGAAATATTCTCGGAATTGGAAAATTTGAAAGCCAGAAGTCCTAAAAGTCCCGGAAGCTTCCAGAAGTCCCGAAGAGCCCCGGAGGGGGGCCACAGGGTGGCCACACCATGGGGTGGTGCGGGTCCCCCTGCCCGCGCCACCTAGGAGTGTGGTCCCCTGGCCACCTCCCGGCATCGCCCTTTCTCCCATATATACTCCCCGATGCATAAACCCTAGAGAAATCAACCTTTTCCACAAAATAAATCCGTAGCTCCGCCGCCGCCGCCGACAAGTTTCGGGGGACGGATCTCTGTTCTGACACCCTGTCGGGACAGTGAAGTGCCCCCGGAACCATCTCCATCGACTCCACCGCCATCTCCATTGCCGTTGCTGTCTCCTATGATGAGGAGGGAGTAGTTCTCCCTCGAGGCTGAGGGCTCTACCGGTAGCTATGTGGTTCATCTCTCTCCAATGGTGTGATCTTTATGTGATCATGAGCTCTGTAATCTAGTTGAATATGTAGATTGACCTTCATCTGTTATGCTACTCAAGTGGTTTTGTTATCTCCGTAAACACTTTGATCACGGGGTAAAGGTGACAGTGTGTGCTCTGTGTGGTTTAGCATGATATTTATATCTTGTGTTGGAAGGTGAACCTATGAAATTGTGGCGTTTGTTTAGTACTAATTTATGGCGCTCGTAGTGACATTGGGGTGCCCTAGAGAGGGAATATAGACTTGAGGAGTGATGTTAAAGCCCTACGCAATGATTAGTGTTCGTTATTCGATCGGAGAGTGGTTCGGAGTAGCATAGTGAAGAAATGATATTTATGCATTCAATTATGTGATCATTGTTGAGAGTGTCCACTAGTGAAAGTAGGAGCCCTAGGGCTTATTTCCAAGCATTGAAACATTGTTTTCCGCCTGTTCTGCTACATGTTTGCTTGCTGCCATTTTTATTTCAGATTGTTATTATCACTTATAATCATCCATACTACTTGTATTTTACTCTCTCTCTTCGCCGAACTAGTGCACCTATATACCTGACAAGTATATTGGATGTGTTGGGGACACAAGAGACTTCTTGTATTTTGATTGCAAGGTTGCTTGAGAGGGATATCTTTGACCTCTACCTCCCTGAGTTCGATAAACCTTGGGTGATCCACTTAAGGGAAACTTGATGTTGTTCTACAAACCTCTGCACTTGGAGGCCCAACACTGTCTACCAGAATAGAAGCGTGCGTAGACATCGAGCTCTTTTCTGGCGCCGTTTCCGAGGAGGTAAGGTAAAAGGTACTCACATCCTCGGGTGTGAGTGCTCGAAGTTATTTGCTTTAGACTCTGCAATTATATCTTTCTGTTTCTTGTTTTCACTAGTCTGTCTTATTTTTACTTGTTACTTGTTTTTATATTTATGCTTAAATGAAAAACAACAAAAATATGAGAGAGCATTATAATCTTTATCTTGAGTTAGGACATGAAGTGTTTGAAGAGAAAATTAAAAAACCTATGGAACTTTATTTGCATGCTAGTGGCAATGTTATTAGTATGAACTCTTTAAACACCATTATTGCTAATGCTATGGAAGAATCTAAGCTTAGGGAAGCTAGTTTTGATGAATATGATATTTTTAGTCCCCCAAGTTTTGAGGAGAAAATTTTCTTTGATGATACTTTGACTCCTATATATGATGATTATAATGATTGTGGTATTCTAGTTCCACCTCTTTACAATGATAAATAAGATATTTTAATTCCACCTATGTCGCACCCGGACTTCTAAAGGATACTCGCAGTTCCGTTGAACAGTAGTTGATTGGATTACGGGGCTTACCGGCACCCGCATCTCTTACGAGTAGGCCAACACACGTATGTGTGACAACCAACCCCTACTGTTCATCGTCTACGTAAACCATCCCATAGAAATCAGGATACTACCATTGACGTACTTCATACCATACACACATGGTACGTCAACGGCGTTTAACAGAATGATAGCGCAACATATCTCAAAGACACAAAAGATGGAAATAAGTTGCAAATAGCTCTCACTAGAGCAGAGATAGCAAATACAATCATCCAGAGTACACATGTCCCAACATAACATCATTACATCTCAGCGGAAGCATTCAACGGGTCTGAGTACAGACAAATCCAAATAGGCTTAAGAAGCCGGGAATGAAAGGAAAACGGAGCCCATCCACGATGCCTCGGATCCTGCCCGGGTCCTCTATCTACTCGTCAGCAGCCTCGTCAAACTCCACGTAGTAGCCGTCACGGGGATCCTCGTAAGCGTAGTCTGCGGAAACCACAGCCCCAAAGGGGTCAGTACATAAACGTACTGGCAAGCAAGACTCACAGTTCACCAAAGTGTAACCCGTCAACACCAAGCACAGATGCTTTGGGTTCAACGGAAGAAAGGGTGATACAAAAGATGCGGCAGCTGGCTGCACTAACCAACTACAGAACATGATACAACTTCCGGCTAACAGAAAGGAGATAAGATAGCGTATCGTAACCAACTATAACTAACCACCAAACAAACCCATCCTGGACCTCGCCCCTTATCCAAAGAAGCAATCCGAGGATAACTCACACAGTTGGATTAATGATGGATCAAGTTGTTGTGTCAATAAGCCTATTACTAGTCAAGTTATCATTAGTTAGGCGTAAGTTGTTCTGAGTACTTGTTAGCCAGTACTTTCACCAAGTTAACCATAACCGCGGAAAACACAGCTTCTCGAGAAGATTTATCCCTGCAGGGGTGCTCCAATTTGGCCGTACACGTAAGAATATCCCGCCAGATGGGAATCAAACCCACCAAGCGAGGCACTCTACACAACTCAACTCTTCTTCGCATCAAGCCCAAAGAACCCCGTGCAAGTGAGCGCACGGCTAATCAAGCCCCACGAAGAAAAGGGGACCCTCATAGCACTCTAAGAACGTGTCTCCCTAAATGCCGACTACAAAAGTTCCACCCTGGCCTCGGGTTCGTACCTGCATATGCGTGCGGCAAATGGAAAACCCGAACTAAATGAGGCGATTTGGACGAGATGCGAATCGAATCAAATTGAGGGGGGCGCCCATACACGCTTCCCACATGCGGATAGTGCGCTCATCATGGATCAGTAGACAAGACCCTTTTCCTAATTAGGGTCGACACTAGCAGGCCTCAAAACCACGCCGGGCCTCCTGCCGGTGCCTTATCAGCAAATTATTATTACCCAAAGATTAACAGGTTGTTGTTTAACATCGAGCCCCAGAACATAATGGAAATATAATAACAGAAAGTAACGGGTAACAGACTCGAGCCAAAACAACCCTAAGCATGCTAGTAAGACACGGGCTCAAACAACGGGGTTATGGGAGTGGAGGTGAGGCAATATCAGGGTTAAAGGATAACATGTGATAGGTTCGTAACAGAAACAACTATACATAGGGCTAGCAGAATAGACAACGGAAAGTATCGGTAACCAATGTTGAAAGGAACACAGTGGTTCATGTGAGTGATAACTTGCCTGCAAACTCAGCAGCCTGGTACTGAGCTAGATCCTCAGAACGGGTGTCGTAAGTATCGTCTGTCTCAACGTCGTCATCTATCCGAGAAGAAGCAAACAAACAATGCAGAAAGATAAACAATCAATAACATGGCATAGTGCACAATCATGGGATGATGCATGTCAGGTTAAGGGATGCATCAAAATAAACTAGTTGACATGGTAACACAATTTAAATGGACCCATAGGCAATTTGAGTTGCATATGAAAAGCCCATGAATTATGGTTGAAACAATTGTTTTCCAACTAACCAATGGGTGATAGTGGATTAGTATGATGCATGGATGAGGAAAACAGAAAAATAACAACAATAGAAACAATTTAAAATAGGGTTTACCAAGTTTAGAAATTTATTTATTAAGTTAGGGAATTTTGGTTACTTAAAGGGGTTACACAAGTATTTGTTGTTTTCAGCAATTTAAATTGTTCAAAACAAATAACAAAGTTCATATTTGAAAAGAACACAAAATTTTGGTTGGATTACATGTTTCAAATATTGAAAAAGGAATTAGGAGGAATTTATTATGAATTAAACAAGATTAAACAAGTTTTAAATGAATTTAAAACAAGCATGAATTTTATTTGTTCAAAACATAAATTCAAATTCATATTTGAAAAGGTTATACTTTTCTAGTTTGAAAACATATTTTATAAGTTCAAAAATAATTTAATTTGAGCAAGTTATGAATTTAGCAAATTTAAATGATTTAAACAAGGTTTAAATTATTTAAGCAATTTTAATTACTCAAAACATGAAACAAAATTTATATTTGGAAAGGTGTTCCAAAATAGCATGGAAAACATATTTTATTTGCATTATTTGGATTAAGTATGAATTAGTTATGCAATTATACAAATTTCAAATGAATTGTTTGAATTTGAATTTTGGATGCATTTGAATTATTCAAAACAGAATACAAGTGGCTTAAATAGATAGATAATTAAATTTGGTTCAACAAACATATTTTGTTTATATTATTTGGAATTTGGAAATGAAAGTTATTATCATTTTATTTTCAGGGACCATTCTGTAATTAAAAGGACTTGTTTTTGAAAAAGAAAAGGGCTGGATTTCTTTTTATACCGCGCAGCTATCTACCCTAGGGCACTGCCAGTGGGACCTGGGCCAGCGTGGATGCACGCGTGGCAGCAGTGCCACAGACAGGTGGGGCCTGCCTGTCAGTGCCCAGCGCAAAATAGCGGATTTAATCCGCGGGTGCGAGGACTCGAATCTGCGCCCCGCGACGTGCGCGCTAGCACTGCAACCAGTGCGGTGCTCGATCGTTTCTGTCAGTCTACGCTACGCAGCCAAGGTAAGGTTTAGTTTCGCGTTTCTGAATTTTTTAACTGACGAACGAACGTTTCTGAACATTGGACAGAAGGTGGACGGCGGCCGGCGGCGAGCCGCAGTGCTCGATGTCGTGGACGCTGCGGTGCGTGTGATGTGCTAGTGTGCCGTGGTGCTCGCGCAAGCAGAGAGAGAGGAGGTGAAGGTCACGGTGATGCTCACCGGCGATGTAGTCGTAGCCGCGGCTCGGGGAGGAATCCGGCGGCGACAACACGGACGGCGGCGGTGCTGTGGTGAAACTCCGCGGCTGTTGTGGTGTCCAGGAGCTCGAGGTAAGTACGGGGGTCTCGTCCCCGTGGTCAGCACGAGGGGAGAACGCGCAGATCGTCGGCGTCGTCCATGGGTTCAGTCGACGGCGAGGTGGACGATGCGGACAGCGGCGAGGATGGCGGCGTGGAAGCAGGGGGTCTCCGGGCTCGAGGAGGTGTCGTCGAGGAAGAGGGATGCACGGCGGACCGATTCCTGTGGCTAAGTTGGATGGTGGCGTTGCGAGGTGGCGGTGGTCATCGGATCTTCAGGTAGGTGGCGCTCCGGTGAGGTTGCAGAGAGGGGATCGGCAGCGAGAGAGAGGAAACGGCGGCGGTGCTCGAGGGGATAGGGTGGCCTAGGTCGTCTAGGGCTAGCAGGGCTCGGGGGTAGGGTTTTTATAGGCTTAGGGGCGCGCTCTCGGCCGTTCGCTGCGGCTGCCGGCGACGTGGCATCGCTCGGATGCCTGCCGTACGCGGGGAAGAAGGAAAAGGGGAGGAGCGAACCGGTACGGGCCGTGGAGTTGGGCTGGGTTCGCGTGGGGAGAAGGGAAAAGGTGGGCTGGGCACAGCCCACTGCCCCTGGCGCTCGTTTTCTTTTTAAAATTTTCTTCTGTTTATTTTTTTTTTGCAGAAATGAAAATGGAAGAAAAAGATAAGTTTTAGGGCTAGGAAAAATTTAAAAAAATTTGGGTGAGTTAATTAGGTCAACATCAAACACTTGCCAATTTCTGTTTTCCAAATATTTCAAAATAACTTGTTGTTTGCAAATTTGTTCAAATTTGAATTAATTTGATTATAATTGAAATATTTGAAACAAGATTTAAATAGGGTGAACCCTAAGGTTTAAATGGAACAAAAGGTTAGAAAATGTTTTGGTAATTTTCAATAATTTGAAATTGGGTGCTGTTTGTGGTTTGATTTGAATTTTTGAATAACATTGGAATTAATTGATTGATTAAAAACCACCATTTTTAATAGTTGAACCTTATGGATTAATTGGAAACAATTGGTTGTTTTTATTTGAACCTTTTATTTGAAAAAGATTGTAAGATAACAAGTATGAAACAAAGGTTTGAATAATGTTTGAATTTCAATTGTGAAAACAGAGAAAAACAGATGCAAACAAAAGGAAAACAAATGCAAACAAGAAATGAGTATGATGACATGATGCAAAACTTTAATAAAACAAGAAACAAACATTCTAGGGATGGTTTTTCATACTTGGGATGTTACAAAACGCCCCCCCTTGAAGGAATCGCGCCCCGAGATTCCTTACTTAGAAGAGAAAAGGTCCGGATACTTCTTGCGAAGATCCTCTTCGGTCTCCCATGTTGCCTCTTTATCGGAATGATGTGACCACTGCACTTTCAAGAACTTGGTGCTCTTGTTGCGAGTCTTACGCTCGGTCTCATCGAGAATACGAACAGGGTGCTCCTCATAAGAGAGATCATCTTGCAGTTCAATGGAATCATGATCAACTGCACGATCTGGATCTTTGAAACACCTCTTGAGCTGTGACACGTGAAACACATCGTGCACCTTGGATAGTTTTTCTGGAAGTTCAAGACGATAGGCATTTTCTGCACGCCTTGAGAGAATGTTGAAAGGACCAATGTATCTTGGTGCAAGCTTTCCTTTCACACCAAAACGATGAGTGCCTCTGAGGGGAGTTACACGGAGATATGCCTTGTCACCAGGTGCATAGATCATGTCCCTGTGCTTGCTGTCATAGTAGCTTTTCTGACGAGACTGAGCAATCTTGAGATTGTTGCGAATGATGCGTACTTTCTCTTCGGCTTCCTTAACAATGTCAGGGCCTAAGAGTGAACGTTCACCAGCTCCAGACCAATTGATTGGACTCCTGCATCTGCGGCCATAGAGTGCTTCAAATGGTGCCATGCCTAGGCTTGCCTGGAAGCTGTTGTTGTAGGAGAATTCAGCATATGGAAGGCAATCCTCCCATTTCATGCCAAAGGAGAGACCACATGCTCTGAGCATATCCTCGAGAATCTGATTGACTCTTTCGACTTGCCCTTGAGACTGAGGGTGGTAAGCTGTGCTGAACAGAAGTTTGGTGCCCAATGCTTCTTGAAAGCTTTTCCAGAAATGAGAAGTGAAGATACTTCCACAGTCTGAGCTTATTTCCAATGGAACACCATGAAGAGGAACAATCTTTGCTGTGTAGAGCTCTGCTAACTGGCTAGCTGAGATTGTTTCTTTGACAGCAAAGAAGTGAGCTACTTTAGTGAGACGATCAATAACAACGAAGATTGCATCGTTGCCCTTCTTGGACTTTGGAAAACCAGTGACGAAGTCCATTTCAATCATGTCCCACTTCCACTCAGGGATTTTCAGAGGTTGGAGTAGACCGGCTGTTTTCTGATGGACTACCTTAACACGTTGACAAACATCGCATTCAGAAACATATTGAGCAATTTCACGTTTCATGCCAGGCCACCAATACAGTGTCTTGATATCCTGGTACATCTTTGTACTTCCAGGGTGAATGGAAAGAGGAGTTTCATGAGCCTCCTTGAGAATAACATCTTTGAGACTTTGAACTTGAGGAACTGCAATGCGTCCTTCAAAGAACACAGTTCCTTTGTCATCAATTGAGAAGGACTTAAATTTCTCCTTGCCTTCTTTGATGTGTTCTACCATCTTCTTGATTTCAGCATCACGAAGTTGTTCAGAACGAATCTTGTCCTCGAGAGTTGGACTGGCTGTCAAGTTTGCAAGATAACCTTGAGGAACAAGACCAAGGTTCAGCTTCTGGAATTCTTCATGAAGTGGAGGTTGGCTTTCCATGATCATGAGATTATTGCAATACGACTTGCGACTGAGAGCATCGGCCATAACATTAGCCTTGCCTGGAGTGTAAGAAATGGTGAGATCAAAGTCTTTAATCTTTTCAATCCATCTCCTTTGCCTGAGGTTTAGATTTGGTTGAGTGAAGATGTATTTCAGACTCTTATGATCGGAAAAGATTTCAGTGCGGTTACCCAACAAGTATTGCCTCCATTTCTTGAGGGCAAACACAACTGCTGCAAGTTCTAGGTCATGTGTGGGATAATTTTGCTCATGTGCATTCAACTGACGTGAAGCATAAGCCACAACTTGACGTTCTTGCATAAGAACTGCACCTAGACCTTGGAGAGATGCATCGCAGAATATCTGGAAAGGTTTGGTAGTATCTGGGCCAACCAGAACTGGTGTAGAAGTGAGTTTAGTCTTCAGGAGATTGAAACTTTCATCACATTGTGGAGACCAAACGAACTTCTTGTCCTTCTTTGTGAGATCAGTGAGAGGTTTGGCAATCTTGGAAAAGTTTTGGACGAAACGACGGCAATAGCTAGCCAAGCCAAGAAAACTTCTTACTTGCTTTACCGTCTTAGGAGGTTTCCAATCAACAATTGCTTTAACCTTTTCTGGATCAATGGCTATGCCCTTGGCAGAAATGACATGACCAAGGTAAGTAACTTCTGGAATCCAGAACTCACATTTGGAGAACTTGGCATATAGACGATGCTCGCGAAGCTTCATGAGAGTGAGACGAAGATGTTCTCCATGCTCTTCCTCAGATTTTGAGTAGACCAGAATGTCATCAAGATATACCACAACGAACTTGTTGAGGTATTCATGGAAGACAGAATTCATGAGTCTAGAGAATGTCGCCGGTGCATTGGTGAGACCAAAGGACATGACGGTGTATTCATACAGACCGTACCGAGTGGTGAAAGCTGTTTTTTGGAATATCTTCCTTTCTGATCTTTATTTGATGGTAACCCATTCTCAAGTCCAACTTGGAGAATATTGAGGCTCCGGCAAGTTGATCAAAAAGATCATCGATACGAGGAATTGGATACTTGTTTTTGATGGTTTTCTCGTTAAGAGGACGATAGTCAACAACGAGTCTCTTTGTTTGATCCTTCTTCGCAACGAACAGGGTTGGGCAACCCCAAGCGTAGGAACTAGGTTGAATGTAACCTTTTTCCATGTACATATCGATTTGCTCCTTCAACAGTTTCAGTTTAGGAGGAGCTATCTTGTATGGATGCTTAGAGATTGGAGCAGTACCTGGTTCAAGCTCGATCACGAACTCAACTGCTCTGTCCGGAGGCATCCCTGGCAACTCTTCTGGAAAGACGTGAGGGAATTCACAAACCACCGGAACATTTTCGAGTAGAGGTAGAGGTTTAGCATCGAGGGTGTATAGCTGAACAGAACTTGCTTCATTTGGAGAATAGACTATCTGGCCAGAAGGGTGGAACAGAGTTATTGACTTTTGAGCACAGTCAATTTTAGCTCTATTGGCCTTCAACCAATCCATACCAAGAATGACATCAATGTCAGAACTTCCCAGCAACATGAGTGAAGCAAGGAAAATGTGGCCTCCAATTAGGATTTGATTATCCTTACTTATCTTGGAAGTCAACATTTGAGATCCCGGAGAGTGAACGGTGATTTGATTGCTTAGTGGAACCACCATTAGGTTGTTTGTTGCGGCAAAAATCTTTGACACAAAAGAATGCGATGCTCCGGTATCAAACAACACTTTAGCTGGAAAAGAGTTTACGGGTAATATACCGAGAACGACGTCAGCAGCTTCTTCAGCTTTGTCGGCCTTGATATGATTCACCCTTGCGGTCCTCCCGACAGGCCTGTTGTTGGAGTTGAAGGCTTTAGCCGGGGGAGCACGCACCATTGCCTGGTTTGTGTTGGGACGAGGTGGTGGTGGAGGTAGCTGCCTCTGAGTGCACTTGTCAGCGTAGTGCCCCGTCTGCTTGCACTTGAAGCAAGTGACGACACGAGGAGGATCTGGCCTTGGCTGCCCCATTGAAAACCTCTGAGCCTGCATGTGAGCTGGGTTGGGTGGGCGGGGAGCGAAGCCTGGAGAAGCTTGGGCGTATGGAGCCCGAGTGACAGCAGCATTTGGCACCCAGATGCGGCACTTCTGCGGAGGGGTGGTCATGTTGGAGGAGGAACCACCCTCACGCGAGTGCTTTCGAGACTCCTCGAACGCCTTGCGCCCATTTTCTTCATTGAGCGCGGTGTTAACGAGCTCCTCGAAGTCTTTGGCCTTGATGTTGGTGAGGGCGTACTTGAGTTCCGGGTTAAAACCTCTGCGGAACCTTGCCATCTTCTTAGACTCAGTGGACACCTCATCACCAGCGTAACGAGCGAGGCGATTGAACTCACTCTGATAGCCAATGACGTCCAGCTTGCCCTGCTTGAGAGAGCAAAACTCTACACGCATCCTTTCCATGAGACCATCTGGAATGTGGTGATTCAGGAAGGCTTCCTTGAAACAACCCCAGGTGATTGGATAGCCAGCTCTCATGGTCTGGTAGTTCTCCCACCAAGTAGCTGCCTGACCCTTCAGTAGGTAGGAGGCATACTTGACCTTGTCTTCCTCAGCAACGTGAGCAATGTCCAGAGCCTTGGCCATCTCACGGATCCAGTCATCAGCATCCAGAGGCTCGCGTGTTGCCACGAAAGCTCTCGGCCCCAGACTCAGAAACTCCTTGATACTGACTCGTGGAGCGTTCTGGTTGTTGTGCTGATTAGCCTGGAACTGGGCCATCTGCGTCACGACCTGAGTCATCTGAGTCAACAGCTCCGTGATTGGCGGTGGCTCAGGCGGGTTGTTCCTTGTTGGCGGCATCCTGAATGGAAATGCATTTTAGCACAACAATAGAAAGGATAGACTTGGTAACCAAAAGCGAGATTATTCCGACGCATAAATAGATAACCAACAGGTACATCATCACATGTTCAAATACATCAGAATATCCAACACACCATAAATGGTTCAAATGCCACATGATAACTAAACATAGCTAAGAATGGATACATCGGTACTCCCATGCTCATCACGCAGGACGGCGGTGAGTAGTACGACGAGAGGTACGGTGAGGAGCACGCCCACGAAAGTAGGTAGAACGACGATCCATATAGATCTGACGTGGTCTGAGAGCGACTCTAGGTGTGGTGAAGTACATAGCGTCGACTCCCTGTGCTCCAAAGCATGGAATCCCAGTGTAACCAGCACCGAGGTTGAGGAGTGGACCTCTGACCGGCTCGTAACCTCCCGCATCTGGCAGACGACGACCCACTGGCTGATCGAAACGTGCAAAGCGCTCATCTCCAACAAATTCCGTGGTGTAAGTCGCCAGACGAGTCAGAGCAAGGTAGAGCTGCTCTCTGACTGAGGCCAACTCCTGAGAAAGTGTGCTGGCAACTGCGTCACTGTGCCTCACAAACTGAGCGGTGGTGTGCAGCCTGGAGTTATCATGCTCGTAGACATCCAGGTTGTCGTAGAGAGTGAAGTGAGCTCCCTCCGAAGTGATGTAACCACGGGGGATGTGGCGATAGATAGAATCGTCAAATCCCCAGTAGTCAGCACGAAGTACGGTGAGACTCACATAAGCTGCCTGCTGCACAGCCATATCCACTGTGGAACCTACTGCCTCGTAGCGGTGGACAACGCTCATGCCATCATCTGACAGAATGTAGACGATAGCCTGGTAGTAGGTCTGGTCAAACTCTCACTGCTGCTCGTAAACCTGGTACTCTGGTGCCCAACGGAACCCCAGATAAGTGACCATGTCTCTCAGCATCTCCGGATAACCGGCGGTGCTCTCACAACGAGTCATCCGAACCACCTGCGGGTAGAACCTGAGATCCATTTGCAGATGATCGGGGAAGTTTTGATTAGACGCCGGTAGAGAAACTGAAGTGGAAAGCAACAACAAGGTTTCAACGGACGATAAGGATGTTGAGAAGAACAGGATATCGAAGCAACATCGGGAAACACGAGACCAAAAACTCCTGAGGTACTACGGAAAACCCCATCCGGGCTTCTAAAGGATCAATATCTACTGCTTAAGGAATAGAGGATTTGCTTCCGGGGCTTACACGCCTCCGTTCTCAATCGTGAGTAGGCAACATGATAAATCATGTCACAACCACCTCCATTCCTATGGACTAGTAGATATAACTATCCTAGAGAAACCAGGATACGTGAAATCCTAACTTGAAAGTTTAGGTGAGAAAAGAAAACAACGTTGGACTTCCTTACCAGAAAAGGGAGGGTGGGTGGGGAAAGAAATAAAATGGCAGAATTCCTACTCTCACGTTTCATTTTTCCTATATAGCTACAAAATAGTTTCTAGACTCAACTGCGACCAGTAAAAGGGACCCTACAGGCAGACAGGCTCTGATACCATTTGTCGCACCCGGACTTCTAAAGGATACTCGCAGTTCCGTTGAACAATAGTTGATTGGATTACGGGGCTTACCGGCACCCGCATCTCTTACGAGTAGGCCAACACACTCATGTGTGACAACCAACCCCTACTGCTCATCGTCTACGTAAACCATCCCATAGAAATCAGGATACTACCATTGACGTACTTCATACCATACACACATGGTACGTCAACGGCGTTTAACAGAATGATAGCACAACATATCTCAAAGACACAAAAGATGGAAATAAGTTGCAAATAGCTCTCACTAGAGCAGAGATAGCAAATACAATCATCCAGAGGACACATGTCCCAACATAACATCATTACATCTCAGCGGAAGCATTCAACGGGTCTGAGTACAGACAAATCCAAATAGGCTTAAGAAGCCGGGAATGAAAGGAAAATGGAGCCCATCCACGATGCCTTGGATCCTGCCCGGGTCCGCTATCTACTCGTCAGCAGCCTCGTCAAACTCCACGTAGTAGCGTCACGGGGATCCTCGTAAGCATAGTCTGCGGAAACCACAACCCCAAAGGGGTCAGTACATAAACGTACTGGCAAGCAATACTCACAGTTCACCAAAGTGTAACCCGTCAACACCAAGCACAGATGCTTTGGGTTCAACGGAAGAAAGGGTGATACAAAAGATGCGGCAGCTGGCTGCACTAACCAACTACAGAACATGATACAACTTCCGGCTAACAGAAAGGAGATAAGATAGCGTATCGTAACCAACTATAACTAACCACCAAACAAACCCATCCTGGACCTCGCCCCTTATCCAAAGAAGCAATCCGAGGATAACTCACACAGTTGGATTAATGATGGATCAAGTTGTTGTGTCAATAAGCCTATTACTAGTCAAGTTATCATTAGTTAGGCGTAAGTTGTTCTGAGTACTTGTTAGCCAGTACTTTCACCAAGTTAACCATAACCGCGGAAAACACGGCTTCTCGAGAAGATTTATCCCTGCAGGGGTGCACCAATTTGGCCGTACACGTAAGAATATCCCGCCAGATGGGAATCAAACCCACCAAGCGAGGCACTCTACACAACTCAACTCTTCTTCGCATCAAGCCCAAAGAACCCCGTGCAAGTGAGCGCACGGCTAATCAAGCCCCACGAAGAAAAGGGGACCCTCATAGCACTCTAAGAACGTGTCTCCCTAAATGCCGACTACAAAAGTTCCACCCTGGCCTCGGGTTCGTACCTGCATATGCGTGCGGCAAATGGAAAACCCGAACTAAATGAGGCGATTTGGACGAGATGCGAATCGAATCAAATTGAGGGGGGCGCCCATACACGCTTCCCACATGCGGATAGTGCGCTCATCATGGATTAGTAGACAAGACCCTTTTCCTAATTAGGGTCGACACTAGCAGGCCTCAAAACCACGCCGGGCCTCCTGCCGGTGCCTTATCAGCAAATTATTATTACCCAAAGATTAACAGGTTGTTGTTTAACATCGAGCCCCAGAACATAATGGAAATATAATAACAGAAAGTAACGGGTAACAGACTCGAGCCAAAACAACCCTAAGCATGCTAGTAAGACACGGGCTCAAACAACGGGGTTATGGGAGTGGAGGTGAGGCAATATCAGGGTTAAAGGATAACATGTGATAGGTTCGTAACAGAAACAACTATACATAGGGCTAGCAGAATAGACAACGGAAAGTATCGGTAACCAATGTTGAAAGGAACACAGTGGTTCATGTGAGTGATAACTTGCCTGCAAACTCAGCAGCCTGGTACTGAGCTAGATCCTCAGAACGGGTGTCGTAAGTATCGTCTGTCTCAACGTCGTCATCTATCCGAGAAGAAGCAAACAAACAATGCAGAAAGATAAACAATCAATAACATGGCATAGTGCACAATCATGGGATGATGCATGTCACGTTAAGGGATGCATCAAAATAAATTAGTTGACATGGTAACACAATTTAAATGGACCCATAGGCAATTTGAGTTGCATAGGAAAAGCCCATGAATTATGGTTGAAACAATTGTTTCCCAACTAACCAATGGGTGATAGTGGATTAGTATGATGCATGGATGAGGAAAACAGAAAAATAACAACAATAGAAACAATTTAAAATAGGGTTTACCAAGTTTAGAAATTTATTTATTAAGTTAGGGAATTTTGGTTACTTAAAGGGGTTACACAAGTATTTGTTGTTTTCAGCAATTTAAATTGTTCAAAACAAATAACAAAGTTCATATTTGAAAAGAACACAAAATTTTGGTTGGATTACATGTTTCAAATATTGAAAAATGAATTAGGAGGAATTTATTATGAATTAAACAAGATTAAACAAGTTTTAAATGAATTTAAAACAAGCATGAATATTATTTGAATTTTATTTGTTCAAAACATAAATTCAAATTCATATTTGAAAAGGTTATACTTTTCTAGTTTGAAAACATATTTTATAAGTTCAAAAATAATTTAATTTGAGCAAGTTATGAATTTAGCAAATTTAAATGATTTAAACAAGGTTTAAATTATTTAAGCAATTTTAATTACTCAAAACATGAAACAAAATTTATATTTGGAAAGGTGTTCCAAAATAGCATGGAAAACATATTTTATTTGCATTATTTGGATTAAGTATGAATTAGTTATGCAATTATACAAATTTCAAATGAATTGTTTGAATTTGAATTTTGGATGCATTTGAATTATTCACAACAGAATACAAGTGGCTTAAATAGATAGATAATTAAATTTGGTTCAACAAACATGTTTTGTTTATATTATTTGGAATTTGGAAATGAAAGTTATTATCATTTTATTTTCAGGGACCATTCTGTAATTAAAAGGACTTGTTTTTGAAAAAGAAAAGGGCTGGATTTCTTTTTATACCGCGCAGCTATCTACCCTAGGGCACTGCCAGTGGGACCTGGGCCAGCGTGGATGCACGCGTGGCAGCAGTGCCACAGACAGGTGGGGCCTGCCTGTCAGTGCCCAGCGCAAAATAGCGGATTTAATCCGCGGGCGCCAGGACTCGAACCTGCGCCCCGCGACGCGCGCGCTAGCACTGCAACCAGTGCGGTGCTCGATCGTTTCTGTCGGTCTACGCTACGCAGCCAAGGTAAGGTTCAGTTTCGCGTTTCTGAATTTTTTAGCTGACGAACGAACGTTTCTAAACATTGGACAGAAGGTGGACGGCGGCCGGCGGCGAGCCGCAGTGCTCGATGTCGTGGACGCTGCGGTGCGCGTGATGTGCTAGTGTGCCGTGGTCCTCGCGCAAGCAGAGAGAGAGAGGAGGTGGAGGTCACGGTGATGCTCACCGGCGATGTAGTCGTAGCCGCGGCTCGGGGAGTAATCCGGCAGCGACAACACGGACGGCGGCGGTGCTGTGGTGAAACTCCGCGGCTGTTGTGGTGTCCAGGAGCTCGAGGTAAGTACGAGGGTCTCGTCCCCGTGGTCAGCACGAGGGGAGAACGCGCAGATCGTCGGTGACGTCCATGGGTTCAGTCGACGGCGAGGTGGACGACGCGGACAGCGGCGAGGATGGCGGCGTGGAAGCAGGGGGTCTCCGGGCTCGAGGAGGTGTCGTCGAGGAAGAGGAATGCACGGCGGACCGATTCCCGTGGCTAAGTTGGATGGTGGCGTTGCGAGGTGGCGGTGGTCATCGGATCTTCAGGTAGGTGGCGCTCCGGTGAGGTTGCAGAGAGGGGATCGGCAGCGAGAGAGAGGAAATGGCGGCGGTGCTCGAGGGGATAGGGTGGCCTAGGTGGTCTAGGGCTAGCAGGGCTTGGGGTAGGGTTTTTATAGGCTTAGGGGCGCGCGCTCGGCCGTTCGCTGCGGCTGCCGGCGACGTGGCATCGCTCGGATGCCTGCCGTACGCGGGGAAGAAGGAAAAGGGGAGGAGCGAACCGGTACGGGCCGTGGAGTTGGGCTGGGCTCGCGTGGGGAGAAGGGAAAAGGGGGGCTGGGCGCAGCCCACTGCCCCTGGCGCTCGTTTTCTTTTTAAAATTTTCTTCTGTTTATTATTTTTATTTTTTGCAGAAATGAAAATGGAAGAAAAAGATAAGTTTTAGGGCTAGGAAAAATTTAGAAAAATTTGGGTAAGTTAATTAGGTCAACATCAAACACTTGCCAATTTCTGTTTTCCAAATATTTCAAAATAACTTGCTGTTTGCAAATTTGTTCAAATTTGAATTAATTTGATTATAATTGAAATATTTGAAATAAGATTTAAATAGGGTGAACCCTAAGGTTTAAATGGAACAAAAGGTTAGAAAATGTTTTGGTAATTTTCAATAATTTGAAATTGGGTGTTGTTTATGGTTTGATTTGAATTTTTGAATAACATTGGAATTAATTGATTGATTAAAAACCACCATTTTTAATAGTTGAACCTTATGGATTAATTGGAAACAATTGGTTGTTTTTATTTGAACCTTTTATTTGAAAAAGATTGTAACATAACAAGTATGAAACAAAGGTTTGAATAATGTTTGAATTTCAATTGTGAAAACAGAGAAAAACAGATGCAAACAAAAGGAAAACAAATGCAAACAAGAAATGAGTATGATGACATGATGCAAAACTTTAATAAAACAAGAAACAAACATTCTAGGGATGGTTTTTCATACTTGGGATGTTACAACCTACTATTGAGGAGAAAATTAATTATGATTGAAAAATGCCTCATATGTTTGGTGATTATGGTGATGATAATGATAATGATATCTATTTTGTTAAATTTTCTCCCACTGCTATTAATGAGAATTACTATACTTATGTGGACAATATTAATTCTTTTGTGCGTGTGGCTCATGATAAGAAGGTTTCTTGTGATAGTTATATTGTTAATTTTATTCATGATGCTAATTAAAGTTATTATGATATAGGGAAACATGGTTTTATGCATCTCAACAATATTAAGTTTCCCCTCTTTATGTTTAAATTTTTGAAGCTGCACTTGTTTTGCTCTCCTATGCTTGTTCCTTGTGCTTTCATAACTTGTTTTCCTACAAGGTTATTTTTCATAGGAAGTGGGTTAGACTTAAATGTGTTTTATATTTTATTCTTGATGCTCTCTTATTGTGCTTCAACTCTTATTCTTATGTGAGCATCTTCTCAAATTATCATGCCTAGGTGAAAGGCGTTAAAGAAAAGCGCTACCTGGAGACAGCCCGTTTTATTTCTCTGTTTTCATTCAGTTCTTATTTGTTTTATTTTGTGTGCTTTGCACCTGGGTGTTTTACATTTCCTTATCAACCCTTCTGTATCTTTTCTTTTGTGTTTTTGTTGAGCCAAGTAAATCCTCTAGTGGAAAGTTGAGACTATATTTCGGACTTCTGCACAGGAAACAGATTTCTGCTGTCCATAGTTAATTACGTATAAAATCACGGAAAATTAAAAATAACCTGAGCTTTTTTGTGCTTAATCCTGGGCTAGATATTCAACTTTTCTTAGTTTACCACTTTTTGATTTGAGCAACATAAGATTTTCGAAAAAATCGATCTCTGCCTGCTGTTTTGTTTTGACACATTTCTGCCAATTATTGCATTTGCATCTTAATCTCTTTCTTTTGGTGTTCTTTTGAGAAAAATAGTTTTATAAGAAGTTGTTACAGTAGCTAATGTGTTTTTGAGTGCTAGGCTTGTGTTGAAACTGAACCGTGTGAATTTATTATTTTGATTGCACTAACGTTGCTAATGAAGATTGTGAGAAGTTTGGTGTGAAGGAAGTTTTCAAGGGTCAAGAGAAGAGGATGATATGATGTGATCAAGAAGGGTGAAAAGACTAAGCTTGGGTATTCCCCGGTGGTACATCCAAGAAAATTCCAAGAAGATTCAAGCGTCTAACCTTGGGGATTCCCAAGGCATCCCCTTCTTCGTCGATAAATTATCAGGTCACTTCTAGTGAAACTATATTTTTATTTGGTCACATCGTATGTGCTTTACTTGGAGCATCTTTTATTTTTTCTTTCAGTTTGTTTAGTTTTCTTTGCTGTAGTTTATGGTTGGATCTTATCTTACTTGTGTGTGAGAGAGACACGCTCCGTTTTCATTGCTTAGAACACCTTAGTTTTCATTCTTATTGTTTTGTGAGTGTTCACTTTTTGCTAGTACTGCGTTTAGCCTTTGTTTTCATGCATCTTTTATTGAGAGCTGTTAGTTTTAGTGGTTTTATGTGAGAACTCTCATGTTTGCTTGTTGTATCATGTAGAGTATTTTTGTTGAAACATATTTTGTATGGTGCTTGTTGGGAAAAGAAACTGCTGCTTGAAGTAGAATTTTTAACGGTGCAAGTAGAAGCTTGTATAGACTATGGCTAGAAATTTTTCATGCCATGCTAAATGTTATTTTAGTTTTAAATCCTTGTGGTTATTGAGTAGCATGAATAGACTTAAATAGCTGAGAGTGTTTGATATGTCTTGAAAGATTCATGAGTTGTTCTTGTCATAGTAAAGCATCAATTTATGGTATTCTCTTTCGAATGTTTTATTTGGTTGACTTGCGCATGCTCACACCATGTTTATGACTACAAAACAGTCACGAATAGCCTCCATGACCACTTAGTTTTTGAACTTTTGGTATTTCTCATGTTTTAATTAATGATGCTTATGTCGCTATGCATGATTATGGCTCTTATGCTCTCTTGATTTGTCGCTCCCAGTCTTTTGCTAGCCTCCACCTGTACTGAGTATGAGCTCTACTCGTGCATCCAACTACCTTAAACCAAAGTTTTCCCATTGTGTACACCATACCTACCTACATGTGGTATTTCACAGCCGTTCCAAGTAAATTGTTCATGTGTTACCTTTAAAACCTTCAAAATTATTCCTGCTTTGTGTTCTTGTTTTTGCTCATGAGGACGTCAATAGAGAATCTTTATCTCACTTGTTGATTGGATTTCACACCCTGGACTAGTAGTTCATCCTCTTATCCAAATGATAGAAGAGCTGGCAGCGGGGTGCCCAGCCCCAAATTAATACAAACAATTTCTCTTCACTATTTTTGCCCTTGATTTATCAGTCAAAGCATAATTGTGTAAACAAAAGAGAAAGAGGGATGATCTTCTACACTAGTTGCGTCCTTCACAATGGGAGCCGCTCTTGTGAATCCAGTTGGCTTGTGACGTACTGTATTCTCTGTTTACCATTCGTTGACCTTAACATACACCCGAGGATTCGGTTGGCCATGGTTTGAGAAAGATCGATGGGAGGAGTGTCATACCTCTGTTTAATAAAATAAAAAGCTCTAGCACATGAGTTGATCCATGCTTCCCTCTGCGAAGGGCCTTTCTTTTACTTTTATGATGAGTCTCCATCTTCTAACTTTATGCACAATTGAGAGAGAATTTTCGCCATCCTGAGTTCTATGTGCATTTGTCCCATAAATATCAATAATTGCTTCATAATGTGATATTATTTGTTTTTAAATTATTTGTTCTAGTCTTCCTCTTGAACTTTGAAAGTGTCCTGGCATTTATGTTTTGTCCCACTCTTAAGGACTAGCGAAATACCACTTTGCCATGCTTTCTCTATACCTGAAACAAACGTTTATCTTTCTTTGCATTATTATCCATGATCCTTTATTTAAGATATTCTTCATAATGCAAAGTGATTTCTATGCTTTATTATTAAAGTTCAATTTATCATGTTTGTGTTTGAAGGTCTATGATCTCAGCGTGCATATGCTTTTACATTATAATGATCAAGTTTATGATAGTAGCATGTCACCTCAGAAATTATTTTGTTTTATCGTTTACTAACTCGAGGACGAGTAGGAACTAAGCTTGTGGATGCTTGATACGTCATAAACATATCCCTAATTTCTGATGTTCCATGTTGTTTTCTTATTGTTTCCCACATGTTTTCTATACACTTTATGTCATTTTTACACGTTTTCCGGGACTAACCTATTAACAAGATGCCACAGAGCCAGTTCCCTGTTTTCTGTTGTTTTTAGTTTCAGGAAAGTTGTTCTGGAAATATTCTCGGAATTGGAAAATTCGAAAGCCAGAAGTCCTAAAAGTCCCGGAAGCTTCCAGAAGTCCCGAAGAGCCCCGAAAGGGGGCCACAGGGTGGCCACACCATGGGGTGGCGCGAGTCCCCCTTCCCGCGCCACCTAAGGGTGTGCCCCCCTGGCCACCTCCCGACATCTCCCTTTCGCCCATATATACTCCCCAATGCATAAACCCTAGAGAAATCGACCTTTTCCACAAAATACATCCGTAGCTCTGTCGCCGCCGCCTACAAGTTTCGGGGGACAAATCTCTGTTCTGGCACCCTGCCGGGACGGGTAAATGCCCCCGGAACCATCACCATCGACTCCACCGCCATCTCCATTGCCGTTGCTGTCTCCTATGATGAGGAGGGAGTAGTTCTCCCTCGAGGCTGAGGGCTCTACCGGTAGCTATGTGGGTCATCTCTCTCTCCCATGGCGTGATCTTTATGTGATCATGAGCTTTGTAATATAGTTGAATATGTAGATTGGTCTTCATCTATTATGCTACTCAAGTGGTTTTGTTATCTCCGTAAACACTTTGATCATGGGGTAAAGGTGACAGTGTGTGCTCCGTGTGGTTTAGCATGATATTTATATCTTGTGTTGGAAGGTGAACCTATAAAATTGTGGCGTTTGTTTAGTACTAATTTATGGCGCTCGTAGTGACATTGGGGTGCCCTAGAGAGGGAATATAGACTTGAGGAGTGTTGTATTTTACTCTCTCTTCGCCGAACTAGTGCACCTATATACCTGACAAGTATATTGGGTGTGTTGGGGGCACAAGAGACTTCTTGTATCTTGATTGCAGGGTTTCTTGAGAGGGATATCTTTGAACTCTACCTCCCTGAGTTTGATAAACCTTGGGTGATCCACTTAAGGGAAACTTGCTGCTGTTCTACAAACCTCTGCACTTGGAGGCCCAACACTGTCTACAAGAATAGAAGCGTGCGTAGACATCAATGGCCTCACTGAAGTGGATGAGCATGATGGCCTTGTCCTTGTAGGAGCATCACTCCTAAATATCTCTCCAAAATTATAACTATCCATCTCTGAAATTTTTCAACAATCATCACAAAAATTAATTGCAAGCAACTATAAGGTGGAAACTACCATAGGGACTTCTATGAGAGCTAAACATGCATCAAAATACATTATTTCTACTCTAATCAAGCATGCAAACTCACATAAGCTGTCACTTATAGTACCAAAATACTCAAGAAATAATTCACTAAATAAAATTCTACTTGGATCAACGGAGGAGTCACATATCGAAGATCAAACACACCAAATCTTAGCACAAATGATGGGATGAAGAAGAAGATTGAAAATCCAGAGGAAGCACAGCAAGAACACGGGTTCTAGGAAATGTTTTCAGTTTGGGAGGTGAGAGAGAAGACTTTGGCAGGGGAGAGAGTTAGTGGTGGGCCAGGGGCCCCACACCATGTGCTGGCGCCACCAGGGGCTGGCCGCGCCACCCCATGGTGTGCCTGACTGGTGGGTCCCCCTGGGGCCTCCCGGGTGGCTCTCTGCCTCATTTTTGACATAAAAATTTATTATAATTTTTCTAGAATTTTTCGAGAAACTTTATTTTTTGGACTTTTCCAGAATTTTAATAAATAATAATATCGCTGGAGTACGAAGATGAAATGATGGAAAACGCCAGCAAAACAAAACCTACAGCAGTTCTAAGACACTCTACTAAACATATACCCGCTAATAACGGAAGAAAACATATGGAAAACGTGGTTGTGAATAGTGAAAATGTGAGTAGACGATGGAAAACGAGCGTAAACAAGGTGAAAACCTGTGTGGGCATGAGTGAACATTGTGAAAACAATAAGAAAACATGATATACTTTATGGAAGCACAGCGAAAACGAGCATATGAATAAGTAAACATAGTGAAAACATAGTGATAACATTGTTTTCTTCATTTAAAATCACTTTGTTAACAAGGTTGATCAAGTCTTGCTACCAAAATAATTTTATATGAAACAAAACTTTGTTTCTCACTAAATACTCATGTTAACTCAAGCTTGATTGATATAGTCCCAATCATGATAGTCTCATATTCTTTGGATGTCTTTGGAATAGGACAATAAAATTCTCCAATCTTGATGGTCTCAGTATTTTCAATTGAATTTAGAGCATATTTCTTATCGATCTTCTTGGGAAAATAAACAGTGTGCTCTTTATCATTAACATTAAAAGTAAATTTTCCTTGATTGCAATCAATAACAGCCCCTACAGTATTAAGAAAAGGTCTTTCAAGAATAATAGACATATTATCATCTTCAGGCATTTCCAACACAACAAAGTCAGTTAATATCAGACAATTATTAGCAACTTGAACAGGAACATCCTCACATATACCCACAAGAATAGCAGTAGACTTATCAGCCTTTTGCAAAGATATATCAGTTGGTATCAATTTTTCTAGGAGGAGTCTTTTATAGAGAGTAAAAGGCATGACACTAACTCCAGCTCCCAAATCACACAAAGCAGTTCTAACATAATTATTTTTAGTAGAACATGGAATAGTTGATATACCAGGATATCCAAGTTTCTTAGGAACCTTGCCATTAAAAGAGTAATTAGCAAGCATAGTGGAAATTTCCTCATTAGGAATCTTCCTTTTGTTAGAGAGAATATCTTTCATATATTTTGCATAAGGAGGCAATTTAATAGCATCAGTTAAAGGAATTTGCAAGAACAAAGGTTTCATCCATTCACAGAATTTGTTATAGTGTTCTTCTTCTTTTGATTTGTGTTTCTTATTAGCATAAGGCATTGGTTTTTGTACCCAAGGTGCTCTCTCATTACCATGTTTATTAGCAACACAATCTTCCTTATTGTACTTTGTATTCTTATTTTTCTTTTCAGGTTCCTCTTCAATTTCATCTATATCAGAAGCATCATTCTTTTCATTACCACTTTCAGTTTCAGCATCAGAGATGGATATACTATTAGGATCTTTAGCAAGTTCAGAGGATTGTACATCAGTTTTATGTTTCTTCTTCTTTTTCTTCTTAGTATGAATAACATTATTATTAGTTTGATGAGAATCTTGTTCAATCCTTTTAGGATGTCCCCCAGGATATAAAGGAACTTGTGTAGCAATACCACTTCTAGTTCTTATTTCATAAGCATGTTTTTCTTTAGAAGTATTAACTAGCAAATCTTTTTGCACTTTAGCAAGTTGATCAATTTGAGTTTAAACCATTTAAAAATGTTTAACAAGAATTCTAACATCATTAGAGGTTCTTTCTATAATACCATGCAAATTATCAATAGCTCTAGAGTTTTCCATTAAGTGATTTTGCACTCTCATATTAAAATTATCTTGCTTAATGACATAATTATCAAATTCATCTAAACATTGATCAGGAGGTTTATTATAGGGAATATCTCTACTATCAAAATGTTGGAGAGAGTGTACCTCAATTGTGGATGAGTGAGGGATTGGCTTACATAATTCTTATATAGGTGGAAGATTCTTCACATCTTCGGATTTAATAACCCTCTCTTTAAGAGATTTCTTGGCTTCTCTCATCATTTCATCATTTAATTCAACCATTTCCCTATTCTTGGGTGTTGGTGTTGGTGTTGATACTGGAGTAGGGGTCGGCTCAGGCTCAACCATAGTCCAATCATCATGATTTTGTCTTATTTTAGCCATTAATTCCTAAGCTTCATCTGGAGTTCTTTGCCTTAAAACACAACCAGCACAAATATCCAGGTATGTCCTAGATTCAACAGTTAGTCCATTATAGAATATATCAAGATGTTCATTATTTTCTAGCTTATGCCCAGGTGTAGCCCTAACTAAAGAACAAAACCTTGCCCAAGATACAGGCAATTTCTCTCCTTCCAATTGCTTGAAATTAAATATATTTTGTAAAGCAGCATATTGAGCACTAGCAGGAATATATTTCTGAAAGAAAGCATTAACCAAACCAATAGGACTATCAATAGATCCCGGAGACAAATTATTAAACCAAGTTTTAGCTTCATCTTTTAATGAGAAAGGGCATATTTTAGCAAAAAAGTAGCTATGTTTCTTAAGATCATCAGAGAATAAACTACTTAAAGAGGAGAGCTCATTCATATGTTTCATAGCACTTTCATTTTCAGTACCACAAAAAGGTTCTTTCTCAACGATATATATATAATATAAATCAAGAGAGAAATCATAATCCTTATCCCTAATATTAATGGGAGAAGTGGTAAACCTAGCATCAGGAGATAATTTATATTTAACATCACGACTTTCAATAAGATTTATAACAGCATATCTATCCTTCATAGCATGTATTTCATCAATAAGATCATCATTAAGTTCAATATAGGAATCATCAAAATCATCACTAGGATTTTCTCCAAGCTCAGGTGAAACCGCAGGAGTAACTGGATTTTTATCAAGAGTTTCAGTGTTTGCAATATTTTTAGCTTTAGCAATAGTAGCATCTAAGAAAGGACCGAGAGAACCACTCTCATCAAGCACAGTAGAAGCATCATCAAAAGTATCAGAAGTATTTTCAAATTCAGCAGAAGTAGCACGTGTAGCAAGTGTATGTGGTGGTGTAAGAACCTTACTCATAACAGACAGTGAATCAAGAGCAACAGAGGTGTTCAGAGTTGTACCTCTTCTTGTAGTGGATGGTAATATAGGAACCTTTCCATCACGAGTCTTACCCATGATGAATGATTGGCAGTAGATAATAATACTCTCTGGTGAGCTCCCAAATAAAGCTATGCTCCCCGGCAACGGCGCTAGAAAATAGTCATGATGACCCACAAGTATAGGGGGTCGCAACAGTCTTCGTGGGAAGTAAAACCCAAATTTATTGATTCAACACAAGGGGAGCCTAAGAATATTTGTGAGCCTTAACAAGTGAGTTGTCAATTCACCTGCACCTGAAAGTGGACTTGTTCGCAATGGTTTATTGATGTCTACGCATGCTTCTATTCTTGTAGACAATGTTGGGCCTCCAAGTGCAGAGGTTTGTAGAACAACAGCAAGTTTCCCTTAAGTGGATCACCCATGGTTTATCGAACTCAGGGAGGTAGAGGTCAAAGATATCCCTCTCAAGCAACCCTGCAATCAAGATACAAGAAGTCTCTTGTGTCCCCAACACACCCAATATACTTGTAAGGTATATAGGTGCACTAGTTCGGCGAAGAGAGAGTAAAATACAAGCGGTATGGATGATTATAAGTGATAATAACAATCTGAAATAAATATGGCAGCAAGCAAACATGTAGCAGAACAGGCGGCAAACGGTGTTTCAATGCTTGGAAAATAAGGCCTAGGGCTCCTACTTTCACTAGAGGATACCTCTCAACAATGAAAACATAATTGAATGCATAAATATCATTTCTTCACTAAGCTACTCGAAACCACTCTCCGGTCAAAAAACAAACACCAATCATTGCGTAGGGCTGTAACAGCACTCCTCAAGTTTGTATTCCCTCTCTAGGGCACCCCAATGTAACTGCGGGCGCCATAAATTAGTACTAGAAAAACGCCACAATTTCATAGGTTCATCTTCCAACACAAGATATAAATATCATGCTAAACCACACGGAGCACACAGTATCACCTTTACCCCGTGATCAAAGTGTTTACGGATATAACAAAACCACTTGAGTAGCATAACAGATGAAGATCAATCTATATATTCAACTACATTACAAAGCTCATGATCACATAAAAATCACACCATGGGAGAGAGAGATGAACCACATAGCTACCGGTAGAGCCCTCAGCCCCGGGGGAGAACTACTCTCTCCTCGTCATAGGAGACAACAACGGTGATGGAGATGGCGCTGGAGTCGAAGGAGATGGCTTCCGGGGGCATTTCCCCGTCCCGACAGGGTGCCAGAATAGAGATCTATCCCCCGAAACTTGTCGGCGGCGGTGGCGGAGCTATGGATGTATTTTGTGGAAAAGGTCCATTCTCCTAGGGTTTATGCATCGAGGAGTATATATGGGCGAAAGGGCGATGCCGGGAGGTGGCCAGGGGGGCACACCCCTAGGTGGCGTGGCCAGGGGGACCCGCGCCACCCCATGGTGTGGTAACACTGTGGCCCCCCCTCCGGAGCTCTTTGGGACTTCTGGAAGCTTCCGGGACTTTTAGGACTTCTGGCTTTCGAATTTTCTAATTCCGGGTATATTTCCAGAACAACTTTTTTGAAACTAAAAACATTATAAAACAAGGAACTGGCTCTGTGGCATCTTTTTAATAGTTTAGTCCCGGAAAACGTGTAAAATGACATAAAGTGTAAGGAAAACATGTGGGAAACAACATGAAAACAACATGGAAGATCAGAAATTAGGGATACGTTTATGACGTATCAAGCATCCCCGTAAAAATGACATAAAGTGTAAGGAAAACATGTGGGAAACAACATGAAAACAACATGGAACATCAGATATTAGGGATACATTTATGACGTATCAAGCATCCCCAAACTTAGTTCCTACTCGTCCTCGAGTAGGTAAACGATAAAACAAAATAATTTCTGAGGTATAGAGAAAGCATGGAAAAGTGGTATCAAGCATCACTTTGCATCATGAAGATTATCTTAAATAAAGGATCATGGATAAGAATGCATAGAAAGATAAACGTTTGTTTCAGGTATAGAGAAAGCATGGCTGATGACTCCCAAGTGCAGGAGATCAATTGTAGTACCTTTCGATAAGTATTTGAGTGTCAAACCCACGAGGAGCTGAAGGTAAGCTATCTATTGTCTAAAGACCTATAACCCTCTTATATGGTTGTTTATGCAAAGCAATAAGTTTGACTAAAAGGAACTAACTAATTAAAAGCAAGTGACGTGGAGTGTGGTTTGTCTAGTAACTAGTGAAGCAAGTTTAAAATGCAAGTAGTCCTAAAGCAAGTTTCACAAGTAGCAAGCAGCAAATATCTCAAGTATCTCAAGGGAGCAAGTGTTCTAGCAATAGGTGTTTCGTTCGTGTGGTTGTCACAATTAGTGAAGCACATGTTTTAGTCTTAGTTGTTTCTTCTAGGAAGGAGCCATGAATAGGTATAGTCAAGTAAATGATCTACAACCCCTTATGATGGATCATGTGGCCAAGTAAATGACTGCACAAGATTGATTAAGACATAAAGTCCCACCATAGCCTTACGTTCTAAGGTCCCCTATATATATCCCCCAATAACTTAACTTTGTGGCTCGGTCTCAGGTTACTGTCACTCCCAAGTCACCACCACTCCATTATGCTAGCGGTGATCACCTTACATGCATTCCCCAACATATGTGTGCACTCATATATTGTACATAAAGACAATCATAGAAGATAACAAACTTGTATACAACCAATCAACGAACTACTTCACCATTGCCAAGAACAATTCACTACTCAAACATAGACGGGGATACACAATACATCAAGGGAATATAGTATTGCATCATACATCGTGTTTTCCAAGAGATTACAGTGGAGAGATGGAGCTGATCTTGCTGTAGATGTTGATGATGAACACGCCGGAGGAGGGTGGAGCCCTCCGGGGGTGATCCCGGCGGCGTTTCCCCCCTCCGATCTTCTCCAGCGGCAGCCTTCTGCCTCTCTGTTTCGTGGTTTTGTCTCTCGGCGCCGCCTCCCCCTCGAAAAGGCCAGGGGACCCTTTATATAGTCGTTTTTAGGTCACGAGACACTCGGGAGAAGAAAGATCGACGACATCGGAGCCACGGGGGCAAAAAGGGGGCCTCTCACGCGGCCAAGGAATCTGGCCGCGTGGAGGGTCCTCTTTGCCACCTGGTTGGCCTTTTGGCCCTCTACTTTGGCCCCTGGTCTTCGTCTCGAAAATTCTGAACCGTGCTCTTTGGCCTTGCCCTTTTTGGAGTCCCGAAGCTCCCGGAAAGTCTGAAACACTAAAAAGTACGTTTTCTGGAAAAACAGGGTTAGAACCAAAAGAAGGGGGATTGTTTAGAAAATCCCCCAAATGATTATAAAACATGAATATAAGTTGCTAATATGTAGGAAAAACAAGTAGTAACATGCAAAGTTCATGTATGCATTTTACATGCATCAACATCCCCAAGCTTAACCCATGCTCGTCCTCGAGTATGAAGGTGATAAAACTAACATGGACTTTGCATATTGAAACAATCATGGGATATCAAGGAGGATTATTCATGCTACATATAATCAAATGATTAATACTAGAAATGAGTATCAATATACAATTCATGTTGTAAGAAATATCAAATATGCAAGCAAAGATGCTTCATGAAAGTTCACAAAGTGTATAATGAAATAAAAGCACTATGGACCAAATGCATACACAAAATGAAAAATAAAATCCTATATTGGTCAAAGAATAGCATAATGGAAAATAGAAAATATGGTGGACACTTTGGAGAAAATTGAGTAGAGGTAAAACATGATCAAGTCTTATTTAGCCTCTAAATTATTCAACTAAAATTACTAATTGAAATGTGGTATCCATTGATCTAGGACTCTCATTGCCCCTTTATCACTAGCATCTTAAATGGTGAATGTTGAAGTAATGTGAATTACAAGGTGGTTGAAAGCCTCATGCCCCGTGAGTGTGAAAACCTACTCCATGATTACTCAACTTAAGATTCCTAATAAGCTTTGTACAATCGTAATAAGTATTAATGACATCATAGAGAACCGCAAAGAGGTACCTCTTGCCCCATGACATGGAAACAAGCCCATGTCACAATGACAAGACAAAAAACGGAGTAGACTCATCATCCTTTTTATTTTCATTCACTATTGTGCATAGCTTATTATTTTATTGTAGGATGTGTTGTAGAGTCACTCAAGCTGTAAGTAAATTTCCACCATGATAAAGCATGGCTTGGGTTAGCGGCCCAATGCATTTCTCTAGTCATATAGATACTTACTCATCAAAACTTACTATTCCTCTATTTCATTTCGGCATGGCAGGAGTCCAAAAACAAAAGTACATGATATCAACCAAATGTAAATTTTTGTGCAATGTTGAAAGCTTTCCGGTGATACACGTTTATAGCTAGCTCCCAACCACACACTTGTCAAACACAAAACTTGTGGCTCCCATTATTGGGTCATGTTTATTAGATGCATAAAAAGTAAAGTGTGCCTTCAAAATTTCGTGAGAGTCCTATCCCAAGTTCAACCCATGACAATTAATAAAGTGAATATATTAATTTAGAACATAAATAACACAATGACATGGTGAATATACTCGGAATAGCAATGAAGCTAATGGGAAGATATGGTGGACTCACTGGAAATACTTGGCTAAGGAGTGTTGGAAACAAGTTTTTACTTGTTGGAATTTTTAAATTTTTGGCTAGCAAGAGGGAGATAGTTGACCAGCTACTATGCATGCATATGTACATAGAACTACTCATTTCATGACAAACTAAATAAACCAGAAATTAACATCAAGGACATGAATAAGAGATAGCTCAAGACAACATTATTGCAAATTTCTACACATAAAAAGCCTATAAATCATGCAAACATATGTAGCTCTTCAAATCAACCATGGCATCCCTATTACAAGTAATAATACTAGCATCCAATACATTCCAACCACAAACTCCAGTAGCTCAATCTCATATAAAATGATGGGTGTGGTCTTATCAAAACAAAAATAAAAATAAAAACTAGACGCTTCAAGTCTCTATGATAAATGCTTTGCTTAGAAAAACAGAAAGTAGACGTGTGCTAACCAAAAGAGTGTAGCTACAGTGGGGTGTTCATCACATCCCCAATATTATGGTTTTCACCATTCTTGGATGTCTTGAGGCGCAGCTCCTCTATTCCCTGTGAAAAAACTTCACAAAACATGTTTCTCTCATTCTTTTTCTGTGGGGTGAGATTAGCAAGGACAAACAAATCACATGCTTGCTGTGCAAAATTCCAAATCAAATGATCCAGAAGATAGACAATAAGGTTCATTATGTTTCATGTTCACTCTCTTGCTCGAAAGAATCATGGAAATTCGATTCCCAAGCCCAAAGAGTGCATAAAACAAAAGAAGGCAGAATCTGTCCAGAAAAGCAACAGCAGCAAAACGAACGTTTTTCCCTAATCTAGACTCGTCAAAACATTAAGCCAATTTTTGTGCTTACAGAGGACTAAAAATTGCAGAACATACTAAAAAATTAGCTCAATCCAAAATACCAATAAAAAACGTAAAATCATATGGTGAGCAGACTCGTGCTGAAACAGAAATTTCATGCACTAGGATAGCAACTTATAAGTCCAAATGGGTTTGACTTGGCTCTTTATTGAAAACTCCAGAATTAAAACAACAAAAACTAACCTCTTGATACAGCAAGAGGACACTAGGAAAATCCAAACAAAAACAACCGGTTTGCCTCCCGTAAAGCGCTTTCTTTATAGCCATATAGCTAGGCTTTACTTACTTAACATCATGATGGTTGGAGTGAGGTGGCTCGGCATCCCCAAGCTTGGATTCTTGTACTTATTTGATATATGTAGGGTGAGCCCAGGGGCACATCCCCAAGATTGATTGGTTTTCCCTCTTGATCTTTGTTCATCTCACTCAACTCTTCCTCCTGAAAAATTCTTCTTACACAAATCTCAACATAAAACTTGATTAGAGGGGTTAGTGCCTCCATAAATAAAATCCACATAGGTACAGCAAAGACACATCATGAGTTGATTCTAAATATTAACTACTATTACTACAGTTGTGCATTGCTCCTTGATCAAAAGAAGCACACAAAACACAAGTAATGAGAGCAATGCAAAATAAAGACATAATCTGCCAAAAACTGAACAGCCCGTAAAGAGTTAATTTTTAGAGGCACTTAAGTTGCTCAAATCAGAAAACTTAAAACTAATGAAATATGTAGTGAGAACTAAATATTTCTGTCGTAAATTACCAGGTCAAAATTCCACTTCAGTGATTTTAAACATTTTTTGCAGTGAAGTTCAGGAATCTGTTTTCTTGACAGCTAATTACTATTGTTTAATCCTATCTCTCATATAAGATTATTCTTGCCATTTAAGATGAGAAATAAGACAGAAATGTGATGTTACAGTAGTGAACTAATATTTTTATTGTTTTTAGCTTTGGAAAAAGTTTTAATGATAGAGACTTTGCAATGGTTTCATTGGCATGAACAACACATGTTCAAGGTCGACCCCAACTTCTCCATTACTCATCCTTCTCATTTACTTTCCCAAATTTTTTATAAAGTGAAAATCTTGAACTAAATGATACATAACAGTAGGTAAAGGCATTTTACATGTTGTAAAGACATAAATGTGTGCTCAAACCGAATAGGAAATTAAAGCATAAGGAACACACCAAAAAATATTAAACAATTTATTTTTAAGTCTAACCCATTTCCTATGCATTGGCATTTTGTAATGAAACAAATAAAAGAAGCACATAATAGCAAGCATATAAAGGTAGATCAAGTGCAACTTCAATACTTTCAGCACAAAAAGGGGAAACTTAATATTGTTGAAATATGTGTAACCATGTTTCCCTCTCTCATAATAATTTTCAGTAGCATCATGAATAGATTCAACAATATGAATATCACATAAAACATTCTTATCATGAGCCACATGCATAAAAGAATCTCTACTCTCCACATAAGTAAATCCTCATTAGTGATAGTGGGAGTTAAACATTCATAATTTTCATTGCAATCATCATATATAGGAGGCATAGTATCATCAAAGTGAATTTTCTCCTCCAAGCTTGGGGAACTAGAAATATCATGCTCATCAAAACCAACTTCCCCAAGCTTAAAACTTTCCATAGAATCAGCAAGTATATCATTTTTATCCTCAATAGTAGGGGGACTAAAAATATCATATTCATCAAGACAAACTTCCCCAAGCTCAAGGTTTTCCTTAGCAATAAAGGTGTTCAAAGAATTAGTACTACCACAAATATGATTGTTGTGCAAATAATTTTTCAATTTCTCCTCAAAAACTTCATGTCCTAATTCAAGGTAGATATTATACAGTTCTAAAATTGTTTGGTTGTTTTCCATTTTTTTTTTTTTTTGTGTTTTAGGTTTATATGTTAGTATGCAATGCAAGAATAAAAGCTTAGCACAACGCTCCCCAGCAACGGCGCCAGAAAAGTGCTTGATGACTCTCAAGTGTAGGAGATCAATTGTAGTACCTTTCGATAAGTATTTGAGTGTCGAACCCACGAGGAGCTGAAGGTAAGCTATCTATTCTCTAAAGCCCTATAACCCTCTTATATGGTTGTTTATGCAAAGCAATAAGTTTGACTAAAAGGAACTAACTAATTAAAAGTAAGTGACGTGGAGTGTGGTTTGTCTAGTAACTAGTGCAGCAAGTTTAAAATGCAAGTAATCCTAAAGCAAGTTTCACAAGTAGCAAGAAGCAAATATCTCAAGTATCTCAAGGGAGCAAGTGTTCTAGCAATAGGTGTTTCGTTCGTGTGGTTGTCACAATTAGTGAAGCACATGTTTTAGTCTTAGTTGTTTCTTCTAGGAAGGAGCCATGAATAGGTAGAGTCAAGTAAATGACCTACAACCCCTTATGATGGATCATGTGGCCAAGTAAATGACTACACAATATTGATTAAGACATAAAGTCCCACCATAGCCTTACGTTCTAAGGTCCCCTGTATATATCCCCCAATAACTTAACTTTGTGGCTCGGTCTCAGGTTACTGTCACTCCCAAGTCACCACCACTCCATTATGCTACCGGTGATCACCTTACATGCATTCCCCAACATATGCGTGCACTCATATATTGTACATAAAGACAATCATAGAAGATAACAAACTTGTATGCAACCAATCAACGAACTATTTCACCATTGCCAAGAACAATTCACTACTAAAACATAGACGGGGAGACACAATACATCAAGGGAATATAGTATTGCATCATACATCGTGTTTGCCAAGAGATTACAGTGGAGAGATGGATCTGATCTTGCTGTAGATGTTGATGATGAACACGCCGGAGGGGGGTGGAGCCCTCCGGGGGTGATCCCGGCGGTGTTTCCCCCCTCCGATCTTCTCCGGCGGCAGCCTTCTGTCTCTCTGTTTCGTGGTTTCGTCTCTCGGCGCCACCTCCTCCTCGAAAAGGCTAGGGGACCCTTTATATAGTCGTTGTTAGGTCACGAGACACTCGGGAGAAGAAAGATCGACGGCATCGGAGCCACGGGGGCAAAAAGGGGGCCTCTCACGCGGCCAAGGAATCTTGCCGCGTGGAGGGTCCTCTTTTCCAGCTGGTTGGCCTTTTGGCCCTCTACTTTGGCCCATGGTCTTCGTCTCGAAAATTCTGAACCGTGCTCTTTGGCCTTGCCCTTTTTGGAGTCCCGAAGCTCCCGGAAAGTCTGAAGCACTAAAAAGTACGTTTTCTGGAAAAACAGGGTTAGAACCAAAAGAAGGGGGATTGTTTAGAAAATCCCCCAAATCATTATAAAACATGAATATAAGTTGCTAATATGTAGGAAAAACAAGTAGTAACATGCAAAGTTCATGTATGCATTTTACATGCATCAATGGCAAAGTGGTATTTTGCTAGTCCGTAAGAGTGGGACAAAACATAAATGCCAGGACACTTTCAAAGTTCATGAGGAAGACTAGAACAAATAATTTAAGAACAAATAATATCACATCATGCAGTAATTATTGATGTTTATGCGACAAATGCACATAGAACCCAGAAAGGCAAAAATGCTCTCTCAACTGTGCATAAAGTTAGTAGATGGAGACTCAACATAAAAGTAAAAGAAAGGCCCTTCGCAGAGGGAAGCAGGGATCACTCATGTGCTAGAGCTTTTTATTTTATTAAACATAGGTATTAAAAGGTTGACATTGTGGAGGAATGTCTATTTTTTAGAGAGGTGTATGCTAATGTCAACGAATGGTAAACAAACAATACAATACGTCACAAGCCAACTGGATTCACAAGAGCGGCTCCCATGGTGAAGGACGCAACTGGTGTAGAAGGTCATCCCTCTTTCTCTTTTGTTTACGCAATTATGCTTTGACTGATAAATCAGGGAAAAAATAGCGAAGAGAATTTATTTGTGTTAATTTGGGGCTGGGCACCCCGTTGCCAACTCTTCTATCATTTTGATAAGCGGATGAAGCCACTAGTCCAGGGTGTGAAATCCAATCAAGAAGTGAGATAAAGATTCTCTATTGACGTCCTCATGAGCAAAAACAAGAACACAAAACAAGAGTAATTTTGAAGGTTTTAAAGGTAACACATGAGCAATTTACTTGGAGTGGCAGTGAAATACCACATGTAGGTAGGTATGGTGTACACAATGGGAAAACTTTGGGTTTAGGATTTTGGATGCATGAGTATAATTCCATACTCAGTACAGGTGGAGGCTAGCAAAAGACTGGGAGCGACAAATCAAGAGAGCATAAGAGTCATAATCATGCAGACCGACATAAGCATCATTAATTAAAGCATAAGCGGTATCACAAGTTCAAAAACTAAGTGGTCATGGAGTCTATTCATGACTGTTTTGTAGTCATAAACATGGTGTGAGCATGCGCCAAGTCAACCAAATAAAACATTCGAGAGAGAATACCATATATTGATGCTTTACTATGACAAGAACAACTCATGAATCTTTAAAGAATATTAAACGCTCTCATCTATTTAAGGATATACATGCTACTCAATAACCACAAGGATTTAAAACTAAAATAACATTTAGCATGGCATGAAAAAGTTCTAGCCACAGTCTATACAAGCTTCAACTAGTACTGTTATAAATTCTACATTAAGCATCAGTTTATTTTCCCAACAAGCACCATACAAGATATGTTTTAACAAAAATACTCTTTATGCTACAGCAAGCAAACATGAGAGTACTCATATAACACTACTAAAACTAACAGCTCTGAATAAGAGATGCATGAAAACAAAGGCTAAACGCAGTACTAGCAAAAAGTGAACACTCACAGAACAATAAGAATGAAAACTAGAGTGTTCTGCGTTGGTCCCTGGCACCGGGATGTTATGGCAAAGAGAACATTATGGGGAGGGGGGGTTGGAAGGTCAATGGAAGAAAGGCTCACAAAGTTGAAAGTGGTCATTAGACAAGAGAAAGTCTTACAACCGAAGCTATGCAAGGAGTAGGGATTGCCACACAACGGATGCACATAAAGCTATAAGTGTATGAAATCTCTCCAATGGAACTAGTGGGGGTGCATCCAACTTGCTTGCTCATGAATACCTAGAGCTCATTTGAGGAGGCTTATCATTGGAATATACAAGCCAAGTTCTATAATGTAAGGTTCCCCACATAGTTATGAATGAATGATAATATGAAAACTCTCTCCAAACTGAAGTATTGGTGCTAAACATGAAGCACAAGTGTGGTATAAAGGATATTGATGCGCCCCCTCTCTCTTTATTCTCTCTTTGGCCTTTTTTCTTTTTCTTTTTGGCCTTTTTCATTTTTTTTATATATCCTCACCGGTAGGGGAAACATCCTATATTACAATGGATCATCACACTTTTAGTACTCATAACTCATAAAAAATATCTCTGATGTCTCTAACTGCATGCTCCTGCCAGTGTAGCAGTATGCATAAATAACCATGAAGTTCATCATCAAGTAACATAATGGAGGTGGATGTTGTGCAGCAATATATCTCGGAATGGCTATGGAAATGCCATGATAGGTAGGTATGGTGGCTGTTTTTAGGAAGAATATATGGGCTTATGTGTAGGAGAACAAAGTCCTCCCACGGAATTTGGATGCACTGGCAAAGTTTGCACCAACTCTCAATGTGCGAAAGGGCAATGCACGGTACCAAAGAGGCTAGCAAATATGGATGGTGGAAGTGCCAGGAACCGCAACATAGACTCACGAGTTAAAAGATTACAGCAAGAAAATCATCTTACAAGGCACAATTCAAATCACTCCAAGAGGGTCTGTGGCAGTGACAAGTCACTGTTCGCTACCCCTACCGTAGCGCGTAACAAAAGGCCGATCAGAAATGTATCACTCGTGGCAATCATATACCATTGTTTCTATCAGATGGTAATTTAAGTGTGGCACAGTTTCAAGTTTTTAGACCAACAATTAAAAGTTTATACTTACTAGTCCTTCCCGTTTATCCATTAATCAAATTAATATCTCAAAACAACAGCAGTGATTCAAGTGAAGTAGTTTAGTGGTCTACAAGACCATGCGAATTTTTCCACTATACCAACTATCAGAATAGCATTTCTATTCCCAACCAAGCACATATATGAGAACCACCTAACTACAAAAGCTAACAGCTCTGAACAAAGTATGCATGAAAACAAAGGCTAAACGCAGTACTAGCAAAAAGTGAACACTCACAGAACAATAAGAACGAAAACTAGAGTGTTCTAAGAAATGAAAACGGAGCGTGTCTCTCTCCCACACCAGTATGATAAGATCCAACCATAAACTAAATAAAAGAAAACTAAACAAACTGAAAATAAAAATAAAATACGCTCCAAGTAAAGCACATAAGATGTGACTGAATAAAAATATAGTTTCACTAGAAGTGACCTGATAATTTGTCGACGGAGAAGGGGATGCCTTGGGCATCCCCAAGTTTAGACGCTTGAGACTTCTTGGAATTTTATGGGATGTACCTCCGGGGCATCCCCAATCTTAGGCTTTTCACTCTTCTTGATCACATCATATTATCTTCTTCTCTTGACCCTTGAAAACTTCCTTCACACCAAACTTCTCACAATCTTCATTAGCAACGTTAGTGCAATAGAAATAATAAATTCACATGGTTCAGTTTAAACACAATACTAACACTCATAAACACATTAGCTACTGTCACTAATTCTTTTAAAACTCCTTTTCTCAAAAGAACACCAAAAGAAAGAGATTAAGATGCAAATGCAATTATTGGCAGAAATTTGTCAAAACAGGATAGCAGGTAAAGATGATTTTTTTCGAAAATCTTCTGTTTCTCAAATCAAAAAGTTTTCAACTAAGAAAAGTTTCTTAATTAGCTGAGGAATAAGCAAAAAAAATTCAGATCATTCTGATCTTCCAGGATTTTATACGATGTATTACGGTGGACAGCAGTAATCTGTTTTCTGCGCAGAAATCCGAAAACCAACTCCAACTTTTGTCGGAGACTTTACTTGACACTACTAAAACATGAAAAGAAAGATATAAATACGTTGCTACAGAAGTATACAACCCCTTTACTAAAAAAAATAGAGAAAAATAAAGCAAAAAATAAAACCATGGGTTATCTCCCAAGAAGTGCTTTTCTTTAAAGACTTTGAGCTAGGCATGATAATTTGAGAAGATGCTCACATGAGAAATATGAATTGAAGCAAAAGAGAGCATCAAGAAGCAAATGTAAAACAAATTTAAGTCTAACTCACTTCCTATGAAAAATAATCTTGTAGAAAAAAGTCATGAAAGCACAAAGCAATAAGCATAGGAAAGCAAAACAAGTGCAACTTCAAAATTTTCAACATAAAGAGGGGAAACTTAATATTATTGAGATAGATAGAACTATGTTTCCCTCTATCATAATAACTTTCAGTAGAATCGTGAATAAAATTAACAATATAACTATCAGATATAACATTCTTATCATGAGCCACATGCATAAAAGAATTATTACTTTCCACATAAGTATAGTCATTCTTATTAATAGTAGTGGGAACAAATCCAACAAAATAGCTATCATTATTATTCTCATCACCATAATCATCAAATATAGGAGCAATAGTATCATAAAAATAAATTTTATCCTCAATAGTAGGTGGACTGAAAATATCATATTCATCATTGTAATCATCATATATAGGAAGAATAATATCATCATAAGAAATAGAATAGTTATCCTCCAAAATGTGTTCATTTGTAAACATATCATCAATTTTACTAGGAGGAGATGTATCAAGCATATAATCATGAGTAGCAAAATTATTTTCAAACACATCATCCACAAGTTTAGAGCTTTCTATATCATCATTTTCAATACCAAAAGTAGCGTGCTCTTCCCAATCATGATCATGTAGGAACGCGTAGAGATAAACAAAAACTTTTCCTACGCGATGCTTCCAAGATCTAGCCGAGGTAGAAGGCCACGAGTATTACCACTAGACGCGCAGGTGCGGATTATCGATGCAACGCGTCGGGGCAGTGCAGTCCCACGATCCGGTCCGGCCGATCCATTCCCTCGAACGTCGAAGTGCTGAACGTACAACACCTCTGCCGGTATCCACACGTACGAGGAGGAGCTCCGACGGCGGACTGCTAGGTCCGGTGCGGCGGCTGGACTGAGTGGGGCTAGGGTTCCCAACGCATGGGAGAGTGTACTAACGTGCCCACTGGGCAACCTGCGCCCCTCTTTATATAGCGTATGGTAATGGGCTTCACAACACTTGTGGCCCATTCCCTCTGTGAGTCCGACTCATAAAACCAGTCCATTTCCGGTTTGGGTCCAACCCGACCAATACTTGCTCCCGCTCTTAAGTGTGCGACCCTGCAGGCTCATGGCGACTTGGACACGATTGGAGTCCAACTCCCAATCGATCAATCGGTAGCGGCTCCTAGCAGAACGTGCCGACTCCCAAGTACCATTGAGTCATGACGACATACCTTTCAATGTGATATTCATCTTAGTCCCTTTTGCCTCACGATATACCTTGTCGAGCTATAGGCGATTTATCGTCATCTCTTAAATAGCTCAACTCTCTTCTCGATCCGTGACATGTGATTCATCTGACTAACTCTTAGTCAACCGACACAGTTAACACTTAACTGAGTCGCGCATGGCCATGCTTCCTGAATCATATCACTCGAGAGGGCCCAGAGAATATCTCTCCATTCGGAGGGGCAAAATCCCATCTTGATTATCCACATCACGCAGCTTGCTTCTCATTCGACCCGAACTCTGCCTTTATAGTTGCCTTGTCATAGAACAACGTTTGACAGAACCTAAGTCGGATTGTGCGACAACCTCAGGTCTAAGGATTACATTGATTGAGACATGCAAATGACGACTTGATCGTTGCATCTCAATGTGGGTCAGTCCGACTTGCTAAAATCTTTAGCCAAGTCCGGAACGTTGGAATGGCATCACCATGCCCATGACAAGTGGAACCGTGTCATCAGCCAACACTCACATTAGTCTAGGGTGTGTGTCCAGCACAATCTAAATGACCAAGGACAATCTAGTATGAACAACATGAATATATAGTTCCACAATTGAATCACATATTCAATGACATATATCAGATGTTCAAAACAAGGACAACTTAATTACTTTATGAATACAGTGGGAATTACATCATACATGATTTCCTCTAGGGCATATTCCCAACAGTCTCCCACTTGCACTAGAGTCAATCATCCTGGCATCATATGCCTAGGCATCGAATGCCCATGCCTCTCGTGTGCGCCTCATGCTTAGGCTGTGGTAGCGCCTTTGTCAACGGATCTGCAATGTTTGCATCCGTATGTACTTTGCATAACTTGATATCACCTTGTTCGACAAACTGGCGAATGAGGTGGTACCGCATGAGTATATGTTTGTTCTTCTGGTGTTGTCTAGGTTCCTTGGCTTGTGCGATAGCACCATTGTTGTCACAATATACGTCCAAAGGATTAGACGCACCCTGAACCACACCAAGATCAATCAGGAGGTTCCTGATCCAAACAGCTTCCTTTGCCGCCTCTGAGGCAGCAATATACTCAGCCTCTGTTGTAGATGCAGACACCGTATCTTGCTTGGAACTCTTCCAGCTCACAGCCCCTCCGTTCATCACGAACACATATCCAGATTGCGAACCAGAATCATCTGAGTCGGTGAGATAACTCGCATCCGTGTAACCCTTTACACTGAATTCCTCATCACCTCCATAAAGTAGGAGCATTTCCTTAGTATTTCTCAAGTACTTAAGGATGTTTTTAACCGCTGTCCAGTGGGCTTCGCCAGGGTCAGCCTGGTATCTGCTCGTAACACTTAGAGCATAGGAAACATCTGGCCTAGTACAAATCATGGCATACATGATGGATCCGATTGCCGAAGCATACGGGATCACACTCATCCGACTTCGCTCATCAGTTGTCAAAGGACAATGAGTCTTGCTAAGTTTTATGCCATGGGACATCGGTAAGAATCCTTTCTTAGACTCTTCCATTTTGAATTTCTTCAAAACCTTGTCTAGATAAGTACTCTGACTCAATCCAATGAGCCGCCTTGATCTATCTCTATAGATCCTGATTCCTAATATGTAAGTCGCCTCACCCAAATCCTTCATTGAGAAACTCCTTTCCAATGACTCTTTGGTTTCTTGCAACATCATGACATCATTTTCAATCAGTAATATGTCATTCACATATAAGATTAGAAAGTTTACTTTGCTCCCACTAAACTTCTTGTATAAACAAGAATCATGATCACTCTTGATGAAGCCAAACAATTTTACTACCTCATCAAAGCGAATGTTCCAACTCCGAGATGCTTGCTTCAACCCATAAATGGATTTCTGAAGTTTGCATACCTTGTCAGCATTAGCTGGATCGACAAAACCTTCGGGATGTATCATATACATGTCCTCAGTTAAATTTCCATTAAGGAAAGCTTTCTTGACATCCATCTGCCATATCTCATAGTCGAAATAGGATGCTATGGCTAACATGATCCTAATTGATTTAAGCATCGCTACGGGCGAGAAGGTCTCATCATAGTCAAGTCCTTGAACTTGTCGGAACCCCTTCGCGACAAGTCGTGCTTTATAAACGGAAATATTTCCATCCATATCAATTTTCTTCTTAAAGACCCATTTGCACTCGACGGGTCTTGCACCGTCAGGCAGATCAACCAAATTCCAAACTTGGTTTTCATCCATGGACTTTAACTCGGATCTCATGGCTCCAAGCCATGACTCGGAATCAGATCCCACCATCGCTTCCGAATAAGTTGTCGGCTCATTACTGTCTAACAGTAAAACATCTCGAGCACTATGTAATCTGGCAGATCTCCGAGGTTCAGGTGCTGTAACCGGTGTAGGTACCACGACCGGCTCAGCCTCCAAGGCCATTGCCGACTCGCCCCTAGCTGGTTCCTCTCGAATTTCTTCGAGTTGCACCGTGCTCCCACTGACTTCCCGACTGAGAAACTCTTTCTCAAGGAAGACACCATTCCGAGCGACAAACACTTTGCCCTCTTCCCGGTTGTAGAAGTAGTACCCCAAGGTTTCCCTCGGATACCCCACGAAAATACACTTATCCGACTTGGGCATGAGCTTGTCCGACTGAAGTCAGTTGACAAACACCTCACAACCCCAAATCTTAAGAAAAGACAAACTTGGCTTTTTGCCCGTCCACATCTCATGTGGTGTCTTCTCTACTGACTTTGATGGTACTCTGTTTAGTGTGAAACCTGCAGTTTCTAGACAATAACCCCAAAATGATAAAGGTAGATCTGTCCAACTCATCATTGATCGTACCATGTCCAACAAGGTCCGATTTCTCCGTTCCGATACACCGTTTCTCTGCGGTGTACCCGGCGGAGTGAGTTGAGGAACTATTCCACAACTCTTTAGATGGTCATCAAACTCATGGCTCATGTACTCGCCCCCACGGTCCGACCGTAGAAACTTTATTTTCTTGCCGAGTTGATTTTGTACCTCACTCTGGAATTCCTTGAACTTTTCAAAGGCTTCCGACTTGTGTTTCATTAAATAGATATATCCATACCTACTCAAATCATCAGTGAAGGTAATGAAGTACTCATAACCACCTCTAGCTGTCGTGCTCATTGGTCCACATACATCACTATGTATTAGTTCCAACAAGTCGGACGCCCTTTCACAACTCCTTGCAAAAGGTGTCTTGGTCATCTTGCCTAGTAGGCATGATTCGCATGTCTCGAATGACTCTAAGTCAAACGAAGTTCGAAGTCCATCATCATGGAGCTTCTTCATGCGTTTCCAACTTATATGACCAAGCCGACAGTGCCAAAAGTAAGTCATATTCAGATCATTTGGTTTCAACCTTTTAACATTTATGTTATAGACCGATTCACTATCAAGATTTAAAATAAATAACCCGTTCTGAACGGGTGCAAAGCCATGAAACATATCTTTCAAATATAAAGAACAACCATTATTCTTAATATTCGACTCATAACCTTGTCTCATCAAACATGAGGCGGAAATAATGTTTCGACTAAGCGCTGGAACATAATAACAATTATTTAGTTCCAAAATAAATCCTGAAGGTAAATGAAGTTGCATCGTGCCGACTTCCAACGCAGCGACTCACGCCTTGTTGCCGACCTGAATATCAACCTCTCCTCTTGCCACGCTCCTAGTTCTTACCAGTCCCTGCAATGAGTTGCATATGTGAATAACTGATCCGGTATCATATACCCAAGAACTATTAGGCGCATCAACAAGATAAATGTCTATAACATTGCACACAAGCGTACCTGAGTTGGAAGTCACACCTCCACTCTTGGCCCTGTCAGCCAAATACTTGGTGCAGTTCCTCTTCCAGTGGCCATCTTGCTTGCAATAGAAGCAGTTGGCTCCGGCTGTAGGAGAAGGTTTAGTCTTTGAGGGAGCACTCTGGACAGGGCCATGGGTGCTACCTCCTGACTTATCCTTCTTCTTCTTAGTCCAAGAACTCTTCTTGAACTTAGCCTTATTCTGCACCATCAACACTTGACTGGCGCCTTTCTTGAGATCAGCCTCTGCAGTTTTGAGCATCCCATGTAATTCAGTGATACTCTTATCCATACCATGCATATGGTAGTTCGAGATGAACGAACCATACGCACTAGGAAGAGAGTTCAGAATTATATCAGTAGCGAACTCTACGTTAATTGGGACGCCCAGCCGATCCAGAGACTGAATGTAACCAATCATCTTGATTACATGCGGACTCAGTGGATCGCCATCTTTCAGCTTACAGCCCAGCAAAGCTTGAGAGAATTGATACCTCTCGGTCTTTACCTGAGCCTGGAACATACTTTTCAGGCTTTCGATCATATCGTAGGCCTCAACATTCTCGAACTGCTGCTGCAAGTCCGGTTCCATGTGTGCAAGCATAAGACAGCTAATTTCCGTAGACTCATCTCTAGTCTTACGGTAGGCATTCATGACTGCGACAGTCGCATCGTCATCTGGCTCTTCTGGAAGTGGAGTTTCTAGAACATGTTCTTTCTTGTCATGCTTGAGGACTATCCTCAGATTACGATACCAGTTGGTGAAATTAGTTCCATTAAGCTTATCTTTCTCTAAGATTGACCTCAACGCAAACGTGGACAACTGAGGAAGGTTGCTAGGTGCCATTGATCTACAACAGAAAATACGCAAAAAAACTTAAGACATGTATTCATAAAAGAGCAGGCATATTAAACGCTTTAATACTTATGCCCACTAGAACCAACATCCCTCCGATGGTTGCTAAGTGATTCAAGATCCTAAATAAGCAAGCCGACTAGTGAGTTTTAGCATCACCGCTAGCCGTCAAGTGATCTAGGTAGGCAACACCTTGTCAATCGTATCCAATACGACTCTTGTTAGTTGGGTGACATCACATGCCCCGGCTCCTAACCTACCTCGCCCCGAGCCCCACAACCGTTGTGATGGACTCGTCTAGATTACCAAGTGCTTCTGCTTGTAAGAGTCCGACTCAAACCCACCTAACCGGAAAGAATTGGTAGCACCTCAATTTTATGAGCCCACTACCAAGAATGTCCGACTTGTGATGGTGCAGCACTGGCGGGGCGACCGACTAGACCTTCTTTGAGGGATTAAAGAATCTACCAACTATCTAAATAGAGGTAAATAGAGACATAACAATAACACAAATAAAGCAATTATAATGTGAAATGGTATGGCTCTCTTCATGGTGATCTCTATCTCCACAAAGCTTGTAAGTCGACTCGTGCCAACTCTTGTCACGTGCCATCTTACTCCATGTAGCCGACTTGTACATCGACTTGCATGCCACCAGGTTCTCCAACAAGCTACACTAGCTAGTAAATGAAAAATTTACATAGAGAATCCGACACGCAGGTCGTTATACAATAAAATGACAGCACCTAGGCTCCAGCCGGCTGACAAGAACATGATACGCAGATCATGTATGGATTACACACATCACATGCACATAAGCCATACCATTCACAACTTCCTGCAAAAAACAAGTTATGCCTAGACACGATATCTACCAGCATTGTGAAACTCGTAACGACATCTCATCTGCATTCCGAACATGGATTTCTTCATCGGATAAAACGATTTTACCCGAATCTGATCCGTATTCCGATTCGACCAAACTCTTTGATCTTCGATCACCGCAACTGGATTTATGTGTCACGGTATACCCCGATGGCGGAAACCGACCGGTAGGGGTAAGTTGTTCCACGGCCTTAGCAGTATGATCACGGAAACCTGATCATCCATTAACCCCGAGTACGATTGATCCAATCAACCTTGTACAAAACCGATCTATCTCATAGAACGACCACCAAAACAGCAATTAGATCACATCTAACGCTAACTACATATCACATATGTACGGATCTCGGGCCTAATACCAGAAGCTACCGCTCTGATACCACTGTAGGAACGAGTAGAGATAAACAAAAACTTTTCCTACGCGATGCTTCCAAGATCTAGCCGAGGTAGAAGGCCACGAGTATTACCACTAGACGCGCAGGTGAGGATTATCGATGCAGCGCGTCGGGGCAGTGCAGTCCCACGATCCGGTCCGGCCGATCCAATCCCTCGAACGTCGAAGTGCTGAACGTACAGCACCTCTGCCGGTATCCACACGTACGAGGAGGAGCTCCGACGGCGGACTGCTAGGTCCGGTGCGGCGGCTGGACTGAGTGGGGCTAGGGTTCCCAACGCATGGGAGAGTGGACTAACGTGCCCGCTGGGCAACCTGCGCCCCTCTTTATATAGCGTATGGTAGTGGGCTTCACAACACTTGTGGCCCATTCCCTCTGTGAGTCCGACTCACAAAACCAGTCCATTTCCGGTTCGGGTCCAACCCGACCAATACTTGCTCCCGCTCTTAAGTGTGCGACCCTACAGGCTCATGGCGACTTGGACACGATTGGAGTCCAACTCCCAATCGATCAATCGGTAGCGGCTCCTAGCAGAACGTGCCGACTCCCAAGTATCATTGAGTCATGACGGCATACCTTTCAATGTGATATTCATCTTAGTCCCTTTTGCCTCACGATATACCTTGTCGAGCTATAGGCGATTTATCGTCATCCCTTAAATAGCTCAACTCTCTTCTCGATCCGTGACATGTGATTCATCTGACCAACTCTTAGTCAACCGACACAGTTAACACTTAACTGAGTCGCGCATGGCCATGCTTCCTGAATCATATCACTCGAGAGGGCCCAGAGAATATCTCTCCATTCGGAGGGGCAAAATCCCATCTTGATTATCCACATCACGCAGCTTGCTTCTCATTCGACCCGAACTCTGCCTTTATAGTTGCCTTGTCACAGGACAATGTTTGACAGCACCTAAGTCGGTGATCCACAACTCGGATTGTGCGACAACCTCAGGTCTAAGGATTACATTGATTGAGACATGCAAATGACGACTTGATCGTTGCATCTCAATGTGGGTCAGTCCGACTTGCTAAACTCTTTAGCCAAGTCCGTGAACGTTGGAATGGCATCACCATGCCCATGACAAGTGGAACCGTGTCATGAGCCAACACTCACATTAGTCTAGGGTGTGTGTCCAGCACAATCTAAATGACCAAGGACAATCTAGTATGAACAACATGAATATATAGTTCCACAATCGAATCACATATTCAATGACATATATCAGATGTTCAAAACAAGGACAACTTAATAACTTTATGAATACAGTGGGAATTACATCATACATGATTGCCTCTAGGGCATATTCCCAACAGATCAAAGCATAGGCATAGGCTCATCATCAAAGCAAATTTTCTCCTCCGTGCTTGGGGAACTAAATGTAGAGGCCCCAAACCGGAAGGTTCAGAACCCCTCATATGCATACATTCACGATCCCAGGAAGATCAGTCGTGAACAACATACGAAAGTGGTACACAGATACAATATCCATTACACGAATAAAAGCAGTCTTACAAGCCAATGGTCACATGACCAAGTCTTTAATCACTGCCACGCAGGGTAGGCAAAGTCTCACAACATCTAAACAGTGGAAGATAAACGTAGGTAGCCCATGTCAAGCTTTCACCAACAGGCTGCTGACCGGGAGCCGGGCCTAGTTCGCGTAGTCGTCGGAATAGTACTCCTCCTCGTACTCCTCCTCGGGTGGTACCTCCTCAAAGTCTGGAAAGTATATACCAGGGGCGAAACCAAATGAGTACGTTTGAATGTACTCAACAAGACATCCTTTATACACTTACAAATGCATCATGCTTATATGGTGAATAGGTAGGCCATACATAGGGCTCGCTACCAATGATGTTCATGTAAGATGACATCATAGTTGCAGTCATATTAATATGTATCTTTGTTGAAGAAGATACTTCAGAAGAAAATAATATAGTTTTGTTTCTCTTGTCGATGTCGCATGTACAAGAGGTTTTTGTAAACTTGTTTTACAAAAGGAAGTTTTTCTTTGCAAAACTCCTTGGAACAACATGTCCAAACTTCATCGGTACCTTCCAGGTACAACACTCCTGTTTTGGAAACATCTTTTGAAAACTCAGCACAATACTAGCTACATGGCCTTTCAACTGCCCATATCCGAGGGCTCGGCTATTCTGAATAGTTTTACTCTGCAGAGGTGGTACACATTCCACTAGATCCAAAGCTCTTCCATGGACCACCCATGGATCGACACAGCGATATGCAAGCACCAGAGAATTGATCCTAACTGTCCACTCTGACACAAGCTAGTAAATGCTCATTCCTTCAGGTGGGTTGTCTCCCCGGCATCAGGTCCCGCCTTGCCTAGTTAGGAGGCCCAGCTGTCGCTTCCGGGGGTAACTTAATCCCTCACTTTGTATGTCCCGTTACACCCTCCTGGCGACACTTCGGTTCAGAGAATCAGCTTCTCTATAGCACTTTGGAATGAAACATACACTAACAAGTTCAAGCATCTAGATAGGCCCCATACCCATATAGGGGTAGAGTGGCAGTACATCTTGGTTGTCCAGCGAAGACTAGGTTATGTGCCTTTTGTAAACATTTGAAAACACCTTCACCATTTTTCCTTTGGTGAACAAGGTCCCGCCTTTCCACCATAATCTCCTCGTAGAACCATCTTTGTTTTGCAAAAGCACATTTTAAAGTGGTCCACTTAGGGACTCAAGATTATTGTTTAAGACAGTATTTATATACCTTATGGTGGCTAAGGGCTTGGTAACACCAAGTTGACTAATGGCAAGTGATATATAATACATATATAATATTAGTAATAGTATTCACTCAATAAAATAGTTTTAGCAAACAAGTTTTGAAAACTTCATAAGTAGTTTAATGCATAAAAGTATTGGGAATATAACAACAAGCTTTAAGGATGGCTTGCCTTGGAGGTACTGAGGATCCTGGTCTTGTTCGCAACAAGAATGGTAGTAGTACCCTCCTGTCCCGACTATTTCCTCGTCGTTTTCTATCGTCGTAAAAGAAAAGCAAAGCATCCTATCAGAACCTTACCAACCAACACCTTGACTCAAACACAACATACAGCAAGCAAAAACACTCATAAAAATAATATACATGCTCCTAAAATAATTCCACACAAACATGCATCAATAATAATAATATTCACTCCTTCGGGTTCATCCGGTACGGTTTCTGTGCTATGGGTCCGGTACCGGGTACCAACTCAATCACAAACTCGGTATCCCGATCAGGCGGCATACCGGGTAACTCATCAGGAAACACATCCGGGTATTCACATACTACCGGAACTTCCTCAAGTGCAGGTGTGGCTATACTGGTGTGGCAGTGGGTCTTGGACCTTGACTTGGTTGCGGCGAAGGCAACTCTTTCCCCATCACTGGCAATCAATGATATGGACCTCCCGGTGCAATCAATCACACATTTGTACTTGGTCATCCAATTCATGCCTAGTACTACCTCTATCCCTTGGGATCCCAGTACTATGAGGTTGGCATGAAAAGTTTTCCCTTGTATGTCCAGGGGTACCTCATTGCAAATGAAGTGGGTTTGGGTTTTGTTTCCAGGTATTTGCACTGACATAGGGTCACGCATACGGGTAGGCTTCATACCACTCTTCTCAGCAAAAGGCACAATAACAAAGGAATGCGATGCACCCGAATCAAACAATATTGCGGCAGGTACAGAGTTGACAGGAAACGTACCCATCACCATGTCTGGCGCATCCTGAACTTCCTCCGCAGTGACGTGATTCAGGTATCCCTTGGTCATAATCCTCTTCTTGGGTGCTGATGCATGAGTCATCTTGGTAGCACTGTTCTGAGCCGGTGCAGCAGTCTTGGTTGGGCACTCTCGTGCATAGTGTCCTTCCTTGCCGCAGGCGAAGCAGGTTAAGCTAGGTTTGGTGCCTTGGGTTGGCTTGGCAGCATAGTTGGGTTTGTGTCCATTCCCATTCTCACTTCCACTGCCTCCAGGCTTGGGTGTGTATGTCACACGGTTGTTGTTGTTGTTGTGGTGGTTGTTGTGGCTGTTGTGGTGGTTGTGGTTGTGGCTATGGTTGTTATGGTGGTTCCTTGGCGCAAAGGTAGGCGCCCTGTGGGGTGGCGGCCTGGTATAAGGGGTTGGGCGATTTCTGGGTGCACTTGGTCCTCTTTGGAACAACATTTTCCTCTTCCTATTTTCAAAGACATTCTGCCTCTTGTGCTCCATCATCATCACGGCATCTGCGAGTGACTCCAGATCCTCAAAGGGGATGACCACAAGGGTACACTGCAACTCATCGTGCAGCCCATTCAGAAACCTTTCCTTCTTCTTGGCTTCAGTATTGACCTCATCTGGTGCATACCGGACTAACAGAGTAAACTCTTCCCAGTATTTGGACACAGACATGCCTCCCTGCTTCAGCTTCAGGAACTTGTCCTTCATAATGCTCATCACTCCCTGAGGGATGTGATACTTGCGGAAACGGGCGCAGAAGTCCTCCCAGGTGAACACATAGTTAGGAGCGACGGTGTCGCAGGTAGTCTCCCACCAAGTCCTTGCTGGCCCAGCAAGAAAGTGGGTAGCAAAGAGCACCTTGTCACCCTCGTCGACTCCTGCCACCTTCAGATTGTTGGCGATGGTGCGAAGCCAGTCGTCAGCGTCCAGGGGTTCCACAATCTTTGTGAACACCGGAGGGTTTGTCTGCTGAAACACCTTCAGCTTTGATCACCCGCCATTACCGTTGTCATCGCCATGGTTGTTATTGTGGTTGGCGCTGGCAGCGGCCAACTGCTGCAGGGCAGCAACTGTGGCGGCACTCTCGGCTCTAGTGGCCTGACGGTCCTCCATCAAAAGTGCCAGCAGTGCCTCCACTGTCGGTGGGGGTGGTGGCGGTGGTTCCCGACGTGGCGCCATGCTGTTTATCGAGACATGTGTAAGTCTATGCAGCAAGACTTAAGGTTTTGGATTTTAACCAGGTTAAAAACTTTTTAGCAACAAAAGGAGTGTTTGTTATGATGGGTGATTTAATTTGGTTTGGTGATTTGTTCTTTGGGGGTTGAAACGATTCATCAAGTTCATAGCACATAAGGACTACATCATACTAAAAGCATAGAGTTCATACATTGCACAACACACAAACAGACATCTACCACAACTACGCTCCTTAGAGCTACATCGGGGGGATTCGCCTTATGGGGTCGGCGTACATCTAACTAGAACTACTCTATAGCTAAGAGGCGCTACTACTAGCTAAGCGCTATCGACGTCGAAGAGGAGCTCCTCTGGGTCCTCCTCCTCAACGGAGTCGTCGTCCTCCTGCAAGCTCTGCGCGCTCATGTCCATGCCCTCTGCGTCGGACAGGACGTCGTTGTCAACGAGGAGGTCCTCGTTCTCCCTGCGGAGCTCAGAGTTCTCCTCCTCTAATCCCTCGAGAGTGGAGTCTCGAGTGGCCAGCTCCTCTCGGACGGTCCTCAGGCGGTCACGCAAGGTTGCGTTGGCCTCCTGAAGGGATCCCACCTTGGCGTTGAGACGGTCACGGGCCCGGTGGGTGGTCCGTAACTGCCTCTCCAAGGCACGGGATCGCGCAGTCGTGGTCTCTAAGTCGAGCATCGTCTGCCCCAGATGGGTACAGAGGAGACAGCACTCGGAGGCGGTGGTGCGCTGCAAGATACCCATGTCGTCAAGACGACGCTGGGTGCGGTGGAGTAGGATCTCCATATCGTCCTGGTGTGCGCCATGACCCGTCACGTCCTGAGACACGACCATAGGTGTGCCGGTCTCGTCCCTCCTCCCGAGGAACTCATAGGCAGTCCCTATGAAACGGTAGTCTCGAAGGTGAGCCAGGCGCGCTATGGCCTCCTGGATCACGCGCACTGCTCCCTCCTGCCAGGAGCGCTCTACGGTGGCGATGAAGAACGCCTCCGCCGTAGGAGTAGTCAGTGGAGGGAATATCACACACTCCACCAACCATTCCCCCTCTATGGGGGACCCAGTGATCACCCCTCCCCGAAGCTCGGGAACGGGGCGGTCAAGCAGCTCAGTCATCGCTACGAGTCGCCGCTCGAAGCGGAAAGGGATGTCCCTGGCCAGTCCTAACTGGCAAGCCTCCGTGTACACGACATCCATCTACACAAAATTTTAAGTAAGGTTGAGTTAGTGTCCAAGCGTGCAAAATTTTAAGGTCGAACATGATGTAATCTTAATGTATGTATAGTTTGAGAAAATAGGGAAGATGGGTGTAAGAATCTTTTAAAACTTAATCACTTAAGTATATTATTATATATATAGTACTAGTTGACGTCCATGCTAACTAAGGGCTCCTAGGGTCAGGATAGCTCTGATACCAACTTTGTAGAGGCCCCAAACCGGAAGGTTCAGAACCCATCATATGCATACATTCACGATCCCAGGAAGATCAGTCGTGAACAACATACGAAAGTGGTACACAGATACAATATCCATTACACGAATAAAAGCAGTCTTACAAGCCAATGGTCACATGACCAAGTCTTTAATCACTGCCACGCAGGGCAGGCAAAGTCTCACAACATCTAAACAGCGGAAGATAAACGTAGGTAGCCCATGTCAAGCTTTCACCAACAGGCTGCTGACCGGGAGCCGGGCCTAGTTCGCGTGGTCGTCGGAATAGTACTCCTCCTCGTACTCCTCCTCAGGTGGTACCTCCTCAAAGTCTGGCAAGTATATACCAGGGGCGAAACCAAATGAGTACGTTTGAATGTACTCAACAAGACATCCTTTATACACTTACAAATGCATCATGCTTATATGGTGAATAGGTAGAACATACATAGGGCTCGCTACCAATGATGTTCATGTAAGATGACATCATAGTTGCAGTCATATTAATCTGTATCTTTGTTGAAGAAGATACTTCAGAAGAAAATAATATAGTTTTCTTTCTCTTGTCGATGTCGCATGTACAAGAGGTTTTTGTAAACTTGTTTTACAAAAGGAAGTTTTTCTTTGCAAAACTCCTTGGAACAACATGTCCAAACTTCATCGGTACCTTCCAGGTACAACACTCCTGTTTTGGAAACATCTTTTGAAAACTCAGCACAATACTAGCTACATGGCCTTTCAACTGCCCATATTCGAGGGCTCGGCTATTCTGAATAGTTTTACTCTGCAGAGGTGGTACACATTCCACTAGATCCAAAGCTCTGCCATGGACCACCCATGGATCGACACAGCGATATGCAAGCACCAGAGAGTTGATCCTAACTGTCCACTCTGACACAAGCTAGTATATGCTCATTCCTTCAGGTGGGTTGTCTCCCCGTCATCAGGTCCCGCCTTGCCTAGTCAGGAGGCCCAGCTGTCGCTTCCGGGGGGTAACTTAATCCCTCACTTTGTATGTCTCGTTACACCCTCCTGGCGACACTTCGGTTCAGAGAATCAGCTTCTCTATAGCACTTTGGAATGAAACATACACTAACAAGTTCAAGCATCTAGATAGGCCCCATACCCATATAGGGGTAGAGTGGCAGTACATCTTGGTTGTCCAGCGAAGACTAGGTTATGTGCCTTTTGTAAACATTTGAAAACACCTTCACCATTTTTCCTTTGGTGAACAAGGTCCCGCCTTTCCACCATAATCTCCTCGTAGAACCATCTTTGTTTTGCAAAAGCACATTTTAAAGTGGTCCACTTAGGGACTCAAGATTATTGTTTAAGACAGTATTTATATACCTTATGGTGGCTAAGGGCTTGGTAACACCAAGTTGACTAATGGCAAGTGATATATAATACATATATAATATTAGTAATAATATTCACTCAATAAAATAGTTTTAGCAAACAAGTTTTGAAAACATCAGAAGTAGTTTAATGCATAAAAGTATTGGGAATATAACAGCAAGCTTTAAGGATGGCTTGCCTTGGAGGTACTGAGGATCCTGGTCTTGTTCGCAACAAGAATGGTAGTAGTACCCTCCTGTCCCGACTATTTCCTCGTCGTTTTCTATCGTCGTAAAAGAAAAGCAAAGCATCCTATCAGAACCTTACCAACCAACACCTTGACTCAAACACAATATACAGCAAGCAAAAAACACTCATAAAAATAATATACATGCTCCTAAAATAATTCCACACAAACATGCATCAATAATCATAATATTCACTACTACTACCACAACTACCATAGTTGAACTAGTTTGTTTTTCATCCAAACGGTATGGAACCAGTGGGTGTTCCACTAGGTTTTCCATGCCATTTGAGAGGTATTATGCCTCTGGTCCATCTTGTGTAAACAAAATAATTCATAGTGCAAAAATGCTACTAGCTATCCTAGTGCAAAACATTAACACTAGCAATAATAATCAAACCTATGCATGCATTTCTAAAAGACTCAAAGTAACTTACAGAGAAGGAAACAAGTAAATAACAGTACCAAAATGGTACTGGATCCAAGTAAAAACACTTCTATAACTAGGATAAAAATCTAGCAAAACATTCCAACACAAGTATTACATGAAATAAATCTAGGGATTTCTACTATGCTCATTTTAATGCCAAACAAATACTAAACATGCATGGATTTTTATCATGGACTCTCTGTGAGTAAAACTACCTAAGAACACTCAACATATCATGTATACATGCTAGAAAACAGATTGGCACAATCAAACAATGATTTACAAAACAAAACTATTCACTTTATTTCTAACAGAAATATGCATTTTCTTAGATCTGTCACCAAATTAATTCTAGAGCTAAAAAAATTACACAAATCTAGGAATAAATAGATCTATATAATATCTAACAGATCCAAATGGATTTGCATCAAAAAGTGCTATAAATAAATCCTAAAATTCATAGAACAAGCTACTGGTGTTTTACCAAAATGGTTACCATTTCAAAATGGTAGCTCACCTTGAGGTGAGGTCAAGCCCTAATGGTAGATATAGTCAAGATCTACTCTAGGAATTTTAGTTTGATCATTTTAGACATTCCATTAAAAAGTTATGCCATAAACATTCTCACAGACAGTCCTCAGTTCATGATTTTTCATTTGTTCCTCGTTCATCCAAAACCAGATCTGCTTGTTGCCAACGTTCAAGATTTTGTTCATGCACCTCTGTGAATTTTTGCACATTTTATGGTTGAGCTTAACATTTTCATTTTCGAATAAAGTAAACAGCCATATTCTGGATATTTTGAAAAAGAAATAAAACTCAGCGCAGCGGGCTGGTCAACGCCTGGGGCGCGGCCCAACTGCGCCTGGCGGCCCGCCTCGCTTCCGCGACGCGCGGGAACGGGCGTACCGCTTCGCCATTCAAGCGTGGCCGTAGATCCAGAGATCTACGGCGCACGGCCAATCTCCTTTCTCTCTCCCTCGTTCTATTTTTTTCTCCGACGAGTGCACGGAGACCGGCGGCGAGAAACGAGCGAGGCTCACCTAGGGGGGGGGGTGCAGGGCAACAGGAAGCGATCGGGGAAGTCGCGTGAGGTCGATGCCGTGTAGAGGTACAACAGCAACGTCGCGGGGTCGCTCCAATCGACGGCGCCGTGCTCGGGTTCCGCGGCGGCTCCGACGAGGGCTTCGGCTCTTCTGCAAACGAGGGGAGGTAGCGTGGCTCAGGGTGGGGCTACGGAGGTAGGGGAGTGCGTCTAGGTGAGTGATAGGGGCTGTGGTGGATTGTGGAGGGCATATTTTGCCCCGTGTTGTCGCGGTGGCCGTAGGGAAATCTCGGCGATTAGCGCTACCGCGGGCAGCTCGGAGACATTGGGCGGGTTGGGGAGTGACAGTGAGTCGAGGGGGAGGTGGTGCACTGGGGTAGAGGCTTGGGGGTGGTTTATATAGAGCTGGCGACGGTGGCGCACGCTCGGGCGTGGCCGTGTGCCCGCGGCGAGCTCGTGCACGCTCTGGCACGTCCCGGGTCGCTCTCTCCGGCCCCGTGGGAGGTTCCAACGCGACGAGGGAGGTTCACCGTCCACTTGCACCGTGCCAGGTCGCGGAATACACGGGAGAATGCCACTGTGGCTCGGGATAGGGAGCAGCCTGTCAGGCGCCCATCCCTCCCTCCCGTTTCTCTCCTCTCTGAAGTCACCTCTCTCTCTCTCATTTTAGTCAAACATCTTGCAAGTTGAGGTGTAGAGCAGGGAGTGGTTGGGTCCAGCTTCTAGAAGCCCCAATCCGTGCTCAAAAAATATTTACTGAGCCAAAAGTTATAAGCATTTGAAAAATGCTCTAATTCATTGTTTCTGAAAACGAAAATTCAGTTAAGTTTTCAGTTACTGAAATTTTTGCTAAGTGTTAAGAAAACAGAGAGGTTAGCTGAATGTTGGGTTTGTTTTCAGGCCTTTAAAATCTTTTAAACATTATTTTCCAAGCATGGTTCTGTTAACCATCTTTAGTACTTTTCAAAACAGCAAAAGGATTTAAATTTGAATAACAATTGTTCGGTGAAAACAAGGTGGAAAAAGTGCTGGTTGGTGTTTTTCACTGTTTTCCAAAATTCCACTTTTCTGCCTTATTTCTTAGCATAAAACCTTCAAGAAAAACATTGTTTTTGTGATTCCATTTTCTCAACTAGGTTATCCAAAATGTAGTATAAATATCTAGGATCACATTCATGACTTGAAAACCCAAAATGTGAATTTTTATATTACGAATAACAAGGGTGCAAAACCCTTACTAGGCTTGTTTTTCAAGTTTGTTTTTATTTGAAAAACTTGTGATTTCACTTTGGTTAATTTGTTTTATTAATTCCACTTGATTCAATATTCAAATATAAGTTGTTTTCAACATTGCCACATGGGTTTTGAGTTAGGGTAACAAGGATTATAAAAATAGAAAAGAATTCAAAAGTGATCAAAACATCAGAAACAAGTGGTTTGTTTTTAAATGAAAAGGCTTGCTTGCATAGATAGTCATAGCTCAAACACAAGGGCCATAAAAGTTTTTGTTGGCTCTAAAAATTGGATTCCCTATGTGATACAAGTGTGCTAAAATTGGGGTGTGACACTAAAAAGACCATTTTCATATAAACTAGCTTCCCCAAGCTTAGACTTTTCCATAGCATTAGAAATAATAGTGTTCAAAGCATTCATACTAATAACATTGCTATTAGCATGCAAATAAAGTTCCATAGGTTTTTTAATTTTCTCTTCAAACACTTCATGTCCTAACTCAAGATAAATATTATAAAGCTCTCTCATATTTTTGTTGTTTTCCATTAAGCCTAACTAGTGAAAATAAAAACAAGAAACAAAAAGATATAATTGCAGGATCTAAAGGAAATAACTTCGAGCACTCACACCCGAGGATGTGAGTACCTTTTACCTTACCTCCCGGGCAACGACGCCAGAAAAGAGCTTGATGTCTACGCACGCTTCTATTCTTGTAGATAGTGTTGGGCCTCCAAGTGCAGAGGTTTGTAGAACAACAGCAAGTTTTCCTTAAGTGGATCACCCAAGGTTTATCGAACTCAGGGAGGTAGAGGTCAAAGATATCCCTCTCAAGCAACCCTGCAATCAAGATACAAGAAGTCTCTTATGTCCCCAACACACCCAATATACTTGTCAGGTATATAGGTCCACTAGTTCGGCGAAGAGAGAGTAAAATACAAGCAGTATGGATGATTATTAGTGATAATAACAATCTAAAATAAATATGACAGCAAGCAAACATGTAGCAGAACAGGCGGAAAACGGTGTTTAAATGCTTGGAAATAAGGCCTAGGGCTCCTACTTTCACTAGAGGACACCTCTCAACAATGAAAACATAATTGAATGCATTAATATCATTTCTTCACTAAGCTACTCCGAACCACTCTCCAGTCGAAAAACAAACACCAATCGTTGCGTAGGGCTGTAACAACACTCCTCAAGTCAGTATTCCCTCTCTAGGGCACCCCAATGTCACTACGAGCGCCATAAATTAGTACTAAACAAACGCCACAATTTCATAGGTTCATCTTCCAACACAAGATATAAATATCATGCTAAACCACACGGAGCACACACTATCACCTTTACCCCGTGATCAAAATGTTTACGGAGATAACAAAACCACTTCAATAGCATAACAGATGAAGATCAATCTACATATTAAACTACATTACAAAGCTCATGATCACATAAAGATCACACCATGAGAGAGAGATGAACCACATAGCTACCGGTAGAGCCCTCAGCCCCGGGGGAGAACTAATCCCTCCTCATCATAGGATACAACAACGACGATGGAGATGGCGGTGGAGTCGAAGGAGATGGCTTCCGGGGGCACTTCCCCGTCCCGGCAGGGTGCCAGAACAGAGATCTGTCCCCTGAAATTTGTCCGCGGCGGGGACGGAGCTACGGATGTATTTTGTGGAAAAGGTCCATTCTCCTAGGGTTTATGCATCGGGGAGTATATATGGGCGAAAGGGCGATGCCGGGAGGTGGCCAGGAGGCCCACACCCCTAGGTGGCGCGGCCGGGGGGGGCCCGCGCCACCCCATGGTGTGGCCACCCTGTGGCCCCCCTCCGGGGCTCTTCGGGACTTCTGGAAGCTTCCGAGACTTTTAGGACTTCTGGCTTTCGAATTTTCCAATGTGAGAATATTTCTAGAACAACTTTTCTGAAACTAAAAACAACAGAAAACAAGGAACTGGCTCTATGGCATCTTGTTAATAGGTTAGTCCCGGAAAACGTGTAAAAATGACATAAAGTGTAAGGAAAACATGTGGGAAACAGCATGAAAACAACATGGAACATCAGAGATTAAGGATACGTTTATGACATATCATTTATCAGTAGTAACAATTTTATAGTAGCAGCAGTAATGAAATAATAGCAGCAGTGAAATGAAAACAACAACAATAGTGTTTGAAGTAAACAGCGGGATTAAATACTATAGGCATAGGGATAGATGAACGGGCGTAGCATGGATAAGATAGTTCATATAATAATCAATACATGGGCATTGCAGATAAATAAGATAAAGCATCCAAGTACTAAGTAACCATAGGCATGTGTTCCGTAAACAGTTGTACGTTCTCGCAATGAGAACTTTCACAACATCTTTTGTCCTACCAGCCCGTTTTCAGCGGGGCCTCAGGGGAACTACTGGTAATTAAGGTGTTCCTTTTAATAGAACACCGGAGCAAAGCATTAACACTCTGTGAACACAAATGATCCTCACATCACAGCCATCCCCTCCGGTTGTCCCAATTTCTGTCACTTCGGGGCCTCGGGTTCCGGACAACAATATGTGTAAACAACTTGCAGGTATGATCAAGAAACAATAATTATCATCGGCATTCAATAACATGTTCAGATCTGAGATCATGGCACTCGGGCCCAAAGTGACAAGCATTAAGCATAACAAGTTGCAACAATGTCAATAACACTAATAGAGGATACTAGGCACTATGCCCTGGCAATCACGACATTATTACATGAACAATCTCATCCAATCCCTAGCATCCCCTTCAGCCTACAGCGGGGGGATTACTCACACATGGATGGGGGAAACACGGATGGTCGATGGAGAGGCGTTGGTGATGACGATGGCGATGATCTCCTCCAATTCCCCGTCCCGGCAGGGTGCCAGAGCGGAGTTTCTGAACCCCGAAAAAGGATTCGCGATGGCGGCAGCGCTACAGACTTCTTTCTGGAAAACGATCGAACCCCCTTGGGTTTTTAGGTTTCGGGGCATATATAGTCGAAAGGGGAGTCCGAGGGGGTGTGGGAGTGGCCCACACCACCAGGTGGCGCGTCCTAGGGGGTGCGCAAGGGGGTGGTGTGGCCCCCCTTTGGCCCCTCTCCTGGCCCCCTTCTGGCTCCCGGGGTTTTCCGGTGTTTTAAGACCAATGGGGTCTTTTCTGCGCAATTTCCCGAAAGTTGATTTTTCTGCACAAAAACGAGACACCAAAGTAATTCTCTTGAAAACAGTGTTAGTCCGTGCTAGTTGCATTCAAAACACACAAGTTTAGAGGGAAAACATCAGCAAAGTGTTCGAAAAGTAGATACGTTTTTTACGTATCAGTGCGCGAGGCCCAGGGTAGGTGGGTCCACGCGGCCAAGGAATCTGGCCGCGTGGGGCCTCCTCTATTCCTCCTCGGACACTTCCCCGTGTCCATCTTTTGCACGAAGTCCTTCTTTTCCATAAAAAACGACGTGGTATTTTTCTCCGATTTAATTTCCTACACAAAAAACCAGAAACGAGACTTTGCCAAAAACAGCGTCAGATTCAGCAGTTTTATTCATGTCTCATTTTCCCTTTTCATTTATCTTCTGTTGGCTTGTCTACGCAGCCACAATTCGGTTTTTGAGTTGTAATTCAACGTTGAACAGTTCTGATATAATAAGTCGTGTGCATCTACTAGATGCAGAGGCTGGGTTTTCCGTTTCAAAAAAAAATCTAGTATGGTCATAGGACGTGTATGGGTTCGACATTTATTACCCATTACCTGATTAGGTCGCAAGTTGATACCCTTAATCACGTTTGGTCCGCCTGGGCCGGAAACGAATGTCGCAGTAAGGTATTACACCACGGGCCACAGCCCATACTGCCCACCCCCTCCGTAAACGGATCATGTAACCTTTCGTCAACCTCTATCCTGGAGCGATGGTCCTTCGTCGAACCTCTCTCCCCGATGACCTCCTCTGCTATAGATCTCCTAGGGCGACCGCTGTTCTCCCCGACGAGGCGCCGACGTCCTCAGTTTAGAGCAGCGAAGCCTTGGGTCACCCGCCGTTCCTCTTTGACGGATCTCCATGGCCGTCGTTCTACCCGGCGAGGCGTCGACGTCATCTGTTTTAGAGCAGCAGAGCCCTAGGTTGCCCGCCGTTCCTCTTCGGTGGATCTCCATGCCACCGTTCTCTCCGCGCCCGTCTTTCTCCAAATCACCATGCTCAACTACTCTCCGTCCATCCACAGATCTGAAGTAATCTATTGCCGGTACATACCTCAAAACAAATAGAATCGCTAAATATCCATTCCTCCGTCAGCTGCGTCGTAATCACATTACATTACCGATGCCGTTAACCGTTTCTAAACAAACACGTCGACGTAACAAATGATGAATTTTGACAGATTCTGCTCGGCGGTTTTAATTTTCCCATTCAAAATTCAATATTTTGTTCTTTGGTCTTTAACCGGCTGGCTGTTGTGGCTAATTTGTTTGCCACGTGGGCACTTATAAGCAGGACCTACTCGTCAGCGTTTTCCACAAAAATACGTTTTAAAAAACTTCAAACAGCTTAGCTTTGCTTTTCTCGCCCAGTCGCTGTTGCTCCACTTGTGCGCAAACCATGCCTCCCCCTCCGCCTTCCCGCCTCCTAGCCATCCTCTCCTCCCGCCCCCCTCCGCCGCTCTGCCGCCTCCTGCAGCTACACGCGCACCTCCTCACCGCCGGTATCATCTCATCCCCATCTTCATCCCTCCTGGCTTCCCGCCTCGTCGCGGCATTCGCCCACTCCGACGACCCGCGCCACTCCCTCAACCCGCTCCTCCACGCCCTCGACCTACTCGCATCCCTACCCTCCGCACCCGACTCCGCCTCCTCCTACAATGCCGCACTCCGCACCCTTTCCCTCTGCACTCACCGTGGCCTCATCGCGCGCTGCCTCCCGCTCTACCGCTCTCTCCTCCTCTTCGCCCGTCCGGACCACCTCACTTTCCCCTTCCTGCTCAAGGCATGCGCGCGCTTGCAGAAGAGGAACTACGGCAATGCTGTTCTAGGGCATGTCTTCAGACTCGGGTTCCACGCCGACGTCTTCGTTCTTAATGCAGCGATGCACTTTCTGGCGGTCTGTGAGTCCATGGTGGAAGCACGCAGGCTGTTCGATCAAAGTCATGTGAGGGATTTGGTGTCATGGAACACGCTAATTGGTGGTTATGTGCGGAGGGGCGTACCTGGGGAGGCTCTCGAGTTGTTCTGGAGGATGGCAGAGGATGGGGAGGTGACGCCTGATGAGGTAACAATGATTGGGGTTGTGTCAGGGTGTGGGCAACTGCGGGATCTGGAACTTGGGAGAAGGCTCCATGGATATGTGGAGAGTAATGGGATAATGTGCACTGTGAGGATGATGAATGTGCTAATGGATATGTATGTCAAATGCGGCGATCTTGAGCAGGCGAAGTCTGTGTTTGAGAGGATTGACAACAAAACGGTTGTTTCGTGGACAACAATGATTGTTGGATATGCAAAGTTCGGGATGATGGACGATGCACGGAGGGTGTTTGATGAGATGCCTGAAAGGGACGCTTTCCCATGGAATGCGCTGATGGCCGGTTATGTGCAGTGTAAGCAGGGCAAGGACGCTCTTAGATTATTTCATGAGATGCAGAAAGCAAAGGTGGAGCCTGATGGTATCACTATGGTCAATCTTTTATCAGCTTGCTCACAACTTGGAGCATTAGAAATGGGTACGTGGGTTCACCATTTCATCGACCGAAACCGGCTCTCTCTTAGTGTTACACTAGGCACAAGTCTAGTTGACATGTATGCAAAGTGTGGGAACATCGAGAAGGCGATCCACGTCTTCAAAGAACTACCGGAGAAAAATGCGCTCACATGGACAGCAATGATATGTGGTCTTGCAAATCACGGACATGCCAATGAGGCCATAGAGTTCTTCCGTAGAATGATAGAACTTGGATTGCAGCCTGATGAGATTACATTTATAGGGGTTCTGTCTGCATGTTGTCATGCTGGTCTGGTTAAAGAAGGCCGGGATTTTTTTTCCCTACTAGTCTCAAAGTATCACCTTGAGAGGAAAATGAAGCATTACTCATGTATGATAGATTTGCTAGGCAGAGCAGGTCACTTAGATGAAGCAGAACATCTAGTAAATACCATGCCAATGGAACCTGACGCAGTTGTTTGGGGTGCTATCTTCTTTGCTTGTAGGATGCACGGTAATATTAGTCTTGGTGAAAAAGCAGCAATGAAATTAGTAGAGCTTGACCCGGGAGATAGTGGAATATATGTGCTACTGGCTAACATGTACGCTGAGGCAAACATGAGGAAGAAGGCTGATAAAGTGAGGGTGATGATGAGGCACTTGGGAGTAGAAAAAGTTCCTGGATGTAGTTGCATCGAGCTAAATGGTGTGGTTCATGAATTTATTGTGAAGGACAAGTCACATAGAGATAGTAATGCTATCTATGACTGCTTGCATGAAATAACACTACAAATAAGGCATACTGCAACCATGATTGACGTTTGTGCAACTCACTGAGCCCAGCAGATGTGAAATGTTTGATTATTTTGAGCAACTCAATCATGTGGTGAGTTATGCTGGGTCATGCCCTAAGAGGATTACTTGATGTTGTCAAAGATCGGGCCATGACCACAGCATTTCAGTCCCTTTCTTAAGTCAATGAAAATAGCAATGTTGCATTACAGATGCTCGTGGGCATATCTAAAATCAGAAGTGCTGCGCCTTACAAGCAAAAAAAAAAAGTCAAATTTGAATTGGTTGTCAGCTACCTTCTTTCTTATTTCCGCACAAGTCCTGTAAATTTTAGAAGGCTGATAAAGAGAGGAGCAAGAAGACCCGTCTATAAAGTCTTTAACTGCGTAAGTTAACCTTAAAATCTTGCTTTTCCTACTCACAGATGTATCTGATACTGATTAAATTTGCATATGATAGGTTCACAATTTAATTTTTTGTTTTTTGTTTTTTGTTTTTTTACAAACGATAATGTCAAATACATTACCAAATGGACTCCCTAAAAGCGGAAGTTTCAAAATATGACTTCCTAGTAAACCTGCAAGGATTTAGCCATTTGCAGCAATATACAAATTCATTGGTGAAAATAAGTGCTATTGGCAAAAGAAAATAATTTATGCACATGTCAAGTGTATAAACAAGAACATAGCGTAAGTGGGGTAACTGATATTCGAATATCTGATTATAGTTCATAAATTCATCAAAAGGGGTAAAACAGAATATAATATGTCATGGAATATTCGCAGCAAATTTGTGTCTGAAAAAATAGCATCCTTGTCCCGAACCTCCTGCAGTTAAGCAGAATTTTAATCTCCCTAGAGCCTCTAGGAAAAGCTTACTTTGTGGTCAGACAAAACAATTTTGTAATGTGAACACTACATTAAGACATGTCTATAATATAGGATTCGTTTGATATTATTCGATCATATGCTGAAAGAATCAGCAAAAGCATGTTATGCCATTTTTTTTGACCATTACATGCATGTTATGCCAATTGAGATCAAGTTCCTTACTTTGTCTGTTATGGTCCACACAGAAAAGCATGTGGTGTCAAATTTGAATGGGAGCTTAGCATGGGTCAAATGGGCAATGCTCCTCTTGTTTTCACTCTTGAATAACATGTGACATTAGCTCCTAAGAGCTGGAAGCTACTTAACATCAAGTGACTACCTCTTTCTCATTTTCTCACACCATTTACCCACCTTTGATGGCCCCTGCTTAATACACATGCTACATGCAAAAACAACCTATGGAAAATCAATAATTTCTCAAGTTAAAATCTGAAGCACCAGCCCATCTCCTATGGTTACGCCAGTACCATTCCACTCGGCCCAAGCGTGTTCACCATAGCCATCTTCTGCGAGCTTGGTGGTGCTGTTAATGGGCGACTTTTTCCCCTCCTTAGGCTGGTGACAGTAAGAGTTTCCTTTATTTTTGTCTATAAGCATCATCCTTAAGACTAAAAATTTAGCTCCTCAACTGATCAGCACATCTATATTAATTCAGCATTAGATTAGATTAGGCATCTTCAAGGACTACACTTCGTAGTTCATATTATGTACATTCTTGAATGAATCATTACTAAATGGTAAAATGTGTGTCTTATACATTGTGATTTGCCCTTCGAACACATGTTACTGTAACTCAATGTCATTTGTTTAACTATTGTGATCAACATAGAAAGTGTATAAAAGGTCAGCCAGAAATTTTTTGCAGGTTCCAACGGGCAGCAACTTCATTGGATTCCTTAAGTAGCCCTTGACTTCCTTTCAGCTTGACTGCCTGCAAATGTATCCCTGAAGCTACCCACTGCATCGTCATCCTGGAAATGGCATACATCGTTAAGGAAATGAAGGCAGCCAACATACAAGCGATGGAGGTGGAAACAAAGTAAAAACATAAAAAGTGCGCAAGTTCATACCAACGCTTTGAACAAAGGCACAGGTTTCCCTATCCTGTGGTTTGATGGTATGAGATCCCAAGGCGTTTTTGCCTTGTCACTATCCCCTCTTTCATCAGAGAATGAAATATGTTCTTCCGGACAGAGATTCAGCTGTTGCAAGACCTGAGTCAGAGAAGAAGACATTTTAGATACAAGGGAACATGGCTGAATGAAAGTAATTCAAAGGTTGATAACAAACATCTCTTGAAAAGGACGGCATGAAGGGCTCTAGCAAACAGGCTAGAAGGTAGACAAGTCCAATGGAAGTTTTCATCACAATCGCGCAACTAGCTGGATCTTGTTTGTAAAGCTTCCAGAACTGACTTTCCTGTGTATCCAGGTAGAAAACCAGAGACAATTTCCGTGTAAGGTAAATGATGCAGAATAATGATAAAATCAGTAAAATAAGGAATCAGTGCTTACTTGTAGGTAAGAATTTCCCTCACTAGAGATGGCCATTGCAATCTTCAGCCCTTGTTTTAGTTTTACCTGTTAATGGCAGCAATGATATCACATAAATGCTTCAGATCTTTAGTAGTAGTCCATATTCGGATATATATATTTACTACTAGCACAATTCAGAATTAACATTTTCTAATGAATGCATTACCTTGTCCATTGCATCAATATACTGATCAACTAATTTGCCAGTTGTTTCTGCTAATGACTGGCTCAATGAATGCTTATCCGCATTAGGTGCTTCAGGTATGATGGAACCATATCCAGCCCCTGCAGGAACAATTGAACAGTTTAATCAGCACGTCAGTTGACGGAAAAAAAACTTAAAGTAAAGCAGTAAGGAGAGTCCTCGTCTACTAACCCTCAGGTTTTGCAATAAAGCTTAGCACTCGATTGATGAAGTTACCCAAATTGTTTATCAGCTCATTGTTACACTTAGTCTGCAAACCTAGCCATGTGAACAATGTATCTGATGCCTGAAAGTTCAAGAAATAGATCAAAACCAGCAATTTTACATGCATAGAGATTTAGTATAGACAATTCAGTTTATCTGAAACCCAACCTCAGGACGATTACTAAGCAAGTAGTATCGCCACACATCAGCAGGAATATTTGTGGCTTTTGCGTCATTGCCAAAGACTCCAATTCCCTTGGTTTTAGAGAACTTTCCTGTGCGTTAATAAAAAGTTGGCATAAAAGGATGTCCATGGGATAATAGGAAAATGAAAGGCAATCAAATCCAAATCCTTAGGATTAAGTTAAGTTTGAATCCTAACATCCATGCTTCGCCTACCAAGTCAGGCACTCCAGGTCCTAGAAAGGAAATAATGGCCTGAAATGGGAAAACACAAAACTCGAGTGATACCTGTTTCGTAGTTGAGATACTCAGTCACACTAATAGTCTTCATCATAGTCCAGTTTTCTCCAGTTCCAAGCAGCGCAGAGGGAAACATGACCTGCAAAATTTGAATAATTTGATTTTTCTATTTTTGGAAATATAAGGCAAGGATCGCAGGTGCAAATCTGTATGCACTTGCACATAGAATATATTCAAGCTTCATTGAAGGTGGAATATTGTATGTCGGGCACTTCCGAGTTGGCAAAAGAATCTCACCGTATGGAATGGGACGTTGTCTTTGCCCATGAACTGATATAATTCGACATTCTCTGGGTTCTTCCACCACCTCTCCCACTCCGGTGTGTAGCATGCCGTGATGGAAATATACCCTATCGGCGCATCAAACCAGACATAGAACACCTGGACCATTCATCACAGGAACAAACATTAACCCAAACTTGCATATACAGATTTTACCAAACACACCATTGGTGCTCAAATGACAAACCTTATCCTTGTACTTGTCATGTGGGACAGGGACGCCCCACTTCAAATCCCTGGTTATGCAGCGAGCTTTCAGCCCTTCCTTCAACCAAGCATCCGTGGTGCGAGTCGCGTTCTGGCTCCATGATCCAGCTACGGAGGCATCATCGATGTACGTCTCCAGCTTCTCCCTCAACAGGGGAAGCTCCAAGAACAAGTGTTCCGTGTCACGGACACACGGCGTACTGCCACAAGCCTGAAGAATGGTTCAAATTGATCACATGACAGAAGCGAAATATCCGTATGCGGCAAGGAAAAGCAGAACAGAAGCTCCCTTGCCTTGCACTTGGGATCAATCAACTCAGTTGAGTTGAGCAGCCTCCCACACTTGTCGCACTGGTCGCCCCTTGCGGAGTCGTTGTCGCATCCCTCTATGGGGCAAGTGCCCACGACGAACCTGTCCGCCAGGAATCTCTGGCATGATTCGCAGTAGAGCTGCAGCAGATAAACAGAGTGTTGTTGTTTTGTTTGTTTGTTGTGAGGAACAGATGATTGCATCATGTGCCTTATGTGCGGGCAAACAAATACAGGATGTGAGCTTGTGACATAATAAAAGAACTAAAGAGAAAATGCTGCTTACCTGCTGCATTGTGTTCTCCGAGAGCCAACTGTTGTCCAACAGTTTGTGGAAGATCGCTTGGCAGATCTCTGTCTGCTGCGGGGTAGACGTCCGGCCAAAGTGGTCGAAGCTGATGCCGAACCACTCGTACACCTCCCTGTGGATTGCATGATACCTATGTAACGGCAGGGAATGGATTTTTCAGATGTTTTATTCTCAGAATCAATTTGGTCGAGTGCAATATCTACAATACAGAGGGCAGTACTTGGAAGTCCGGTACCAGATTCCCACATCAAATCGCAGGAAAATAAAAAAAGAAGAAAAGTACGGGCTAATACTACTTACTACTAGTACAACTAAGAGCCGAGTGGATGTGGGGCAGCGCTCACTTGTCGCAAATCTCCCTTGGGGAGCAGCCCTCCTCCAGGGCCTTGGTCTCGGTGGCGGTGCCGTACTCGTCGGTGCCGCAGACGTAGAGCACGTTGTGGCCCCGCAGGCGGCAGTAGCGTGCGAAGACGTCGGCGCTGAGCACGTTGTTCACGTACGGCAGCGCGCTCGTCACCAGCACGTTCCGCCGCCCCTCCACCGGTAGCACCGCCGCCGCCGCCCCCTGCTTCCCCGGCGCCGTCGACATCAGCACGCCGGCGGCCGATCGAACGCGGAGTGGTGTCTCTGTGTGCGTGTTTCTTTCTGCGCTTTGTTGTCTCGGCGACTTGGATTGGTCGCGCGCGGCTGCATATAAAGTACATATTGCGACGGCTTCTTGGCACCCAAGGAAGCAGCATTACATTCGATGCTTCAGATACCGTACCAAACAAGTTATCTGCGAACCGTGAGGCACTGCATCTCCTTCCTGAAAAACAATACTACTACTCGTAGTATTTGACTTTGACGGATGAGCTCGGCAGCACTTCACTGGTTTATAGAATCTTCACACAGTGTTTGACTTTGACGGATGAGCGACACCACGGAAAACCTTTTTGCTCTACAATAGAAAATACTTTTTTGAAGAAAAAAAATGAAGATTATTAAATACATATCTAATATCCAGGAAACACGTCGGAATACAGCACATACAGACATACTACGTGACAACGCACACACAAAAGGACGCCGGGGAAACTGTAATTTACGTGCTGGATGAACCTCTTCACAGAAAATGCACATCAAATAAATGTTCAGAAACCGAGCCATTCACAGAAATGTTTCGCACGTTACACATCAAACTTCAGACAGGAGTTCACAGCAGACTAGATAATGCTGAAGCGTTAAAGGAGTCTACCAGACCAGAGTACCGAAACATTGCTCTGAAATGTGCTGAGTAGAACGCACACGCGTCACTCGCTACCACAAGTTACAAATGGTAAATAACACATAAATCACAACAATGTTCTGCGATAAGGTTCGGTGCAGTCTCATTCATCGACGGTATCAGAGTCTCTCCACTCTTCAGTTCCTCACCATAAGTTAGCTAATACTTCTACGGGTTCTACCTGGCCACTGCAAAAGTAACAGACAACGTGAAGATTGAGTAGAAAAGACAGATCTAGTGGCGAGTCTACACTTCGGTAAGGACAGTTACCTGCATGTAATCATATTCTTGCAGCAGCACATCCCATTTCATACAGAGTCAACTTGCCCTGCATAGATCCCAATAAGTACTTTTAATCCAAATCATGTCGTTTCTGATGTAACTATCATGCACTTTAAGAAAACAATTGAAATGCATTGCCCTTCCTAAGCTGATTAGAATCAGGACCGTTATTTCCGTTGTAGTCTACTGAAAACGTGTGTCTAATCACAGCGGAGAATATTTAAGAGGCAGAAGGATTTGCAACTGTTAAAACTCATGCACTCACAGCGGAGAATGTTTAAGAGGCAGAAGAATTTGCAACTTGTTAAACTCATGCACGCGTACCTGCGACTGCGAGTCTTTCTGCCTTGCTTCACTTGGCTGCACATGTACTCAACGCCCTCACTGAGAGTGGCCTTCCTATTGTCCTTGAAATTCCAGATCTCACGTACAATGGTTCTATCCCCCAGCCTGGCACTTTCTTGAATCTCCGTCAAACAATTCACCACTGCCTTGCACACCTCTTCACCCCATGACGCACATAGCTCTTGCAGCTTGACATCACTGACATCAACAATCTCCTAATCACATAATCAAGTAGCAGCCTAAGCGCAGAATCTATCATCTCCAACAACAGATTGAACAAGCTATGATCTGCGAAGAACTTGGAGATAAAGACAAGATAGTGTAACTACCTGAGTGATACCTTCAACTGTGGCAGTCTTGAAGGGATTCCATTCTGGGTTCAAGATCTGCTCCTGCCAAAAGTAGTACAACTCAGATGATTTTTTCTGTGCTTCAATGCGAGGCAGCTTCTTAAGGCATGCAGGCAGGAACGGCCTGTCGTCCAATCGCCCTATGTCCTTTATGGAGATATTCCTTCCTCCAGCACTACTAATTTCTAGAAACCCCTGGAGTAATAAGCTATAGTGTCAACTTCTTTTACATAGCATTTCAGTGTGATGGGAGTGTTTACTGTATGTAATGTCAACATAAAGCAACTGAACCTTGATCAGCTTAGAGCGGATATCAGAAAGTTCCTCTCTAGAAACCTCGTGCTCAATGCTTAAACCTTGATCAGGATTATCCATACCCGAAAGATCTTCCATAAGCTCATGCTCATCAGCATCTATATCTCCAGATTGCCGCTTCCGTTTCTGCATTGATCCTGTCTGTGCCTGCTATCACCAGTGGAAAAATCTATGATCAAGCTGTAAGGGTAAGCAGGTAACACATGGAATTTAAGAAAATTTACAAAGCCCTCCTCACAAAAAAAAAATGCAGAGTTGGCTTGGGAATTTTTGGTGCATAAAGATTCATCACGGCATTACGATATTGAAAACACAGAAAGTGGGAAAATTTGACCTTTGACGAGTCTCCAAGGTCTAATGATTCCAAGTAACATACGACTATACCGTCTTAGCAGTGAATGACTCGTTTAAATACATATGATCTAGGGGCACTATGGCACAATGATCTACTAAGACCAACTGCGCTACTACGATGGAAAACAGCTTCAAAACTCCATACACCAATTAGGATTCATTAAAATATTAAACTACACACCACAATCTGGCCAATGGTGGCTTTGCAGATAAGTAAACTTTAAACTGAATTAGGTAAGCAGAACCGTTTTCCAAAGGCTCCAGCATCCATGCATAAAATTATTCACGTCATTACGTTCGGGCTGTCATGTTTAGCCACTAGCCAACGCAACCAAAAGTACGAACTGATGGAAAGGGCTAGTACAATCCACTTATACACTCAACAAAGCAGCAAAGATTAGTTTTCAACAATTGTTTTACAATTGCTCCAAAGAATACTACTTACTTACCCTTTTTAGCGATTCAATCTCCGCTACCAGCTCTTCATTCTTTTTAGCGAGATCGTCCTTTTCAGCAACCAGTTGGACAATCGCTGGTCAAAATACCAAAAAGGATAGAACACAGTTAAAGCTATTTTGCCAGGCTTATATCTAGGCTTGACTGATAAAAAGAAAGTGTGTGAAGTATCTCTATTAATTTGTAGCTTAGAGGAAGTGAAATCTTGCTTTTCAGATTATCCTATTTTATCTCTCGTGACATGATCTTCTTAGGAAGTACAATATCAAATGAAGTCCATGTATACTAAGAAATATAGACAACACATTAATGATCTAAAACGAAATTATTAGTGTGTAAAGGATATGAGTCTCCTAAGACAAACACAACAGTACTTACCATTTCGTTCCTGTTGGAGCTTCCCCTTTTCTTCAATGACGCAATCAAGTGCGTTTTTTATGCCGACACAGTCAATGTAAGCGTACTTGTGAAACTCTAGCCTGGAGTGAATATCTGAAGTCAGCACATCAAGGGGGCTAGGTAAACGACTTCCATCTCCATTCTCAGCCATACAGTCTGTGAAGTCAAGAAAAATAATATCAGAAGTCAGTATATAATCCTTAGTGTCCCTTGAAGTTAAGTTGCATTATTCCAGTAAGGAAACTGAATGAGCACAGATCATTTTTATTTTATATGCACTTATATTCTTCATTCACGCAAAATTCCTTTTGTACAAGTTTATGTTGTGCAATAACAACTAGTATTTACCAATGGATGATTATCTTGAACATAAAATTTCCAATGGATTACGCTAGAAGGATAAAATATTCTTGTGCGTGCCATCAGTTTTTGATTCACAAAAAAGAAAAAAGTTTCTCAGCCAACTTTTTGCATTTTCCAATAGTAAGAGGAAATTAAATATTGTCAGAGAACAACATTCTAGGAACATGCTAACAAATTAAATATTAAACATGCGTAAAGTCAATGTACTCTCTAAATTGGTCAACTGCAAGTTGTCTCTAGCTTAAGAAATGCACTAAACTGATTGAGAGATAGAGAACACCATGCGATGCGAGGAACACCCATATAAGAAGTAACAACTTATGCAAACTCAAAGAAACAAAAACCCATCCAAACTGGAAATTCAACATTATCTTCCTTGCCCAAAAACGTTACAGAGAAAATAGGATACTCTACAACAATCTAAAGGGAAGCACTGAAGCACACAAATCTAAAGATAGGGCTATCTAGAACTTGGACATTTTACATAGTGGAAGAACAGGGATAAGGATAACACAGCGTGTGCTTCTTTATTTTACCTCTTGGAGAAATGGAATTCTGACAACGATAGCTAAGATATCAGCCTATATTAGACAACTTCCAGAGGAAAAATAACTCGTACAAAAACACAAGATATATATGTTACTAGGGTTACAAGCAGGGATGTGGTCCTCAATGCAAATCCGGGGCAGAGCATTTCCATGACAGTCAATTGTAAGCAAGCCAACCACATAACAATAAGCACCAAGGCAGTCACAAACAACAGAAAAAGTGGTGGGTAATATGGACATGAAGCATGGAAGAGAAGAGAAACACCTCAGAAGATGGAGAACCAGCACCAACTTGTTGACCGCAGCAGTGGTTCCCAAACAGATCTGCAAAGGGAAAACTCAGGGAGGTCAGTGAAGCACTGAACAAGATTAGGCAAAGTATAACAAGTAGCTGAATTAATTGTACATGAAAAAAGAGGTCCAGGAGTTCTATGGAGGGCATTCTCAAGAAAGTATTTTCCCCGTCCTTAGAAGAACCGATCAAAAAAAATCTTAATGTCTGTTCAAAGACAAAGATATCTCCTTTTGCAATGGAAAAAGAGCAGTAAGTGAAAAGGTTAGAAATAAATTGTTCGGTAAAGGATGGCCTCTTTCCGAAATGGGGAAAGGGGCAAGAACCCTAAATCCGCGGTTCTACATTCATAGAACCATACCAAAGTCCATGTTTATGAGCAGACATTTCTTTCTAATCTTTCGAAAGCAAAATAAATCACAAACTGGGGACAGGGCGGTTCATAGGCACAAATACTTCGGGTTCATCCTTCAAAAAATAAATCATTTCACCCACCCACCCAACACAAAGAGGCCGAAATGTCCCAAAAATTAGGACAGGGAACAATCTGCTATTGATTATGGCAATCAAATCCGCAGCTAACGGGACAGATCCAAGTATCTCGGAGAGAAAACGCGAATCGACTGCGCGCAGCAAAGAACTGAACCACCAGAACTTTGGGATTTCTTGTTTGCTTTTTGAGGAGAAAGAGAGGGAGAAGAGAGAGAGGGGAGCGTACCAGAGTACGCGCCGCTGCGAGAATAATGCCGTTGGACCTCTACTGTACCGGAGCACTCAACTAAAATGGCGCGCTGTCCCGTTACCAAACGAGGAGTGTGTACAGTATTAGTGAGCCGACGAGAGTGTATTTGTTGCTTCTGTAGCGTTTATTCAGTACAGCTAGCGGGGTTCGCGTGCGTGTTTTGTCAGCTAGTCACTCGTGGCGGTTGTATCCAGGCAATTTAGAGTTCGATTACAGAGTACTCCCTCCGTTCCGAAATACTTGACTTCCAAATAAATGTATCTAGACAACACTTCATCTAGATACACTCATACTTGGGAATCGAGTATTTCCGAACGGAGGGAGTAGCTAGGATCTCGATCTATTCTTCGCTTACAAGATACTACAAGGAGGGTAATTAGGGTTGAGACAGGTTTGGTAGGTGGCCGTCGTCGTTGCCATGATCGATCGTCGATGTTTACTAGGATCACTCACCCAGCTATTTATCAGTCGATGTTTTCCTGACAGCAGAACATTCGTCCTTCGTGCACGGGTACTCACACGCCGGCCCATCTCTCCTGGAGGGCCGACTGTTCGTGGGTTTGTGGTCCATCTGGAAGAGTAGTGCTGACACCCCCCCCTTCTTCTTTAGAAACGGCTTGACCCCAAGCCGCGCGTCGTATAGAAATCTTGCTCGTAGCTCTTCGAGATCCTCCCATGAGGTCCGGTAATGTGTCCTGGGACTAGCGAATCAAGCCTTGGTCCACCGCCTGGTTCGCCTTCGTTTTTGATCGGTGCTCCAGCACTTGCGGAGGAAAGACGAACTTGTTAGCATCAGTAGGAAGTGTGGCCGATACATGCTCTGCAGATTTCAACGCCTTCTTCAAGAGGGAAACATGAAAGACTGGGTGAATTGCAGATGTATCGGGTAATGCCACCCGATACGCTACCTGCCCAATGCGCTCACGAACCACAAAGGGCCCATACTACTTGAAGGATAGCTTGTGACGGGTGTGTCTAGCGATAGAGATCTATACGTAAGGCTGCAATTTCATGAATACCATGTCTCCCACCTTGAATTCGCGCCCTGATTGATTTTTCAGCATGTTTCTTCATTCGACCGCGAGCGCGGAGCAAGTGCGGTCGAATCAGTTCTGACATTTCATGTCTTTCCTATATCCAAACATTGAGATCGTCCAGTGGCGTAGTTGTTGCTGCTTCGACACCCCAATGTCGTGGCCGGTGCTTGTAGAGGACACGGAATGGCGATTGCTCAAGAGAATTGTGCCATGAAGTATTGTACCAAAGCTCAGCTACAGCTAACCAAGAACCCCACTTCTTCGGGCAAGAGCGCACAAACATAGAAGGAATGTTCCATACACTGGTTGACACACTCTTTTGCCCATCTCTGGGTGATATATGTGCTCATTTGCAGTTGTGTGCATGTCTGTCGAAAGAGCTCACGCCAAAACGGTTAGTCAACACTGGGTCACGATCCAAGACAATGGAACTGGGCATACCATGCAGCTTGTAAACATGCTCAATTTACGTTGTCACAACGAATGGGTGTGCAAGGGGTATGAAATGACCATGCTTGAAGAATTTTTTGACCGCGACAAGAATACAATTATAACGGCCAGAATCAGGTAAGCCCTCAATAAAGTCCATGGACACCATCTGCCATGTCTGCTTGGGTACTGGGAGAACTTCTAAAAGGTCTGGGTGGTTGGTGCAATCAGGTTTTGATTGGTGACAAGTGTGGCAAGATTGCCCATATGCAGTAATATGAGCTTGCATTCGTGGCCAGGAAAAAATCGAGTGTAACTTTTGGAAGTGACCGAGCACCCGAATGACCTCCAATTTCGGAATTGTGGCCGACACGGATAATCTCCCGCTGCAACTCAACATTGTGTCCCAACCATACACTATTTTTGTATTTCAGCAACCCATCTGTGTACTGGAATTGTTGATGTGACGATGGGTTAGCATGAAGATCATGGATAATTATGCTTGCTGCAGCATCGTTATACCCATGTTTTACTTGCTCCCGCCACGTAGGTTGACAAAACGAGATTGTGTTGATCTCATCCTTGTTAGTGAATGGATGTCTACATAGAGCATCATCAGCCCCATTGGCAGTGCCCTTTTAATAACCAAGACGATAACGCAACCCAAGTAGCTTGGTGAACGCATGTTGTTGCCAAGGGGTGTGCAGGCGTTGATCTTTGAGATGGATCCAGCTGCGCTAATCAATCTTGATAATGAATTCTCCTGCCTGTAAATACGGACGCCAGTGTTCCACTACGTGCAATATTTCCATAAGCTCTTTTTCATAAGTTGATAGTCCTTGGTTACGAGGCACGAGAGATCTACTTAAATAAGCTAGGGGTTGCCCCTCTTGTTGCAAAACCGCACCTATTCCCAAATCACTTGCGTCGGTTTCGATGGTGAATTGTCTAGAGAACTCCGGCAAGGCCAGAACAGGTGCAGTCGTGAGGCACTTTTTTAGAACACTGAATGTCAGGGGGCTACCCCCGGGTAGGGTCATAACAGGTGTGAAATGTTGTCCAAAGAGTGGACCAAGTCACGGTTGACCGAGATACATGCCCTACTGGCATCTGGTGACTGACATAGCATATGTCGGTATGTGCTATCATGTACATTGTCTTGCAGGTGAGTATTCTTCCGGGTTATCCGAGTTACCCTTGGAGAAGCCGGGTTAGGAGAAGAACCCGTAATCCCGGACAAGAGTCAATGGAGCAGGTGAATCCCTGAGATCATGGAGATGTACAGGCGTGTGGTTCAAATTACTAGGCGGCTGACACGGAGCGTACACATGAACAGTGCAGAGGTATGGGTGAGGCCATGTCGTGTCTCTGACAGAGGGGACATAGCTCATAGTGCATGACACATAGGAGACTTTCGGCCCCGTGCCGGACGTCGTGCACGACGCCACGGTGCTTTCCACCTAACCCTTGTACTCTCCGTCACTGGCCACCAGTATATAAGGTGGCCTCACCTCTCCTGCGTGAGGGACGATCCTAGTGGCTCATTTTTCGTACTTCACTAAGAGAGAGAGAGAGAGAGAGAGAGAGAGAGAGAGAGAGAGCGAGGGAGGGAGGGAGGGAGCGAGGGAGGGAGGGAGGGAGGGGAGGGAGGGAGAGAGCTCCTTCTTCCTCCTCTAGCTAGAAGAGCTCGAGGAGCAAGCTTGTAACTCGGTTTCCCACAGATATAGAGGCAGACAAGCAGGAGTAGGGGCTTTACCTCCTCACGAGGGCCCTAAACCTGGGTAGATCGGTGTGTGCTTCGTGTTTCATGTGTGTGCTTCTTAGCGCACTATCCCTCCCCATATACCAATAGTGTCCATCGACCCCCAACTCAAGTCGTCCCATGGAATCTGTCGTGACACCACCACGACAGTTGACGCCCACCATGGGCCAGCAGCGTCGCTGGCTGGAGTTTCTGTCCGGACGGGATCCCTTCCTTCGGGCGAACGCGTGGTTTGTGGCCTTGTCCATAGATTCGGCTCGCTCAATTTCGTGAGCGACAACACGGGCAACTTTGGCGGAAAACCGTTGCCTGCGGGTGGCTTCTTCATCGGATTTGGTATCATCTGGTCTATGTCGCCACCGAGGTAATCTGCGCTATCCTGAAAGGGTGCATGTGGCTGCACATCACCCTGCGGTCTGTGCAGTCCGCAACCGGCGTATCGATCGCCCCGCGGACTGCGTGGAGGTCATGATTACCTCGTCTGCTGCTGAAGCTGGGAAAGGTGCGGCTGGTGACACTGATGCCAGCGTCAAGGAAACCCGGGTGCCGCACAAGCCAATGGAGAGGCCCGAGAATTAACCGGGTTATGCAGGTCCTTCTGCCGCGTCCGCAAGGCCCGGTTCTTTTTAAGACATAATCGAGAAGTTGGCTGTGCCGATGGCTACCGGTACGGATCCGGCACTGGCGCAGACCCAGCTGGAGGAGTAGAGGCAGAACATCCTCAACGAGGCGGTCGAGATGTCTCGTGCCAGGCAAGAATGGAACCTTGATCTCCGTGAGTATAACAAGGCTCATGGTTTTACTCCGGCAGGAGACAACCCTAGTAGCATAGATGTTGTGCGCAGCTGATGCACGTGATACCCACGTTCGTTGGAAGACCCCAAGAGGAAGGTATGAAGAGCACAACCAGTAGGAGGAAGGAGGAAGGAGTAACTTCAGAAGGTGAAGCAACTGAGATGGAAGGGCGCACTACCGGTTCAGAAGCAACCTCGAACATGCACAACACAATCAAATCACTTTGCCCCAACGAAGCAGTGAGGTTGTCAATCTCACCGGTTTTGCTGAACACAAAGAGGTTAAACGTATGGTGTGGAAAACAGTAGTAACAGTATGAGAGCAGTAGGGGTTTATTAGTATGAGGAAAAAGGACCGGGGTCCATAGTTCACTAGTGGTGTCTCTCCGTGAAACATAATTAATATTTGTGGTAAACAAATTACAGCTGGGCAATTGACATAAACGAAGGCTGCACCGTAGTGCATATGCAAGACATAAAGATTACTATGTGATTCATGCGGGCATTACAACAAGATACAAAGACCGTTATCCAGCAGCATCTATGACTAAAATTCACCCTTCGAATATCATCCGAACAAACATTGGGTATTAAGTTGCAAGCAACAGATAATTGCAGTAAGCAAAGTGTGTAATGTAAACATTAACATCATCCTTAGACAAACCATTGTTGTTTTCTCCCTAATGGAAACAACACATCATCCATCTGTCACGTTTTTGTCACTCGAGCACAGATGCAAAGGAGCCATGAACCCACTATCGAGCATAAATACTCCCTCTTGGAGTTACTAGCATCTACTTGGCCAGAGCATCTACTAATAACGGAGAGCATGCAAGATCATTAATAACATAAGCATGAAGATAAAATGATAGATTGATAATCAGAAGACATAGCATTCAACATTCATCAGATCCCAGCAAACACAACATGTAGCATTACATAAAGATGATCTTGATCATGATAGGAAGCTCACAAGATCTAAACATGAGGTACAAAGTGGAGAGAACAACCATCTAGCTACTGCTATGGACTCGTAGTTCATGGATGAACTACTCACACATCACTTCGGAGGAGAGCGTGGTGGTGTAGACCCCTCCGATGATGATTTCCTCCTCCGGCAGGGTGCCGAGGAGAGCTCCAGAACCCTCCCGATCTCGAGATGACGGTGACGGCAGGCTCGGGTGTTTCTCGGGTAAAAGTGGTATCCTCCTAGGGTTTTTGTCTCGGGGGGATTAAATAGGCGAAAGGGCAGAGGCGGTGGAGGCCTAGGGGCCCCACACCACCACCCCGACGCGGCCAAGTGAGGGACGCGCGCCTAGGGCTGGAATCGAGCCGAGCCGAGCCGGCTCGAGGCTCGGCTCAGGGAAAAGTCAAGCCGAGCCAGGCTCGGCTTGCCTCTGAAACTTTGGTGGAAAGTGGGCTCGCGGCTCGGCTCGGCTGGCTCGCGAGCCGCAACATCTTTTTTTTCTGTTACAGAATAGTGTATATGAGTCCTATTTGATATATTTGCTTGCTAGAAATTTTTGTACGGCCAAATATTTGAAGCAACATAATGCCAATGGTGCTTATTTACTTGATATACTTGCTGAAACCTTTTATACAGCCAAAAAATTGAAACACAAAAGTGTAAATGAGTCATATTTGCTATATTTTTGTTATTTTATCGAGCCTTCGAGCCGGCTTGCGAGCTTCACCGAGCAGGCTCGTCGAGCCTCGAGCCTTGTTCGGAAGGTTTAGGCTTGGCTTGCACCACCTTCGAGCCGAGGCGAGCCAGAGCCGAGCCTTGTCGAGCCCGAGCCGAGCCTCGAGCCTCGAGCTTCAGGTCCAGCCCTACGCGCGCCGCCCTATGTTGTGGGCCCACTGAGGCTCCCCTCCGGGTCTCTTCGGGACTCTGTGGAACCTTCGGGAATTCTAAGACTTCCGGGCTTCGAATTTTCCAGTTCCGAGAATATTTCCAGAACAACTTTTCTGAAACTAAAAACAGCAGAAAACAGGGAACGGACTCTGTGCCATCTTGTCAATGGGTTAGTCCGGAAAACTGATAAAATGACATAAAGTGTATAGAAAACATGTAGGAAACAATAAGAAAACAACATGGAACATCAGAAATTAAGGATACGTTTATGACGTCTCAACATCCCCAAGCTTAGTCCCCAAGCTTAGTTCCTACTCGTGCTCGAGTAGGTAAACGATAAAACACAATAATGTCTGAGGTGACATGTTACCAACATAAACTTGATCATCAATAATGTAAAATCCTAAGTAATCTGAGATCATATAACTTTAACACAAGCATGATAAGTAGAACTTTAATAATAAAGCATAGCAAGTTACAAGATGGAGACTCAACATAAAAGTAAAAGAAAGACCCTTCGCAGAGGGAAGCATGGATCACTCATGTGCTAGAGCTTTTATTTTATTAAACAGAGGTATAAAAACTTGACACTCCTCCCAACCATATTTCACAACCATGGCTAACCGAATCCTCGGGTGCCTGCCAACAATCACATAGTGTGGAGGAGTGTCTATATTTTAAGAGAGGCGTATGCTTATGTCAACGAATGGTAAACAGAAAATACAGTACGTCACAAGCCAACTAGACTTCACAAGAGCGGCCCCATAGAAGGACGCATCTGGGTAGAAGTTCATCCCCCTTTCTCTTTTGTTTACACAATTATTCTTTGACTGATAAATCAGGGGCAAAAATATTGAAGATAATTTGTGTTATTAATTTGGGGCTAGGCACCCCGCTGCCATCTCTTCTATCATTGGATAAGAAGATGAATCCACTAGTCCAGGGTGTCAAACTCCAATCAACAAGTGAGATAAAGATTCTCTACTTACGTCCTCATGAGCTAAAATAGGAGAACAAAACAGGAGTAATTTTGAAAGTTTTAAAGGTAACACATGAGCAATTTACTTTGTAGTGGCAGTTAATTTACCACATGTAGGTAGGTATGATGGACACAATGGGAAAACTTTGGTTTTAGGGAGTTGGATGCACGAGTAGAGCTCATACTCGGTACAGGTGGAGGCTAGCAAAAGACTGTGAGCGACAAATCAAGAGAGCATAAGCATAATCATGCATAGCGACATAAACATCATTAATCAAAGTATAAGTGGTACCACAAATTCTAAAACTAAATGATCATGGAGGCTATTTGTGACTGAGTCATAGTCATAAACATGGTGTGAGCATGCACCAAGTCAACCAAATAAAACATCCAAAGGAGAACACCACAAATTTATGCTTCAATGTGACAAGAACAACTCATGATTATTTCAATGGCACATTAAACACTCTCAGCTATTTGGTGCTAATCATGCTACTCAATAACCACAATTCTTTAAAAATAAAATAACATATAGCATGATATGAAAAATTTCTACCTCAAGCAGCAGTTTCTTTTTCCAACAAGCACCATACAAAAAATGCTTTAACAAAAATCCTCTACATGCTAAAGAAATAAAACATGAGAGAACTCACATAATACTACTAAAACTAACAGCTCTGAATAAGATATGCAATGAAAACAAGAGCTAAACAGGAATTTTTGCAGTGACTAGAAGAAAACCTAGGAATACTAGCATAGCAAGTATTCAAACGAAAAAGCGGAGTGTGTCCCAAACAAAGAATGCTAGGATCCAACTATATTATTGCAGCAAGGAAAACAAAACAAAACAAAGGAAAACAAAAGAAAAACACAGAAAAACAAACAGACGCTCCAAGTAAAGTTCATATGATGTGACCGAATAAAAATATAGTTTCACGAAAAGTGACCTGTTAGATAGTTGATGAAGAAGGGGATGCCTTGGGCATACCCAAGCTTAGATGCTTGAGTCTTCTAAAAAAATATTCTTGGATGAACCACGGGGGCATCACCAAGCTTTGATATTGCACTCTTCTTGATCACATATATCACCTCTTCTCTTGCCACTTGAAAACTTCCTTCACACCACACTCAAACAGTAATTCGCATTAGAGGGTTAGTGCAACAATTAAAAGTACATGGGTTATGTATATCACACTTTCTATTGATACTTTTAAACATTAGCTACAGCCACAGATGTTTCGTGAAGCAAATAAATCCACTTGACATCGCAAAAGAGCAAATGCAAGAAAAATGGCAGAATCTGTCAAAACCAGAACTGTCTGTAAAGACGAATTTTTTCGAGACACTTATGTTGCTCAGATCGAAAAACTTAAAGAACAAAAAGGTTGCGAAATTAGTCGTGGAATAAGCACAAAACATTTCAGATCATTCTGATCTTCTAGGATTTTATACGATTATTTACGGTGGACAACAGAAATCTGCTTAGTGCGCAGAAATCCGAAAACCGACTCCAACTCTCGTCACAAACCTTACTTGGCACTACTAAAACATGAAAAGAAAGATAAAAAAGAGTTGCTACAGAAATATAAAACCCCTTGACTCAAAGAAAACAGAGAAAAATAAAGCAAAAAATAAAACCATGGGTTATCTCCCAAGAAGTGCTTTTCTTTAACGCCTTTTAGCTAGGCCCAGAAAAGTGGAATCAAGTATTTTCAAGTGAAGAAGCATCCAAATTGTAACTTGTTCGAATAAAGGAATCAAAAGGCAACTTAATTCACTTTCTAGGAAAGTGTTCCATACCCTTCTTGAGTGGGAACTGAAATTTAATATTCTCCTCTTTCATATCAATAACAGAACCAACAGTTCTAAGAAATTGAGCCTATTCACGACTGCAAACAGTCGAGTATAGCCTCGGGGGCTACTCCCACCGGGAGCACTGCCGTGCACCCGATAAAAGTCAAGAAAGGAAAAAAATCTTAAGTTTTGAGTCTGTAGCCAATCGCAAGCGATTGACCACAGCCTCGGGGGCTACTCCCATCGGGAGCACTGCCGTGCACCCGATAAAAATCATAGATGAACAAAGTACAAAACGCAAGGAAGATGACAAAGTTTACCTGGCCCTGGGCAGTGCGCAGAGGGTCAACCGAGCTACCCGACGCTTCTTTCGAAGCCGAGGCTCCACCCGCAAAGCTAGGCAGCTTATAATCCGTAGCCGCAGCTATTGGAGCTGGGCTCGGCGAGTTCCGGACAACATTAGCAATTGCAGTTTCACCCGCAGCAGCATCCTTCTTCTTCGTAGGGGGAATAGAGGAAGCAAACTGGCCAGGGCTGATGGATTGAAGCCTGTCATGAAAAGACAACAGCATAAGGAAGAGCGAGAAGAAACTTTCGACTAAAAAATGATAGGAAAGAAAGAACTCACTCATCGTCGCCGTCATCCAGCATATCCGCATTCTAGGCGGTGAAGATCTTCGACTTGGAGACGAGAGGAGCACGCACGCTCAGTGGGGTCACAATGAGAGGCTCGACTGCCTTCTCAGATCCTCCACCCAAAGAATTATCCTTGGAGGTGGCTTCGTCGTCCCCCTCCCTGCGGCGTTCGCGGTGGTGGAGGTCGCTACCCGACTCTTCTACATCATCCGAAGAACCGTGCTCAGAACTCGAGTCGGCCTCGGCGACGCTGGTGTCAAGGGGAACCTCCAGGTTGCTCGCCAGCAAGTCCGAGGCATCGTCAGCAGAAATTGGCGTGTAGCAGTTTGCTACCTCTAAACTCTACAGAAGGAAAACAACAACAAGAAGAAGAGAAGGAAAAACTCAGTCGACAAACCCTCGAACAACGAAGAAAGTTAAAGCAGAGAAGGAAAAACTCAGTCGAAAAACTCTCGAATAACGAAGAAAGTTAAAGCAGAGAAGGAATTAAACTTACATCAGACGGAGGAGGTATTGAAGCTTCGAATGCTGCGATAGGGAAGAGAGGGAAAGTCTCGCCCACCTTCAGCCTGGTGATGCTCGCGATTTTCTTCTCGAATTCAACATTCGAAAGAATATCCCGGCTCACACGGCTAGGGTCTTCGACGCCCTGGTACTCCCACATGGTCGAGGGCCTCTCCTGGATAGGTTGGATCATGCGCTTGAGGAACACACTCGCCAGATGCAGGCCGTTCAGCACGACCCCTGTGGTTTGGTCGCGGGGAGCTGCTACCTTGGCGAGTAGCGGGGCGACGACTCGATTCTCTTCAGCCGAGAGCTTGTGCGCCCAGGACTTCCGCCGCTTCAAGACAGCGAACGGGTGAAATTCATGAGCTCCACCCGCGCTGTTATCAGCAACGTAGAACCACTTCTTCCTCCACCCTTGCACGGAGTCGTTGAAGTGCATCTCGAAGTAGGAGCTATCCGACTTCGCTTGGATTCCGAAGCCGCCAGCGCGCAGCGTCTCTCCAAGCTCGGTCTTTACCCGCGATTTCTCGCGGAAGATCCGCACTTTGAACAGGGCTTTCCAAAGGCCCCAGTGCGGACGGATGCCCAGGAAGCACTCGCAAAGTACGATGAAGCACGAGATGTGTTGCACCGCATTTGGAGGCAAATCGTGGAGCTGTATGCCATAGACATACAACAAGCCAACGAGAAAAGGATGAAGGGGGAGCGAGAGCCCGCGCGAGACATGATCCGCAAAGATCACGCGCTCGTTCGCATGAGGGTTTGGTACATCTTCCTTCTTGTCGAGGCAAACTCGCTTCTCGGCTTCGGGAGGCAGCAGCCCCTCCCTCTGCATCTCCTTGATGCTCTTGTTCGTCGTGTTGGCGGAGCGCCAGTCGCATGAGCGCGGGGCAGGTGGCACAGGAGCATCTTCAGGCGCTTTCAAGGGCGAAGCAGCGGCGCTGCGTTTCCTTCCTCCCGCCATGGAAACTTGGGCGTGTTTGCAGAGGTGGAGATGAGCGCGAGGAAGAAGAAGGCAAGGAAGCAAATGACCGGGAGGTTTTTACTTTCCACCTAAGGACCATATATATATATATACAGGGCCACTCGATCTTCGCCGTTCATCGAGCAACGTGGCACCCATCGCGGCTGCCACGCGTGAAGCGGAAACGAAGAGGCGGTGAAAGCTGTTTCGTGACACGATCTTAACAGCAGATCGTACGCATTTACTGCACGCGGCTAGCGGGAAAACCGGAAACGACGTCTTGTTTCCGGTCAAAAGCTGACAAGGTGGGCCAGCATATCATGTTTTCACTTCGTCACGTCCCATCGGGAGGAGTCAGAACGAACAAAGTACGCAATGACGTCATTGTGCACCTCATCAGACCCGAAAATTCCTTCAGGTGGGATCCCAGACACGGAACTTGCTTCGTATGGGCATATCGAAACGCGAAAACTCTTTCGCATAAAAACCCCAGACACGAAATTTTCTTTCCTATGGGCACAACCAGGTTTCCAGACACAAAAACTCTTTCGTATGGACAGAAGGCTACAAAGACAAAAATCCTTGTGCATAAAAAACAAGGGAGATTTTTTCACTCGAAATATCTCTAGACAAAACTTGCGAGCGCGTATCTCCTGCCACTCAATCATACGATGTACACACATCCCCTCCCCGGATCGTTCGGCCGACTAGGCACATCCGGATGCCGTATTCTTTCGAATATGAAGGTAAGACCCAAAAGATCTCTCTTGAGGGCCTGGAATCGCACTCAAGCTACGTCCTCCGGTAAATTTCCGTGTCAACAACACAAAGAAAAATCCTAGCGGACGCGCCGGGTACCTCTATAGGTTAAATTCGACTCGATAAGACCTCCACGGCCTAGTCACAATGATCACCTCATCAGATTCGAGTCGTAGGTCTCGAATCTGTGTAGACAGAACTGTTTTTGCCCTAGATGCAATTAATTGGCCCTGAGCTTTCGGGAGAGACAAGCAACTGAGCCATATCCTTCTGCGAAAAAAGCCAAAAAATACAGGCACTTTCATCACTCGATACTCGGGCATAAAAACTCATCACACGGGGTGTACACCCTCCAATCGGAACCGATTGGAACAATCATCCGAAGGAATTCAAGACAAGACTTTGAGCGTCTACCTGACAAGGAAATCCAAATCGAGTAAACGCTCGGGGGCTACCGAAGGGATGGACCCTGGACCTATCGGGTAAGGGTACCCAAGCCCAAGAGGAGATGCCGTACACTATTCTAGAAGGCCTAGTTGAAGCCCACCCGCAATACACTATTCTAGAAGGCCTAGTTGAAGACCACCCGCAAGGCCTTGCGGGTCAAGTTAGGAAACTTGTAACCGACTTTAGGTTAGGGTTTGAGCCCCCTCCGGGTACGGTTTGAGACTTGGCTACCTATATAAGGCCAGGAGAACCACCAGGAGGGGGACAAGCAATACCGCACCACCAAAGCCTTGAGATCGAGATCATACTCTTGACTTGAGCAACCCCCCATTGTAACCGATCTACTCGTGAATACAGATCGACAAAAGCAGGAGTAAGGGTTTTACCTCTACGAGGGCCCCGAACCTGGGTAAATCGTGCCCCCTATTTAGCCGAAGATTGTCACCAATGCCCACAGGTTCTCCTAATCGAAACCCTATGGGTTCACCCGAGGGACTTGTTGAGATGCAGATTCGACAGGCGCGCCCCCTAGGCTGCACCACCTGGTGGTGTTGCTGCCCCAAGCACCCCCTCGGGCTCCCCTTTCAACTACTTAACGCCCGTGACCTAAAAACGAGGGGTGTTCTTGATATTCTAGAGAAACACACCAGAGCGCCGCCGCCACCTCAAAACTCAATTTGGGGATCAGAAGTTGTTGTCCGGGCACCCTGCCGGGACAGGGATTCAGAGGAGATCATCGCCATCATCATCACCACCACTTCTCCTTCAACCATCCATGATTCCCCCATCCATGTGTGAGTAAACCCCGTTGTAGGCTGAGAGGGATGGTAGGGATTGGATGAGATCGTTCATGTAATAATGCAAGATTGTTAGGGCATGGTGCCTAGTATCCGTTGTTAGTGTTATATATATCGTTGTTGCAACTTGTTATGCTTAATGCTTGTCACTAGGGAATGAGTGCCATGATCTCATATATGAACATGTTATTGTTTCATGAGTATAATTATGTTTCTTAATCATATCTGCAAGTTGTTGACACATGTCATTGTCTGGAACCCGAGGCCCCGAAGTGACAGAAGTTGGGACAACCGGAGGGGAGGGCTGTGATGTGAGGACCACATGTGTTCACAGAGTGTTAATGCTTTGCTCCGGTGCTTTATTAAAAGGAGCACCTTAATTAGTAGTAGTTTCCCTTGACGCCCCGCTGTAACAGTCTGGTAGGACAGAAGATATTGTGCAAGTTTCTCATTGCGAGCACGTACGACTAAATTGGAACACATGCCTATGGTTTTTCCTAGAACTTGGATGCTTTATTATTATCTATCTGCAATGCCCATGTTTTGATTATTATATGAACTATATTATCCATGCAACGCCCGTTCATCCATCCCTATGCCTACAGTACTTTAATCCTGATGTTTCCCATAATTGCTACCGATGTTACTATTTTACTCCTGCTGTTATTTTACTACTTCTACTGCTATTGTCGGCTCTTCTTAGTTAGGATCATGGACGGAGGTTCCATAAGCCTACTGGTAGAACCGTGGGTTGAAATGTGGTAGTACTTGAAACGGGGACACAATTTACCCAGGTTCGATACGACGCAACTTGGCGGCGTTCGTACTCCTGCAATCTCACTAAATTAGGGCTGAAGCCTGAAGTATACAGAGTACAATTGTGAGTATGGTTTCGCTAACTCGGCGAGGATGAACTTCTCGGCGAGTTGTCTTCTAGCTATTGTCTTGTTGTTCTCTCGCTCATGTCCGGCTTTATATAGATAGTCGGACTAGGGCTTACAGGAAAGTAAGGCATCCGACTTCTTCTCCAAGCCGAACCACGTAGTGGGCTGTGGTCCGGGTTCTTAAAGAATTCGGCTTCCCGTGCGTCAGCTTACTGGGCCTCATTCCATTGCCTGTGGGCCACCCTGGTAATCCGGCCTTTGGCCAATGCCGGACATACCCCTAGTTGGCATATATCCGACAATAGGCCCCAAGGAGAATTAATACTTCATCTTGCCATCTTTTGTTGATTTGTATTCTTCTCAGAAAGTCGGCGTTTTAGTCTTGAATCTTATTTCATTGAAACTTCTAATGCCAAACTCGGATTTCTGGAATCTGGCGTTCTTCCACGAGTCTTCGCAAATAAGGAAAGCGTGACGTGAGCGATAAATATGCTTACGTCATTGACGTTTGGCTTCGGTCAAAAGACTGAAACTGTATCTTTGACAGATTTTGTGCGAGAAACGAGGAGATAGACATTATCACCCCGTCTCCTCGTATCCCGGTTTTTTTGGCATGACACGCGTCAATCATCCAATCGCTAAAATAGCCATTGGGACGAATCTCGGCAAAACGGCTATAAATAGCCTGCCTCGAGCCCTCCGGTCCTCTCTTCTCCCTCAAGCACTCCAGAGCACCAGCGCACCATTGATTTCAAGAGAGAAAGAAAGAGATCGAGCAAAACTTCACCGGAAACCCATCATCGGTGGCTTGAGTTCAGTTCCACGGCTGCGCCGCCAAGAAATGGCATCCGGGAGCCCTTCACGTGCGGCTGAATCCACCATCGACCTCGAGCCCGCGGTGGAGATTCTTTCTCCCTATGCTCCATTGGTTCCTCCGAGCACCTCCACGGAGACTTCCGCGAGCGCGTCAGCCGGCGGAGACCCTAGCTCCATGGTCAGGACCATGCCGCCGCCATTTTCCGTTTCCCCTCTTCCTCTTGTCCCCGAATTCGGAGATGGGAAATCTTCTGCCCGTGCTGGCAAACCCACGGCGACCGTCGCTGCCACTAGAGGCGAAAGAGAATAAGGCAGGGACTCCGGTAATTGGAATCAATGCAACACTGCACTGGCTCTGCTGCGTTCTTTGGAAAAAGACGGATTTATCACCAAGGATAAATGGCGGCTTGACGAGGACGACATGGAGCCAGCACCGAAGGACAGAGAAAGTGTTATCCTCGCTTCTCACATTCTGAGAGGTATGGGTTTCCCACCTTCCGCCTTCTTTCTCCAAGTTCTAAACCATTATGGGGTTCAACCCCATAATCTTCCTCCCAATTCCATTCTCTATATCGCCGGGTTTTAGGCTCTTTTTTAAGGGTATTTAGGAATAGAACCCAGACTCAAATTTTTCCAATACTGCTTCAATGTGAAGCGAAACACCTCCGAAAGTGTTCTCCCCACCTACGAAACCATCTCCTTTGACCTATGTAGGTTTAGGGAAATATGGTTCTCTAAAATCAAAACATATGAATCCGTCAAATTCTGGACGGGTTCGTTCTTCTATCACTCGGATGTTCTGTATCCTGGAAAGGAAACGGGCATTCCACCTTTCGAGAATTCTTCCGCCACCCCAAAGATAATTAGGCTTTGGACGCGGTCCAGGTTCTACCTCCAGGCCTGCTACGGATAAAAATGCGGATAGCAAAACTCGTCGCTTCTTCTCCTCCCTTGACCGCCATGGACACAGTCCTTTGCTGGCTTGGAAGGATGATTCAACCCCTTGATTTCCACGGTGGCCGACTTCTGTGCGAGTACACGGGACCGGACGATGCTATGAGGGTAACTAAGACGGCCTTGTCCCATAAAGAATTTAGGAAGTGCGTGAATCATTTGGTGTCTACACGCGACCAATATGAAGAAACCCTTCCGATGTTCAACTCGGAAAATCCTCATCCAAAGGTATACTTTTGGGAAAGATTTTTATACTTTGCCTTTTCACGGATGTTTTAGTTAATAACTTATTCGAGTTCTTTTTGGCAGCTTGAGACTCTCACAGAGGATCAGCTCGTCTCTGAGACGGAAGAGGCGGAACTAAAAGCCTGCTTTTTAGCGGTCGGTGGCCGTAAACTCAAGCAGGTTCCTGCGTCGCCGACGATATTGACCTTGACGGGGTTCCCATTGCCACCTCTAGGTAAAAGACAGACTTTTATTTGCATACTTTCCTCCTTACTGCATGAGCCTTTTTCTCGGATTTTTACTCTCGGATTTTCTTTCATTTTAGCCTTTTCCCCATCCCTTTGAAGGGAAAAGTCTGGAAGAAGCACAAAGCTGGTGCTCTTAGGGGGTGGAGACCTTCCCCTGCAGCTGCCCCGGATACACCAGTGGCGGGTGGAGAAGAACATTCGGCTCCTGTAGAAGTGATGCATGTAAAATGCATACATGAACTTTCCATGTTATTACTTGTTTTTCCTACATATTATCAACTTATATTCATGTTTTATAATGATTTGGGGGATTTCTGAACAATCCCCCTTCTTTTGGTTCTAACCCTGTTTTTCCAGAAAACGTACTTTTTAGTGTTTCAGACTTTCCGGGAGCTTCGGGACTCCAAAAAGGGCAAGGCCAAAGAGCACGGTTCAGAATTTTTGACACGAAGACCATGAGCAAAAGTAGAGGGCCAAAAGTCCAACCAGGTGGAAAAGAGGACCCTCCATGCGGCCAGATTCCTTGGCCGTGTGTGGGGCCCCCTTTTTGCCCTCGTGGCTCCGATGCCGTCGATCTTTCTTCTCCCGAGTGTCTCGTGACCTAAAAACGACTATATAAAGGGTCCCCTGGCCTTTTCGAGAAGGAGGCGGCGCCGAGAGACGAAACCACGAAACAGAGAGACAGAAGGCTGCCGCCGGAGAAGATCAGAGGGGGGAAACGCCGCCGGGGTCACCCCCGGAGGGCTCCACCCCCTCCGGCATGTTCATCATCAACATCTACAGCAAGATCAGCTCCATCTCTCCACTATAATCTCTTGGCAAACACGATCTATGATGCAATACTATATTCCCTTAGTGTATTGTGTCTCCCCGTCTATGTTTGAGTAGTGAATTGTTCTTGGCAATGGTGAAATAGTTCGTTGATTGGTTGCATACAAGTTTGTTATCTTCTATGATTGTCTTTATGTACAATATATGAGTGCACGCATATGTTGGGGAATGCATGTAAGGTGATCACCGGTAGCATAATGGAGTGGTGGTGACTTGGGAGTGACAGTAACCTGAGACCGAGCCACAAAGTTAAGTTAGTGGGGGATATATATATGAGACCTTAGAACGTAAGGCTATGGTGGGACTTTATGTCTTAATCAATCTTGTGCGGTCATTTACTTGGCCACATGATCCATCATAAGGGGTTGTAGATCATTTACTTGACTATACCTATTCATGGCTCCTTCCTAGAAGAAACAACTAAGACTAAAACATGTGCTTCACTAATTGTGACAACCACACGAACGAAACACCTATTGCTAGAACACTAGCTCCCTTGAGATACTTGAGATATTTTCTTCTTGGGAAACTTGCTTAGAAACTTGCTTTAGAAACTTGCTTTAGGATTACTTGCATTTTAAACTTGCTTCACTAGTTACTAGACAAACCACACTCCACGTCACTTGCTTTTAATTAGTTAGTTCCTTTTAGTCAAACTTATTGCTTTGCATAAACAGCCATATAAGAGGGTTATAGGGCTTTATAGAATAGATAGCTTACCTTCAGCTACTCGTGGGTTCGACACTGAAATACTTATCGAAAGGTACTACAATTGATCTCCTGCACTTGGGAGTCATCAAGCACTTTTTCTGGCGCCGTTGCTGGGGAGCGTTGTGCTAAGCTTTTATTCTTGTTTGCATTGCATACTAACATATAAACCTAAAACACACAAAAAAAATACTCCCTCCGATCCATATTAATAGGTGCTGAAGTGAATGTATCTAGCAATAAAACATGTCTAAATACATCCACTTCAACACCTATTAATATGGATCGTAGGGAGTAGAAAATGGAAAACAACCAAACAATTTTAGAACTGTATAATATCTACCTTGAATTAGGACATGACGTGTTTGAGGAGAAACTAAAAAATTATTTGCACAACAATCATATTTGTGGTAGTACTAATTCTTTGAACACCTTTATTGCTAAGGAAAACCTTGAGCTTGGGGAAGTTTGTCTTGATGAATATGATATTTTTAGTCCCCCTACTATTAAGGATAAAAATGATATACTTGCTGATTCTATGAAAAGTTTTAAGCTTGGGGAAGTTGGTTTTGATGAGCATGATATTTCTAGTTCCCTAGGCTTGGAGGAGAAAATTCACTTTGATGATACTGTGCCTCCTATATATGATGATTGCAATGAAAATTATGAATGTTTAAGTCCCACTATCACTAATGAGGATTTTACTTATGTGGAGAGTAGTGATTCTTTTATGCATGTGGCTCATGATAAGAATCTTTTATGTGATATTCATATTGTTGAATCTATTCATGATGCTACTGAAAATTATTATGAGAGAGGGAAACATGGTTACACATATTTTAACAATATTAAGTTTCCCCTCTTTATGCTGAAAGTATTGAAGTTGCACTTGATCTACCTTTCTATGCTTGCTATTATGTGCTTATTTTATTTGTTTCATTACAAAATGCCAATGCATAGGAAATGGGTTAGACTTAAAAATAAATTGTTTAATATTTTTTGGTGTGTTCCTTATGCTTTAATTTCCTATTCGATTTGATCACACATGTATGTCTTTACAACATGTAAAATTCCTTTACCTACTGTTATGTATCATTTAGTTTAAGATTTTCATTTTATAAAAAATGGGAAAGTAAATGAGAAGGATGAGTAATGGAGAAGTTGGGGTCGACCTTGAACATGTGTTGTTCATGCCAATGAAACCATTGCAAAGTCTCTAACATTAAAACTTTTTCCAAAGCTAAAAACAATAAAAATATTAGTTCACTACTGTAACATCACATTTCTGTCTTATTTCTCAGCTTAAATGGCAAGAATAATGTTATATGAGAGATAGGATTAAACAATAGTAATTAGCTGTCAAGAAAACAGATTCCTGAACTTCACTACGAAAAATGTTTAAAATCACAGAAGTGGAATTTTGACCTGGTAATTTATGACAACAATATTTAGTTATCACTACATATTTAATTAGTTTTAAGTTTTCTGATTTGAGCAACTTAAGTGCCTCTAAAAATTCACTCTTTACGGGCTGTTCAGTTTTTGGCAGATTATGTCTTTATTTTGCATTGCTCTCATTACTTGTGTTTTGTGTGGTTCTTTTGATCAAGGAGCGATGCACAACTGTAGTAACAGTAGTTAATATTTAGAATCAACTCATGATGTGGCTTTTCTGTACCTATGTGGATTTTATTTATGGAGGCACTAACCCCTCTAATCAAGTTTTATGTTGAGATTTGTGTAAGAAGAATTTTTCAGGAGGAAAAGTTGAGTGAGATGAACAAAGATCAAGAGGGACAACCAATCAAGATTGGGGATGTACCCCTGGGCTCACCCTAAATGTATCAAATAAGTACAAGAATCCAAGCTTGAGGATGCCGAGCACCTCACTCCAACCATCATGATGTTAAGTAAGTAAAGCCTAGCTATATGGCTATAAAGAAAGCGCTTTACGGGAGGCAACCCGGTTGTTTTTGTTTGGATTTTCCTAGTGTCCTCTTGCTGTCTCAAGAGATTAATTAGTTTTTGTTGTTTTAATTCTGGAGTTTTCAATAAAGAGTCAAGTCAAACCCATTTGGACTTATAAGTTGCTATCCTAGTGCATGAAATTTCTGTTTCAGCACGAGTCTGCTCACCGTATGATTTTACGTTTTTTAGTGGTAAGTCGGATTGAGCTAATTTTTTAGTATGTTCTGCAACTTTTTGCCCTCTGTAAGCACAAAAATTGGATTAATTTTTGACGAGTCTAGCTTAGGTAAAAACGTTCGTTTTGCTGCTGTTGCTTTTCTGGACAGATTCCGCCTTCTTTTGTTTTATGCACTCTTTGGGCTTGGAATTCGAATTTCCATGATTCTTTCAAGCAAGAGAGTGAACATACAACATAATGAACCTTGTTTTCTATCTACTGGAGCATTTGATTTGGAATTTCGCACAGCAAGCATGTGATTTGTTTGTCCTTGCTAATCTCACCCCACAAAAAAAGAATGGGAGAAACATGTTTTGTGAAGTTTTTTCACAGGGAATAGACGAGCTGCGCCTCAAGACATCCAAGAATGGTGAAATAGATAAGCTTGGGGATGTGATTAACACCCCACTGGAGCTACACTCTTTTGGTTAGCACACGTCTACTTTCTGTTTTTGTAAGCAAAGCATTTATTGTAGAGACTTGAAGCGTCTAGTTTTTATTTTTATTTTTGTTTTGATAAGACCACACCATCATTTTATATGAGATTGAGCTACTGGAGTTTGGGGTTGGAATGTATTGGATGCTAGTATTATCACTTGGAATAGGGATGACATGGTTGATTTGAAGAGCTACATATGTTTGCATGATTTATAGGCTTTTTATGTGTAGAAATTTGCAATAATGTTGTCTTGAGCTATCTCTTATTCATGTCCTTGATGTTAATTGCTGGTTTATTTAGTTTGTCATGAAATCATTAGTTCTATGGACATATGCATGCATAGTAGCTGGTCAACTATCTCCCTCTTGCTAGCCAAAAATTTAAAAATTCCAACAAGTAAAAACCTGTTTCCAACACTCCTTAGGCAAGTATTTCCAGTGAGTCCACCATATCTTCTCATTAGCTTCATTGCTATTCCGAGTATGTTCACCATGTTATTGTGTTATTTATGTTCTAAATTAAGATATTCATTTTATTAATTGTCATGGGTTGAACTTGGGATAGGACTCTCACGAACTTTTGAAGGCACACTTTACTTTTTATGCATCTAATAAACATGACCCAATAATGGGAGCCACAAGTTTTGCGTTTGACAAGTGTGTGGTTGGGAGCCAGCTATAAACGTGTATCACCGAAAAGCTTTCAACATCGCACAAAAATTTACATTTGGTTGATAGCATGTACTTTTGTTTTTGGACTCCTGCCATGCCGAAATGAAATAGAGGAATAGTAAGTTTTGATGAGTAAGTATCTATATGACTAGAGAAACGCATTGGGCCGCTAATCCAAGCCATGTTTTATCATGGTGGAAATTTACTTACAGCTTGAGTGACTCTACAACACATCCTACAATAAAATAAAAAGCTATGCATAATAGTGAATGAAAATAAAAAGGATGATGAGTCTACTCCGTTTGTTTCTCTTGTCATTGTGACATGGGCTTGTTTCCATGTCATGGGGCAAGAGGTACCTCTTTGCGGTTCTCTATGATGTCATTAATACTTATTATATATGTCATTAATACTTATTATAATTCTACAAAGCTTATTAGGAATCTTAAGTTGAGTAATCATGGAGTAGGTTTTCACACTCACGGGGCATGAGGCTTTCAACCACCTTGTCATTCACATTACTTCAACATTCACCATTTAAGATGCTAGTGATAAAGGGGCAATGAGAGTCCTAGATCAATGGATACCACATTTCAATTAGTAATTTTAGTTGAATAATTTAGAGGCTAAATAAGACTTGATCATGTTTTACCTCTACTCAATTTTCTCCAAAGTGTCCACCATATTTTCTATTTTATGCTATTCTTTGACCAATATAGGATTTTATTTTTCATTTTGTGTATGCATTTGGTCCATAGTGCTTTTATTTCATTATACACTTTGTGAACTTTCATGAAGCATCTTTGCTTGCATATTTGAAATTTCTTACAACATGAATTGTATATTGCTACTCATTTCTAGTATTAATCATTTGATTACATGTATCATGAATAATCCTCCTTGATATCCCATGATTGTTTCAATATGCAAAGTCCATGTTAGTTTTATCACCTTCATACTCGAGGACGAGCATGGGTTAAGCTTGGGGTTGTTGATGCATGTAAAATGCATACATGAACTTTGCATGTTATTACTTATTTTTCCTACATATTAGCAACTTATATTCATGTTTTATAATGATTTGGGGGGATTTTCTGAACAATCTCCCTTCTTTTGGTTCTAACCCTGTTTTTCCAAAAAACGTACTTTTTAGTGTTTCAGACTTTCCAGGAGCTTTGGGGCTCCAAAAAGGGCAAGGCCAAAGAGCACGGTTCAGAATTTTCGAGACGAAGACCATGGGACAAAGTAGAGGGCCAAAAGGCCAACCAGGTGGAAAAGAGGACCCTCCACGCAGCCAGATTCCTTGGCCGCGTGTGGGGCCCCTTTTTGCCCCCGTGGCTCCGATACCGTCGATCTTTCTTCTCCCGAGTGTCTCGTGACCTAAAAATGACTATATAAAGGGTCCCCTGGCCTTTTCGAGAAGGAGGCGGCACCGAGAGACGAAACCACGAAACAGAGAGACAGAAGGCTGCCGCCGGAGAAGATCGGAGGGGGGGAAACGCCGCCGGGATCACCCCCGGAGGGCTCCACCCCCTTCGGCGTGTTCATCATCAACATCTACAGCAAGATCAGCTCCATCTCTCCACTGTAATCTCTTGGCAAACACGATGTATGATGCAATACTATATTCCCTTGATGTATTGTGTCTCCCCGTCTATGTTTGAGTAGTGAATTGTTCTTGGCAATGGTGAACTAGTTCGTTGATTGGTTGCATACAAGTTTGTTATCTTCTATGATTGTCTTTATGTACAATATATGAGTGCACGCATATGTTGGGGAATGCATGTAAGGTGATCACCGGTAGCATAATGGAGTGGTGGTGACTTGGGAGTGTAACATCCCAAGTATGAAAACACCCCTAGAATGTTTGTTTCTTGTTTTATTAAAGTTTTGCATCATGTCATCATACTCATTGCATTTGCTTTCCTTTTTGTTTGCATCTTTTTTCTTTGTTTTCACAATTGAAATTCAAACAATATTCAAATGCTTTGTTTCATACTTGTTATGTTACAACTTTCCAATTAAAAGGTTCAATTAAAACATCCATTTGTTTCCATGAAAAATAAAAAGCTCAACTATTAATTTGTTCTTTAATAATCCATTTAATCCAAATTGCATTCAAAATTCAAATCACATTTACAAACAGCACCCAATTTGAAATTATGAAAATTACCAAAACAATTATAATCATTTGCTTCCAATTAAAACTATATGTTCACCCTATTTAAAATCTTGTTTCCAATAATCACTTTATCTCAAAATTCATTCAAATTTGAATCAATTTACAAACAGCAAGTTATTTTGAACTTTTTGGAAATAAAACTTGGCAAGTGGTTGCTGTTGACCTAATTAACTCACACAAATTTTTCCCTAAAAATCTCTAACTCAAAAGCCCTAGTTTTCTTCCTATTTCATTTCAGCAAAAAATAAATAAAATAAAACAGAAGAAAATTTAAAAAGAAAACGCGCAGAGGGGGAGAGAAACAGGCCAGTGGGCAGGCCCAGCCCACCGCACTGGCCCGATACCCCTTCGATCCCCCTCGCTCGTCTTCTCCGCGTACGGCACGCCATCCACCGGAGCCACGTCGACGGCAGTAACAGAGCAACGGCCGAGCTCGCGCCCCTATGCCTATTTAGCCTACCCTAGGACCCCCCGAGCTTGCCCTAGCCACCTACCTCCCTCCTCCCTCGAGCTGCGCCTCCAATTTCCCTCTCTCTGCCACCTTTCCCCTCCATCTCTGAATCTCACCGCGCCACCGTGTCTGAATCCATGGAGATCGTCGTCGCTGCCACCCTCCTCCTCCCTGGCCGACCGCGGGGATCAGACCACGGTGCTTCCCTCTCCCTCGTCGACACCTCCACGACACCCGGGACGGTCTGTAGCCACGCCGCCGTCCTCGCAGCTGTCGCCGGCGTCCACGTCTTCCTCGACCCTCTGCATCACCTGCAACGAGGGTGAGCACCGTGCCTCCACCTCCTCTCTATCCTCTCTGCAATCGCACGAACGAGCACGAGCACACGCACCGCAGCAGCACGGCAACACCAACGCACCAGCAGCACAACCACGACGAGCCGCCGTCCGCCGGCGTTCGTTTTTCTTCAGGTTCAGAAACGTGTGTTTTCGTCAGTTTCAGATAGCGAGCACTAGCTGAACCTTAACCTATTCGCGTCTGCTATACTGACAAGATCGAATCGCACAGCGCAGTGCGCGCGCGCTCGAGCCCAGGGATCGAGCCCTAGCGCTCGCGATTAAACCAACCCTTTTTTCGCAAGGGCTGCTGACAGGATGGCCCCCTCTGTCAGTGGCCTGTGCTGCCACGCGAGCACACGCGGGCCACCGTGGCCCAGGGGCCCTCTGTCAGTGGCTAGGGCTAGCCACTGCAGAGTAAAACTTGTTTTTCAGCCTTTTCTTTTTCAAAACAAGTCCTTTTCTTTACAAATTAGTCCCTGAAATGAAAATGCAAATAACTTTTATTTTATAAATCCAACTAATGCAAATAAAATATGTTTGTTGAACCAAATTTAATTCTCTACCTGTTTATAACATTTGTATTCTGTTTTGAATAATTCAAATGCATTCAAATTTCAAATTCAAACAATTCATTTAAAATTTGATTAAATGCATAACTATTTCAAACTTAATCCAAATAACATAAATAAAATATGTTTTTCATGCTATTTTGAACCATCTTTTCAAATATAAATTTTGTTTCATGTTTTGAATAATTAAAATTGCTTAAATAATTTAAACCTTGTTTAAATCATTTAAATTTGCTAAATTCATAACTTGCTCAAATTAAATTATTTTTGAACTTATAAAATATGTTTTCAAACCAGAAAAACATAACCTTTTCAAATATGAATTTGGTTTAATGTTTTGAACAAATAAAAATTCAAATAAATTCATACTTGATTTAAATTCAATTAAAACTTGTTTAATCTTGTTTAATTCATAAGTAAATCATTATAATTCCTTTTTCAACAAGTGATACATGTAATCCAACTAAAATTGTGTGTTCTTTTCAAATATGAACTTTGCCGTCTGTTTTGAACAATTTAACTTGATGAAAACAACAAATGGTTGTGTGACACCTTTAAGGAACCAAAATTTCTTAACTTAATAAATAATTTCCAAACTTGTTAAATTTCATTTCTACTTGCATCTATTGTTGTTTTCTTATTGTTTTCATCATGCATGCATCATGCTAATAAATTTCCACATGGTAATGAATTGTAGATCAATTGTTTCCAACATTAATCATGGTCTTTCCATATGCAATCCAATTGCATATGGGTCCATTTAAATTGTGTTACCATGTCAATTAGTTTATTTTGATGCAACCAATAAATTGACATGCATCATCCCATGATTGTGCATTATGCCATGTTATTGAGTGCTTGTTCCTTTGCTTGTTTGTTTGCTTCTTCTCAAATAGACGACGACGTTGAGACAGACGAGCTTTACGACACCCCTTCTGAGGAGTTAGCTCAGTACCAGGCTGCTGAGCTTGCAGGCAAGTTATCACTCACATGAACCATTGTGTTCCTTTCAACGTTAGATACCGATACTTCTCCATTGTCTATTTTGCTAGCCCTATGTATCGTTGCTTGTTCTCCGAACCCATTGCATGTATCCCTTAACCCTGATATTGCCTCACCTCCACTCCTATCACCCCATTGCTTGAGCCTGTGTCTTACTAGCATGCTTAGGTTGTTTTTGCTCGAGTCTGCTGTCAGTTACTTCCTGTTATTATTATTCTATCATGTTCTAGGGCTCGATGTTACTCAATCAACCTGTTAATAATAATATGCTGATAAGGCACCGGCAGGAGGCCCTGTGTGGTTTTGAGGCCTGCTAGTGTCGACCCTAATAGGAAAAGGGTCTTGTCTACCGATCCATGATGAGCGCACTAACCGCATGTGGGAAGCGTGTATGGGCGCCCCCCTCAATTTGATTCAATTTGCATCTCGTCCAAATCGCCTCATTTAGTTCGGGTTTTCCATTTGCCGCATGCATGTTTTTGCGAGCCCAACGCATGGTGGAAATTTTGTAGTCGGCATTTAGGGAGACACGTTCTTATAGTGCTATGAGGGTCCTCTTTTCTTCGGGGGCTCGATTAGCCGTGCGCTCACTGCACGGGGTTCTTTGGGCTTGATGCGGAGAAGAGTTGAGTTGTGTTGAGTGCCCCGCTTGGTGGAAGGCATTCCATCTGGCGGCTTATTCTTACGTGTACGGCTAAATTGGTGCACCCCTGCAGGGATAAATCTTCTCGAGAAGCCGTGTTTTCCGCGGTTATGGTTAACTTGGTGAAAGTACTGGCTAACAAGTACTCAGAACAACTTACACCTAACTAATGAATAACTTGACTAGTAATAGTCTTATTGACACAACAACTTGATCCATTATTAATCCAACTGTGTGAGTTATCCTCGGACTGCTTCTTTGGATAAGAGGTGAGATCCAGGATGGGTTTTGTTTGGAGTTAGTTATAGTTGGTTACTATACGCTATCTATCTTCTTTCTGTTAGCCGGAAGTTGTAGCAAGTATCTGTAGTTGGTTAGAGCAGCCCGCTGCAGCATCTTTTATAACACCCCTTCCTCCGTTGATCCCAAAGCATCTGTGCTTGGTGTTGACGGGTTACACTTTGGTGAACTGTGAGTCTTGCTTGCGAGTACGTTTATGTACTGACCCCTTTGGGGCTGTGGTTTCCGCAGACTACGACTACGAGGATCCCTATGGTGGCTACTACGTGGAGTACGACGAGGCTGTTGACGAGTAGATAGCGGACCCGGGCAGGATCCGAGACTTCGTGGATGGGCTCCGTTTTCCTTTCATTGCCGGCTTCTTAATCCTATTTGGATTTGTCTGTATTTAGACCCTTTGAATGCTTCCGCTGAGATGTAATGATGTTATGTTGGGACATGTGTCCTCTGAATGATTGTATTTGCTATTCTCTGCCCTAGTGAGGGCCAGTTGCAACTTATTCCCATCTTTTGTGTCTTAGAGATATGTTGTGTTATCATTTTGTTCAATGCCATTGACGTACCATGTGTGAATGGTATGAAGTACGTCAATGGTAGTATCTTGATTTCTATGGGATAGTTTACATCGACGATGGGTAGTAGAGTTTGGTTGTCGCACATAAGTGCTGGCCTACTCGTAAGAGGATGCGGGAGCAGATAAGCCCCGTAATCCAAGCATCTACTATTCAGTTCGGCCCGGTGAGTATCCCCTAGAAGTCAGGGTGCGACAGGGAGTGACAGTAACCTGAGACCGAGCCACAAAGTTAAGTTATTGGGGGATATATATATAGGGGACCTTAGAACGTAAGGCTATGGTGGGACTTTATGTCTTAATCAATCTTGTGCAGTCATTTACTTGGCCACATGATCCATCATAAGGGGTTGTAGATCATTTACTTGAATATACCTATTCATGGCTCCTTCCTAGAAGAAACAACTAAGACTAAAACATGTGCTTCACTAATTGTGACAACCACACGAACGAAACACCCATTGCTAGAACACTTGCTCCCTTGAGATACTTAAGATATTTGCTGCTTGCGAAACTTGCTTTAGAAACTTGCTTTAGGATTACTTGCATTTTAAACTTGCTTCACTAGTTACTAGACAAACCACACTCCACGTCACTTGCTTTTAATTAGTTAGTTCCTTTTAGTCAAACTTATTGCTTTGCATAAACAACCATATAAGAGGGTTATAGGGCTTTAGAGAATATATAGCTTACCTTCAGCTCCTCGTGGGTTCGACACTCAAATACTTATCGAAAGGTACTACAATTGATCTACTGCACTTGGGAGTCATCAAGAAGAGTCCAACTTCCCCCTCCCAATCTAGTCCAGCCAACCTGATACAGTCACTCAGGTCATGCAGGAAAGGGCGACAAATTATGAAGAAGGAGGGCCCTCTCTCGTCCAGCCAATCGAGGAAATTCCTCGTTTTGACAAAGATTTTAAGGTAAAGAAGGAAGCTTGCTTTGGTCAACACGGATTTATGCCCCCGTGGGCAAAAAGCCAATTTTCCCGAGCCCCCTTGATCCGTCCTTGGCCAAAAGGAGGATTAGTTGTACGAAATAATTACACTTTCTCTCCTCGGCAGGTTATTCAAGACGGAATCCAGCATATGGAGATTTGTTTCTCGGAATACTCCAAGGAGTTCACTGAGATGCTCGATGGGCTGAAAAAGATTAGCCAGGTATATCTCTTGCCTACGAGTATTAAGACGAAAACACTCTTTTCGTTTTAATACTTTTCAACTTTGTCTGCTTATTTTTCCAACAAGCCCTTCCCTTTGTATGCTTTCAGCAAACTGTCGAGAGCCTTTTTCGAGAAGCTCACCATAAAGAACCAAGAGGTGAAATCCCTCCTTGGTATTCTGAATGAGAAGGACTCGTAACTTGCCGATCTTCATAACCAATACAAGGAGAATGCCGGTAAGTTCCTTATCCATTCCTTGTCTTTGATTTTGCTCTTGCGAATTTTCCCGTAAGTACTTTTCGCGTTTAAACTTTTACCTTCTTTTCTTTTTAGCCTTATTGGCTGAAGCTCGACAACTTGCTGTGGATGTTGGGAATTCCCAGAACCTCCGGAACGAGAACCTAGAGCTTCACAAGATCAACATGAAGCTGCAGAAGGATTTTGAAGCAAGCCAACTGGCCTTGGGCTTGTCGGAGTCTCGTGCTTCATCACAAGCTGAGAAAGATAAAAGGACCATCCAAGACTTGGACTCTTCTCATGATCTCCGACTTGAAGAAGTCGCTGAGATGGATAGAAATCTTGGTAAGTTCCTCTGAACATTTACCAGATTTATCTTCATTTAATCGAATGTATTCTTTTTGCTTCTGAATGTCTATCTCACACTTGCTCTTCTGTATTTTGCAACATAAGGTAATCCTTTGATCTCTCGAATTGACCACATCCGGGCTTTTGGGACTTTCGTCACTGAGCTGAAGAATGCCGGACTGCTACTTATGAGTAAGTGCATTCCGGATAAAAAGACGAGTTCTCAGAAGCAAGCCAACTTCCAGAAGCATTCGCAGAAGTGATAAACCAACGCGAAATCTCGCTGCAGTATGCCGCCCCTGGTGGAGTGTTCATGGCCTTAGGGCTTATGAAAATGCACTACACCACCACTGTCGTGGTGGTGTCACGGAAGATGCCATAGGATTGCTAAAGATATGGGGTCGATGGACGCTAGAGGTGCTCGGGGAGGGATCGTAGACGAGGTGCGAGCCGAAGGAGAGCACCGAGCCGCCCTTCGGCATGGCCCTGCCGCCGAAATCGCCAGCGTTGTCGATGACGAAGTCGAAGGAGCCGAATCTGTGGACAAGGCCACAGACCACGCGCTCCCCAGTAGCAGAAATGGATCCCGTCCGAACGTGAACTCCAGCCAGCGCCGCTGGTTGCCCCACGGTGGGCGCCAACTGTCGTGGTGGTGTCACGGCAGATGCCATAGGATGGCTAAAGATATGGGGTCGATGGACGCTGGAGGTGCTCGGGGAGGGATAACGCCGCGAGTAGCCGCGTGTGGAATGAATCAAGCACTGCAAACAACAAGATCTACCCAGGTTCAGGGCCCTCGTGTGGAGGTAAAACCCCTACTCCTGCCTTTCTCTCTTTATATTTGTGTGTCACCGAGTAGCCACAGTACAGGTTTGGCCTATAGCCGAGTAGCCATTCTTCTCTCTACGTGAAGATCTAGGTCAAGAATGTGAACCGATCCTCCGTCCCTCGCGCAGGAGGGGGCAGGGCACCTTATATACTGGCGCTCAGCCGGATACAACCAACAGGGAAAAGTACAAACAGATGTCGACATAGTGTGCACACTGCACACTTCCAGCTTCCCGCTGACAGCTTTGGCTTCCTAATTTGTCTTGTGTGGAAAGTCGTTGTGCAAAACCAAGATGACGTTCTGTTATCACTGCCACGACCACAGGGTAGGCCCCCTAACCTGCGCCGCCCTGCTGACACCCTGACGCGGATAAGCACGCGCTCTGCAGATGAACAGTGCACCAGTACGGACCCAGGATACGCGGGATCCTGTGTCATAACGGCTCCTTTGACTTTTGGCCCGAGTAGGAACTCACATCCTCTACTCGGTCCACTTCCTCTACCCGGAGGAATATAACTTCCTTGATTCTTTCTCCTGGCCATCAGTATGTACGACCGAATAGCAGTCGACCGGGTAGCGAGTACCGGGTAGCCAGCTATTCTGCCAAACATCTCTTCTGACCTTGCCCTTAACACTTGCCTTTACCCTACTCGGGGGTTACCCCCCGACAACCGCCAAGTCCTGGCGCATCACCATCGACATTCCTCGGGGATATACCGAGGCGTAGAGGGCGGAAACCTTCGACTCCATCAGAGGGCATGCTTCAAAAATAGCTCAGATGGTCTCTACCTCTACATTCTACCCGGAGGAAGAAATCCCTTCTACCTCGGAGAATCTACGTGATAGCGACATTGATGAAGACGACGCTGATGACTTCCTTGACGCCGCCTAAGTCCTGCAAAGCTAGAAGCCAGTAGAATGCATTACTTACTCTTAAGATGTAATATTCATGTGTAATGCATTATTTATTTTGTATAAACAAGGATATCTTTTGTAGTAATGAAACAACTTTGCAAGTTTGAAATTTTAACTTCTTTTCTTTTAAGTTCTCTGGTTTGTATGCTTTGACTTTCCTTAATGTTTAGGTGATTCCAAAAGTATTCAATCTTCACGCCAAGTGACCGGGTTAAATAACCAATCAGTCGAAACTCATGGATTATACTTGAGCACTTTTCTTACTAGATAAAGTAACCCAACAAAACAAACAATCAGATAATACTTAGGAAAGATAAGGAGTTTAGAAATATGAACTCTAGGCATGCATGCACAATCTGGTGCTCTGTAGCCTACTTAGGCGCAAAAGCATTCAGGTTTATAACTCCGTGCAGACATGCAAAATTCGGGTTAGCATTGAAGCAGATTAAAAGATCATTGGGAAATAGAAAAGAAGGAACATGCTTTCAACAGTAAAGACAGAAAAAAACTGCATGCATTTCCAACAACTTTATTTTATGATCTCAATTATGTTTACATAGAACTGAACTAAGTATAGAAGGGGCGTAACTGCTGGATGCTCCAGGGCCTTTTTGTCTCTCCTAGTTCTACATTTATGCTTCTTTTGCTCTTGCAATTCGAGTTTTTATGGTCATCTTCTATGTCCCGAATATCTACAAGGTAGTATGACCCATTTTTCATAGCTTTCCTAATGAAGAATGGACCCTCCGAGATTGGGGCTAATTTGTGCTTTGTTTCTTGCACCAGCCTTAGCACTAAATCGCCTTTCTTAAAAGAGCGGTGTTTGATCTTCCGGTTATGATATCGCCGTAAACCTTGCTGATAAATGGCGGATCTTTGCAGCACAATGGATCATGTCCGTTGGAAACACTGCTTCTGCATCATAAACCAAAAAAAGGCGTTTGCCTAGTTGATCTATTCGGTGTTGTTCGTATGCTCCAAAGCACGGAAGGCAGTTCTTCTACCCATGCTCCAGCCTCTCTATGAAGAGGAGATTCGAGTCTTGGGCGCATACCTTGCAAGATTGAAATATTCATTCGTTCAACCTGGTCATTGGACTGGGAGTGTGCCACAGATGCAAGATCTAGCCGAATTCCCGTTTGCCGGCAATATTTTGCCAGTTCTCCAATTGCAAAGTTAGTCCCATTATCCGTGATTAGGCTATCTGGGACGTCTTATCTCATGACTATATCTATGATAAAGTTTCTGGCAGTCACACCGTCAAGTTTTTGATGGGTTCAGCCTCCACCCACTTGGTATACTTATCTACTGCAACAAGTAGATGCGTGAGTCCGCCTCTTGCAGTTTTAAATGATCCCATCATATCTAGCCCCCAAACCGCAAATGGCCATGTTATGGGATAGTCTTGAGTGCTTGGGCCGACATTTTTGTCTTCTTGGCGTAATACTGACATCCGACACAGGTGTTAACTACGTGCTCTGCATCTGCCTTAGCTGTAAGCCAGAAAAACCCTGCACGGAATGTTTTCTTAACTATGTCTTTTGATTTAGCATGATGTCCGCAATCTCCAGCATGAATTTCTTGTAGAATTTGTCGTCCTTCTTCTGCCAAAATACATCGATGAAACATCCTGATAGTATTGCATTTATACATGCATCCATTGATTACCGTGTATCCTTTGCATCAACGTTTTATCTGCCTTTGCAAGACTTCGTTTGCTCCGTCCGGGAACTTCTGATCAACTAAGAAGTTCACATATGGAATTGTCCAATCCGGGATAACGAGCAGAACTTGTATTGACTCGAATACTAAGGGATATTCAACATCCCCGCCTTTTATTGGTGGTTCATACAAATATTGGACGAATACACCAGGCGGTAATGTTTTCACCCTTTCCGAGCCCATTCGGGCTAGAGCATGAGCGTTCCAGTTTTCTCCCCTTTTGACGTGATGTACCTCAAATCATGGGAAGAAAATGGAGAATTCATCGACAGTTCTCCGATATTCCGCCGTTATGGGGCTTTTGGCATCCCATGTATGGTTAAGCTGATGCTGTACTAGATCCGATTCTTCATAGCATAGTATGCACTTGACACCTATTTCTTTTGCAATGTGCAAGTCATGAAGCAGTGCTTCGTATTCTACCATATTGTTGCTGGCATTCAAGTGTATTTGTAATACATATTCCATTATGTCACCTTTTGGAGATTTTACCAGTACACCTGGTACGGGTTCACGTTGGGCATCGCCGGCGTGCCGTCCCCGACGCGCTGCGCATCAGCGACGCGAGCTCGGCGGACGAGTGCTAGGCGCACTTCTACAACAGGCTCACGCCGGAGCAGCGCGCCCACCCGGAGTGGGACCCCACCCATGCCAATAACGCCTCCCGCTACGAGGAGGAGTTCAAGCGCATCCACGACGAGTGGTGGTACCACTGTGACGGCCCCGGCCGCGCCCACTCGCCCACGTGAGGAACAAGCGTGGGTTCACCGCCTTTTGGTCGTAGCCAGGGTGTTGCCTGGCCACGGTGCTGGTGCACATTGACGCTGGCAACCAGCCGCGCCTAACCACGTCGGCGCCCAATGTGTGGGGAGCGAGGCGCGTGGCGACGACGCCATCGTCGTCCTGCTCGTCGCGCACTCCTCCGCGGGCGCCAGCTCACACCGCTCTGCGCCGACACACCTCCGCATCCCAAAGCCGGAGCCGCGCTCGGTGCCACCGTGCTGCCCGGGCAGCCTCGTCATCAACAACGGCGCCCGCTCAGCCACCCCCTCCCGCCGTCCAAGAAGCCGAAGACGGAGGCGCCGTCGTTGGAGTACAAGGCGATGCTGGCCCTCTAGCGGTTGTTCGCCATGCCGGAGGACCACGAGGGGCTCGCCGCCGCCTTCAGCGCCTCCTTCAACACGTCGGTCTGCGCGTGGTCGTTCCTTGACCACGCCGCCATCACCGGCATGCCCATCATCGATCTTGATGGTGGCGGGTTCAGGCCCGCGACGAATGACGCCGAGGCGGGGCCGAGCAACCGGCCACCTTTTCGAGGCGACGACGACGGGGACTACGGCATGAAGGAGGAGGATTACGACCTGTTCAACTACTGAACACGTCGTTTTAGTTTAAATTTTTGTTTGTTTACATTTCGTTCAAATTAAATGAGATTTTGTTTAAATTCGTATCTATTTTTTTTTGTGGGGGGGGGGGGGGGGGGGTTTGTTGTTGAGGGACCGCGACTAGGGAACGACGCGGGCGTCGAGTGAGATGCTCTTAGCGTGTCTCTATACTACTCCCCTATATCGATATGTAAGATGTTTTAGCATTTTTTAAACAAAATGTACATAGACATATTTTAGTGTAAGATACACATGAATCTACACTCTAAAATATGTCTAGATACATGTTATGTTGTGTAGAAAACATGTTATATTTTGATATTTGATATGGAGCGAGCAGTAGTATAGGACTTTTGTTTCCAAACAATAGATTTACACACACATAATAAGCTGCTCATCTTTTGTGTCATGTACAAAAGTTACCTAGCTAGCAGAGTATTAATCGAGTCTAGCTGCTCGTTGTCCTGCACATCGACAAAGTTATTACCGCCCGCCGGCACGGTAATATAAACTTGAATTAAACTAAGTGAGACAGTTTACTACCGCAGTCTGATCCGTTGCCTTGGGGAGGGGGCTAATTTTCAATGTGTGGTTTACATGGGGTGGCCCACTATGGTTAGATGACGCAGCCTTGCACTGCACAGTGATTCCAAGCGCAGCGCAGATAGAGAAAAGAGAGGCACGCACCTGGCTGCTAATGATTTACCCGTTGCATTGTTACTTTTGGCTGAGATGGAACAGCAGGTGGCCCACTGTGGCAAGATGACGGTAGCGTCGTGGGCAGTCTCTCTCTCTGTGAGCAGGCACAGCACCTTGTCCACCCCTCCACCTATATAAACACGGCCACGCCCACGCCCACGCCCACGCCCACCCGTAGGATTTCTTCCTTGCGTAGCATTTGCCTGCTGATTAGTTTTCTTCCGTTCCTTAATCCCCCCAGTAGCGATAGCTCTCAGGCTTTGCAGCAGCATCCATGATGCTGCGGTAGCTCTCGATCTCGGTGAGTTCTTCAGATCCGCACACAGGTTATGCGTTAATCCCATCTGGTTGTGGTATTTTTTTGGATCCACCGCAACACGCAGGAGCAGGAGGTTCTTAGATTTGGTTTTGTGGATGGATCCGTCCGTCTGTGTACCGAATCCTTGTTCTAGTTTTGCTTCTTCGTTTCTTCTACCGATCCATCTTATGCATACTCTCTCCTGCTTCCCTGGTTTAATTCGGTTCATGCTCAGTTAAGATGTCACCCTGCCGCGCCGTTTGTGTAAGACATGCGCGCGCATGCATCACGCTCTAAATCCAATCCACCCGATAGCTGGCTCCGGGTAGCATGTAGGAGTCGTAAACGTTCACATCCGGGTTCTTTAGCTTTGCTTTACAATGCTTAATTTGGTTTGGTTTGTGGCCGGCGACATGCCATAGATGGTTTGGTTTGCAGATGACGGCGCGCGGGCCACCATCCAGGCAGCAAGCCTCTCGCAACAGATTAAAGCCTGACACAGCCCCACTCCCTTGTCCATCTGCGTGTGTGTGATTGACCCACCTGTTATCTGGTCTCTGTCCACAAAACTTGGAGCGAGTGGCGGACTCGAGCTTTATTTTTCCGTGGATCCATTCCGTGCAACATAAACTAGCTAGCTTGCTCCTTTCTGTACCGGCCCCGGCCGTATGTTTGATTTCCAATTCGACACTAGCTAGTGCATGTTAACGTGTTAGTTTAATTTGATTGCTACCAGCCAACTGCTTGACACACTTACCGCCGACATCTAATTTCTTGTTTTTTTCCCTGTTCTGGATAAAGGTCCGACGACAGCGTCTTCCGACAGCCGGCCCTACGAACGGAGGGATGGCTGCGGGTGGTGCATCGGTGGCGGTGCGCTTGTGCATACACATGGTACGTGCTTGCCTTGCATGGACTAATCAATGTGTTGCGCCGACGATCGGCCACCGATCGAAGCATGCGTATGTGTGTGTGTGTGTGAGATGGGACGAATGAGAATTGTCAATCTAAACGCCCTGTATATTTTCTTTTCCCTGTGTGAATTTTAGCTGCCTAATTTCGCTCAATTGATATATACAGATCGCCTGGAGCAGCTGGGAGATTTGTCTCCCGACGTGGGCATCAACCCTGACTGGCCTGAGTGAGTTTGTGCATGGAGTCACATGCATGTCTCTTTGGGCTCACTCAACTGGATCAATTTAATCTAATTGTGAACCATACCTTTGCATTGTGCAGGCTACGCTACATTCGGTTTGGTCTGTGTCCTACCCATGTAAGTGTTAATGTTCTAGTACAAGTTAAACTTTATACTACCGACTTGTTAGGACATAGGACCTTTGAATGATATATGATGTGGAAGAACTATGATACTAGACTAGTGGTACTAGTAGAATATGAAATCTGCTCCTTACATACTACTTCCTCCGTCTCAAATTAATTGTCAAAAAATTGAACAAAATTGGAGGTATATAACGCTAATTATGTCTAGATACATCGATTTTTGTACATCTTTGTGACAATTAATTTGAGACGGAGGGAGTACAAAATAAACTCCTCGAATGATCAACCTTCGTGTTCCAAGGCCTTGCACTATTTTTTCAACCTCACAATATTACATATGCCCTTTAAGTCCTTCTTTTCGCAACAGCCAATTTTCCCTTTAAGGATTAGGCAGAGGCTTAGTGGCAGGGTCACAATAGTGCATCCCTGTTTGCATGAGTTCGAATCCTGTCTGTAGGTTCTCATTTATATATATATAGAAAAAAAATCGGTTTCACTCTTATCTGTGCTTTGAAACTTTGTAGTATACGCTCTGCGCCTGTCACATTCAAACTTTCATCCTGATGTAATTTACCATGTGACAACAAAGTAGTATCGCCATCCTAGTACGATTTCCTTAAAGTGTGTACTTCTAGTTAAAAAAAAAAATCAAACATTATCCAAGTTTGTACAAAAATATATCAATGCTTCTGATACCAAATAGGTATATTATAAAAATATATTTTTATCATGAATCTGATGCTAATAGTTTGATGGTATAAATAATGTTGATATTTTTTATATGAACACGGTTAAATATAAAAAAGTTTGGCTTCTAAAAAAAATGGAAATACACTCTTTTAGGACCGAGGGAGTAGTCCTCTACATGAATGTGAACTACTTTATTTGATATTACTTAAATTGGTTAACTAACCTAACCATCCTTATTCCCATTCTTGTTAACTGACTTTTGGAAATTGAAAACATTTGTTTTTATCTATTATTGAACTTTTTTATTTTCGGTATTATATTTCAACAATTTTTTATTTATTTCTGATACTCGAGGTGTAGGCTGAATTTGGATCTGGAATTTTATAACATCATAGTTTAGTTTCTTACAAATGATGTAAAATGATGTAAAATAAACCTAAAAGAGACTTAATGATCACTTAAACTATTAGTTGGTATCATTTAAAATTGGTGTCACTTGATATCACTTTCACTACAGGTTCAACACATTCTGGCAGACTTGGAAGATGCATTCAGTGGGAGGAGGGACAAGAGGAGAGCCATTAGTAGCTTCGCTGCTTAGCTACGGCTGCTATCTCCTCCTATCCTTGATGAACAGCGGGTGGAAGTTCGACGAGCCGGTGTGGGTCAGCGGGATCGGTGCGGTCGTCTACGCCTTGTACCTCATGCTGTTTCTTATCACGATCGACCATATTGATCAGCGGGTTGCACTTAGGCTGTCAGTCCAGGCCGCCGTTGGCTACTTCACAATCGTCATAGCTATTGGACTCTTGACTGGGTCTATTGTCGCACTGAATATATAGCTTACCTTCAGCTCCTCGTGGGTTCGACACTCAAATACTTATCGAAAGGTACTACAATTGATCTACTGCACTTGGGAGTCATCAAGAAGAGTCCAACTTCCCCCTCCCAATCTAGTCCAGCCAACCTGATACAGTCACTCAGGTCATGCAGGAAAGGGCGACAAATTATGAAGAAGGAGGGCCCTCTCTCGTCCAGCCAATCGAGGAAATTCCTCGTTTTGACAAAGATTTTAAGGTAAAGAAGGAAGCTTGCTTTGGTCAACACGGATTTATGCCCCCGTGGGCAAAAAGCCAATTTTCCCGAGCCCCCTTGATCCGTCCTTGGCCAAAAGGAGGATTAGTTGTACGAAATAATTACACTTTCTCTCCTCGGCAGGTTATTCAAGACGGAATCCAGCATATGGAGATTTGTTTCTCGGAATACTCCAAGGAGTTCACTGAGATGCTCGATGGGCTGAAAAAGATTAGCCAGGTATATCTCTTGCCTACGAGTATTAAGACGAAAACACTCTTTTCGTTTTAATACTTTTCAACTTTGTCTGCTTATTTTTCCAACAAGCCCTTCCCTTTGTATGCTTTCAGCAAACTGTCGAGAGCCTTTTTCGAGAAGCTCACCATAAAGAACCAAGAGGTGAAATCCCTCCTTGGTATTCTGAATGAGAAGGACTCGTAACTTGCCGATCTTCATAACCAATACAAGGAGAATGCCGGTAAGTTCCTTATCCATTCCTTGTCTTTGATTTTGCTCTTGCGAATTTTCCCGTAAGTACTTTTCGCGTTTAAACTTTTACCTTCTTTTCTTTTTAGCCTTATTGGCTGAAGCTCGACAACTTGCTGTGGATGTTGGGAATTCCCAGAACCTCCGGAACGAGAACCTAGAGCTTCACAAGATCAACATGAAGCTGCAGAAGGATTTTGAAGCAAGCCAACTGGCCTTGGGCTTGTCGGAGTCTCGTGCTTCATCACAAGCTGAGAAAGATAAAAGGACCATCCAAGACTTGGACTCTTCTCATGATCTCCGGCTTGAAGAAGTCGCTGAGATGGATAGAAATCTTGGTAAGTTCCTCTGAACATTTACCAGATTTATCTTCATTTAATCGAATGTATTCTTTTTGCTTCTGAATGTCTATCTCACACTTGCTCTTCTGTATTTTGCAACATAAGGTAATCCTTTGATCTCTCGAATTGACCACATCCGGGCTTTTGGGACTTTCGTCACTGAGCTGAAGAATGCCGGACTGCTACTTATGAGTAAGTGCATTCCGGATAAAAAGACGAGTTCTCAGAAGCAAGCCAACTTCCAGAAGCATTCGCAGAAGTGATAAACCAACGCGAAATCTCGCTGCAGTATGCCGCCCATGGTGGAGTGTTCATGGCCTTAGGGCTTATGAAAATGCACTACACCACCACTGTCGTGGTGGTGTCACGGAAGATGCCATAGGATTGCTAAAGATATGGGGTCGATGGACGCTAGAGGTGCTCGGGGAGGGATCGTAGACGAGGTGCGAGCCGAAGGAGAGCACCGAGCCGCCCTCCGGCATGGCCCTGCCGCCGAAATCGCCGGCGTTGTCGATGACAAAGTCGAAGGAGCCGAATCTGTGGACAAGGCCACAGACCACGCGCTCCCCAGTAGCAGAAATGGATCCCGTCCGAACGTGAACTCCAGCCAGCGCCGCTGGTTGCCCCACGGTGGGCGCCAACTGTCGTGGTGGTGTCACGGCAGATGCCATAGGATGGCTAAAGATATGGGGTCGATGGACGCTGAAGGTGCTCGGGGAGGGATAACGCCGCGAGTAGCCGCGTGTGGAATGAATCAAGCACCCTAAACAACAAGATCTACCCAGGTTCAGGGCCCTCGTGTGGAGGTAAAACCCCTACTCCTGCCTTTCTCTCTTTATATTTGTGTGTCACCGAGTAGCCACAGTACAGGTTTGGCCTATAGCCGAGTAGCCACTCTTCTCTCTACGTGAAGATCTAGGTCAAGAATGTGAACCGATTCTCCGTCCCTCGCGCAGGAGGGGGCAAGGCACCTTATATACTGGCGCTCAGCCGGATACAGCCAACAGGGAAAAGTACAAACAGATGTCGACATAGTGTGCACACTGCACACTTCCAGCTTCCCGCTGACAGCTTTGGCTTCCTAATTTGTCTTGTGTGGAAAGTCGTTGTGCAAAACCAAGATGACGTTCTGTTATCACTGCCACGACCACAGGGTAGGCCCCCTAACCTGCGCCGGCCTGCTGACACCCTGACGCGGATAAGCACGCGCTCTGCAGATGAACAGTGCACCAGTACGGACCCAGGATACGCGGGATCCTGTGTCATAACGGCTCCTTTGACTTTTGGCCCGAGTAGGAACTCACATCCTCTACTCGGTCCACTTCCTCTACCCGGAGGAATATAACTTCCTTGATTCTTTCTCCTGGCCATCAGTATGTACGACCGAATAGCAGTCGACCGGGTAGCGAGTACCGGGTAGCCAGCTATTCTGCCAAACATCTCTTCTGACCTTGCCCTTAACACTTGCCTTTACCCTACTCGGGGGTTACCCCCCGACAACCGCCAAGTCCTGGCGCATCACCATCGACATTCCTCGGGGATATACCGAGGCGTAGAGGGCGGAAACCTTCGACTCCATCAGAGGGCATGCTTCAAAAATAGCTCAGATGGTCTCTACCTCTACATTCTACCCGGAGGAAGAAATCCCTTCTACCCCGGAGAATCTACGTGATAGCGACATTGATGAAGACGACGCTGATGACTTCCTTGACGCCGCCTAAGTCCTGCAAAGCTAGAAGCCAGTAGAATGCATTACTTACTCTTAAGATGTAATATTCATGTGTAATGCATTATTTATTTTGTATAAACAAGGCTATCTTTTGTAGTAATGAAACAACTTTGCAAGTTTGAAATTTTAACTTCTTTTCTTTTAAGTTCTCTGGTTTGTATGCTTTGACTTTCCTTAATATTTAGGTGATTCCAAAAGTATTCAATCTTCACGCCAAGTGACCGGGTTAAGTAACCAATCAGTCGAAACTCATGGATTATATTTGAGCACTTTTCTTACTAGATAAAGTAACCCAACAAAACAAACAATCAGATAATACTTAGGAAAGATAAGGAGTTTAGAAATATGAACTCTAGGCATGCATGCACAATCTGGTGCTCTGTAGCCTACTTAGGCGCAAAAGCATTCAGGTTTATAACTCCGTGCAGACATGCAAAATTCGGGTTAGCATTGAAGCAGATTAAAAGATCATTGGGAAATAGAAAAGAAGGAACATGCTTTCAACAGTAAAGACAGAAAAAAAAACTGCATGCATTTCCAACAACTTTATTTTATGATCTCAATTATGTTTACATAGAACTGAACTAAGTATAGAAGGGGCGTAACTGCTGGATGCTCCAGGGCCTTTTTGCCTCTCCTAGTTCTACATTTATGCTTCTTTTGCTCTTGCAATTCGAGTTTTTATGGTCATCTTCTATGTCCCGAATATCTACAAGGTAGTATGACCCATTTTTCATAGCTTTCCTAATGAAGAATGGACCCTCCGAGATTGGGGCTAATTTGTGCTTTGTTTCTTGCACCAACCTTAGCACTAAATCGCCTTTCTTAAAAGAGCGGTGTTTGATCTTCCGGTTATGATATCGCCGTAAACCTTGCTGATAAATGGCGGATCTTTGCAGCACAATGGATCATGTCCGTTGGAAACACTGCTTCTGCACCATAAACCAAAAAAAGGCGTTTGCCTAGTTGATCTATTCGGTGTTGTTTGTATGCTCAAAAGCACGGAAGGCAGTTCTTCTACCCATGCTCCAGCCTCTCTATGAAGAGGAGATTCGAGTCTTGGGCGCATACCTTGCAAGATTGAAATATTCATTTGTTCAACCTGGTCATTTGACTGGGGGTGTGCCACAGATGCAAGATCTAGGCGAATTCCCGTTTGCCGGCAATATTTTGCCAGTTCTCCAATTGCAAAGTTAGTCCCGTTATCCGTGATTAGGCTATCTGGGACGCCTTATCTCATGACTATATCTATGATAAAGTTTCTGGCAGTCACACCGTCAAGTTTTTGATGGGTTTAGCCTCCACCCACTTGGTATACTTATCTACTGCAACAAGTAGATGCGTGAGTCCGCCTCTTGCAGTTTTAAATGATCCCATCATATCTAGCCCCCAAACCGCAAATGGCCATGTTATGGGATAGTCTTCAGTGCTTGGGCCGACATTTTTGTCTTCTTGGCGTAATACTGACATCCGACACAGGTGTTAACTACGTGCTCTGCATCTGCCTTAGCTGTAAGCCAGAAAAACCCTGCACGGAATGTTTTCTTAACTATGCCTTTTGATTTAGCATGATGTCCGCAATCTCCAGCATGAATTTCTTGTAGAATTTGTCGTCCTTCTTCTGCCGAAATACATCGATGAAACATCCTGATAGTATTGCATTTATACATGCATCCATTGATTACCGTGTATCCTTTGCATCAATGTTTTATCTGCCTTTGCAAGACTTCGTTTGCTCCGTCCGGGAACTTCTGATCAACTAAGAAGTTCACATATGGAATTGTCCAATCCGGGATAACGAGCAGAACTTGTATTGACTCGAATACTAAGGGATATTCAACATCCCCGCCTTTTATTGGTGGTTCATACAAATATTGGACGAATACACCAGGCGGTAATGTTTTCACCCTTTCCGAGCCCATTCGGGCTAGAGCATGAGCGTTCCAGTTTTCTCCCCTTTTGACGTGATGTACCTCAAATAATGGGAAGAAAATGGAGAATTCATCGACAGTTCTCCGATATTCCGCCGTTATGGGGCTTTTGGCATCCCATGTATGGTTAAGCTGATGCTGTACTAGATCCGATTCTTCATAGCATAGTATGCACTTGACACATATTTCTTTTGCAATGTGCAAGCCATGAAGCAGTGCTTCGTATTCTACCATATTGTTGCTGGCATTCAAGTGTATTTGTAATACATATTCCATTATGTCACCTTTTGGAGATTTTACCAGTACACCTGGTACGGGTTCACGTTGGGCATCGCCGGCGTGCCGTCCCCGACGCGCTGCGCATCAGCGACGCGAGCTCGGCGGACGAGTGCTAGGCGCACTTCTACAACGGGCTCACGCCGGAGCAGCGCGCCCACCCGGAGTGGGACCCCACCCATGCCAATAACGCCTCCCGCTACGAGGAGGAGTTCAAGCGCATCCACGACGAGTGGTGGTACCACTGTGACGCCCCCGGCCGCGCCCACTCGCCCACGTGAGGAACAAGCGTGGGTTCACCGCCTTTTGGTCGTAGCCAGGGTGTTGCCTGGCCACGGTGCTGGTGCACATTGACGCTGGCAACCAGCCGCGCCTAACCACGTCGGCGCCCAATGTGTGGGGAGCGAGGCGCGTGGCGACGACGCCATCGTCGTCCTGCTCGTCGCGCACTCCTCCGCGGGCGCCAGCTCACACCGCTCTGCGCCGACACACCTCCGCATCCCAAAGCCGGAGCCGCGCTCGGTGCCACCGTGCTGCCCGGGCAGCCTCGTCATCAACAACGGCGCCCGCTCAGCCACCCCCTCCCGCCGTCCAAGAAGCCGAAGACGGAGGCGCCGTCGTTGGAGTACAAGGCGATGCTGGCCCTCTAGCGGTTGTTCGCCACGCCGGAGGACCACGAGGGGCTCACCGCCGCCTTCAGCGCCTCCTTCAACACGTCGGTCTGCGCGTGGTCGTTCCTTGACCACGCCGCCATCACCGGCATGCCCATCATCGATCTTGATGGTGGCGGGTTCAGGCCCGCGACGAATGACGCCGAGGCGGGGCCGAGCAACCGGCCACCTTTTCGAGGCGACGACGACGGGGACTACGGCATGAAGGAGGAGGATTACGACCTGTTCAACTACTGAACACGTCGTTTTAGTTTAAATTTTTGTTTGTTTACATTTCGTTCAAATTAAATGAGATTTTGTTTAAATTCGTATCTATTTTTTTTTTTTTTGGGGGGGGGGGGTTTGTTGTTGAGGGACCGCGACTAGGGAACGACGCGGGCGTCGAGTGGAGATGCTCTTAGCGTGTCTCTATACTACTCCCCTATATCGATATGTAAGATGTTTTAGCATTTTTTAAACAAAATATACATAGACATATTTTAGTGTAAGATACACATGAATCTACACTCTAAAATATGTCTAGATACATGTTATGTTGTGTAGAAAACATGTTATATTTTGATATTTGATATGGAGCGAGCAGTAGTATAGGACTTTTGTTTCCAAACAATAGATTTATACACACATAATAAGCTGCTCATCTTTTGTGCCATGTACAAAAGTTACCTAGCTAGCAGAGTAGTAATCGAGTCTAGCTGCTCGTTGTCCTGCACATCGACAAAGTTATTACCGCCCGCCGGCACGGTAATATAAACTTGAATTAAACTAAGTGAGACAGTTTACTACCGCAGTCTGATCCGTTGCCTTGGGGAGGGGGCTAATTTTCAATGTGTGGTTTACATGGGGTGGCCCACTATGGTTAGATGACGCAGCCTTGCACTGCACAGTGATTCCAAGCGCAGCGCAGATAGAGAAAAGAGAGGCACGCACCTGGCTGCTAATGATTTACCCGTTGCATTGTTACTTTTGGCTGAGATGGTTTGTTAGGGAACAGCAGGTGGCCCACTGTGGCAAGATGACGGCAGCGTCGTGGGCAGTCTCTCTCTCTGTGAGCAGGCACAGCACCTTGTCCACCCCTCCACCTATATAAACACGGCCACGCCCACGCCCACGCCCACCCGTAGGATTTCTTCCTTGCGTAGCATTTGCCTGCTGATTAGTTTTCTTCCGTTCCTTAATCCCCCCCAGTAGCGATAGCTCTCAGGCAGCATCCATGATGCTGCGGTAGCTCTCGATCTCGGTGAGTTCTTCAGATCCGCACACAGGTTATGCGTTAATCCCATCTGGTTGTGGTATTTTTTTGGATCCACCGCAACACGCAGGAGCAGGAGGTTCTTAGATTTGGTTTTGTGGATGGATCCGTCCGTCTGTGTACCGAATCCTTGTTCTAGTTTTGCTTCTTCGTTTCTTCTACCCATCCATCTTATGCATACTCTCTCCTGCTTCCCTGATTTAATTCGGTTCATGCTCAGTTAAGATGTCACCCTGCCGCGCCGTTTGTGTAAGACATGCGCGCGCATGCATCACGCTCTAAATCCAATCCACCCGATAGCTGGCTCCGGGTAGCATGTAGGAGTCGTAAACGTTCACATCCGCCTTCTTTAGCTTTGCTTTACAATGCTTAATTTGTGGCCGGCGACATGCCATAGATGGTTTGGTTTGCAGATGACGGCGCGCGGGCCACCATCCAGGCAGCAAGCCTCTCGCAACAGATTAAAGCCTGACACAGCCCCACTCCCTTGTCCATCTGCGTGTGTGTGATTGACCCACCTGTTATCTGGTCTCTGTCCACAAAACTTGGAGCGAGTGGCGGACTCGAGCTTTATTTTTCCGTGGATCCATTCCGTGCAACATAAACTAGCTAGCTTGCTCCTTTCTGTACCCCGGCCGTATGTTTGATTTCCAATTCGACACTAGCTAGTGCATGTTAACGTGTTAGTTTAATTTGATTGCTACCAGCCAACTGCTTGACACACTTACCGCCGACATCTAATTTCTTGTTTTTTTCCCTGTTCTGGATAAAGGTCCGACGACAGCGTCTTCCGACAGCCGGCCCTACGAACGGAGGGATGGCTGCGGGTGGTGCATCGGTGGCGGTGCGCTTGTGCATACACATGGTACGTGCTTGCCTTGCATGGACTAATCAATGTGTTGCGCCGACGATCGGCCACCGATCGAAGCATGCGTATGTGTGTGTAGTGTGTGAGATGGGACGAATGAGAATTGTCAATCTAAACGCCCTGTATATTTTCTTTTCCCTGTGTGAATTTTAGCTGCCTAATTTCGCTCAATTGATATATACAGATCGCCTGGAGCAGCTAGGAGATTTGTCTCCCGACGTGGGCATCAACCCTGACTGGCCTGAGTGAGTTTGTGCATGGAGTCACATGCATGTCTCTTTGGGCTCACTCAACTGGATCAATTTAATCTAATTGTGAACCATACCTTTGCATTGTGCAGGCTACGCTACATTCGGTTTGGTCTGTGTCCTACCCATGTAAGGGCATCTCCAGCCGTTGCGCCCCCCAGGGCCCAAAACGCCGCCGTTTTGGGGCCGCCGCGGCGCTAAACGGCGCTATTCTGGAACCTGGGGGGCGCGTTTCCCAGTCGCGTCCCGAGCCCAAGAACCGGCCCAAACAAACGCAAAATGAAAACAGGCGAGATTTTATTGAAATTCGGAAACTGCGTACATATTCGGCGGGAATTTAAGCTAGTACGAAAAATTTAAACTACATCTAAACTAGTTAAGCCCGAGGCTGGCGGCGATCGCCTGGCTGTAGTCGCCGCCGTCGTCGTCGTCGTCGCTGGGGGCGTCGCCGGGGCGCTTGCTTCCCCCCTGTCCCTCGTCGCCGCCGCCGCAATCCCACCTGCTCACCTCGAGCACCTGCTGGATCACGTCGTCGTCGTCGAAGTCCTCGTCGAGACGGAGTGGCCGGCGGAGGAGCTCGACGTCGCAGACGAGGAGGACGCGCCGGTCCGCCACGCCACCCACGGCTGGGTGGCCTCCGGCGGCGGCATTGCGAGGCGCGGCTGGTTGCCGGCGTGGATGTGCTGGAGGACCTCGTCGAGGGTCCTGCCAGGGGCACTCCACCAGCGGCGCCGCCCGTGCGAGTTGAAACGGCCCTCGACAGGGCCGTTGTCGTTCAGGGACTCCAGCTCCCGGGTGCGGCGCGCCGTCAGCCGCTCCCACCAGAACTGGTCCACGCCGGTCAGCGGGTAGTTCTCGGGGTTTTGCATTCCGGCGCGCATCTCGTGGATGGCGCGGCGGAACTCTGGGTCGGAGGTGGGAAGGGGAGGGACGGGGACACCGCCGGCGCTGAGTGCCCAGCGGCTCGCCCCCGCGGCGGAGCTAGGGAGGCGCATGTCCGGCGGGCAAGGATAGCCCGCGCGGTACAGCGCCATCGCCTGGCCCCGGCGCAGGTTATGGCGTGGGAACCCGTTCGCCGCCGCTCCGTCAGACATTTTCGTGGAGAAGAAGGGAGGAGGAGAGCGTCGAGGAGAAGAAGGGGACAGGAGAGCTCGCCGGTGTGAAGAATGGCGGGGCGAGGCGCGCGACGGGGGGGTTTTATAGCGCGGCGAGCGGCCGGGCATTTACTGCGCGCGCGTCCCCTCGGTGCCGCCCGCCACGCCATTACGCCGGCAGCCTTTGGGCGGGGCGCATGCACTGGGCGGCCGCCACGCCATAAACGCCGGCAGCCTTTGACCGAGCGGAAGCCGAGAAGACGATCACGGGCGGTTCTGTTCCCGCGCTTTCTCGTCGCGTCGCTGACCGAGCTGGCACACGCGCGCAGCCGCGCAGTTTCGCCCCCCCAGGCCGAACCCAGCGGGCTGGGTTTGGCCTGGGTGCCGCGGCGCTATTTAGCGCCGAAACGGCGCTATTTGGGCCGCTGGGGGGGGGGGGCGAGTGGTGAAGAAGCGGCGCTATTCGTCGCTTCCGCCGCGAAAAAAGCCCCCTGGGGGCTCTGGGGGGACGGCTGGAGATGCCCTAAGTGTTAATGTTCTAGTACAAGTTAAACTTTATACTACCGACTTGTTAGGACATAGGACCTTTGAATGATATATGATGTGGAAGAACTATGATACTAGACTAGTGGTACTAGTAGAATATGAAATCTGCTCCTTACATACTACTTCCTCCGTCTCAAATTAATTGTCAAAAAATTGAACTCCTCGAATGATCAACCTTCGTGTTCCAAGGCCTTGCACTATTTTTTCAACCTCACAATATTACATATGCCCTTTAAGTCCTTCTTTTCGCAACAGCCAATTTTCCCTTTAAGGATTAGGCAGAGGCTTAGTGGCAGGGTCACAATAGTGCATCCCTGTTTGCATGAGTTCGAATCCTGTCTGTAGGTTCTCATTTATATATATATAGAAAAAAAATCGGTTTCACTCTTATCTGTGCTTTGAAACTTTGTAGTATACGCTCTGCGCCTGTCACATTCAAACTTTCATCCTGATGTAATTTACCATGTGACAACAAAGTAGTATCGCCATCCTAGTACGATTTCCTTAAAGTGTGTACTTCTAGTTAAAAAAAAATCAAACATTATCCAAGTTTGTACAAAAATATATCAATGCTTCTGATACCAAATAGGTATATTATAAAAATATATTTTTATCATGAATCTGATGCTAATAGTTTGATGGTATAAATAATGTTGATATTTTTTATATGAACACGGTTAAATATAAAAAAGTTTGGCTTCTAAAAAAAATGGAAATACACTCTTTTAGGACCGAGGGAGTAGTCCTCTACATGAATGTGAACTACTTTATTTGATATTACTTAAATTGGTTAACTAACCTAACCATCCTTATTCCCATTCTTGTAAACTGACTTTTGGAAATTGAAAACATTTATTTTTATCTATTATTGAACTTTTTTATTTTCGGTATTATATTTCAACAATTTTTTATTTATTTCTGATACTCGAGGTGTAGGCTGAATTTGGATCTGGAATTTTATAACATCATAGTTTAGTTTCTTACAAATGATGTAAAATAAACCTAAAAGAGACTTAATGATCACTTAAACTATTAGTTGGTATCATTTAAAATTGGTGTCACTTGATATCACTTTCACTACAGGTTCAACACATTCTGGCAGACTTGGAAGATGCATTCAGTGGGAGGAGGGACAAGAGGAGAGCCATTAGTAGCTTCGCTGCTTAGCTACGGCTGCTATCTCCTCCTATCCTTGATGAACAGCGGGTGGAAGTTCGACGAGCCGGGCGTCTCCGGTGAACCACCCGCAGGTCTCCGCGCATGTCGGGCTCGGCGCCGATGTCCCCACCGGTGGAGTCTGCGGGTCCGGTGCCGTCGGGGCTCACGGACTCCATCCGCGGGCGGCGGTGGGCCGACGTTGCGGACGAGGTGGACGCCATGGAGGCGGAAGCTCGGGAGCGAGCGGACCTTGCGGGGTGGTGCTCCCCGCCAGGATTGGCCACCCTGGGGGAGTTCCTGGCGGTCGCTCGGCGCTCCCCGTCGAATAGGAGGTCGCCGCGCGGAGGGGCCGGCGCGAAGACGGCGGGGTCTCGCTCTGGCGCGGCGCCGCCCGCCCGGGTGCGTGGTCCTCAGGTGGCCGCTGCTGGCGAGTCGCCTCGGGGGCCGGGAGGTTCCGGCCTGGGGAGGATGGCTGCTGTGGCTCCTAGGCTCACGGCGGCTTCCTCTCCGGCGCCGGTGGTGGAGTCAGCGGTAGGAGCCTCTCCCCTGTCGCCGGTGCTGGCGGCGGGGACGAACCGTGAGCCCTGGCCTGCGTGCACTCCTCTGTTGGGCCGGGGGTCGGCCCAGGCGGCTAACCCTAGGCCCACGGGGAGGGTCGCGGGCCCCCAGCCTATCCTGGCCTGGCGGAGCCAGGATGCCCGCTGGGCTGATGGGCTGGGCCGGCTGCGGGGGTCTCAGGGGGAGAGGATGGCCTCGAACGCGGTTCGGCCGGCTGGGCCCGAATCGGCCTGGCTGTGGGTCCCACGCGGCGACCGAACCCTAGATCGGGCCTTACCTGCCTCGAGGGAGCAAGTCAGCCGTCACGGTTCCCTTGCCCGACGCATCCGCCGCCATCCGCCGCCTTCGCCACTCCTGCGCTCCTACGCCGACGTGGTCGCCATGAAGCGTCCGAGGAGCCCCTCCCCCGCCGCGCGTCGGGGCCGGTCGCCGCTGCGGCCGCGCCGCCAGTCCCCGCCTCCGCGTTCGCCTCCTCAGGCACCTGCCCAGCCTTACCGGCCCCCGGCCAGGCGGTCGCCGGTTGGCCGCTCCCCGCCGCGGCCACGCTCGCCGGCGTCCCGGCGGTCCCCGGCGCGCCGTTCTCCGGCCCGCAGCCAGGTGGCGGGGGCGCAGCTGCCTCCTCCCGTGGGGCCCCAACGAGGCGTTGCTGCATCCTCCCGTGCGCGCGTTGAGGAGGGAATGGGGCCGGTACCTGCTCAGCGGGAGGGCGCCCGAGATGACAGGGAACATCTCCTCCGGAGGCAGCTGCTCCAGGCCCGCGGTTCCGCTAGGGTGCCGGTCCAGGGCCATTGGCGCGAGGGTCCGCGGGTGAGGGAGAGTCGCCCCGGGAGTGCCCGCTCTCCTCCTCGCGACTCGCGCGGTGCGGCTGCGGCATCCCAGGCGGCCCCTCTGAAGAGGAAGAAGAAGAAGAAATCGAAGACCAAGAGGGGTGGGACTATGGGCGGTGAGGGTGGTGCGGTGTTGCCTAGGGATGGGTTGGCTGCGGTGATCCCGAGGGTCGCCGATGCTGACGGTCCTAGGGCGACGCCCCACTCTCGGCCGCGGGTTCCACTGACCCTCTTGGGGCATGGCATAGACTCCGGCTTCTACTACATCGACATGGGAGGCGTTAAGCTCTCGGCCCCGGAGTTCCTGGCGGTGGTGACGGTGCTCCCGGATCCGGCGCGCTCCCCGTCCATGGTGATCTCAGCGGAGACGATCCGGGCGGAGTTTCTGCTTCTGGAGCCGGAGGCCCCGTGGGTGGTCACGGAGCTCTCGCCGTCAGAGTTCGTGGTTGAGTTCCCCTCCCGCGGTCTGCTCAAGGCCCTATCCTGGGGGGAGTCGATCACTTTGTCGGGCTGCAACATCAAGGTCTCCATCGAGCAATCCTCCATCGACCCCTCTGCGATGTCTGCGTTGGTTCCAGTATGGATTAAGATCCATGGGATCCCGATGGAGGCGAAGACTTTCCACATCATCGACCAGATCGCTCAGGCAGTGGGTCGGCTTGTGGAGGTGGATGAGACCTCTCTTCCAGGTCGTGGCCCGGCACGTCTTCGCATGATGGTCCCGGACGTCTCCAAGCTGGAGGGCACTCTTCCGCCCTTCTACTTTGATGGGGTGGAAAAGCCCCTGTCAGTGGAGGTGGAGCAGGAGGATGGCATTCCGAGGGCTGTCTCCCCACCTCCGCGACGCTCGCCGGCCTCCCACCACGACAGTTCCTCGGAGGATGAGGAGTCCTCGGGAGACGATTCAGACTCGGGACCGAGAGACTCTGCACGAGCTATGGTGACACCGGCGCCTGCGGCTGTGGTGGCGGCTCCGGCTGGGGGCAGCGCTCAGCTTGCTTCTGTGGTCCAGGAGTCTTCGCCGATCCCACCCCTGCCGGCTGCGCCCGTTTCACCTAGGAGCGCGCCGGCTAAGCTGGCACTTCTGGACGTGTCACGTCAGGTGTCACAGCGGTCCCTGGGTCCTGGGCTGTCTCAGTATGGTTCCAACTTGTGTGAGGGTCCGGGCTCCCTGGATCTGGTGGGCCTTGTGGCTGAGGCCCTTCACGGCGCTGCTTCTCCCTTGGCGGGCCTGGAGGCGGAGGACTCTGGAGGGGCGAGCATGGAGGTTGCTGCGCCGGACTCTCCCCGCTCTCCAGGAGTGGTCTGCTACTCCCGCTCGCCTGGGACCCCTCCTACCCCGCCTCAGGGGTCCCCGGCGCGGCTTCCGGCGACTCCTGTCCCTGACCCCCGTGCCCTGGGGATGGTCGTCGCCACCACTCCCGTCCCTGGGGTCACGACGCGCCGCAGTGCGCGTCTGGCTGGAGCTAGGTCTGGGTCGGAGACGATCGTGCCGACGGTGACGGAGGTGGCGTCCCGCCGTCAGGCTGCGTGCTGCCTTGAGTCTGGTACGCCTCGGCCTCACCTTTCCCGCACCCATACTGATTCTCCGCCGTCTGGGTCTAGGTTTTCGGTCCTCGACTCGGTTGAGGCTACACATCTCGAGCAGGTGGCTTCTGATTGTGGGGTTGTTTTTCGGGGCGAGCGAGGCACACGTCTAGAGCAAATTGAAGCTATTAGAGCCAAGGAGATCTATGAGGGGGCCCTTGCGGCGGCTCGGGCGCAAGCCGAGGCTGCCCAGCCAGGGCCCCAGGACCCCGCCGGTCCGGGGCATGATGCTTCTGGGTCTGGTGGCGGTGCCACTCCTGTGCTCCCCTCTATGGGGGACGTTGTGGCTCCCTCCCAGCCAGGGAGGAAGCGCGGGCGGCCCCCTTTGGACAAGTCCAGGCCCTCGACTTCGGGTAGGGCCCGACAGGTCCCTCGTAAGGGGACACAGCCCACTAGTTCCCAATGAGTGTCTCCCTTTTGGACTGGAACATGCGGGGATTCGGGCAGGACGGTAGGCGCCGTCAGCTGGTGGAGTATATGAGGGACGAGAACCCGGACATTGTGGGCATTCAAGAGACGATCCGTCAGGACTTCTCGATTGCTGAACTTGAGAGTTTGAGTCGCCATAAGTTTGCCTGGCAGTGGCTTCCGGCGTCGGGGAGATCGGGGGGCATTCTGCTCGGGGCCAAGGAGGACACGTTTGAGGTAGAGGATATGGACCGCGGGGAGTTCTTTTTGAGCATGTCACTCACCCATAGACGGTCGTCCCTTCGGTGGGAGGTTATTGTCGTCTATGGCCCCGCGGACCATCGGCGGTCCTCTGAGTTCTTAGACGAACTTAGGGCGAAGGTGGATCGAGGCCCCTCGCCGCTTTTGGTGGTGGGGGACTTTAATTTGATTCGGTCCCCCCTAGAGAAGAGCTCCACGCTCATCGACTTCCCGAGGATGCGCTTGTTCAATGATTTCATCGCTGACATGGCGCTCATCGAGATTGAGCGAGTGGGGGCCAGGTTCACGTGGACTAATAACCAGGCGGACCCGATCCGCTCGGTGCTGGATCGGGTCCTGGTCTCGGCGGATTGGGAAGCGGAATATCCGCTTTGCTCCCTTCGCGCTGTGACCAGGGTGGGCTCGGACCACTGCCCGCTGATTTTGTCTACCGGGGGGGGGGGGACTCTGCCCAGGCCAAACCGGTTCCACTTTGAGGAATACTGGTTGGGACAACCAGGCTTTGTGGAGCTGGTTCGGAGTAAGTGGATCGCTGCGGCGGCTTCCCCACCGCGCGTTTATAATGCTGTGGATGTCTGGCACTTCTGTGCTAAGAGTTCACGACAATTTATGCGGGGGTGGGGAGCTAACCGAGGGGCGGATCTTCGGCGGCGTAAGGCTGACTTGCTTGGGCAGCTCCAGCACCTGGACATGGAGGCGGATGCGGGCGGGCTGGGCCCAGTTGGTTGGACGCAGCGCTACACCCTGGAGGCCTCCCTTATGGAGGTCTACAAAGGGGAGGAGGTGTTCTGGCGTCAGCGTAGTAGGCTGAATTGGATCCTACGAGGGGACTCCAACACGGCTTATTTTCACGCTGTTGCCAATGGTCGTAGGCGGAGATGCTCTATCCCGCTTCTGTGGGCGGGGGACGTTTTGTTGGAGGCGGCTGAGGACATCTCGGGCCATATCTACTCCTTCTTTAAGGAGTTGTTCACCGCTACCCCCAGGTCGGGGGTGGCGTTGTCTCCTCACCTTTGGTCCCAGGGGCGCGTGTGTCCGAGGCCGAAAATGAGAGCCTGTTGTTTCCCTTCCTCCCCGAGGAGGTGAGGGAGGCGGTTATGGAGATGCAGTCAGGGTCGGCGCCGGGGCCGGATGGTCTCCCAGTATCCTTCTTTCAGAAAATCTGGGGGACTTTGCAGGCGGTTGTTATGCAAATGTTTCAGGAATTTTACATAGGGACCCTAGTTATGTCACGCCTCAATTTTGGCGTGATAACTCTGATCCCTAAGATTCCTGGGGCAACGGACATTCGACAGTTTAGACCTATCACTGTGATAAATGTAATCCAGAGGATTTTCTCGAAGGTGTGTGCACGGCGCCTTGCCCCCGTGGCGGAGCGCCTGACTCATCCCTTCCAGTTCGCTTTCCTCAAGGGTCGATTTATCCACGATGGGATTCTAGCCTTACACGAGATAGTGCACGAGGTGAAAGTGCATCAGCATAGAGGAGTTTTCCTCAAACTAGACTTCCAAAAGGCTTATGACCGGCTGGACTGGTCGTTTCTCCGGCAGGTGATGCAACGGAGAGGCTTTGATGACCGGTTCATATCGTGGATAATGCAACTTGTTATGAGTGGCAATACCGCGATTCACATTAACGGTGATATTGGGCCTTACTTTAGGCCGTCGTGCGGGGTGAGACAGGGGGATCCGATATCCCCCATTCTGTTTGACCTGGCGGTGGACGCCCTGGCTACCATCCTGGATAAGGCGAAAGCAGCTGGCCACATCTCCGGGGTGGTGGGCCACCTTATTCCGGGAGGGGGTGTTTCGCATTTACAGTACGCTGATGATACGATGATCATGGTGGAGGGCTTGGGGTTGGATATTGTCAACCTTAAGTTTCTCTTACTATGTTTTGAGGCTATGTCAGGACTCGAGATTAATTTCGACAAGAGCGAGGTTATTGTCCTCGGGTATCCCCCGGAGGAGCAACAGAGGATCGCGGATAACCTTAACTGCAAGCTGTCTGCGTTCCCGGTGACCTACCTGGGGGTACCGTTGAGCGACTCTAGGATCCTTATTAGGGACCTGGAACCCTTGATGGGGAAGGTTAGGAGGAAGGCGGAACCCTGGTGCGGACGCTTCACCTCTAAGGGAAGTAAGTCAGTGCTAATAGGGTCTTGCCTGGCTAGTATCCCATCTTATATGATGGGATTATATTCGCTACCGGAAGGGGTTCATGCGGCCTTTGATAAGGAGTTGTCCCGATTCTTTTGGCAGGATGGTAACGGTAGGCAGAAATACCACATGGTTAAGTGGGCGGACGTGTGTGCCCCCAAGGATATGGGGGGCATAGGTATTGTAGCGTCGCGGAAGATGAATGTGGCGCTGCTCCTGAGATGGGTTTGGCGTATCCTGAGGGATGAGGGGGGGCTGTGGCTCCAACTTATTAAAGCTAAATATCTTCAGGGGCGGCCCCTCCTTGCCTGCGAGCGACAGGACGGTTCCCTATTCTGGAGGTCGATCCAATCGTTGAAGCAGGACATCAGGAAAGGGATCCGCTTCTCACTAGGAGATGGTCGGGGCATTCTGTTCTGGCTTGACCCTTGGCTTCGGGCGGCTCCGCTCCGGTTGGAGTTCCCGCGACTCTTTGCGATCTGCTCGGACCCATCTCTAGGGGTGGCTTCGGCCTTTAGACAGGGGTCGTGGGCTATCGAGTTTAGGCGCACCTTTGGGCCGGCAGAGGCAGAGGAGTGGGCGGAGTTGCTAGCCGAGCTTCCTGTGGAGGTGCCGGGGGGCCAGGACCAGGTGGCCTGGACGTTGGCGCCCTCTGGGACTTTCACGGTGAAGTCTGCCTACCGGTCCTTGTTTGGATCGCCGTCTTGTCGGTGGGCCTCCCCCCTTTGGAAGGCTCCGCTACCCCTCAAGATTAAGATTTTCGTTTGGCAGCTCTTGAGGGATAGGCTACCCTCGGGGGTTGAGGTGGCCAAACGTCGAGGTCCGGGGGATGGTCTTTGCCCGCTATGCCGGGTCCCCGAAACGAGTACTCATATTTTCTTTGTGTGTCCCGCGGCCCGGTTTCTGTGGAACTTTGTACGAGAAGCCTTGGGGCCGGCCTGGCTGGCCCTGGATCTCGGGGAGTTTCTCGAAGCCAGGGCGTACCATGCCGGGGGGGGGGGGGGGGCGCCGGCTCTTCTGGCTGGTGTTTGCAGCGATGGCGTGGTCGCTGTGGACCACCCGTAATAAGATGGTGATCGAGAAGGTTTTTCTGAGGCGGGCGTCTGACGCAATTTTCAAATTCTTGGCTTTTCTGCAGCAGTGGCTTCCGCTGTGTAGGCAGCGGGACCGGGCGCGGCTGGACGACTACATCGACAGATTTCTCGTGGCCGCGCGTCGCCTCTCCGCTGCGGGACCGCCTTGACTGCCCTTCCCGGGTCGAGGCGTCATTTCTACCCACACCACCCCCCCTTCGCTGTTTTTCCTAGTGTGTGTGTTGTGCGTGGCTTTTTCTTTCTGTTGGGCTGTATTGTGCTGTGGCCCCAGCTTTGTGGGTGTGTTGTATCTGAGATCTTGTATAACTCTTGTGGTCGGTTGCTTTATTTATAAAGCGGGGCGAAAGCCTGTTTCGAGGAAGTTCGACGAGCCGGTGTGGGTCAGCGGGATCGGTGCGGTCGTCTACGCCTTGTACCTCATGCTGTTTCTTATCACGATCGACCACACTGATCAGCGGGTTGCACACTTAGGCTGTCAGTCCAGGCCGCCGTTGGCTACTTCACAATCGTCATAGCTATTGGACTCTTGACTGGGTCTATTGTCGCACTGAAGTGGTTGTGCATGATAGCAGGACTGGCATCCGCCTCGGCCTCACTCCTCCTCGCATTATTTGTGGTAAGTCATGGCTTCATGCCTAATAGCATAGATTCTTGCTAGTGATAGTATGTACTCCGGAATGAATAATGTCACCTAATTCTTCTAGGTGGACAAGTATCTGGAGAATCTACCTGACTGGTTCTCCTCGGCGTGTGGAATGGTCTATTACATAGTCTGGGTGATTCGTGCTCTCCTCCCGGAGCGAGACGTATATGATTTGGTAAGTACCTAGATCGACAATCCCCCAAACTGGTGATAGAGTACTAATTAGATCCTTCATCCATTATTTATCCATGGCTATTTAATCCTGAACCAAGTGGGACTTACTTGAATTTACCAAATATAAAGAAAACATCTTCTATAAGTTTAGTTATATCCAATTTTCTTCTATAAGTTTGCCCTTGCATGACTGCATTATAATAGACAAAGAGAGTTAATTTAGTACTATGTACATTTAACACTTATCTAAACTGCGCAGGTCACAAATGTTTCAGGCGTAGTGTGCTCTTTTATTTTCCTCGCCCTGCTGTACATGTGGAGGAACGAACACAAGCCGTCAGGACAGCGGGAGGGCATTACAGCATCACTCCTCTCCCAGCAGAATGCCACCCAAGCTGACGACGGCGCTCTCAATGTGAACCAGGATCCTGTAGACCGGCACGTCGACCAGGACCCAGTCGGCCCGCCGCTCGTCGACCCGCAGCTCGTCCACCAGGAGGTTCCCGTTGGCCAGGAGCTTCCCGTCGTCCACCAGGAGCTTCCCGTTGGCCAGGAGCTTCCCATCGTCAACGGCCAGGAGGCTCCCGTTGGCCAGGAGGTTCCCATCGTCCACGGCCAGGAGCTTCCCGTTGGCCAAGAGCTTCCCATCGTCCACGGCCAGGAGGTTCCCGTTGGCCAGGAGCTTCCCATCGTCAACGGCCAGGAGGCTCCCGTTGGCCAGGAGCTTCCCATCGTCCACGGCCAGGAGCTTCCCATCGTCCACGGCCAGGAGCTTCCCGTTGGCCAGGAGCTTCCCATCGTCAACGGCCAGGAGGCTCCCGTTGGCCAGGAGCTTCCCATCGTCCACGGCCAGGAGGTTCCCGTTGGCCACGAGCTTCCCATCGTCCACCAGGAGGCTCCCGTTGGCGTCCATCAAGAGCTTCCCGTCGACCAGGAGAACCCGGTCGACGACCCGCCGCCCGTCGACCCGCAGGATCCCGGCAACCCGCAGGAGCACATCTGAGGCTATTTGCCAGACCAGTATATGTACTCGAGTGAACAAATGCTCGCCCGTTGATACCCCGTTTTCGCATGCCAGCTTTAGTTGTTAATTCGTGCTCTTAGGTAGCGAGCCTGCGGCGATTCTTTGGTTATACGTATAACTGATAGCCTGATAGTTTGCACAAACACCAGTACACTTTTTTTCATGATCATGTCATGCATATCTGTTTGACTAATCAATTGGGTGAAAGCGAAAACAGATGTTGTTATCATTCGGAGGCACACGAATGGATCGACCATATACGAAGCAAGTGAGCACAGCACCACATCGAGATTTGTAAACAACATTCGGCAGTGTTGCTGTGTTGGCTACTCATAGAGGGGCGCTCACATAGTAGAGTCAGACCACAAACCGCCGAGACGTTGAATAATTAGGCATAATTTACACAATTAATTTCAGAATATAAATCATGACAAAAATAGTTATTAACATGTGGAAATCGAACATGCTAGATACAACGGACAACATGAATAATAGCAGCACGATCTTTCTAAACATGTAAACAGTAGACATGTTAAACAAACAGAGCAGGACACAGATTCCGTAACGATCGTTTGTAGAAACGACAACATTGGCGATGACGGGTCGGCGTAGACGACGCTTGAGGCGGCGGTACGCAGCACCGCCTGACTTGCTAGGCAGACGAGCCGTCGTGGAAGCAGCGAGCAGTCGTGCGAAGCGCTTCACAGAAACCTAATTCACCCTCTCCCGTACAGGATCACAAAGGCGACTGGTTCCGGAGACCCGCTCTCCCGTTCACCGGTGGACGCCGGTGCTCGGGATGAAGTAGACTACGGTGGCGGCACAAGGAACGAGGTGTGGCAAACCTAAATTGGTTTCGGTGTGTGTACAGCGCCCACGACGCGCGTCTTTTATAGTGCGATTCGAAAAACCCTAGCGTGTGCGACATAGGAGGCCCACGCCGCACGTCCGAGTCGGTTGTAGCACGCGATACGGGAGCGACCTGAACCGCCTCAGCTGTGACGCGTCCGTCACGACTACGAAATCGGTTTTCCAAAACAGCAAAATGAAGACAAATATTGTCTCGGCTCGATTCACGAAACGCGATCGTGACGTGTCGTGTCGAGACGAGCGAGCGGCGAAGGAGGAGGAGGAGGAGTGCGCGAGAGGCTCTTCTATTCTCACTCACATACGATCCCTACAACGCTCCACCTTATAAGGTAGTGTGCAACTCCTACAACTTCCAATGTAGGACTAAACTTCCCACTTCCACCACTCACTAGTAGACATGGGTCATTTTGAGATTTCATTATTTCTTATTGGGCTTGCCCATATTGGGCCCAATATTTCAGCAATCCCCCGCCAAATCTCAAATGCTCATTTGAAGATTTGCCAATCCTCGCTACTTATTTATATACTAGTGTATCAGCAGACACTGTTAAGTTAAACTTTCGCCTAGAGCGTTAAGCTACATCTATCAGCAATTTGAACAATGGACTATGCCTTGAATTACAAGTTTTGTGCCAATATGCTTTACATAAAGTCTGAACTAGTACATGACTGCCAGTAGTCTACCCCGCGGAAGGAGCATATACGTCGTACTCCGTGGTCTCTTCATGATTTTACTAGAGATCACCCAGATCTCATAGACTGCGACGTTTACGGTCGGACTCACATATGTGTGTTCTTTCAAGAATGCTCTGTAGGACAGCATCTTTGTTATAAATAACCAACATAAACACATTAAGGCATGTTGCCAACCTGTCTTACAGCTCTTTGAGAGTTATGCATCATCACTTAGAGAGGGTTTACCAAATACTCTCCTCAGTTAAACTACTAGTTTGTTTTTCCGAGGTCTTAATTCACGGGATCTCCGATCGCATAGGTTGGATTACCACTATGGTGTAACCCTCACGGGTCTCATACCTGTAATGTCTCAGAGTTTAGGAACTCACGGGGGGTAGTGTCGGGGGGTTACCCCCGAGTAGGGTAAAGACAGGTGGTAAAGGCCGCGTACGGAAGAGAGGTTTGGCCGAGTAGCCGACTACCGGGTACTCGCTACCCGGTCGACTGCTACCCGGTCTCACCTCAAGATGGCCAGAAGGAGATATCAGTCAGTTTCTACCATGTCGAGTAGAAGGTTTGGCCCGAGTACAATTGGCGGGAACATTTGGCGGGAAACTACTCGGGCAGGAAGTCAAAGGAGCCGTTCTGACACAGGATCCCGCGTATCCTGGGTCCGTACTTGGCAGCATTCGAACTACTGTTCACGTGGGGACGGTCTGTCTGACAGTGACAGCATGGAAGCAGTCGGTGGCAGGATAAGGGGGACCTACTCTGTGACTAGGTACAGTGATACCAGTCTGTCCCCTAGTTTTGCCCAACGACTTTACAGAAGCAGCCAAGACCAACGACCAAAGCTGTCAGCGGGTACTCGGAGGAAGGACAGTGTGGACACTATGTCGACACTTGTCCAGATTTGGACGTATCCGGCTAGGGAACCATGTATATAAGGTGCCCAGCCGCCTCCTGCGCGAGGGAGACTCACATATGCTCACGAACGCTCTCACTGGAAACCCTAGAAACCCTAAGTCCTTGACCTAGCTCTACTCGGAGAGGGGCAAAGGGCTACTCGGTAGCGTTACTATTTGTACTGTACCTAATCGGAGAGACACCGTAATACAGAGAGAAAGGCAGGAGTAGGGGTTTTACCTCCTCACGAGGGCCCTGAACCTGGGTACATCGTGTTGTTTGTGTTGTGTGGATCTTACCTCACGCGGCTACCCGTCGCGTGATCCCTCCCCGGACACCTCCAGCGTCCATCGTCCCCACATCTTTAGCCATCCCATGGCATCTGCCGTGACACCACCACGACAGTTGGCGCCCACCGTGGGGCAACCAGCGGCGCTGGCTGGGGTTTCTGTTCGGACGGGATCTTCATCAGCGGAGCGCGTAGTTTGTGGCCTTGTCCACAGATTCGGCTCTTTCGACTTCGTCACCGACAACGCCGGCTGTTTCAGCGGCAAGGCCATGCCGGAGGGTGGCTCGGTGATCTCCTTCGGCTCGCATCTCGTCTACGTCGCCACCGTCGCCAACGACGCCTACCCCGAGCTGGTGCAAGACGCGGAGGATCCTCCCGCGGTTGTCGCTGCTCGCGGAAGGCCTGCATGCAGCTCCACGTGCTGCGCTGAGGTGATGGTGACTGGCTTGGCGGCAAACGCTGGCGCAGCTGCCACTGGCGCTGCGGCCGTCGTCGAGGAGGTCGACGACCCGCCCGCGGGTGGCAGGACACGCCGGCCCTACGAGAAGGAGTGCAACCTGCCGCCTTCCACGTCTACGGCCATCCCAGCGTCAGCTGCGCGAACAGGGATGCCCACTCCCACCGACCTCGAGCTCCTAGCCGAGAGGGAGCAGCTCGAGCGGCAACGCCAGGAGCTGCTCGCCGAGCAAGCGGAGTTGGAGAAGATCAGGTTGGAGCTGAGGCTGGACCAGCTCGAGTACAACAAGGCTCACGGCTTCACGCCGGTGGCCAGGAGGCCCAGCAGGGTAGGCGCTACGCGGCGCAACCTAGGCGCCGAGATGGCGACTGTGGCGGAGGAGCCCGCGCAGTCGGCTACCGCGAACACCTTCACAAGGCCAAGGTATAGCACACCCGCCAAGACGCTGCGAGCTGCGGAGGCTGTGGCTGCCGAGTTGCCGCGCCTAGAGGGAGAGGCGCGTCGCAGGCAGCAGGAGAGGCTAGGCGAGCTGGTGCTGGAAGCTGCCAGGCAGAACGAGGAGTTCCGGAAGGCCAACCCGGGAGCTGGAGCTTCGCAAGTGGTTCATTCGCACGCGGCTAGATCTAACGATCAAGCCTCATCTCCGCATCCTAGCCGCGAGAAGAGCCGCAGCGGGCGTACGGGTAGAGACAGGCAAATGCAGGTGTATGACCCGGCTGCTGCCGCGAAGCAGGTTGCTGTGCCTCAGCAGCCCGGGCAGGAACACAACGCTGCAAGAGCAGGCTCTCAAGCCCACCAAGCTCAAAGCCGTGTCCGAGAAGCCGCACGTCCGGGTACTTCTCGGCAACCCGCAGCTCCGCCTACTCGGCAGAGGCAGCAGCCACGCCCAGTGGCACCAGTCGTCAACCCGGTGGAGCAGCCTGCTGCTATGCAGGTGGATAGGTACGATGATGGCTACTCGGCTATGGAGATGGCTGGTTATGACATCCATGACCGTGTGGGTGAGCGCGTGTTGGCGCCTGGAGATGCAAGGCACCAGCTGGACCGCATCAGCTTGTCGGCGCGGCTTGAGAACACGGGTCCTCCTGGCCCCGAGTGCTTTGGCCCGCGCATCATGAACGAGCCGTCCGTGAAGGGCTTTCAGCTCGCGAGAGGCACCAAGAGCTACAATGGTAGCACCAAGCCTGAAGATTGGCTCAACGACTACGTCACCGCGGTCCATATCGCGAACGGCAACAGGAGATGGGCGGTGCGCTATGTGCCGCAGATGCTGGAAGGTCCAGCTCGCACTTGGCTCAACAACTTGCCCAAGAACAGCATTAACTGCTGGCTGGACTTCTCGGATGCCTTCATCAGTAACTTCACCAGCACCTACAAGAGGCCGAATAGGCCACAGCAGTTGTCAGCTTGCCGGCAGCGAGAAGACGAGACGGACCGCGAGTACCTTACTCGGTGGAGCACCTTGAGGAACACCTGTGAGGGTGTGAACGAAGCGCAGGCCATCACTTGGTTTGCGCAGGGTTGCCGACATGGCAGCATGCTGTGGCAGAGATTGCAGAGGGAGATGCCCAACACCCTGGCCGAGACCATCAAGATCGCGGATCAGTACGCACTCGGCGATCCTACTCAGCCACTGATGGATTCCTCTGAGCCGAGAAGAAACTTCAACAGCAGCAAGCGCAACGAGTTCCGCAACAAGCGCCGAGTAGATACTCGGTACGATCCCGAAGAGGTGAATGCAGTGAATGTCGGAGGCGGTGGTGGCCAAAGGCAGAAACCTGCTGGAGCCTACGGGCAGAACCAGAACCAGGGCCAGGGCAACAAGAAACCGTTCCGCACTGCACAGCCGAGTAGCGGGAACTCAGAGCAGCCGAAGAAGTTTGTCTTCGATGACATGAAGGATGGCCCATGCAGCTTTCACACTCATCACCCCTCAAGGCCTGCGAACCACACTACTCGGCAATGCGAATGGTGGGATGTGATCAAGAGTGATGGCTTGCCTCCTCCACCTCCTCTGCCAGCCGCGAATGCCACTGTTCAGCCTACTCGCGCTCCTGCAGCTCGGCCGCCAGTGTACCCGAGAAGAGAAAATGTCAACCAGGTGGCTTTAGGAGCCAACCAGAACTTCAACAACGAGAGGTACCGCAACAACAACAACAACAATTACAACCGCAACAACAACAACAGAGGCAACAACAACAACAATGGCAACAATGGCAACAATGGGGGCAATGGCCCTAACCAGTACCAAGAGCACCATGAGAGCTATATGATCTTCACTTCCGAGGCAGTCGACAAGCAGTCTCAGCACAGGCGGGCCATGGAGGTCAATGCAGTGATTCCTGCTGTCCCCCACTACATGTACTGGTGCGACCAGGAGATCAGGTGGACTCGGGCAGATCACCCCAAGGTGATGCCCAATCCGGGTACTTATGCTTTGGTGCTGGATCCTACCTTCCTGGGCCCCGAGAAGAATGTGAGGTTCAGCAAAGTGCTGATCGACAACGGCAGCAGCATCAACATTGTGTACAAGGACACACTCGAGAAGCTTGGCCTGGCCGAGAACATGATGCTGCCTAGCAAGACCACTTTCCATGGCATCGTGCCCGGGATCTCCTGCAACCCGATAGGCCGAGTATGGATTGATGTGCTATTCGGTACTCGGGAGAACTGCCGCACTGAGCGCCTGCAGTTTGAAGTGGTGGATCATCAGAGCCCCTACCATGCTCTACTCGGCAGGCCTGCTCTGAGCAAGTTCATGGCCTCCACTCATGTGGCTTACCTGAAGATGAAGATCCCCGGGCCCAATGGCATCATCACCATCTCGGGAGATTACAAGAAGTCCATGGAGTGTGCCTCTGCTAGCTCTCAGCTGGCGGAATCGATGGTGATTGCTGCCGAGAAGAAGAAGATGTACGAGGTGGTGGCCATGGCTCAGTCCGCACAAGCTGGCGCACAAGGTGTGCCGAGTACTCAGCATGGCACTGCTTTCCAAGCTGCCAAGGAGACCAAGACTGTCCAGGTTGACCCCGAGTTCCCGGAGCGCGTGGCCATCATTGGTGCCGGGTTGGCGGAGAAATAGGAAAGCGCGCTCATCCACTTCCTCCGTGAGAATCGGGACGTGTTCGCCTGGACCAATGAAGATCTACCAGGGGTCCCGAGGGAGTTGGTTGAGCACTCTTTGCATGTGCGTCCTGACGCCAAGCCCGTGAAGCAGGCTTTACGCCGTTTCGGGGATGAGAGAAGGAAGGCCATCGGTGATCAAATCACCAAGCTGCTGATCAGTAACTTCATCATGGAGGTGCTGCACCCGGACTGGTTGGCCAACCCGGTCATGGTCGAGAAGAAAAAGGAAGATCCCAAGGCTGCCACCGCATGGCGCATGTGTGTCGACTACACCGACTTGAACAAGGCATGCCCCAAGGATCCTTTCCCGCTACCTCGCATCGATCAGGTGATCGATTCCACTGCCGGCTGTGAGCTGTTGTCTTTCATAGATGCCTACTCTGGTTTCCACCAGATTGCACTCAACCCTGCTGATCAAATAAAGACTGCTTTCATTACCCCGTACGGGGCTTATTGCTATCGTGTCATGTGTTTTGGCCTGAGGAATGCGGGTGCAACCTATCAGAGATGCATGCAGAAATGCTTGCATGACCAACTCGGCAAGAATGTGCAGGTGTACGTAGATGACATTGTCATCAAAACGAATAAAACACATACTCTGCTTGCCGACTTGGAGGAAACCTTTGCTAACCTACGCAGGTACAAAATGAAACTGAATCCGAGTAAGTGTACCTTTGGTGTACCAGCTGGAAAGCTACTCGGTTTTCTGGTTTCTAGTCGGGGCATTGAAGCCAATCCGTCTAAGATAAAAGCTATTGAGAGCATGTCTTTGCCGAGATCATTGAAGGATGTGCAGAAGTTCACGGGTTGTTTGGCATCTCTGAGCCGTTTCCTGGGCCGAATGGGCGAGAAGGCTCTGCCTCTGTACCAGCTGATGAAGAAAAGCGACAAGTTTGTCTGGACTCCGCAAGCGGATGTGGCATTCAATGAGCTGAAAGCAATGTTGGCTAGCGCTCCCGTCTTGGCTAGTCCGCTACCCAAGGAGCCTATGCTGCTGTACATTGCCGCAACTAACCGAGTAGTCAGCGTGGTGATAGTGGTGGAGCGAGAAGAAGAAGGCAAGAGTGTGCAGCGCCCAGTCTATTATCTCAGTGAAGTGCTGTCCAGTTCCAAGCAAAACTATCCTCACTACCAGAAGATGACATATGGTGTGTACCTGGGCGCCAGGAAGCTAAAGCATTACTTCCAGGAGCATCCCATCACTGTTGTGAGCTCAGCTCCCATCTCGGATATCATGGGTAACAAGGAGGCGAGTGGCAGAGTAGCCAAGTGGGCGATTGAGCTAGCCGCGTACGCTCCCGCGTATACGAGAAGAGAAGCAATCAAGTCTCAGGTACTGGCGGAATTTCTTGTGGACTGGGCCGAGATGCAGTATGAACCTCCTGCTCCAGTCTCAAACTACTGGAAGATGCACTTTGATGGCTCAAAGGTGAAAGAAGGCCTTGGTGCTGGCGTTGTGCTTACATCGCCCAAGCGGGATCAGCTCAAGTATGTGTTGCAGATTCATTTCAAGGCATCCAACAATGTCGCCGAGTACGAGGCAGTTGTGCATGGTTTGCGAGTAGCAAAGGAGGTTGGTGTGCAGCGCATTATCTGCTATGGCGACTCAGATCTGGTGGTGCAGCAAGTCTCAGGTACCTGGGATGCCTTGGATGCCAACATGGCGTCGTATCGCTTCCTGGTGCAGTCAATGACTGGGTTTTTCGAAGGCTGTGAGTTCCAGCACATTCACCGAGCAGAAAACGAAGCAGCAGATGAGCTGTCCAAGTTGGGATCTTCTCGGCAGTCCATCCCGGCAGGGATTGCCTTGGAGCATTTGAGGAAGCCATCCATCAAGCCTTCCCCCAACTCGGAATCTATCTTTGTTCCCTCTCTGCCAAGTGAAGAATCAGACCCAATGGAGATTGACTGGGAGAGTGCTGCAGGGAACCCGGGGACTGCCGTCCTATACTCGGGGACTGCCGTTCCCTACCCGAGGACTGCCGTTCCCTACTCGGGGACTGCCACTCCCTACTCGGGGACTGGCGTTCCCTACTCGGGGACTGCCACTCCGTACCCGGGGACTGCCACTCCCTACCCGGGGACTGCCATTCCTTACTCGGGGACTGCCGCCCTCAACCCAGAAGCTGTTGCATTCATTGAAGAAGTTCTCGCCAATCGATCTGGGCTGCAGAGAAGCGCTCCTACTCCTCCTGTGCAACCACCAGAGCCTGTCCCAATGGAAATGGACGAACCAGTGTTTCCCGTGCGGGAGACACCGAGTTGGGCAATGCCCATATTATCCTTTCTAAGGGACGGCACTTTACCTGAAGATGAGGTGACCGCGAGGCAGATTCAGAGAAGATCCAAGGGCTACGCCTTAGTCCGAGATGTGCTGCACAAGAGAAGTGCCACTGGTGTGCTGCAACGCTGTGTGAGCCCAGAGGAAGGAGAAGAAATCCTGGTGGAGATACATCAAGGAGAATGTGGGCATCATGCCTCTTCTCGGGCTTTAGTCAAGAAGGCTTTTCGGCATGGCTTCTACTGGCTCACTGCATTGCAGCAAGCTGAGGACATTGTGAGGAAGTGCGCCGGCTGCCAGATGTTCGCAAGTAAGATTCACATGCCAGCATCCGAGTTGAAAACAATTCCTACCACATGGCCTTTTGCTGTTTGGTGCCTGGATATGGTTGGCCCTTTCAAGCCGGCTAAGGGCAATATGACACATATCTTGGTCATGGTGGACAAGTTCACCAAGTGGATCGAGGTGAAACCTATTCGGAAGTGCGATGGGGTCACAGCTGTGAAATTTGTGAAGGATGTGATCATGAGATATGGCTACCCGCACAGTATCATCACCGACAACGGCACCAACTTTGCAGAGGGGGCAATGGTGCGATTCTGCAGAGATAAGCATATCCGACTAGACGTTGCGTCAGTCGCGCACCCTGCCTCCAATGGGCAAGTTGAGAGGGCAAATGGAATGGTACTGGCAGGCATCAAGCCGAGGCTGATTGAGCCGTTGCTGAAAACACCTGGGTGTTGGCTAGAAGAGTTGCCAGCGGTGTTGTGGAGTCTAAGGACTACCCCTAACCGGTCAACCGGCTACACGCCATTCTTCTTGGTATACGGGGCTGAGGCCGTGTTGCCAATAGACTTAGAGCATGACTCCCCCCGAGTAGCCCTCTACACTGAGGTGGAGGCGAGAGAAGCTCGAGAAGACGACGTTGACCTGCTTGAAGAAGCAAGAGAGCTGACTCTGTCACGTTCGGCTATCTACCAGCAAAACCTGCGGCGCTATCATAGCCGAAAGGTGAACCCAAGGGTTTTCCGAGAAGGAGACATGGTCCTTAGGCTTGTGCAGCGCACAGCCGGGATGCACAAGTTGTCTCCTCCATGGGAAGGGCCTTTCATTGTCAGCAAAGCGCTGCACAATGACGCGTACTATCTTGTAGATGTGCGCCCATCGCAGGCGAACAGGGCAGATAAAGCTGGAGAGGAAACCAAGCGTCCCTGGAATGTAGCTCTACTTCGTCGTTTTCATTCGTAAGCAAAGATGTGTATGTACCCTTTCATCCGAGTTGAAATTCTACTCTGCAATCTAAAATTGTTCCCGGGGACTGCCCTCGTCCGAAATTGCTCTAAGTGTTTTTTACTCGGCTTGTTCCTTTGTCTATTCGGTTGCTTCACTTCAGAACTCAAAGGTGCATTGAGTACTGTGTTTAAACCTATATGCCAACTCTTCGACTTTGCTGCTGTCCGAAACCCGGCTTCATGGCAAGCAAGAGAACAAGCAAAAGGTCAATGAGCACACGAAAATCGCTAAGGAAGAAAAAAGTGCAGGAACCGAGTAGATTGTCGATTGCTTTTTATTCCTTGTTTTCGTCTTCTCGGCTAGGTGGTGGGCTGCGTTATCATGATTGTTTTCTAGCGGCTAAGTATTTGCAGTCTTGTTCTTTGATTCTTGTGACTCGAATACCAAACAAGCGACAAGTCGCAGGTAGAGCAGAGATGAAAAGACAGGGTGAATAAGAAAAGCTACTCGGGGACTCGCATGGAAACACAACTCGGCATTAAGCCATTGTCGTGCAAATTGATTAATGTCAACGTAAACCGAGTGGGCATAAAAACTGAGTAGCAAGCAAGATAAAGGTAGTCTGTTACATCTGCTCCCGGCATCCCGGGGATCTGATAAAATGTTCAAGTGAAAGAAAAGATTGCAGGTTGCTTCAAGTTGCAGAGGAGATGTTCTCGGCGCTGGCCTTGGCGGCTGTTTCCTCGGCGGCGGCCTTGGCAGCAGTTTCTTCAGTAGCAGTGGCGGTAGCTGCTTCTTCGGTGCCGGCTTGAGTGGCATCTGCTCCCGTCTGCACGACGGTGGATTCCTCCATCTCGGCATCCTCCTGGGTGGCCGTCTGCTCGGAAGTGGCCGTGACTACCGAGACGGGTCCTGGAGCCGAGGAGGAGCCTGAAGCGTGGCCAGGAGGAGGCACCGTGTCGTCGAGAGCAGCACCTGAGGAGGTGCCAAAGTCGAGTGGCTCGCTGTCGATGTGCGCCCCTTCGTCTTCATCGCTACTCGCGACGACGGTGGCCTTGCCCTTCCCGGCTTTGCCCTTGGGAGATTCGAAGTACTCCCCAAGTTCCTCCTCATCGTCATCTTCGTCGTCCTCGTACTCGGTGTCGGGTTCGGGGACGCCATCGATGTAGACCTCCGTCTCGGCGCACTCTGCGACATCATATGCAATCTGCTTGCGCAAGGCCACGCTGTCGGCATCAGTCTCCCACTTGGAGTTATTGCGCTTCCCGCGGATGAGCTGCATGTCCAGGTTCTCATACCAGGACGCAATGCAGAGAAGCATCACATCCGCACCAGCACGGGCTCCGGAGGCTCGCCACTTCTTCAACTCGGCCTTCACGCCTTCCAGCTTGAGGGCGAGCGCCCGCATGCTTTTTGGCTCAGGATCATGGGGCCAGAACAGCCGGTGGAGCTCAATGCCCGCGTGCATCAAATCAGTCCCGCAGCCGGCCAGCTGTTCGAAGTAACCTTTGAGCACCACCAAGCTGTCCTCGATGTCAGCCCTGGTGTCAATCGGCTCACCCAGCGAGAGGCGAACTGCTCGGGCCTTGGCTATCGTGGGCGCAGAGGTAGACTCAAGACGAGGCCAAATTTCTGAAATAGCAAGTGGCAAGATCAAAAACCGAGAAAGAAAAGAGGAAGCCGAGAAGGAATAGGACCGAGAAGAAAAGATGCAATGAAGAAAAGAACTTACCGATCAGTTGGCGACGCAGCTGCTGCAGCTTGGCTCTCCAGGATTCCTCGTTGTTAATCTGCTTTGATTGAACCTGGCGCAGGGTGTCCATCTGAGCGAAAAGATCAGCATTGGTTTTCTTCAGAGTCTCGCACTCAGCCTCGAGGGCCCTCTCCTTGGCCTTGAAAGTGGTCTCGGCCTTGGCTTTCTCGGCGATGGCCGCGTCCCTCTCGGCGCCAATCTTCACGGCGTCTTGGAGCGCGTTCTGAAGCTGGACCTGCAGCTTCTCCATCTCGGTGGTGTGGTCCTTAATCAGAGTAATAGCCTGATCGGACAGCTGTTTCTCCACCTCTGCTGGCTGGACGCAATCTTGGTGCGCCTCAGCAAATGACTTATAATCTTCTGCGAAAAGATAAGATAAGGTCAGCAGATATGCCGAGAAGAAACAAATTCGAGACAGAACCGAGTAAACAACAAGCTCACCTTCAAGTCTCTTTATGGTGGCCTCGGAGTCTGCCACAAAAGCACGGCACTTCTCGTGCTCGTCGACTAGGGCCTTCAGGTTAGCTGCAGAGAAGGAAAGGTTAGTGCCAAAGAAAGCAGGAGCGGGCGTAAAAATAAAACGCAGAAACCGCGTAGCTAAAAGGCCTACCCTGCACTTCAGCCAGCTGCTGGCTGCTCTCATTGGCGTTTTTGCTTGCGGCCTCGGCGTCTGCCTTCTCTTTCTCCAGTGCGGTGATGCGTCTCCTGGCGATGGAGTGGTTCCAGAGAAGGATGCGGTACAAGTTGGTCCGCTTGAGAACGCTATCCTGAAAACCGAGAAGAAAATGAGTTAGGCAAAGCAGAGAAGATTCGGCCCGAGTAGGAGGCTACTCGGAGAGTGTCCACCTACTCGACCCAAATCTCGGGGACTGGGAGTGATGGTGAGAAAGAAGGAAGGCGAGTAGAAGAGAAGAAAATTCAACTCGGAAAAGGCAAAAAGACTTACTGCGTAGCTCTGTTCGATATCTTCGGCGTTCTTGCGGTGCAAGAACATCTTGGCTGCGAGGGTGGCGGTGTCGGTGGAGACGGACATGGGCTGGTGTCCCAAGTCGATCTTGTTCCACTCCACGCGGTAGTGGTCGACGGAGCCAAGGGTCAAGCCATGCCACTTATCCTCTCCGAGAACCCCGCTGTCCCACTTGGCGCTGATGTAGCCGACAGTATCCAATACCTGCTCAAGACCCTTGGAGGTTATTGGCTTGTCTTGGGGTCCCCGAGAAGCAATATTGACGGGTTTATTCTGGGCTGGATCGAAGGGAGGAGTATTCCTGGCTACTGCTTTCCTCCCCTTCTGAATAGCTACAGCTTTATCTTGGGGAGGGAAGCCGATGCTATGTTGGTGGCTAACCTCAATCATATATTCCGGGTAGCAAGGCTGGCCAGCAGCGCGAGCGCCCGCAGAGAGTGCAGCAGGAATCGGGCCGGAGTCGCGGATCGCGAGTGCTCCGCCTGCGGATGCGCCTTGCTCTCTGGCCCTTTTCTTCGTCTGCTCCTTCTCGATCTTCTTCTTCTCGGGATCCTCGGGTTTCTTCCCCTCAGTCTTGGCCTTTGCCTTCTCGGCGACTGCTTCCTCGGCAGCTCGCTTCTCGGCTTTCTTCTGTTCAGCCCTGGCCTTCTTCTGCTCGGCCTTGGCTCTCTCAGCAGTTTCTTTCTCGGCTTTGGCCTTCTCGGCGGCTTCCTCCTTGGCCTTGGCCTCCTCGACAGCCACCTTATCGGCAGTCTCCTTCTCGGATAGACCCTTCTTGGAGCAGTAATCCCTCAGAGCATCAAGGGCCTGTTGCTTGGCTGCCCGCCCAGGAGAGCTGGATGTGTCCTTGCTCTGTGGAGACGAGGAAGAGGTTGGTGGTGTAGGGCCTTGCGCAGTTGGTGGCGTAGGGCCTTGCGCAGTTGGTGGCGCCGCAGATCCACCGCCTGGCAGTGGGTAGACATCTGCTACGGTAGCGTCCGCGGCGGGGTCATCTGTCACCAGCTGCTCGGCAGCAACTTTCTCTTGTGCGGCAGCCTCGGTGGTGGGCTGCTCTGCCTCTGGCCGCTCAAGGGCGGCGGCGTCTTGCTTTTCTTGTTCTTGATTCTCCTCGGCGTTGCTAGCCGGAGGAGAAGGGGGTCTCTCGTCGTGGACGGCGGCGTCATGTGATGCTGGTTCAGACGCTGCTCCTTGTGCTGGGTTGGCAGCAGCAACATTGGCGTCGCGGTCCTCATCATCATCGTCCAGGTTGACCAGAGGTACTGGTTTCTTCTGGGCTGGGTCGGATGCGAGGGCTGCGTTCGCATCCATGGCAGGACTGCAGAGAAGAAAGGAATTAAGGATTGGAAGAAAATGGGGAAAGTGGTACTGCGCGAGAAGAAGGACGACCGGGAAGGAAGCTTACGCGGTAGTGGAAGAGAGCTGTTTCCTCTTTCTCTTCGTGGTGAGCTTGGTGGGTTTCTTCTTCTCGGGGGTCTCTCCCTCCTCGGCGGGCTTCTTCTTCTTCTTGGCAGGGGGCGCTCGTGCTTCGCCGCCTGTCCGTTTGCGAGTTTCGGGAGGGGCAACCGACAGAGGCTTGACGACAAGGGGCGCATCGCCCTCGTTCTCGTCCTCATCCTCGTCGTCCTTCTCCGCAGCGGCCTCATCTGAGAAATTCAAAGGAAAGAAGAAGTGAATCAGAAATAGCAATACAAGGAGTTGATGCTTCCCGGAAACAAGCAAGATGAGGATGCTATTACCGTCAGAGCCGTCGTCCGCCCAAGTGTTAAGGACGTCGCGCTTCTCGGGAACGGGGCTGCTCTGCTCCGCGTCATCAGAGGGGGGTACATCATCCTCCTCGCGATCCTTGGACCAGTTGTCCTCGAAGACCTCGCTGCTTTCAGTGAGCTGGCGAGTAAGAGTCTGAAAGGCAGAGAAGGATCACAAGTTAGCCGAGTACCAGAAAAGAACTCTACTCGGGTAGGCGTGCACCCACGAAGCACACTAAGCCTAGGCTTTTTTCTAAATTTCCTACTCGACGAGGCGTGCAGGCACAAAGCACACTAAGCCTAAGGCGATTTAGCTAAGTGTCCTACTCGGTGCACGAGGCGATTGCTAGTCGAGGCGAAAAGAGAAGCTATCTACTCGGAAGGCAGAGACGAAAACAGAGTAAGGGAGACGTACCCGTAAGATTGGAGTCCTACGGCTGAACGGGAGGAACCCGTACCGCCACTTCTCGTTGAGGCTGGTCTTCAGGATGTTCCTGGCAAGCCGGGGAACGTCAGCGTCGTCGATCTCGACGGTGGTGGTCCTGGTGCAATCGCGAGGCCCTCCCATGTAACACATGAGGTGGCATCGCTCCTGCAGAGGGAGCACCCGGCGTTTGATCCAGCACGCTACTGGATCGTCATTCCTGAGGCCATGCGTCTTCAGCCAGGCGAGTTGCGTCTCTATCTCGGTGGCGTTCTCGTCGTTGACGGGCTTCTCCTTCCAATTCGACCCGAGTGGAGCACGCTTGCTCCAAGGGGGCAGGTTGATCCGATCGTCGACGGGGGCTCCATCAGCGGCGGCAACGTTCCTCACGTAGAAGAACGTTTGCTGCCACATTCGGCAGGAATCCAGCCCCTGGATGCGGGGGTGGTTCGTCCCGTTCCGCTGCACCATCATGGCGCAGCCGACGTCGGTGGCGCGAGGAACGCCCGCGCCGTCCTTCTTCCCGACGGATTGTTGGCGAAGATGGAAGTAGTGGAGCCACGTCTCCACGGTGGGCCTGATGCCGAGAAAAGCCTCGCACACCACGGCGTGGTATGCGAGGAAAACGACTGCATTGGGCGGCAGATGGTGCATCTGCAGCCCGAAGTGATTCAGGAACTTACGCATGAAGTCCGACGCTGGCAGCCCGAACCCGCGCTCGAAGTGGGACATGAACACCACGCGCTCTCCGTCCCTGGGCTTGGGCACGACCTCGTCGTCGGGTGCCCGGCACTCCACGCCGGGGGGAACCCTTCTCTCGTTCACGAGCCAGGCGAGGTTGGCTTGGGTGATGGAGGAACCGGCCCAGCAGGACTTGGCCATGGTTGCGGGTGGAAGAATCGGAAATCAAACGGGGTTGGTGGCGGAGCGAGTCCGCGGCGGCGCAGAGGCTAGCGCGGCGGCGGAGCGCTCGGTGGCGGAGAAGAACGGGAGGAAGAAGAGGAAATAAGCAGGGAAGGGGAAAAGAAAGTTACCGCGGGGGTATTTATACCTCCTCGGCGAGATTACCGTTACCACCACGGTAGTGGGATCGGCTGTGGCGTGAGGTGGGTCCTGTGGCCGGATAGAAACGCACACAAGCGCGGGCTGCGCGCGTAACGGCCGCATTTGATCCCACCTTCAGATCGTGGCCAGTAATTGCGCGTGATGGGACATGACGGCCGGTGGGCCCACGGCGTGAAAACTGAACACGTGGCGTCGTGTCCTGGGCAACCAAACGACAAGGTCGTGGATGCTTGACACGTAGGCAGTGCCTGCATGAAGGGCTGGATGTTGCTCTGCGCTGCAGAGGCTCAGTTTGCAAAATTTCACTAAGTCTTTTTACTCGGATACAGAGTAGAAAGCAAGTGCTACTCGGAAAGAGGAGACTCAAGATACTTTCCGGATAGCTACTCGGAGGACCTACTCGGCATCTTGAGGTTCGATGGCTGAGATGCAAAGGCTGGTTTTAAGCTGGCAGAGCCCAGTGAACAAGTTCGCAAGACTCAACCAGCTTCGGGGACTGCTGTCGGGGGGTTACCCCCGAGTAGGGTAAAGACAGGTGGTAAAGGCCGCGTACGGAAGAGAGGTTTGGCCGAGTAGCCGACTACCGGGTACTCGCTACCCGGTCGACTGCTACCCGGTCTCACCTCAAGATGGCCAGAAGGAGATATCAGTCAGTTTCTACCATGTCGAGTAGAAGGTTTGGCCCGAGTACAATTGGCGGGAACATTTGGCGGGAAACTACTCGGGCAGGAAGTCAAAGGAGCCGTTCTGACACAGGATCCCGCGTATCCTGGGTCCGTACTTGGCAGCATTCGAACTACTGTTCACGTGGGGACGGTCTGTCTGACAGTGACAGCATGGAAGCAGTCGGTGGCAGGATAAGGGGGACCTACTCTGTGACTAGGTACAGTGATACCAGTCTGTCCCCTAGTTTTGCCCAACGACTTTACAGAAGCAGCCAAGACCAACGACCAAAGCTGTCAGCGGGTACTCGGAGGAAGGACAGTGTGGACACTATGTCGACACTTGTCCAGATTTGGACGTATCCGGCTAGGGCACCATGTATATAAGGTGCCCAGCCGCCTCCTGCGCGAGGGAGACTCACATATGCTCACGAACGCTCTCACTGGAAACCCTAGAAACCCTAAGTCCTTGACCTAGCTCTACTCGGAGAGGGGCAAAGGGCTACTCGGTAGCGTTACTATTTGTACTGTACCTAATCGGAGAGACACCGTAATACAGAGAGAAAGGCAGGAGTAGGGGTTTTACCTCCTCACGAGGGCCCTGAACCTGGGTACATCGTGTTGTTTGTGTTGTGTGGATCTTACCTCACGCGGCTACCCGTCGCGTGATCCCTCCCCGGACACCTCCAGCGTCCATCGTCCCCACATCTTTAGCCATCCCATGGCATCTGCCGTGACACCACCACGACAGGTAGAATATTAATATGTGCATCTGCATGCATGTGTTTGCAAAAGCTAAATAATTTTTTCGCAAAATTAAAACCCTGGAGTGAATGAGGTTCCATCAAGTAACTGAATCTTAGGTAGAGGTTGGTACTGGAAGTTGATGGAATTTCGACATGACCTCTAGGTTATATTTGAATTTGGGATACAAAAGTTTGAATTATTTAAATTTAGGAATATTAGAATTTAAATTTGAATTGTATTTGAATTGGAAGTCAAATTAGATAGACAAGATTATATCTTTAATATAAATCATTGTACTCATATTTGAGATAGAAAATATTGAATTATCTCTAAATATTAACAAGAATAGATAAAGAAAAACAATTGAACTTTATTAACAATCACATAAGTTACATGGTCTTTACAATGGGTTCCAAAATAGAAATATTACAATAATTTCACAAATGAGCTATTACAAGAAATTGATCCTAGAACTAAAACTATTTAATCCATAGCCTCCGATATCTTCAACACCTGCAAAACAAGAAACAAAACCAAAACATGATGGTTAGGGGGATTAGTACCCTCAGATTTTCAGTGAGATGCACTGATGAACTCATCACAGGGATTAAAACAAACTGTGTAGTATCTGCTCTGTTAAATATAGCCTCAGAGCAACATCACATGCAATGACTAGGAATTACAACTGGCATCATAAGAAAAATACCAGGCAAGGATAAGATCAGCCGAATGGCTAGAGAAAATATCTCCTAACTGGCAAGCAGGCACACAGCACACTCACGTAAAAGCACACAACACACTCATGTACAAGATTTTGTGCTGTCAAAACCACAACTGTGGTATAAAAACCACAACAGCCGCAAGAGAGGGGGCACACACATCACTTTCCCCTGATATTGCTCGGGTTGCAAAAGCAACCAAGAACAGGAGAAGCACATCCACCAAATCATCCACTCCACCAAATACTGGAGCATCTGATTGCAAGTCTGCAATCAAGAATACAAGGCCAAGGTTCGTCCGTTTTGGTAATCATATGACAACATAACCATTCGATCTAATGTTTGTTCAATGTATGAAAATTCCCAGATTATTAGGTTCACTAAGTTTATGGGGCACGTGCTCGTTCTATATGAAAAGTGCTAAGTGAAAGGAATCCAGGGAACTACAAATTGCAGGAGCGGAGGCTCCGGTGAATCCACCGGAGGCTCCGCCCAGGCTCCGGTGGGGGTCCGGTGTTGGCTCCGCCAAAATTCCTCTCTGGAGCAGAAGAGCGGACCCTAGAGCGGAACCTCCGGTGGATCTCCGGTGGGCCGAACCTCCGCCAATTCCACCGGAGGCTCCGCCATCCGCCAACACATGGCCTACACGCAAAAAGGGTCTGGTGCGCCTCCGGTGGTACCTCCGCTAAAATGCCCTTCTGTTTGAGAAGAGCGGAGGTTCCACCGGAGCCTCCGGTGGACATCCGGTGGTCCCCCTGGCCCAGCAAAAATGGCCTCCGGTGGTGGGTCCGGTGGAGGCTCCGCCAAACCACCCTTCTGTTTGAGAAGAGCGGAGGTTCCACCGGAACCTCCGGTGCACCTCCGGTGGGCGGAACCTCCGCAGATCCCACCGGAGCCTCCGGCCAGTTCGTCAGCACTTGCGAGCTAGTGCGCTGCGCAACTGCGCAAGGAACAGAAGGCCACCGGAGCCTCCGGTGAAACTGGACTGCAACGGCCACTTAAATGCAAGGGGTATAAATACCCCTTCCCCTACCTCTTAAATGCTAAGCTTTTCCCCATTCTCTCTCCTAGCCATTAATGAAAGCTTCAACCACCTAGATCTCCTACTCCGTCCACCCAATCACTCCCAAACTTGGTGGAGAGCTAGAGGATACCTAGATCCTCACTTCCACCAAAGGAATCTCAAATCCATCCACCACAACCTAGTAGATCTAGAATCCTACTTGAGGCCTAGAAACCTTAGTAGATCTCGTGCTTGTAGTTTCCACCTTGTTGCAAGAAGCTACGGATTACTTGAGAGCCTCCATCCATCTTGTGGAGTGACCTCAAGCCCTTGTAAAGGTTTGGTCAACGCCTTCAAGTCGACCTCATAGTGGAAACGAGCATCTCCCTCACCGGAGAAGCTCAAGGAGAACAAGGTGTGCACAACCGTGCTATTGAGGAGCGCCTAGGTGGCTCCCCACCTCTCCAACGTAGACGTACTTCTCTTTGAGAAGGAACTATGGTGAATCATATCCTTGTCTCCTTGTTTACACTTGTTGTTTGCTTTACTACCTTACGCTTTACTTCCGTTGCACATATTATTCTATCCACATAGGTTGCTCACCTAGTTGCACATCTAGAGAATCGTATCTTATCTTACTAAGCCCCACTAAAAGGAAAAGAAAAGAAAAATTGGTAGTCAACCTATTCACCCCCCCTAGTTGACCATAGTGCACTTTCAATTGGTATCAGAGCCTCAGCTCTTACTAAGGGCTTAGCCGCCTAAGAGTACAATGGTCGATGAAAATACCCCCGGTAGTTCTAGTGAGGAAATCTCCAAGATGTCCGACAATATATCTAACCTACAAGACAAGGTTGGAACTCTCCAAACCGAATTGTCTAAGGTTAGCTCTACTGTCAGTATGGAGGTTTCTAGCATCAAGAAAATGATGGAGGTATTGATGGGGAGAACCAAGGAGTCCGCGGAAACACCTCTCACCACCAACGATGTTAGCTCGGACGAAGAGTCCATTCCGGACATCGACAAAATGGAAGCTAACATCGCTTTAGCCAAGGCGAAAGCCAAAGCAAAAGCCGATAAAAAGGCTAAGGGTAGTGGGAACTCCGAGGGCTCCAAGTCTCAATCGGCTAATGGTTCGGGGTCTAACTCTAAAGTACCACCACCTCCCAATTACGATTCTATCCACCCTATTGCTACAATGCCACACATGGTTAATGTTGGAAATCCTCCCATGCTTAACACTAACGAATTCTCTTCATGGAAGTTCGATATGGAGTCTCACATTTCAGGTTCTTGCACCGCCTTATGGAGAAGCATTCTTCATGGATTCCATCCTCATGAACCAAGCAACTTGACTCCAAGAGAGGACGTGGAATTCCAACTCAACAAGACCGCTCTCGTGACTATCCAAAAGGCTCTCCCAAGAGAACATCTCGAGCACATTCGCGGATTGAAGACCGCCAAGGAAGCATGGGATAAACTTGACTCCTTGTTCCAAGGAAATGCTAGCATCCAATCATCAAAATATGATGCTGCTCTCGACAAGTCCGAGAACTTCGTCATGCTTGAAGACGAGAGCCCCGAGGAGCTATATAGAAGAGTTGTCACTCTTGGCAATCAACTAAGGGATTTTGGGAAAGAGGAAATCTCCGATGAATGGATCAAGAGGAAGTTTGTCAAGGCCATAAACCCATTTGAGAAGAACCTCTCCAGTAGCATTCGAACAAGATCCGACTACAACTCTCTCAACTCCATCGGAGTGCTAAGTGAGTTCATAGCCATATCCTTATCTCACAAGAGTGCGGATGATGCTCTTGCTCGCTCTAGAGGACATGGAAAGTCTCCCAACCTCGCCTTGAAGTCTAAAGCAATGACCAAGATCGAAGAATTTGATGATGATGATGATGATGATGATGATGAGGACTATGAGGATACATACAAGGGTGCCCATAAATGTATCGCTCTTGCCATGCAAGGGTATTGGAAGAGATGGGAGGCTCACAAAGCCGGTGCCCCGAGACCTTCAAGGAACAAGATCTTTAGGAAGAAAGGGGAACGGCCAAGGACATGCTACAATTGTGGAAGTGCAAACCACTTCGTCAAAGAGTGTCCCTTTGAGCCAAGAGAAGAGAATGAAGGGAAGCTTGTTCGCAAGGACAAGAACAAAGCTCCACAAAACAAGAACCTCGCTAGAAGAGTCCCAAGGGCTCTATATGTTCAAGAAGGCCCCACATTGGAAACATACTACTCCGGAGATGAAGGAGAAGATGAAGTCGTAGGTGTTGCCCACGTCGCCATAGCTACGACTTCCTCTTCATCGGTCTCTCTATTTGAATCTCCCAATGAGAAGGCATCGATCCGACCTACATGTCTCATGGAAAAAGCCACCGCGGTAATATCTTCCACCTCCAAGTCTATTAACACTAGATCTCCCTCATTATTGGATTGTGTTGAAAACATTGTTGACGATGAGGAGGCCAAGAACCTAGGATCTTGGTTGTGTAGTCTTGAAGGTGAAACTAAAGAAAAAGTAAAAGCTCTCCTAAGGCAACTTGATGATGCCAACTCTCTCATTGATGAGAAGGAGGAGATCATCATGACCTTGGAGAATCATGGCGGTAGCAATGAGAATCATGATGATGAACTAGTCAAGGCTCTTGAAAAGGAGAGATCCATGAGAGCCTCTCTTGAAGAAAAACTATGTAGTTTACAAGATACTTATGCTATTAGTGTTTCTAAGCTTAGGAAAGATAACGAAAAATCTCTTGCCAAGCTTAAGAAAGAACATGCTAAATCTCTTGTTTTACTTAAATAATTTGAAGAGGAAGAGTTGAAGCTAGGAATAGATCACCAAAAACTTGACGAGGAGCATGACAAACTAAAAAAGGAGTTTAAGTCTCTTAAGGAAATTCATGACAAACTTGCCAAGTCTCGAATCAAGCTCCTAGCTCAACAATCTAATAAGCATGTTGCATCTTCATCAAATAGCACTGTTATTGCACCTACCTCTTCTACTACGACTAACAATGTAGGGAAGGAAAGAATTCTCAATGATGCAATAAGTTCTCAAGGTGCCAAGAAAGGAAAAGAGGGACTTGGTTTTGTTTCCAAGTCAAAGAAGATATCCAAGGATGTCACCTCTCCCTCTCAAAATGTTGTCTTTGTGAAAGAGGGTGAGGTGACCAAAGAAAAGGAGACCAACGCCATTATGGGTGGTGATACCTCTAGGGGGAGCATCACTCATAATGATTTTGCCGGAAAATATAACCCATCTTATGTTCTTATGAAATCTAGAGATGGACATGTTTATGCTAAATACGTTGGTACTTCCTATGGTGATGATTATCATTGGACTATTTGGGTTCCTAAGACCCTTGTGACTAACAAAAGAGGACCCATTGAAGGATGGGTACCTAAATCAAGAAATTGATCTCTTGTAGGGAAAAGCTTCCGGGTCTAACAAATGAACAGTGGGTAGTGGTGCATCCCAACATATGACCGGAAGCCGTGACGCAATAAGCAATCTTGAACCTCCTCTACCTCATCTCAAATGCGTCACTATTGGTGATAAGTCCGAGCTTAAGGTATTGGGACGAGGCAAGGTAGCAATCTCAAATGATTTATCAATTGAGAATGTTCTCCTTGTTGAGTCCCTTGGCTATAATTTGATGTCCGTCCTTCAACTTGCGAATTGTGGTTTCACCTCGTTCTTTAATAAAGAGAGTGTGATTGTCACTTGGGAGACATCTCTTAAAGTAGCCTTTGTTGGGTTTGTCGAGAACGGCATGTATGTAGTGGACTTCTCTAAAGAAGACACGTGTGCCGCGACATGCCTAATGGCTAAAGTTGATGTGGGGTGGCTTTGGCATCGCCGACTAGCCCACACCAATATGAGAATGTTACATGATCTCCAAAGTGGCAATCACATTCTAGGACTAACCAAAGCTAATTTTGATAAAGATCGTGTGTGTAGCTATTGTACCTCTGGGAAGCAACATGGGGAACAACACTAACCAAGACAACTATCTCCACCACAAGAATTCTCGAGCTCATTCACTTAGATCTCTTTGGTCCACTATCCTATGATAGCCTCGGAGGAAAGAAGTATTGTTTGGTGATTGTGGATGACTATTCAAGATATTGTTGGGTGTATTTCTTCAAGAGGAAAAGAGAAACTCAAAGTAGAGTCATCGAGTTCATCACTCTAGTTGAGCGCCAACACAATGCTACCATATTGGCGATCCGGAGTGATAATGGCTCGGAGTTCAAGAACTACACCGTTGAGGGTTTTCTTAGTGAAGAAGGAATTGCTCATCAATTTTCCACTCCATATACCCCTCAACAAAATGGTGTTGCGGAGAGAAAGAACCGGACTTTGATGGATGTGGCTAGAACTATGATTGCGGAGTTCTCTTCTCCCTATAACTTTTGGGCCGAAGCCGTCTCCACCGCATGTCACGCCACCAACCGGTTATATCTTCGCAAGATCTTGAACAAGACCCCCTATGAGATTCTCACGGGTAAGAAACCGGATGTATCTTACTTCAAGGTCTTCGGTTGCAAGTGCTTCATTCGCAAGAAAGGTAAACGGTTGTCAAAATTTGAGACTAGATCTTATGAGGGTATCTTTGTTGGCTATGCCACAAACGCTCACACCTATAGAGTCTACAACAAGTCCACCGGACAAGTTGAAGAAGCTATAGACGTGGTGTTTGATGAGGATAATGGCTCCCAAGGGGGGCGTATAGATCATGGTGTTGTAGGAGATGCAATTCCTCCCATCGTCATAAGAAGAATGGGGATTGGTGAAATAATCCCCATTGAGGGACACCGGATGACGGAGGGAGAAGGACTATGTCCCACTCAAGTGGAGCCATTGACTACACACATTGATGATCAAGCTATCCAACAAGATGCACCAAGCCCTCAAGCTAACAATCAAGGCCAAGCTAATGACCAAGGCCAAGCTATTCATCTCAATCATGATCAAGATTCTATCATTGTTGAGAATGCTCAACCTAGTGGTGATTCATCACCCATTATTGATCAAGGACAAAACAAAGATGGACATGCCTCCGATGAACAAGGTGATTCTCAATCCATATCCAAGGAATCTTTGGAGGAGATACTAGCATGAAGAGCAAAGAGAAGACTAGAGAATCTTGAACGAGCGGGTCATACGGAGGACAAGATTCTTGGACAAGTCCGTGGAAGAGTGGTCACTAGAAGGCAATTGGCGGATTTTAGCAAGGCTCGTGCGTTTGTCTCCTTCATTGAACCCAAGAAGGTATATGAAGCTCTCGAAGATCAAGATTGGCTTGAAGCCATGCATGATGAACTCAATAACTTCGAGCGCAACAAAGTGTGGAAATTGGTCCCTAGACCCAAAGATTGCAAGAATGTTATTGGCACCAAATGGGTGTTCAAGAACAAACAAGACAAAGATGGTATTGTCATTCGCAACAAGGCAAGATTGGTTGCCCAAGGTTTTTCTCAAGTCGAAGGTATCGATTTCGGTGAAACCTTTGCTCCCGTAGCTCGTCTTGAATCCATTCGCATCTTACTTGCCTATGCATATCATCATAACTTCAAGTTACAACAAATGGATGTAAAAAGTGCTTTCCTTAATGGTCCCATTAGTGAGTTAGTATATGTCAAGCAACCTCCGGGTTTCGAGGATCCCAACCACCCCGATCATGTCTATAAACTTGATAAGGCGCTCTATGGACTTAAACAAGCTCCACGTGCGTGGTATGAGAACCTTAAAGAGTTTCTAGTAGATCGCGGGTTTAATGTTGGTTTAATCGATCCCACCCTCTTTACTAAGACGGTTGGAGGTGATTTGTTTATATGCCAACTCTATGTGGATGACATCATTTTTGGGTCTACTAACACTTTGTTCAATGAGGAGTTTTGCAAGCTTATGACCGATAGGTTTGAAATGTCTATGATGGGAGAGTTGGAGTTCTTCCTTGGCTTTGAAGTGAATCAATATTATGAAGGAACTTTCATCAAACAAGCCAAATATACTCAAGACATGCTCAAGAGATTTAATATGAATGATGCCAAACCTATGAAGACCCCTATGTCCACGACCACCGACTTGAAACCCGACCCTAACGGGAAAGAGGTAGATCAAAAGGTATACCGCTCCATGATTGGCTCTTTGCTCTACCTTTGTGCATCTAGACCCGATATCATGTATAGCGTAGGTAAATGTGCAAGGTTTCAAGCCTCTCCGAGGCAAAGTCATTTGGAAGCCGTGAAACGAATCTTTCGATATCTTGTTCATACCCCAAACTTCGGTCTTTGGTACCCCAAGGGTTCAAGCTTCCAACTCATTGGATACTCGGATGCGGATTATGCGGGAGAGAAGACGGATAGGAAGTCCACATCCGGTGGTTGTCAATTTCTTGGCCGCTCCTTGGTATGTTGGTCTTCCAAGAAGCAAAATTGCATTGCTCTCTCCAGCACCGAGGCCGAGTATATCTCCGCGGCAAGTTGTTGTGCCCAATTGCTATGGATGAGGCAAACCTTGAAGGATTATGGTATTCATTTTGACAAGGTGCCTCTTCTTTGTGACAATGAGAGTGCTATCAAGATCGCCTACAACCCGGTTCTTCACTCCAAGACGAAGCATATTGAGATCCGTCATCACTTCATTCGGGATCATGTTGAGAAAGGTGATATTGATCTCTCATATGTCTCTACAACGGATCAACTTGCCGATATTTTCACGAAGGCCCTTGATGAACCAAGATTTCGAGCTTTGAGGAATGAACTAAATGTCATCGACTCTTCCAACTTCACTTGAAACCTTGCATATCTACCTTCATTATACTTGCTATCTAGTCTAGGTGTAGGCATGGAAATAGGGGGAGCGCTACTCAACTCATGAGTATGCACTCCTTTTATTATGCGAAAATCAATCAATCATTGCATATCTAGTCAATTTGTGACTCATTGTGCTTAATTGTGAGTAGTAATTTTGGGGCCAAGATATATCTTCGCGGTGCCAAGTTACACACTCAAACATGGTGGCCTCGGCCATCGACCTTTGGCGTGTTTTGGATCGTTCTCGCATATCATATCTTCATCTCGACAACTCGTACGGGTTCGGTTTTCACTCTTTTTCTTATGTTTCTTGCGAACCCCGTCGAGTAATGTCTCTCGTATATCAGTGAAGATTTTCCAACCCAAGCCCCCTTTTCCCAAACCCTTGATTCTATTGAAATGCTCGTGTTTTTCCAATCCTGGCGTGCCAAAATTCCAGTTGGGCGGAACCTCCGGTGAATCCACCGGAGGCTCCGCTGGTCCTGTCCACCGGAACCCCACCGGAGGCTCCGCTGGCCCACCGTGGCTCAGCGGGCCAAAACCTAGCTGTTTTGGGACAGGGAGCGGAGGCTCCGGTGCGAACCACCGGAGGCTCCGCCGGCGGAAATTTCTGTGGATAAGTGGTGGGCGTGCGGGGGTAAGTGAGATCCAATCTCATTTTCCCCCACCCGCCCCCATCTTCCTCCTCACGAACCGCCGCCGCCCCCAAGCTCTTCGCCGCCGGATTTGGGTGCTCCACCACGGGGAGGCCTTCTCCTTGCATCGGGACGCCTCGGGAACCTTCCCTCCTTCCTTTTTCCACCATGGACGAAGCCGGTACGTGCTCTCTCTCTCTCTAATCTAGTTGATAGATGGGATGCATAGGAGTTCATGTTCTAGCTCTCTAGATTCGTGGTTTTGGAGTTTTAGGAGTGGGATTTCTCGAGTACAAACCCTAGCAACCTAGATAATGCGTATTAGGCTTGAATCGTTGTGGTGGTAGGGAAGATTCGTTTGCCCTAACCCTAGATTATTCAACCCTAACACCATGTGTATCTTTGTTTCTTGGTTTTGTGCGTGCTTTTTCCGACTCGAGCATTACTCGTTCTTCATGTTATTCTTGCTTTCTCTCTTAGATGCTTCCGGTTCCAAAGGAAAAGGTCCACGGTACAAGACCACCGGCCGCCGCAAGCCCCAACCCGTGGATGAGATTCAAGCAGAACTTGAAAACTCTCAAGGCAAGCGCAAGCGGTATCCAGCACCCGAGAAGACCTTGCCCAAGAAGAACACCGATCCAACCGCATCCAAGATGTACGATGCGTTGTTCGTGAAGGAAAGACGGGAGAACCCGTATGTGATTGCCCGTGAGCGCTTAATGCCACATTTCCGGGGTAAGGATCAACGCTTTCACACCATTTTCCAAGGGCAAATCTATAGTGAGATCTTGATGAGGAAGCCGAAGGAAAATGTCGTCCCCCAACATGCTATCAGTCTTGGGCACATGGAACGGAACCACAAGTACTTTGGGGAGGCCCTTGAGCTCATTGAGAAGTTTGGTCTCGGTCCCATTATCACTCTTCAACAAGATTTTGATGAAGAGCTCGTCTGTCAGTTCCTAGCCACGGTTCATCTCGGCAATGAGACCAACCGTCACCTTATTTGGATGACTAAGGGAAGACAACTTACCATCACTTGGAAGGATGTTGGCACTATTCTTGGTGGCTACCCGGATTTTGGTCCATTTGCCGAGGGAGAAGAGTTTGCTAATGGATGGTTCCGAGTTCATGCCATGAACACCGCGTCTCTTCCCAAGGATGAACTTACTCCTCTCTATCATTGGAAGAAGTACGCCGTTGGGTTCGTCAAGGGTCTCTACCCCACATATGACATCATGTTGCGGGTCTATAGAGAGACTATCAACCCAAAGGCGGGCAATGTGGACGAGATCCAAGGATTCTTGAAGAACCTAATGCTTCTTACTCATCAACACCGGATGGATGCCACTCCTCGCAAGCTTGATGTGCTTGACTATATTTGGAACGAGTTGTGGCATGCCATATGCAACCGCAAGAATGCTTGCTTTGGGCCTTTCATCATGAAGATCATATTACACGTGTGTATTGAGAAGTTTCCGGATGAACCTCTTGATGATGAGCATTGGATCTCTCACTCGGAAAAGAGACTTCTTATCAAGAATCACACGGAACCCATTGTGCATACCACTCCCGCCGTTCTCAAGCACAAGGCTAGGCCTCGCATCATCGTTGATGAGGAAGAAGAAGGGGGTGGTCCATCTCAACCTCCTCCCTCTAGCAATGCTTTTAAGTGGATGGCAAGAGCTCTCAAGAAAGTGTTTCGCTTGAACAAAAAGATTGAGCAACATCAATGGGAAGCACATTATGATCGGGAATTCAAGAACCGCAACAAAGCTCAAGCATCTCGTGAACGTCTTCGTGAGGATGGTCTCTCCATTGAATCCCCGACTCTTGATAGCATCACGGATTGGGATGCATGGCAAGCAAAGGACTCCAAGGGCAAGCTCATTGAATGGGCCGAGGAAGAAGGAGAAGAAGCTACTAGCTCTCACCGCCATGCCCCCTCTCCGGACCCGGAAGCCTCTGATGAGTGATCTTCGGGACGTTAGCGTCTTCGTCTCCCTCTTTTGGTATCTTGATGCCAAAGGGGGAGATAGATATATTAGGAACATGCATTTGCATGGGTCTCCCTCAAGCTTTCTCGATTTGCATCTTTCTTTTGCTTGAGGGAGTTTGGCTTCTTATTTGAACCATTTGGAACTTCGTTTGTTTACATTATTCGTATCTATTGTGGACCTCGTTATATTATGTTTGTGTGAACCTCGTATCATATTATTTATGTGTTATGTGTGTTATGCGTTATCATTGTCATATTACTCTTATATATCATGCCTAGATGATCTCAATATGAAAGCAGCATACCTTTAGGGGGAGCTCCGTTCATATTGTGTTCTTAATCATGCAAATAGTTATGTTGTCATCAATTACCAAAAAGGGGGAGAATGAAAGATCATCGTCCATTTTGGTAATCATATGACAACATAACCATTTGATCTAATGTTTGTTCAATGTATGAAAATGCCCAGGTTATTAGGTTCACTAAGTTTATGGGGCACGTGCTCGTTCTATATGAAAAGTGCTAAGTGAAAGGAATCCAGGGAACTACAAATTGCAGGAGCGGAGGCTCCGGTGAATCCACCGGAGGCTCCGCCCAGGCTCCGGTGGGGGTCCGGTGTGGGCTCCGCCCAAATTCCTCTCTGGAGCAGAAGAGCGGACCCTAGAGCGGAACCTCCGGTGGATCTCCGGTGGGCGGAACCTCCGCCAATTCCACCGGAGGCTCCGCCATCCGCCAACACATGGCCTACACGCAAAAAGGGTCCGGTGCGCCTCCGGTGGTACCTCCGCTAAAATGCCCTTCTGTTTGAGAAGAGCGGAGGTTCCACCGGAGCCTCCGGTGGACATCCGGTGGTCCCCCTGGCCCAGCACAAATGGCCTCCGGTGGTGGGTCCGGTGGAGGCTCCGCCAAACCACCCTTCTGTTTGAGAAGAGCGGAGGTTCCACCGGAACCTCCGGTGCACCTCCGGTGGGCGGAACCTCCGCAGATCCCACCGGAGCCTCCGGCCAGTTCGTCAGCACTTGCGAGCTAGTGCGCTGCACAACTGCGCAAGGAACAGAAGGCCACCGGAGCCTCCGGTGAAACTGGACTGCAATGGCCACTTAAATGCAAGGGGTATAAATACCCCTTCCCCTACCTCTTAAATGCTAAGCTTTTCCCCATTCTCTCTCCTAGCCATTAATGAAAGCTTCAACCACCTAGATCTCCTACTCCGTCCACCCAATCACTCCCAAACTTGGTGGAGAGCTAGAGGAGACCTAGATCCACACTTCCACCAAAGGAATCTCAAATCCATCCACCACAACCTAGTAGATCTAGAATCCTACTTGAGGCCTAGAAACCTTAGTAGATCTCGTGCTTGTAGTTTCCACCTTGTTGCAAGAAGCTACGAATTACTTGAGAGCCTCCATCCATCTTGTGGAGTGACCTCAAGCCCTTGTAAAGGTTTGGTCAACGCCTTCAAGTCGACCTCATAGTGGAAACGAGCATCTCCCTCACCGGAGAAGCTCTAGGAGAACAAGGTGTGCACAACCGTGCTATTGAGGAGCGCCTAGGTGGCTCCCCACCTCTCCAACGTAGACGTACTTCTCTTTGAGAAGGAACTACGGTGAATCACATCCTTGTCTCCTTGTTTACACTTGTTGTTTGCTTTACTACCTTACGCTTTACTTCCGTTGCACATATTATTCTATCCACATAGGTTGCTCACCTAGTTGCACATCTAGAGAATCGTATCTTATCTTACTAAGCCCCACTAAAAGGAAAAGAAAAGAAAAATTGGTAGTCAACCTATTCACCCCCCCTAGTTGACCATAGTGCACTTTCACCAGGGAACATCAGGAGATAATCAAGCAATCCACAAGCACCAAAATTCACCAACCCTTTTGATCATCACCTAAGGTGAATCTCTTGGTACCCTCTAAGCCATTCAGTGGCTAGTTGCACTCAAGATCTGTTAGGGTTTTAGTACCCTTAGAGAAGCATAGTGATGCTATGCTATATCTCATCATTGGGGATAGATCTATCAAGTTAAGCATATGTTCTTATTAGAAATAGGCCTCATGGTATGCATCATAGGCTTAGGGGCAAAGGAAAAAAGTGCAAGCATCAGTTCTTAATTAATACACTTCAAAGAAGTAAAAGAAATCATGTGTATTAATCTGTTTTTATTATTTGATGCAAAGAAGCATCAGATCAGCAAGGTATAGATTCTTTAGCAAAATAATCCTGAAGTAAATCATTAGCTAAGGAGTTACTGTATCATTTCACACACACATGGTTGCTGGGCACCAGATCTAAAGATCTGATACCTCAACACAACCATACATGAACATGCTAGTAGTAAAAGGAAATCTTAGGTTGATGGCATATTCTCTGAATAAACATTCATAGTAATACCTATCAACAAACCAGCACACCCATAGAAAGTTGGAAGCCACATATGCTATTAGGATCTGTTCATCAGATAGAAAACCAAAAGGATTCATCACAGGGAGTAACCAAAGGTAACCATTTCACAGAAATGGCACTGGGAATAAAATCCCATACAATTTTCCACTACCAGCACAAGTGTCGCACCCAGACTTCTAGGGGATACTCATCGGGCCGAACTGAATAGTAGATGATTGGATTACGGGGCTTATCTGCTCCCGCGTCCTCTTACGAGTAGGCCAGCACTTATGTGCGACAACCAAACTCTACTATCCACCGTCGATGTAAACTATCCCATAGAAATCAGGACACTTCCATTGACGTACTTCAAACCATACACACATGGTACGTCAACGGCGTTTAACAAGTGATATCACAACAGATCTCTACGACACAAAAGATGGAAATAAGTTGCAAATGGCTCTCATTAGAGCAGAGATAGCAAATACAATCATTCAGAGGACACATGTCCCAACAATACATCATTACAATACAGCGGAAGCATTCAACATGTCTGAGTACAGACAAGATCCAAATAGGCCTAAGAGGCCGGAAACGAACAGACGGAGCCCATCCACGAAGTCTCGGATCCTGACCGGGTCCGATATCTACTCGTCAGCAGTCTCGTCATACTCCACGTAGTAGCCACCATGGGGATCCTCGGAATCGTAGTCTGCGGAAACCACAGCCCCAAAGGGGTCAGTACATAAACGTACTGGCAAGCAAGACTCACAGTTCACCAAAGTGTAACCCGTCAACACCAAGCACAGATGCTTTGGGTTCAACGGAAGAAAGGGGATAAAAGATGCTGCAACTGGCTGCACTAACCAACTACAGAAACACTACAACTGCCGGCTACCAGAAAGGAGATAAGATCGCGTATCGTAACCAACTATAGCTAACTCCAAACAAACCCATCCTGGACCTCGCCCCTTATCCAAAGAAGCAATCCGAGGATAACTCACACAGTTGAAATAATGATGGTTCAAATTATCGTGTCAATAAGCCTATTACTAGTCAAGTTGTTAATCATTGGGTGTAAGGTTGTTAATCATTAGGTTTAAGTTGTCCTGAGTACTTGTTAGCCAGTACTTTCACCAAGTAGTCCATAACCGCGGAAAACACGGCTTCTCGAGAAGATTTACCCTGCAGGGGTGCACCAATTTGGCCGTACACGCAAGAATAACCCGCCAGATGGGATGCCTCCCACCAAGCGGGGTACTCTACACAACTCAACTCTTCTTCGCATCAAGCCCAAAGCACCTTGGGCGCACGGCTAATCGAGCCCAGAAGAAAATGGACCCTCATAGCACTCTAAGAACGTGTCCCCCTATATGCCGACTACAAAAGTTCCACCCTGGCCTGGGCTCGCAAAAACATGCATGCGGCAAATGGAAAACACGAACTAAATGAGGCGATTTGGACGAGATGCGAATCGAATCAAATTGAGGGGGGCGCCCATACTCGCTTCCCACATGCGGTTAGTGCGCTCATCATGGATCAGTAGACAAGACCCTTTTCCTATTAGGGTCGACACTAGCAGGCCTCAAAACCACCCTGGGCCTCCTGCCGGTGCCTTATCATCAAATTTATTATTAATAGTAACATTAGCATGATTGATTGATTAAACATCGAGCCCCCAGAACATAATAGAATGGTAACAGAAAGTAACGGGTAACAGACTCGAGCAAAACAACCCTAAGCATGCTAGTAAGACACTGGCAACAAGCAATGGTTATAGGTATGGAGGTGAGGCAATATCAGGGTTAAGGGATTCATGTGATAGGTTCGTAACAGAAGCAACTATTCATAGGGCTAGCAGAATAGACAACGGAAAATATCGGTAACCAATGTTGAAAGGAACACAGTGGTTCATGTGAGTGATAACTTGCCTGCAAACCCAGTAGCCTGGTACTGAGCTAACTCCTTAGAAGGGGTGTCGTAAGTATCGTCGGTCTCAACGTCGTCGTATATCCGAGAAGAAGCAAACAAACAACGCAGAGAAAAAACAATCAATATCATGGCATAGTTCACAAACATGGGATGATGCATGACCATTTAATTGATGCATCAAAATAAACTAGTTGACAAGATAACAACATGTTTAAATGGACCCACATGCAATTTGGGATTGCATATGGAAAGCCCATGAATTATGGTTGAATTAATTGTTCTACAACTAATCATCATGTGTAAGTGAGTTAGCATGATGCATGGATGAGGAAAACAGCAAAATAACAATAATAGAACCAATTGGAAATAAGGTTTAACAAGTTTGGAAATTCATTTGTTAAGTTTTGGAATTTTGGTTACTTAAAGGTGTCACACAAGCATTTGTTGTTTTCACCAATTTTAATTGTTCAAAATAGGTAACAAAGTTCATATTTGGAAAGAACACCAAATTTTAGATGGAATACATGTTTCACTTGTTGAAAAAGGATTTCCAATAAATTATTTATGAATTAAACAAGTTTAAGCAAGAATTAAATGAATTTAATGCAAACGTGAACTTATTTGAATTTTTATTTGTGCAAAACACTGAGTGGAGTTCATATTTGAAAAGGTTATGCTTTTATGGTTTGAAAACATATTTTATATGTCCCAAAAGAATTTGTTTTGATCAAGTTATAAATTTAGCAATATTAAATGATTTAAACAAGGTTTAAATCATTTAACCAATTTTAATTATTCAAAACATGGAACAAATTTTATATTTGGAAAGGTGGTTTAATTTTGCATGGAAAACATATTTCATTTGTTGAAATTGGATTTAAAATGAGCAAGTTATTATTTTGGCAATTTTAAATGCAATAAACAAGAAACAGTTGTTTTCAGCAATTTAAATTATTCAAAACAGCAAACAAAATATATATTTGGAAAGTACATGAAAAGTTGATTGGAAAACATATTTATTTTGTGAAATTTGGAATTTTTATGCCCAAGTTATGAATTTTGCAAAATTAAGTGATTTAAACAAGAATTCAAATGTTGCACCAATTTAAAATATTCAAAACAGTAAACAAATTTTATATTTGGATAGAACATTCAATTTGGTACAGAAAACATGTTTAAAAAGTTAAATTTGGAGTTAAAATGAAATAGTTATGCAATTTACAAGATTTGGTGCAAATCTGCCATTTTTAACTTATTAGGGACTTGGAAAATATTTTTACAGGGGCTAGAAATAATTACCAGGGGCCTAGCTGTGATTCCTGGAAGTTGCTGTGACCAAACACATGAAAAATAAAAAGTGTGGTTTTAATGTGGGAGGGGGGATTCGAACCCTAGACCTAAGGCTTGCTCGCAGGGGGGTTAACCAGTGGGGTGGATCTGCTGGTTGTTGATAGAAGGGGGACTCGGGGGGCTTAAGGTGTTGCTGCGGGCGTTTCTGAATTTCTGCACGCTCTGCTAACTGAACCTGGCAGACAGAGAGAGATCGGTCGCCGGCAGTTCGCCGCTCGCCGGAGGAGCTGGGGCGTGGGGCTGCTGCGGGCGTGGGGTGTGCGTGCGGTGCAAGAGGGAGGAGGAGGGAGGCGAGAGCGCACCTTGGGTGCTCGACAGGAAGGAGGCGGATCGGGGCGGACAGGGGTCGGTGCAGGCAGGGGCGATGGCGGCGGAAGGAGTGGACGGCGGCGGCGGCTCCGGCCATCCCCGTCCAAACCGAGGGGGTGAGAAGGGAGCCCGCGGTGAGGGCTTTCCATTACCGCCCTCACCGCAGCCGGAGGGGCCCTAGACGGCCGGCGATCGCCGGAGCAATTTGAGGTGGATTTCAGGTTCAGAGATTACAGAGAACAGGGGAGGGCAACAGAGAAGAAAAGGAGGGAGATAAGAGAGAGTGGAGGCGGGGAGGAGGGAGCTAGGGTAGGGGAACCCTAGGGCACCGAGCTCCTGGAGTTTAGAGGGAGGGTGGAGGCTGCTGCACCGTTGCTGCATCTCTCTGTACCACGTGGACACCATGGATGGTGTTCGTACAGAGGAAGAAGAAACTGGCGAAGGGGTATGGGCTGAGAGGGAAAGTGGGCTGGGCCCTCTGCTGCTCTCTCTCTCTCTCCTTTTATTTCTTTTGCTCCATTTTTTTTTGCTGAATTAAAAAAGAGAAGGAAAGAGAGGTTTTGGGAGTTAGGAAAAATAGTAGAAAAATTTGGGTCAGCTCCTTAATGGATTGGTAACCAAATGCAAGTTTGGCATTTCAAATAAATTGAATTATGGTGTTGTTTGTAATTTAATTCAAGTTGGATGGATTTTATTATTAATTACATTCTTTGAAACAAAATTTTAAATGGCATGAACCTTGGAGTTTGAAATAGAAACAACAAATTAGAATGTTTGGTAATTTGCACATATTCAATTGGGGTGTTGTTTGATGATTTGAATTTGAGTTTTGAATGCAATTTATATTAGGTGGATTATTAAATGACAAATAAGAGTTGAGCTTATTATTATTTCATGGAAACAATTGGAAGTGTTAATTGAACCATTTTATTTGGAGAGTTTTGTTTTGCAATTTTCATAACTTTCAAAAGGGTTGTTGTTTTGGAAATTAATTGAATTTAAAAAGGGGTTTGTTATTAAATGAATTTTGATAGAAACAAAACAACAGTTTTGAAATCACACTTTAATGGAAACAATTGGTTGTTTTTATTTGAAATATGATTTTGGAAATTGTAACATCACAAGGATGAAACAAAAGGTTTGAATTTTGGTTTGAAATTCAAATAGAAAACAAAGGAAAACAAAGGAAAACAGTTGGAAAACAAATGAAAACAGAGGAAAACAAGCAAAACAAATGCAACCAACATGATGTCATGATGCAAAACATAAAATAACAGAGAGCAAACATTCTAATGGCTATTTTTCATACTTGGGATGTTACAACAAGGATGATAACCACAAAAAATTCCACAGTATAGAGCATCAGATAGGTAACCCTAGGAGCATAACTCCACAGCCTCTCTATCAAGAACTCAATGGGGGAAAATCCCCAAAGCCCAATCAATTCATCCACAAGCTCACAGAGGGTTCACAGGGGGCATGCCATGAGCTCTAGCACGACAGCTAGGATCCAGAGCTAGGGATGAAGAGGAGTCAGACAGAGAGAGAAGTGAGGGGACAGAGAGAAGGAGAGAGGAGTACTCACAGGTGGTCACCTTCGTGGTGATCACAGCCAGTCAAGGAAGCGATGAACGGCGACGAGCCGTGGTTGCTCTCCAGGAGGCCGCCCCGGCGGCATCGTCCCCGCAACCGCAACCATCTTGAGGAAGAAGCAACGTTTGAGCCACCCGGGAGCGCCCTGGATCACCTCGTAGAGCAGGAACCACCGGAGAGGGGTGGAGCATCCTGAACTCCCGAAACCCTAGGGTTAGGGTTTGGTTGTTCCCAAGAGGCACAGCGGGAGGAAAACAGATCGAGGTGGAGGAGAGGGCAGAGGGCGAGAGGGCGCGTTGAGTGCGCTCGGCCCCGGCGGCAGATTCGGCCGCAGGGCGTCGGAAGAACTCGCCGGAGGCGACAGCGAAGTGGTCGCCCGAGAATCGCCACGAGCGAGGAGAGGATGAGAGGAAGGAGTAGCGCGCGGGCTGGTCTCGTCGAGTCAGACCAGTGGGTTGGGTTCAACCCGAATGTGGTTGTCCCACCTGTCAGCCGTGGGGCATAATGGCCATTTGACCAAATTCTTTAATAAAAGAGTTGTTAAAATTTAGGAAAATAAATAAATAATACTTATAATCTCAAATTTATGAATTTAAAATAATATTTGAATAATAAAACCTTGATAAGAAAATTTAGAAGAATTCAAATTTGTTTAAACAAAAAAAAATTATTTTCTCAATCTTATTTAATTTAAATATTTCAAAATACTTCATAATAAATGTTTTCTCTGAAAAAAAATTACTTCAACAATAAAATAAATAATAAAAATATAAATAATAAAAAAATAAATAAATTATCTTTTATAAATAGTAAATTCACCAACAATTGATTACCACACAAGGCTTAGTAAACCAAACAATTATTTAGTAGAAAAATGCATACATATCATTATTATGCATAATAGCATCATTTGCTTCTTTAAACATTGTCTTTACCAGACAATGATGGTGTTTTGTAGAACAAGGAAGTCAGGATCTGTTCCAAGCATCAGACTTCAGTACCTATCCATATCGAGGCAAGTTCATTACTTGCTCATGTCTTTTGAATTATTTCATAACAACTATTTTTAAAAACCCTATCGTAATACCACCTACGCTCAAAAGAATGCATGATCCTATTTTTATAATAATATGACTAATTGAATGACTACCCGAGTGGTAGTGTTCTGTTTGGTGGGCGGATGGAACCATGGTAAGATGAATAGGTCTAAGGAAGGTTCCATCTGCACGGGAAAGTATTACCTATGAGTTAACAACCAATACCGTCAGAACTCGGTCTGCTGTAGATATCGCGTTGACCATGGGTCTTCTATGGGGGGAGTAAGTCAGCTGTGATCTTTTCTCGTTCGCATGTCAACGAGATGCCAGAGACGTACGTTGTAGATCTTGCGAGACTACATGCACATGGGTGGGATCCCTTAATTCCCACGGATTCTGCGGGTCTATGATGGTCTGCCAGGGGCGCGTAGATATCCATCGTGAGGGGTGGAATCAGGCGTTCAACCTGCTGGCAAAAACGGGTGGGCATGCGTTGTGCGGAGAAGCACGGTTTGGCTTGGACAAACAACCGGGCCCCACACCTGAGTGGGAGTGGACAGGATCGCGTGCCTGGTTGTGCAACATGGTCTTGGTCGCCCATGGGTAAAGTAACACACCTCTGGAGAGTGTAAAATGACGTGTCATGTTACCCCTTGTTCCGGGACGGAACTGCAAATGCTGCAGGAAAGGAAACTCCATGAAGTTCTAGTCCTGTGATGGTCTGGCGGGCATAGTATTTAGTATTAAAAGCAACCTCTTGAAGAAAGATTGACAAAACCTTGCATCTGTCTAGACTCTTTAGAGTCGAGGACTGTAGCTAGTGCATCAATTACTTCCATACTCAATGAACTTGTTGAGTAACGCTCGTTACTCATTCAATCCCGTTTGACCCCCTGCTTAGGCTATGAAAACTTAGAGGAAGCATCCTTCGATATACTCGGAGGCCAAGAAGACATCTTCTACGAGGAGCCGAACCTCTCCGGAGGAGTGGAAGGAGTCGATTACACCATTCAGTACAGAGTTGACCCCGAGGGGGCTGAGTCAGACTAGGTTTAGCTTAGTCTGAAATAACTACTTATCACGGTCGAATCGAGCAGCCATGGACTCTCTTGATGGTTGTTGACTTCCCGTGTTAGCACCTGCTTTACTTTCAGTTGTCGTTCTAACTTCAGTAATGGGATGATCTCATCCTGAGCTCATCCTCTTGTCAGTACATTTTGTTTTGTAATATGGTTGTTGTATGACAATTAGTCCCGCAATGTTTCTGTTGTACCACCCTGAGGGATCTAATATTTGCGGAACGGTGTTCTGTGAGTGTTATATAGACGACTGGCGTACTACAACATGCAGTGGTATGCCGGGTCACCACAGCTGGTATCAGAGCAATTGCTTTGACCTTAGGTAGGAAACCCAGTAAAGGGATATACCCTGTCGGGTTTTAGAACGTACCAATAAAGAATTCACTGGAAGTATGATTGGTATTCACTTGGGAATACTCTGGTCATATTTCCAGAATGTTGAATCTTTATGATGATATAATAATAATATTTATGTTACTTGTTAGTAGTGATCATGAACGGCGGGAGTTCCGGGAGAACGGAGTGGGTTAAACATGAGAGGCTGGACCAATACAAGGGGGAGTTGACTGAGCAACTACGAGCTTTGCTCCAAGATTTTGAGTTCGACACCAACCTTAAAGTCAACACCTACACATATAAGGATGGGGAGATGGTTTTGAAGTACCGGGTATTAATTCTAATACCCAGGGAATTAACACCACATATGACCACACCTAGTGGTGAAGGAAGGAGCCAGATGGCAGCATACCAATAGGCTTTAGTACAAGACTTAGCCACCATCCTAGAGTATAAGGCTAGTCAGCTGTCAGGCACTAGCTTCACAGCCATACCGCACGACCACCTAAGCACAGAGTTGGCACTCGATCATTCTGTATTGATCAAAACCAAGCCCAAGCTAGCCACTAGCCTATTAGATCGATACAGGAAGTTGGTAGGATCTTTCTACAAGACACATCAGTTCATTGTTGATGACAAAGATGGAATGTTGAAGGATCTGACAAACCACCTAGCCTTGAGCAGATGGGGAAGCAGAAGGCTCAGGAGAGGGATGAACCGTATTATACCCCAGGACCGGAGTCATCCAGGAAATCAGACCATGATAGGCAGTCCAGGTATTCCACTACCCCAGAACCTATCTACTATCCCGTTATACCACCCAGTGAGCCAGAACCCTATGATCCGTTTGACATATCGGATGAACCCGGAGACATAAAGCCAAACACTTTTGGTGGGGTTCCAGAATCATATTCCTTTATTGAGAACTCTGATGGCTAGAGGTTTGGCTGGTATCCTGGTACTAGTCAGCATCCGATTCCATGTGACTATATGTCAGAGGATGAGGATCAGGATAGTGTGGAGATAGTGGCAGCTGAGGAGGCGGATATTATCGTCATGAATATATCATCTGATGAGGAGGAGCAAGTTGAAACCCAGCCAATGCAGGATGAACCATTTGATCACAGCCACTGCACGAGGACCACTTGCTTCGCAAAAGGGGAAGCCTCGCAGTACACCAGTACTGAGGAGTTTGTGTCTTATCCTGAGGATTATCTGGGCATGGACTGGCTCCCTTTGAGTGATACCCAGTCTATGGACGCATCTGACACAGACTATATGCCATCTGGGAGACCGTTTATTCCTGAGGCGGTGCACAGGACTCCACGCTACACAGGGTGGACTCCTGGTATGTACTCGGAGTAGTACAGGGACATCCAAGGAGAGGAAGTGAGGGCTCGAGTTCGGTAGTAGTCTGGAGTTTTGAGCCATGTACCTAAATAAGGGTCGGAGTGTCAGCGCGACCCAGTTGTGTTTCCTGCTGGGGTACTTTCTGTAATTCACTACGGTGAAGGATTGTAACCAACTTATAAGTCTATGTATAATATGTGTAATATGTTGTTTGTATCTGGATTTAGATTTTGTTTCTCTTGTGTGATTAGTATTGCATGTGAAGTGAGGCTCAGAAAGCATAAGCATCATGTAACTATGAGTTTGCTCGCTTCACATTGCAGGACTAAGGGGTTATGGAGAGTGGCGGACCCAGTGAGGCTGACGCTCAGCGTCTGGAGAGGGAAAACAAGGCCAAGGCTGATGAGGACGCTGCAAGAGCAGAGTTGCCACCACCACCATCACTCAGGGCACTGGCGGAGCAAAATTTCATGGAATACATGAAGTTTGTATAGGAGAATCAAAATAAATTCGTGCAGGAACTGCTTAACCAGGTGGGGCCTGGGAGAGCAACTGAACCAAGGATGTTGACAATGTCATATTTCTTCAAGACTAAACCAACACCGTTTGCCACGGCCAAAGATCTTATGGAGGCTGAAGACTGGTTAGTCGATACTGAAAGAAATCTTAAGGCAATCAACGCCACTGATGCAGAGAAGGTGCGCTTTGCTACACATCTTATAAATGGTCCCGCAGCAGCATGGTGGGATAATCAGATTATTATGAAGCCACCAGAAAAGGTATTTACATGGAATGAATTCAAGGAAAAATTTCAGGGAGTATTATGTCCTTGACAGTGTCATGGAGCTTATGAGGAGGCAATTCGAGGACCTTCAACAAGGGACACACCATATGATATGGTATGTCAACGAGTTTAGCGGGCTTTCCCGATATGCTGCTGATGAAGTTGATATCGACAAGAAGGGAATCAAGAGGTTCTTGAGAGGGATGGATCCCTATGCGGCTATGCAATTAAGGACATCCAAACCAGCTAACTTTCAGGAGTTGATGAACTCTGCATTTACTTGGGAGAATGATTATAAGTTGGTTCAGCAGAACCGACAAAAGAAGGCCAAGTTTGAGCCTAAAAAGTTTCAACCCAGCAGACCTACTTCAAATTTGAGTTTGAAGCCAAGAATAAAGTCTGGAGGAGCCCCGAGCAATCGTGGACCATTCAATCCAAGGAACAAGGTCATCTGCCACAATTGTGGACTTCCAGGACACTTCAAGAGTGAGTGTAAACAACCCAAAGTTCTATGCTTTGGGTGTGGAAAAGAGGGACACATTAAGCCAGATTTCCCTAACCAGACAACTGGAGGAGGTTTCAACAAAGGGTGGAGCAAGGCCCGGAGGAGCAAGTGGATTCTCAGCTGGAGGTGGCAGCAGCGGAAAGAACAATAATGGAAAACGAGCAAGACCCTTCGGGACACTCAACTGCACATCCTTCGAGGAGGCTGACAACTCGGACACCACCGTCCTAGGTACGCTTAGTCTTCTTACAAAATATGGCAAGGTTTTATCTGATACCGGTGCCACCACATCATTCATCTCCAGTTATTTTGTGGATAAGTATGGGGTAAGGTGTTCGCGTTTAGAATGTCCTCTTACCGTTATGACGGCGGGGGGTACGCTCTTAGTTACACGTGCAAGGCCAGATCAAGTCATCATGATCTGTTGTTTCACATATTACGCGGATCTATTTGTTATTCCTTTGAAGAACATTGATGCTGTTCTGGGAATGGACTGGATGACGGAGAATGGAGCTTTGATTGATTGTGAGGAGAAGACAGTTTCTCTTAGGAGGCCTGGAGGAGGAAGAGTTACTTATCAAGCCAATAAGCATACTCATGTGGAGGCTGAACTCCAACTCAACTTACTCAATGAAGATAAATTAGAAGATATACCAGTAGTCAATGAGTTTCCGGATGTTTTTCCAACAGAATTACCAGCAATGCCACCAGATAGAGAGATCGAGTTTACCATTGACTTGATACCAGGTACATCACCTATTGCTCCAGTAGCATGCAAGATGGGTCCTAAGGAGATAAAGGAACTTAAAGAACAGTTAGATGAACTGGAAAGCAAGGGATTCATCAGAGAAAGTGTATCACCATGGGGATCACCAGTGATATTCATGGACAAGAGAGATGGAGATAGAAGAATGTGTGGTGATTTCAGAAACCTGAACAATGTCACTATCAAGAAAAAGTATCCATTACCAAGAATACAAGATTTGTTTGATCAAGTTTATGGCGCTGGAGTGTTCTCCAAGATCGATCTCAGATCAGGGTACCATCAGATCAAAATCAAACAAGAAGATGTACCCAAAACAGCTTTTGTTTCAAGTAATGGACATCATGAATATTTGGTTGTTCCTTTTGGACTGTCCAATGCACCAGCTATTTTCATGAATTTGATGAACAAGATCTTCATGCCATACTTGGATAAGTTCGTGATTGTGTTCATCGATGATATCCTGATATATTCAAAGAACAAAGAAGATCATGCCAAGCACTTAAGGATATCACTACAAGTTTTGAGGGAACATCAACTATATGCCAAATTCAGTAAGTGTGAGTTTTGGTTAGACCAAGTAGAATTTATTGGACATGTTATCATCAAAGAAGGTATTGCAGTAAATCATGACAAAGTACAGTCAGTTTTGGATTGGAAGGCACCAACCAATGTCAAGGAAGCTCGAGGATTCCTTGGAATGGCTGGGTATTGTAGAAGATTCATTGAAGGGTTTTCTAAAATAGCCGGGCCAATGACCAATTTGCTAAGGAAGAATACTCCTTTCGTATGGTTGGATAAGTGTGAAGTCAGTTTTCAAGAGTTGAAGAAACGATTAACAACAGCTCCAATCCTAGCAGTACCTGAACCAGGCAAGGATTACACCGTATATTGTGATGCATCCAAGAATGGATTGGGTTGTGTACTCATGCAAGATCATAAGGTTATAGCGTATGGTTCGAGACAACTCAAACCACATGAAGTTAATTACCCAACTCATGATTTGGAATTGGCAGCTGTAGTGTTTGCTTTGAAGAGATGGAGGTCATTTCTTTATGGATCCAAGTGTGAGCTTTACACGGATCATAAGAGTCTCAAATATTTATTCACTCAGAAAGAATTAAATATGAGTCAAAGAAGATGGTTAGAATTGATCAAGGATTACGATCTTACCATCAACTATACACCGGGAAAAGCTAATGTGGTAGCGGATGCTTTAAGCCGGAAGAGTACTGACAGTCAACCAAATCAATATGAATTGACAAAAGAGGTCAAGAGAGAAATATAACAAGCAGAGAATGAGATCCTAGAGGTACAGTCTTTGGGGGGGCTTGTATACCATAAAAGTCATGGAAGAAAGAAAAAGTTATCTTAGAAATGAGATAATTCGGCGGCAAGACGAAGATCCTTTCATAAAAGAAGAACTTCAAAGAATCGAGGAAGGAACACCTTCCGTATTTCATGTAGGCGAACATAACTCATTATGGTTCAACAAGATGCTTTGTGTACCTCATATTCCAGAGATCAAGAAGCTGATACTTTGGGAGGCACATGAGACACCGTACTCTATTCACCCTGGGAGTACCAAGATGTACATGGATCTCAGAGACATATTTTGGTGGAACAATATAAAGCGAGATATTGCCAAGTATGTTTCTGAATGCCACACATATCAGAGAGTAAAGGTTGAACATCAAAGTCCATCATGACCACTACAACCCTTGGAGATTCCGGAATGGAAGTGGGAGGAGATTGGCATGGATTTCATTACTGGTCTACCCATGACTAAAACCCAAAAGGATATGATCTGGGTCATTGTGGATATATTGACCAAAAGTGCACATTTTCTAGCAGTCAATCAGAAGGATAACGCCGAGAAGCTGGTGAATATTTATGTCAAAGAGATAATTAGTAAACATGGTATACCGAAGAGAATAGTTTCAGATCGAGGATCTGTGTTTACTTCAGAATTTTGGAAGAAGATACATAAAGCTTTGGGATCTCAACTAGATTTCAGTACTTCTTATCATCCTCATACCGGAGGGCAAACTGAAAGAACTAATCAGATTCTGGAAGACATGCTTCTTGCATGTGTTCTTGATTTTGGTGGATCATGGGATGAACATCTACCATTAGCAGAATTCTCATACAACAGTAGTTACCAAAGCAGTTTGAAAGCTGCACCCTTTGAAGTACTGTATGGACGAAAGTGTAGATCACCAATTTGTTGGTTTGAGACTGGAGGCAAGTATGAGTTTGAACCAGATTACGTCAAGGATCAACAACATATTGTTGATGTTATCAGAGACCGTATGAAAATAGCTCAAAGTCATCAAAAACCTTATCCAGATCATAAAAGAAGGACATGGGAACCAGAAATTGGGGATATGGTCTATCTCCGAGTTAGTCCGATGAAAGGGCTTATGAGGTTCGGATTGAAGGAAAATTTAAGTCCTCGATATATAGGACCTTACAAGATTCTGGCACAGAACATGAATGTAGCTTATACTCTACAGCAACCCGAGAGATTGAAGCAAGTTCATAACGTTTTCCACGTATCCCAACTCCGAAAGTGTTTGAAAGAGCCGGAAGATTCGGTTAATCAGGACAAGTTAGAACTGGAATCAGGCCTCACATATGTGGAGGAACCGGAAAAGATTTTAGAAGAAGACTGGAAGAGACTCCGAAACCGAGCAATAAAGTACGGTAAAGTACAGTGGAAACATCATCCTGAACGTGAGGCTACCTGGAGAAGGAAGAGGAATTGCGACAAAACTACCCCGAGCTTTTCAGGTATTATTGTTACAACTTCGGGACGAAGTTCTCGTTAAGGAGGGAAGACTGTCCCAGCGTTTAGGAACTCACGGGGGGAAGAATATTAATGTGTGCATCTGCATGCATGTGTTTGCAAAACCTGAATAATTTTTTCGCAAAATTAAAACCATGGAGTGAATGAGGTTCCATCAAGTAACCGAATCTTAGGTAGAGGTTGGTACTGGAAGTTGATGGAATTTTGACATGACCTCTAGGTTATATTTGAATTTGGGATACAAAAGTTTGAATTATTTAAATTTGAAAATATCTCCTCACTGGCAAGCAGGCACACAACACACTCACGTACAAGCACACAGCACACTCATGTACAAGCTTTTGTGCTGTCAAAACCACAACTGTGGTATAAAATCAACAACAGCCGCAAGAGAGGGGGCACACACGTCACTTTCCCCTAATATTGTTCGGGTTGCAAAAGCAACCAAGAACATGAGAAGCACATCCACCAAATCATCCACTCCACCAAATACTGGAGCATCTGATTGCAAGCCTGCAATAAAGAATACAAGGCCAAGGTACCAGGAAACAGCAGGAGATAATCAGGAAATCCACAAGAACCAAAATCCACCAACCCTTTTGATCATCACCTAAGGTTAATATCTTGGTACCCTCTAAGCCATTCAGTGGCTAGTTGCACTCAAGATTTGTTAGGGTTTTAGTACCCTCAGAGAAGCATAGTAATGCTATGCTATATCTCATCATTGGGGATAGATCTATCAAGTTAAGCATTTGTTCTTATTAGAAATAGGCCTCATGCTATGCATCATAGGCTTAGGGGCAAAGGAAACAAGTGCAAGCATATGTTCTTAATTAATACACTTCAAAGAAGTAAAAGAAATCATGTGTATTAATCTGTTCTTATTATTTGATGCAAAGAAGCATCAGATCAGCAAGGTATAGATTCTTTAGCAAAATAACCCTGAAGTAAATCATTAGCTAAGGAGCTACTGTATCATGTCACACACACATGGTTTCTGGGCACCTGATCTAAAATCTGATACCTCAACACAACCATACGGGAACATGCTAGTAGTAAAAGGAAATCTTAGGTTGATGACATATTCTCTGAATAAACATTCAGATTAATACCTATCAACAAACCAGCACACCCATAGAAAGTTGGAAGCCACATATCCTATTAGGATGTAACATCCCAAGTATGAAAATGTCCCTTAGAATGTTTGATTTCTTGTTTAATTAAAGTATTGCATCATGTCATCATATTGCTTTTATGTGTGGACTCTCAAAATTCAACTAAATTCAAATCACTTATGTTTTCACACTTGGTCTGTTACAACCTTTTCAAATAAAATAATCTAATCTAATAAGTTATTTTTTTTCCATAAATTTGAATTTGCAACAATTAATTTGGTGGAATTTCAAACCTTTTCAATTATCGCAAAATTCACTCAAATTCATTCGAATTTCAAATAGTAACAAAAATTTGAGATTTTGAAAAAACAAATTTTGTGCAGCTGGGCATTTTGAATTCCCAATGCATAGGAAATTATTTCATGATTTTCTGACTTGAAAATCTACCTCAAATTCCTTTTCTAATTTCCTTTTTACAAAAAAAAAGGAGAGCGAAAATAAAAATAAAAGCAAACACCAAAGGGAGAGAGAGCACCAGCAGCCCAACCCACTTCCCCTCAGCCCAACACCTCCCTCAGCCCGGTACCTCTTCAGATCGTCTTCCACCTTCGTACGGACGAACATCCAGGCTACCCACGTATACATGGAGGAGCAGGCAACGGTGATCATCCCCTACACCTCCCCTATAAACCTAACCCTAGCCCTAGGGTTTCCCCCTCCTTCTCTTTCCCCTCCTTCTTCCCTCTCCCCGCCGTTCTCTCCCTTCCCTCTGCTATCTTTCCTCTCTGCTAAAGTTTTCTCTGTTACTGAACCACAACCGAGCTCCCTAGTCCCTCCGGCGATCACCGGCGTCGGGGCCCTCCGGCCGCGGTGAGGGCGGGAATGGAAAGCCCTCACCGCGGGCTCCCTTCTCCCCCCTCGGTTTGGACGGGGATGGCCGGAGCCGCCGCCGCCGTCCGCTCCAAGCCGGCGACCGCCTCCCTGCTCCAACCCGTCCGCCTCCTGCTGTCCGCCACCAGGTGAGCACCCCACCACCTCGACTTCCTCTCGCCTCCCTCCTCCTCCCTCTTGCACCGCACCTCCCCCACGCAGCACGCCCCCACGGCGCTCCCTCCGGCGAGCCACGGCCACCCCGCTTCCTGGATCGCTGCCTGGAGTTGCAGCGAACTGCACGTACAGATTCAGTTAACGTGCAAACATTCAGAAAATCGCGCACAACCACACCTCTTACCCCCCACTGCCCCTCTCCTATCACCATCCGAGCATCCACCCCATTGGTTAGCACCCAGCGCACCCAGGCAGAGGTGCTGGGTTCGATTCCCCCTCACCACATCTTTTTATTCGCTGATTTTTTCTTTTTCTGCCCGCAGTTCAGAAAGACAGATCTGATCAATTACTTCTAAATTCCATATAAAATTGAATATGACTCCAATTTGAATGATTCAAAATCCTGTGGTTTCATAATTTTGTGCTCCTTCTAGTAATGTCAAGTTTGCAACATGTTTCTGTAACAATTTTTGCACTAAATAATTAATTACTGAAAATGCAATAAAATTTGGAAACTTTGGAATTTCATAACTTTAGTTCTACTCATCCAAATTAAGCAAACTTGGGCTCTAAAAATTTGTCTTAAGAAACTCTACACATTGGTATTTTATTTGGACACAATTTAATTAATTGTGAGCATGTTTCCCTCTGTTTACTAAAAATGGCAGAACAAGAATGATTATAAAAACTTGCATAATAAATTCAATAATCACCCAAAAATTATGTTTGATAGCCCAAAATGTTAAATGAAACCTTTGCTACATGTTTTCAACCTTTTCAATGCAATTTGTTACTGTTTTGAATATTTTAAATTGTTGAAATATTTGAATTCTTGTTTAATTCACTTAAACTTGCAAAAATCATAACTTGTTCATAAAAATTCCAAATTCCACAAACTAAATATGTTTTCCAATCAACTTTTCATGTACTTTCCAAATATCAATTTTGTTTACTGTTTTGAATAATTTAAATTGTTGAAAACAACTGTTTCTCATTTAATGCATTTAAAATTGCCAAAATAATAACTTGCTCATTTTAAATCCAATTTCCACAAATAAGATATGTTTTCAAACCATAAAAGTATAATATTTTCAAATATGAATTTGGTTTAATGTTTTGAACAAATAAAAATTCAAATAAGTTCATGTTTGAATTAAATTCATTTAATTCTTGCTTAAACTTGTTTAATTCATAAATAATTTATTTGAAATCCTTTTTCAACAAGTGAAACATGTATTCCACCTAAAATTGTGTGTTCTTATCAAATATGAACTTTGTTATCTATTTTGAACAATTAAACTTGATGAAAACAACAGATGTTTGTGTGACACCTTTAAGGAACCAAAATTTCCTAACTTAATGAATGAATTTCCAAACTTGGTAAACCTTATTTCCATTTGGTTCTATTGTTGTAATTTTTCTGTTTTCCTCATCCATGCATCATGCTAATCAACTTTCACATGATGATTAGTTGTAGAACAATTAATTCAACCATAATTCATGGGCTTTCCATATGTAATCCAATTGCATATGGGTCCATTTAATCATGTTGCTATCTTGTCAACTAGTTTATTTCTATGCATCAAATAAATTGACATGCATCATCCCATGTTTGTGCACTATGCCATGTTATTGATTGTTTCTCTCTGCGTTGTTTGTTTGCTTCTTCTCGGATACACGACGACGTTGAGACCGACGATCCTTACGACACCCCTTCTAAGGAGTTAACTCAGTACCAGGCTGCTGAGTTTGCAGGCAAGTTATCGCTCACATGAACCATCATGTTCCTTTCAACATTGGTTACCGATACTTTCCGTTGTCTATTCTGCTAGCCCTATGATTAGTTGCTTCTGTTACGAACCTATCACATGTATCCTTTAACCCTGATATTGCCTCACCTCCACTCCCATAACCCTGTTGTTTGAGCCCGTGTCTTACTAGCATGCTTAGGGTTGTTTTGCTCGAGTATGTTACCCGTTACTTTCTGTAATTATTTCATTATGTTCTGGGGCTCGATGTTAAACAACAACCTGTTAATTTTGGGTTAGGGTTAGGGTTAGGGTTTTGGAGCCGGCTGGTGTCGAAACTAGGAAAAGGGTCTTGTCTACTGATCCATGATGAGCGTGCTCACCGCATCCTGGTGGTAGTATGGGACCCCCCTCGACTTAGACCTGATCTGCAACTTGTCCGAAGAGCCACACTTAGTTCGGGTGTTCCATTTGCTCCTTTGCATAATGGGTTGGCCCCCCCTTGGTTACTGGTGATGATGATGATGCATATAGGGCGAGGCCTGTGGTGCCGGGGGGTGTGGTCTTCACCCTTGCGCTTAGCGTACTGGCCGGGACCTTATAGCTCCGTGGCTCCTAGGATGGGTTGTAGAGATGGTTTGGGTCGTGTCAAGCCAACCTGAGTTTTAGTTGGTGGCTTGAGTGTGTACGGGTACTGGAGCACACCCTGCAGGGATAAATCTTCTCGAGAAGCCGTGTTTTCCGCGGTTATGGATTACTTGGTGAAAGTACTGGCTAACAAGTACTCAGACAACTTACACCTAATGATAATAACTTCACTAGTAATCGTCTTATTGACACAATAACTTGAACCATCATTAATCCAACTGTGTGAGTTATCCTCGGATTGCTTCTTTGGATAAGGGGCGAGATCCAGGATGGGTTTGTTTGGAGTTAGCTATAGTTGGTTACGATACGCTATCTTTTCCCTTTTCTGATAGCCGGAAGTTGTAGCATGTTTCTGTAGTTGGTTAGAGCAGCCAGTTGCAGCATCTTCTTTTATCCCCTTCTCTTCCGTTGAACCCAAAGCATCTGTGCTTGGTGTTGACGGGTTACACTTTGGTGAACTGTGAGTCTTGCTTGCCAGTACGTTTATGTACTGACCCCTTTGGGGCTGTGGTTTCCGCAGACGACGTTTCTGAGGATCTACGTGGTGGCTACTACGTGGAGTATGACGAGGCTGCTGACGAGTAGATAGCGGACCCGGGCAGGATCCGAGACTTCGTGGATGGGCTCCGTCTGTTCGTTTCCGGCCTCTTAGGCCTATTTGGTTCTTGTCTGTACTCAGACATGTTGAATGCTTCCGCTGTGATGTAATGATGATATGTTGGGACATGTGTCCTCTGAATGATTGTATTTGCTATCTCTGCTCTAATGAGAGCCATTTGCAATTTATTTCAATCTTTTGTGTCGTAGAGATCTTTTGTGATATCACTTGTTCAAACGCCGTTGACGTATCATGTGTGTATGTTTTGAAGTACGTCAACGGAAGTATCCTGATTTCTATGGGATAGTTTACGTCGACGCTGAACAGATAGGGGTTGGTTGTCACACATACGTGTGTTGGCCTACTCGTAAGAGGACGCGGGTGCCGGTAAGCCCCGTAATCCAATCTACTACTGTTCAACGGAACGGCGAGTATCCTTTAGAAGTCCGGGTGCGACATAGGATCTGTTCATCAGATACCAAACAAAAAGGATTCATCATAGGGAGTAACCAAAGGGAACCATTTCACAGAAATTTCACTGGTAATAAAATCCCAGACAATTTTCCACTACGAGCACAAGGATGATAACCACCAAAAATTCCACAGTATAGAGCATCAGATAGGTAACCCTAGGAGCATAACAATTCAACAGTTCATCACAGGACATAACAAGAACTCCACATCATCGGTATCAAGAACTCAATGGGGAAAAGCCCCAAAGCCCAATCAATTCATCCACAGGCTCACAGAGGGTTCACAGGGGGCATGGCATGAGCTCTAGCACGACAGCTAGGCTCCAGAGCAAGGGATGAAGAGGAGTCAGAGAGAGAGAAGTGAGGGTACAGAGAGAAGGAGAGAGGAGTACTCACAGGTGGTCACCTTCGTGGCGATCACAGCCAGTTGAGGAAGCGATGAACGGCGACGAGCCGCGGTTGCTCTCCAGGAGGCCGTCCCGGCGGCATCGTCCCCGCAACCGCAACGACCTTGAGGAAGCAGCAGCGTTTGAGCCACCCGGGAGCGCCCTGGATCACCTCGTAGAGCAGGAACCACCAGAGAGGGGTGGAGCATCCTCAACTCTCGAAACCCTAGGGTTAGGGTTTGGTTGTTCCCGAGAGGCACAGAGGGAGGAAAACAGATCGAGGTGGAGGAGAGGGTAGAGGGCGAGATGGCGCGTCGAGTGCGCTCGGCCACGGTGGCAGATTCAGCCGGAGGGCGCCGGAAGAATTCGCCGGAGGCGACGGCAACGCCGTCGCCCGTGAATCGCCACGAGCGAGGAGAGGATGAGAGGAAGGAGTAGCGCACAGGTGCGTGTGCGGGTTGGTCTGGTCGAGTCAGACCACTGGGTAGGGTTCAACCCGAATGTGGTTGACCCACCTGTCAGCCGCGAGGCATAATGGTCATTTGACCAAATTCTTTAATAAAAGAGTTGTTAAAATTAAGGAAATAATTATATAATACTTATAATCTTAAATTTATGAATTTAAAATAATATTTGAATAATAAAACCTTGATAAGAAAATTTAGAAGAATTCAAGTTTGTTTAAACAAAAGAAAATAGATTTTCTCAATCTTATTTAATTTAAATATTTCAAAATACTTCATAATAAATGTTTTCTCTGAAAAAATTACTTAAACAATAAAATAAATAATAATAATATAAATAATAATATAATAAATAAATTATCTTTTATAAATAGTAAATTCACCAACAATTGATTACCACACAAGGCTTAGTAAACCAAACAATTATTTAGTAGAAAAATGCATACATATCATTATTATGCATAATAGCATCATTTGCTTCTTTAAACATTGTCTTTACCAGACAATGATGGTGTTTTGTAGAACAAGGAAGTCAGGATCTGTTCCAAGCATCAGACTTCAGTACCTATCCATATCGAGGCAAGTTCATTACTTGCTCATGTCCTTTGAATTATTTCATAACAACTATTTTTAAAAACCCTATCGTAATACCACCTACGCTCAAAAGAATGCATGATCCTATTTTTATAATAATATGACTAATTGAATGACTACCCGAGTGGTAGTGTTCTGTTTGGTGGGCGGATGGAACAATGGTAAGATGAATAGGTCTAAGGAAGGTTCCATCTGCACAGGAAAGTATTACCTAGGAGTTAACAACCAATGCCGTCAGAACTCGATGCGCCGTAGATATCGCGTTGACCATGAGTCTTCTATGGGGGGGGAGGGTAAGTCAGCTGTGATCTTTTCTCGTTCGCATGTTAACGGGCTGCCAGAGACGTACGCTGTAGGTATTGCGAGACTACATGCACATGGATGGGATCCCTTAATTCCTATGTACTCTGCGGGTCTATGATGGTCTGCCAGGGGCGCGTAGATATCCATCGTGAGGGGTGGAATCAGGCGTTCAACCTGCTGGCAGAAACGGGTGGGCATGCGTTGTGCGGAGAAGCACGGTTTGGCTTGGACCAACAACCGGGCCCCACACCTGAGTGGGAGTAGACAGGATCACACGCCTGGTTGTGCAACATGGTCTTGGTCGCCCATGGGTAAAGTAACGCACCTCTGCAGAGTGTAAAATGATGTGGCATGTTACCCCTTGTTCTGGGACGGAACTGCGAACGCTACAGGAAAGGCAACTCCATGAAGTTCTAGTCCTGTGATGGTCTGACGGGTATAGTTTTCAGTATTAAAAGCAACCTCTTGAAGAAAGATTGACAAAACCTTGCATCTGTCTAGAATCTTTAGAGTCGAGGACTGTAGCTAGTGCATCCATTACTTCCATACTTAATGAACTTGTTGAGTAACGCTCGTTACTCATTCAATCCCGTTTGACCCCCTGCTTAGGCTATGAAAACTTAGAGGAAGCATCCTTCAATATCCTCGGAGGCCAAGAAGACATCTTCAACGAGGAGCCGGACCTCTCCGGAGGAGTGGAAGGAGTCGATTACACCATTCAGTACAGAGTTGACCCCGAGGGGGCTGAGTCAGACTAGGTTTAGCTTAGTCTGAAATAACTACTTATCACGGTCGAATCGAGCAGCCATGGACTCTCTTGATGGCCGTTGAGTTCCCGTGTTAGCACCTACTTTACTTTCAGTTGTCGTTCTAACTTCAATAATGGGATGATCTCATCCTGAGCTCATCCTCTTGTCAGTACATTTTGTTTTGTAATATATTTGTTGTATGACAATCAGTCCCGCAATGTTTCTGCTGTACCACCCTGAGGGATGTAATATTTGCGGAACGGTGTTCTGTGAGTGTTATATCAATGACTGGCGTACTACAACATGCAGTGGTATGCCGGGTCACCACAATAGCCATCTCCCTCGATGCACTATCTATCACATTATGTGATAATCCCTTCGTAAAGGAATATGCCAGGTTTTTGTCAGTTTGAATATACGTAACAATAGTTACTCCGGAGTTTCTCAATTTCCTGACAGATTTCAAACGTCTTTTGACATGTATTGATGACTTCACGTTATCCTTAGAACTGGTCACCTTGGCAATCACCGTTTGATTGTCACAGTTCATGAGGATAGCCGGTAATGGTTTCTCAACCACCCGCCAGTCCACCAAGAGCTCACGCAGCCATTCTGCCTCAACAGTGGTTGTATCTAAAGCAGTAAGTTCTGCTTCCATTGTTGACCTCGTCAATATGGTCTGTTTACAAGACCTCCATGACACTGCGTCACCTCCAAGAAGAAATGCATATCCACTTGTGGTATATACATCTGAAATCCAGTTGGAGTCACTATATCCCTCAAGCACAGAAAGGTGCCCTGAATAATGAATCCCATTGCTCATAGTACCATTCAGATAGCGCATGACCCTTTCAAGTGCATGTCAATGATCATTACCCGGTTTTGACATGAACCTGCTCAATTTGCTCACAGCAAAAGAGATGTCAGACCTCGTCGCGCTCGCAAGGTACATGAGTGAACCGATTATTTAACAGTATCTCAATTGGTCTATCGCAATCCTCTTGTTCTTTCGAAGTGTCACACTCGGATCATAAGGTTTGGAGAGGGCTTGCTATCAATAAAGCCGAAGCGGCTCAAGACCTTCTCAACATAGTGTGATTAAGTCAATGTAATCCCACTCTCATCCTTAATAAGCTTAATGTTCAGAATTACATAAGCTTCTCCCAGATCTTTTATATCAAAGCACTTTGATAGAAAAGACTTGACCTCATTTATCACAATTATGCTTGTACCTAAAATCATTATGTCGTCAACATGCAAGCATAATATAAGTCTATGGCCCCCACCATGGCGATAGTGCACGCCCCTGTCAGCCTCATTAATGACAAAACCCGCAGAAGTTAAAGTTTTGTCGAACTTCTCATGCCATTGCTTAGGTGCTTGTTTCAATCCATACAAAGATTAACAATTTGCACACCTTTCTCTTTTCACCTTTTAGCACAAACCAATCAGGCTGATCCATATAGATTTCCTCTTCCAACTCTCCGTTAAGGAAAGTTGTATTTACGTCCATTTGATGAACGATCAGACCATAAGAGGAAGCCAGGGAAAGTAGTACACGAATAGTAATCAGTCTAGCAACAGGTGAATAGGTGTCAAAGTAAGCTTCGCCTTCTTGCTGGGTGTAGCCCTTTGTAACACCTGGGGTGTTACACTAAGTTAGATAGTTGGTTGCTTTTCTTTTTCTTTTTGCATCACATGCATCATATTGCATTGCACCATGTTTGCATCACAACTGAAAAATTCAAAACAATTTAAACCTTTACACATGTCTAAAAATTTCAATTGAAAGTTGCAACTCAAATTGTTTTCAATAAGTTGAAGTTGAATCTATTTAAATTTCCTGCTAAATAAAATTTTCCTTTTGTTAAAAACCCTAATTGCAATTCAAATTTCAAATCATTTCCTTCTTATTTGACATGATCAAATTGTGGTTTAAACATTAAAATTCTTGCCAACTATTAAATTCAATAATGTTTGCAAAATTGCTTGAGCTTATTAAATAGAATTTGTTTATTTCCAAAATTCCCAAATCAAACCTTATTTGAAATTCAACTAACCACTTAAAATCAAACTAATATTTCAAATTTTGAAATCAATAACTAACCTTGCTTTTAATTACTGTTTTGCAATTAATAAAAATTATACATAAATAAACACCCCAAAAATCTTTTCTTATCCCTCTCTCTCCTTCATCCCTTACAAAAAAAAAAGAGGAGACAAAGGAAAAATAAATAAGAGAGAGGGGTGAGCTGAGGGAGGCAGCCCACTCTAGCCAGCCCACCACTCAAGCCCACCCCACGTCGTCTCCTACCTCGACGTCATCTTCTGTACGACTCCCTCCCCACCGATGATCTTCTCCTCCCCCTCTAAGATTGCTGCCGTAAGAGCTCTACTCCCCACCATAAAGCTGGCCTCCCCCCCTCTGCCTAGCCTAACCCTAGTCCCCTCGCCCTAGCGCCGCCACTTCTCCTCTCTCCCCCCCCCCCCGATTCCTTCTGTTCTGAAACCCAAGCAGTAAACCACCCCACTGCCTCCTCATCGCGGTGACGCCACGGTCACCTCGAGTTTCCTCCGGTGTCGGGAATGGAACGAGGACAACTTCCTCGCCAAGTTTGCCGAAGAGTACATCGCCAGGTACCCCCCCCGATTCGTCGCTTTCTTCCTCTGATCGTCGTCCGTTTCCGGTGGTTCGTGTTCGTCAGAACCCCATCGTGCAGCAGCCGTACTTGTCCGTTTTGGCTCGAGGTGCATCAGCGATCTTGCGGCATCATAGTGGTAGGATTCGTCGTGGTCCTGCAGTGGAACCTGGGATCGATCCCCTCACGCGCATCGATCCCTCCTTTCTTCTTATTTTCTGTTCTGTCGCGTTTGCAGATGAAGCCTGTAACTTTGTTCCGTCTGAAAATTCAGTTAAACACCCGTGCAATGCCTTTTCTTCAGACAGTAGCAGGTACCAACACGAACGAGTCACCACCGCACTGGTAGCACCCGCCGCGCGCAGCCGTGAGGGGGTGGGTTCGATCCCCCCTCGCGCGACCTTTTTCGTGGATTTAACCGCGGTGGCCTAGGCCCACAGGTCATGGACCGTAAGTGCCACCTCAGTCCGCACCCGCGCCCCGTGGCGCCTGCGTGGCCCCCTGGCCCGCCTGTCATCGACTGGGGGCGGCTGTGGATCTGCGCCAGATCCAGATCTGGTGGCAGATTCGCAGAAGGACCCCTGGCCTTCCAGTTTTTGCAACAAAGCCCCTGTCCCACTGTTTTTCCTCACAGCACAGCCCCTGCCTTTTACAAATTGAACCTAAAATTTCAAATGGCTACAACTTTTAATTTATAAATCCAAATAATACAAACCTTATATGTATTCCACTCCAAATTCCTTGTACTTTCTAAATATGCATTTTGTGCACTGTTTTGAACATTCCAAATCAATTCAAAAATTCAAATACAAATAACTCTTATGAATTTGACTAAATTCATAACAAATTCAATCTTATTTCAAATGAGACATACAAAATATGTTTTTCACTTAAAATGAAACCACCTTTCTGTTTATCAACTTTGTTTTGCAATTTGGGCAATTAAAATTAATGTTATTTAATAACCCTTAAAAATGACAAACTAAATGGCATAATTAATAACTTTCAAATGGTTGCTCCAAATTAAATACTCAAAACATGAAATGCATCCAAAATCAAATGCCACACTTGAATATCAACTTTGTTTTCTGGTTTGCAACAATTAATTTGAATAATCGTTTCACCTCTTATTTAATGCAATTAAATTGGTAATATGCTCAACCAAATCATTTTTAAAAGTGTTCTCAACCAATAAAATATGTTTTTCAATCAGTTTCATGTCCTTAACATGTTCATGCCATCCATATCTCTGTTTGCATCTTATCTTGTGCATTTTAGGTTTTGTTATGCATGTTCATCTATATGACAACATATGGAATGTGTGGGCTAATTAATTCCAGCTGTTGCCCCATTCCATTTAAATTGCCTAACTCATCTACCTTATTGTTTTCCATGCTAAACAACATTTAACTTGATGGTTAGATAAACAACTTGAACCAATCTCTATTTCTCCGGACTCCGGTGCCGATTAAATTGCTTAAGTGGTTTCCCCTGTTGCATCTTGCCATGCCATGCATATAAAATAGGATCATGCTGGATCTTTTGCCGTAGTAGTAATTGTTGCATCCGGTGTTTGTTCGAGGTTCGTTGCTTCTTCGCGGATAGGACGTTGAGATGATGTGAGCAACGACAAGTTCTCCGGATGTACCTCTACTTGCTGGATTCCAGGCAAGTATACTCACTTGCTGCCAAATGGCTGTCTTTCATCACTTGTTACCGATTCTTTCCATTGTTCTTAGAGGCAATGGCTTCTATACCATCGACAAACTCGTCAATGGCTTTTTTACCATCCAACAAAACTGCAGTGCTCATATACCAAACACAAACACTTTGTAGTGCTTATATACCACTAGCTGCTAGTCTAGCTCTGGTAAGAGACCAAAATGACTATCCTGCCCTCAACAGAAAATAAGCAACAATTGCAAAACATGTCCAGAAAAAATTGACATAATTTCTCCCATATTTTCAGCATTCCAGCATTCTAGCAAAAACAGTGACAATATCTAAAAATTTCAGCATATTTCCAGCAGCATATTAATACTCAAGAAAATTGACATAATCCAATGAGAAGAGATTTAGAGGGAGCAGCGACGAGAATCTACGGCGCCGGCGGGGGTTTAGGGAGCGGCGGCAGGGGCTGTAGTAGCGCCGATGGTGGTTCCACCATTGGGGCTCGCTGGAGGGAGGTTGTCCCGTGTGTGCGTGCATGAGAATTGGGCATGGTCTCGTGCGTGGAGATGGGGATGGTCAGAAGTGTGTGCGTGAGTTGATTTTTTTTTCTTTTCGTTTTCTTTTTTCCTTCCTAACGTGAGGGTAAGACTGGAAATTTAGAATAGACCAACCAGAAAACGGAATCTTATTAAAGGCAATGGCAAATGAGCACTAGAATTTGTTTGTATTTGGTACTTGAGCACTAGAGCTTTGTTGGATGGCGAATGAGCCATTGAGGAGTTTGTCAATGGTATAAAAGCAATTTTCTCTTGTTCTTATTCTACCCTGTTGTTACGATGCTTGTGTCTCGATCCTATTATATATTTACCTTGCAGCCATGATATAGCCTTTCCTTCCACTTCCTATTAACTGTTGCTTGTTTACCCTGTTGGCCCTCGTGTCGTAGTTGCATGCTTAGACTTGTTGGTGCTCGAGTCTTGTTATCCTTTGTCGTATCACCTGTTTAGTTGATAGTTAGGTTTCAATTCAATCAACAACTTGTTAATGTTTTGGGTAATAATAATTTGATGTTAAGGCACCGGCAGGAGGCCCGACGTGGTTTTGAAGCCAGCTAGTGTCGACCCTAATTAGGAAAAGAGTCTTGTCTACTGATCCATGATGAGCGTGCTCACCGCATCCGGGTGGTGGTATGGAACCCCCCTCGACTTGGATCTGATCTGCAGCTTGTCCGAAGAGCCACACTTAGTTCGGGTGTTCCATTTGCTCCTTGCATAATGGGTGGATCCCCCATGGTTACTTATGATGATGATGTTGATGCATATAGGGCGAGGCCTGTGGTGCCGGGGGGTGTGGTTTTCACCCTTGCGCTTAGGTTAGGTCGGACTGGCCGGGACCTTATAGCTCCGTGGCTCCGAGGATGGGTTGTAGAGATGGTTTGAGTCGTGTCGAGCCAACCTGAGTTTTAGTTGGTGGCTTGAGTGTGTACGGGTACTGGAGCACACCCTGCAGGGATAAATCTTCTCGAGAAGCCGTGTTTTCCGCGGTTATGGATTACTTGGTGAAAGTACTGGCTAACAAGTACTCAGACAACTTACACCTAATTAACAATAACTTGACTAGTAATAGGCATATTGTCACAATAACCTGATGTCACCCTAATCAACAGTGTGAGTTTCCTTGGGTTGCTTCCTTAGAAGGGGGTGACATTGGATGGGTATTGTTTGGTGAGTAGTTGTAGTTGGTTCCGATACGCTATCTTATCCCCCTCTTTTAGCCGGATGTTGTATCGAGTCTCTGTAGTTAGTTAGTGCAGCCCGCTGCCGCTTCTTTGCAATAATCCCTTCCTTTCCGTTGTACCCAAAGTATTTGTATCTTGTGATGACTGGTTATGCCGGTATCTTGTGAGTATGGTTTATCCACTTGCCAGTACTTAACCGTACTGACCCACGAATTCATTTTCGTGGCTGCATATTCAACATTGCAGTCAACAGGTTTGAAGTCTGACGACGTTAGCTTGGGAATCCCTCCGGCTTGGCCTGGGCAGGGATTGGACGCTCTCGGTTCTCTTCCGGACTCTTAGTCCAATTTGTATCTTGTCCGTAGCCGGACACTATGTTGTTTCTTCCGCTGTTATTTGGATCTTTGTATTGTATCAGTTGTATCCCTGACTCGTTTGAGTCCTCTTGTATATATATTTTCTGTTGTTGTTGTGGATTATTCGTGAACTGTTGTAATGTTATCACAAGTGGCAACCTGGAATCGGTTATTATGTGGATTTTGGCGGGAATGCTGAAATCTGCATAGTGCCCGATCTCGGGGCGTCACACCCTTGGCTACAAGCCTTACCTTGTACTTCTCAATAGTACCATCAGGCCTTAGCTTCTTCTTGAACACCCACTTGCAGCCCATTGGCTTACAACCATAAGGTCGTTCAGACAACTCCCACGTCCCATTAGAAAGAATGGAGTTCATCTCGTTATGGACAGCTTCTTTGCAGTCATCTGCATCTGGAGATGCAAACACCTCTGCAATAGACGTAGGAGTATTGTCCACAAGGTACACAATGAAGTCATCACCAAAAGATTTTTCAATCCTCTGTCTCTTACTCCGTTTAGGAGCTTCATTGTCATCTTTCTCAAGGACTTGGCTCAGCATGTGGTTGTTCAAGATAATCACTTGATGTACTAGATTCAGGAATTAATTTAGAAGAAAATTCAGCAAATCTATGCATATCTTCATAGGAAACATATTCTAAAAAAAATGTTGCATCACGAGATTCCATAATAGTATCAACATGCATATCACATACCTCGGATTTAACCACTAGAAATCTATGACCAATGCTACGCTGAGCATAGCCCAGAAAGATACAATCCACTGTTTTTGGTCCGAGTTTGCGTTTCTTTGGAATTGGAACATTGACTTTCGCCAAACATCCCCAAGTACACAAATAAGAAAGTGATGGTTTTCTCCCAACTCACTCCTCATAAGGGGTTTTCTCTTTATTCTTGTTAGGAACTTTATTGAGGACATGACACGAAGTCAACAAAGCCTCCCCCACCATGCCTTAGATAAACCAGCAGTGTCCAACATGGCATTCACCAAGTCGGCCAGCGTGCGGTTTTTCCTCTCAGCAATTTTGTTTGATTGGGGACAGTAGGGAGGCGTCCTCTCGTGAATAGTACCGTGTTCCTCACATAATTCGTCAAATACTTTCGAGAACTACTCTCCACCATGATCCGACCTAAAACGTTTGATCTTTCTCTCTAATTTATTTTCAAGCCTTATAGATTTTAAAGTAGTCTAAAGCCTCATCTTTAGTTTGAAACAAATAAACATAGCAAAATCTAGTAGCACCATCAATGAGCGTCATCAAAATCTCTTTCCACCTTTTGTCAACACACCATTCATCTCACATAGATCAGAATGTATGAGTTCTAGAGGTGCTAAGTGTCTCTCCTCGTCTGCCGTGTGAGGCTTCCGAGGTTGCTTAGGTTGCACACAACTATGGCACTTAGAACCTTTGGCAGTGGTGAAATTCGTAATTAAACTTAAACTGGATAGCCGAGACTGTAAAACAAAATTAACATGACATACACGAGAGTGCCAAACACTAGCATCTGAATCAACATTGTCACAAATATGGTTCAGTGACTTATTGCAAAATTCGGAAAGCGAAAAGCGGAACAAGCCTCCGCACTCATAGCCTTTACCAATAAATTGTCCAAATCTCGACACTAGTACTTTATTGGACTCAAATACTACTTTAAACTCATCTCTACATAGAAGAGAACCGCTAACGAGATACTTGTTCATAGTAGGGACATGATGCACGTTCCTCAGCTGCACAATCTTCCCCGAAGTAAACTTCAGATCTACCGTGCCAACACCACGTACAGTAGCATGTGACCCATTCCCTATTAGGACAGAGGAATCCCGAGCGACTTGATAAGAAGAGAACATAGAGATGTCAGCACACACATGAACATTAAGACCCGTATCAATATACCAACATGGAGACTGAAAAACTGAAAGTACCATCAGAAAATTACCGTACCGATCAGTGTTGCTAGCGGTCACAACATTGACATTCTTGAAGCCTTTCTTCCCTTTCTTGTCTGCATGGCCTGGGCAGTCAACAGAAAAGTGCCCGAGCGCTCCACATGTATAGAACTCGAGCCCAGCTTTGTTCGGCATCTTCTTCTTCTTATTCTTAAAGGAAGTAGTATTGACAGAGACGTTGAAATGGGGATTATGATTCCCTTTGTTCTTGCTGTTGTTCTTGACATGATGATTTTTCTGCACCATATTGGTGCTAGACTGCAAATCACCACCTCTCTCAGTTGTCTTCTTTGCCCGAGCTTTCTCCTCAACATCAAGAGACGCTATCAGGTTTTCAACCGATATCTCTTGTCTCTTATGTTTGAGAGATGTGGCGAAATTCCTCCATGAAGAAGGCAGCTTTGCAATAATGCATCCAGCCACAAACTTATCAGGAATCACACACTTGAGCAGATCAAGGTCCTTCGCAATGCACTCTATCTCATGAGCTTGTTCGACTACAGAACGGTTATTCACCATCTTGTTGTCGTTAAAGCTCTCCATGATATACAGCTCACTGCCAGCATCATACACACCAAATTTAGTATTCAGTGCATCCCAGAGCTCCTTAGCGTCTTCGATGTGCATATACACATCGCAAAGACGTCCCTCCAGGACACCCAGAACACAGCTCTGAAATTATTATTGCCTTCCTTGAACTTATTCTGAACATCGTCAGTAGCTCCTTCAAAAAGGCCATTCATAATTATGTCCCACACTTTCATGGACCGGAGCCACAGTTGGCTTCTCAGTTGCCATCTCTTAAAGGTGGTACCATTGAATCTTTCCAGTCTCATTGAATCACTTAAATTGGCCGTACACGGTTCAGGAAATTGGCTACAATTAGGTTTTTGGATTGTTGAATAATTAGGTATAATTTCCACGATTAATTCCAGAATATAAATCATAACAAAAGCAGTTATTAACATGTGGAACTCGAACATGCTAGATGCAGCAGACAACATGAATAACAGCAGCACGATCTCTCTAAACATGTAAACAGTAGAAATGTTAAACAGACAAATCATGACACAGATTCCGTACCGATCGTTTGTAGAAACAACAACATTGGCGATGACAGGTCGGAGTAGATGACGCTTGAGGCGGAGGTACACAGCACAGCCTGACTTGCTAAGCAGACGAGCCGTCGTGGAAGCAGCGAGGAGTCTCGCGAAACGCTTCCCAAAAACCTAATTCGCCCTCTCCCGTACAAGATCACAAAGGCGTCTGGTTTTGGAGACCTGCTCTCCCGTTCGCCGATGGACACCGGCGCTCGGGATGGAGTAGACTACGGTGGCGGCGCAAGGAACGAGGTGTGGCAAACCTAGATTGGTTTCGGTGTGTGTACAGCTCCCACGACGCGCGTCTTTTATAGTGTGGTTCGGAAAACCCTAGTGTGTGCGGCATGGGAGTCCCACGCCGCACGTACGAGTCGGTTGCAGCACGAGATACGGGAGCGACCCGAACCACCTCAGCTGTGACGCGTCCATCACGACTATGAAATCGGTTTTCCAAAACATCAAAATAAATACAAATATTGCCTCGGCTCTCGGCTCGATTCACAAAACGCGATCACGATCGCGACGTGTCAAGTCGAGACGAGACGAGCGAGCGACGGAGGAGGAGGAGTCGGAACTGTAGTTAATTACGCAGTGAGGGGAAGAGCGGCGTGATCCTTCGTCAGAAACCACCTTCCCCCCTACTGTGAGTTCTCCTTCAGCAGTAATGGCTCTAATTCGTCGAAAAACTGATGTGATAGTCGGAATTCAGGATACAATGATCTCAACAACTTTGGTTGGCGATGCTTCTCTTCAGGTTTCTCATCTCCTTCCACCGCCGCTCCATCCCCCCTACACACCTCCTAAATTACTGTAAACAATTATTCGAAAAACAGTTTCAGGAAGTTCAGTTGTATATTTAAGAGAAGTTCATATTAGCTGTTATGAGAAGTTATGGTTGTTTTGTTACAGTAACCTGTTATGAGAGGTTATGGTTGTGTATTTAAGAGAAGTTTATATTTATGAGAGGTTATGGTTGTTTTGTTACAGTCACCTATATTAAAATGTAAGTTTTAAGATGTTATGTTGTGTATTTTTTAGAAGTTCAGTTTGTCTACTATGGGAGGTTCATTTGTTTGTTATAGTCACCTATGTTTTGGGAAGATTCATCTTATCTGTCTTTTGAGAGGTTTAGCTTATTTGGGAAGTTCAGTTTCACATTCTGTTACTATTGTTTCCCAGGGCTTACCCATTCCGGCATATGCGACAACAAGATTCCGCATTGATAGAGCTGAAACAGAAACTGAGCAATTATACAAACAGGTTGAAGATGAGATATCTAATTGGCCTGACAGTCGACGCAGGGGTTGTGCAAGATCAGACGAAAAACCAGTTATAACAATTGAATACATTGAATTGCATGTTGGTGCGTCAAGTGTGTTAGTCCTTGGGCGTCGTGATACGCAAAATCCTACTGTTCTAGGATGCAGTTCCAACAAATCACAAACGGAAGTTCCAACAATTCACAAACGGAAGTTCATTAATGTTGTAGATGCAGTTCCATTGGGAGAAGAAGCCCCAACTGCTGAGCAAGGATCTGACGATGAGATGTTGTGTTGGTCAGGTGCACCAAAACGTCCCCGCTCTCCAATTGTTTGCACTGAGAAAATGGGGGTTTCTGATCTTGTGTTCCGCGAGCCATGGTGAAGAGTGCAGATGAATAACAGCAAAAGGTCTAAAACAGTGCAAGGTCCGGTTCAAATAAATCCAGACATGTGTGATGCCGCGGGAAACAATACTGAACGTGATAGGGACCGTGCTGTGAGACAGAGTTCTATACAACAACCATCGAAAAAAATGCCTAGAAGCTTGGAAGGTGAAATTCAGAGGGGCGAATCTTTCCAAAAACCACTTCCACATAAAGAAGCGTCTTTGCAATCTAGATCGAACACTGGACAACTTACATGCCGTAAAGGTAAAGAGCTACCCATGGAAAAAAAACCTGGCCAACTGACTCTAGTGGATCCTCTGTGCCACGTACCAGTAGTGACACCACCTGGCCCGATTAAAACTGTGATAGGAGGCAAACGTATAAACATGTAAGTTATCTTATTTATATAGGAAGTTCACCTTGTTTTGGTTTGTGAGGTTTACTGATTGCTTTTTTGCTAAGTTCACCGTGTTGTGTTATATGTGCAGGCACCAGAACTCCCAGTCGAAATAGTACCATCCATCAGACATGAATTTAGTTTGTCTAAGGAGGTGTTCGATTTCCATAACACATACACAAAACACATGGGGTTTGGAATAAAAAAGCGCAAAAGAGCAAAATGACAAGATACCTTCGATGCGTACGAGAGGGTATTTATAAACCATCCGTCGCTGAAAGTGATCGACAGAGAGACAAGACTACCAAGAGATCTGGCTGCAAAGCAATGATAAGATTTAAAGATAGAGATGATGGTACATGTGTCGTGAAGAAGTGGTTCATGCTCACAACCACACACTTCTATTGAGCCCATCGATGATGGTATTCATGCACTCGCACAAAAAGACAGACTCGACGTTGATGGACTTTGTGAAGGATCTGCAGATTAGCAATGTCAAGCATGTTAATATAATAGGGCCGCTGTCTAAAATGCATAATGGTAGAGGCAACCTCCCTTTCCATGACAAAGATATACTCAATATGTAAGTCTGAACTGTTGTTATCACATATTCTTCCGTTAATTTAATTGATTTTTTGGGCCTTTTCACTCTTAGTTGAAACACAAAAAATTAAGTAATGGGGACTATAATTCTGCAGGAAAGCAGCTTTTGCCCGTGAAGAATCTAAGGGCGCAGTTCCAAAGATGTTCAAATTCTTCGAGCGAATGGAACAAAATGAGAACTTTTTTTGTGACGTTCAGGTTGATGAAGAAGACAGAATAAAAAACAGTTTTTGGTTGAATGCAAGTTGCAGGGCGGCATACGCTGATTTTGGCGACGCCATGACGTTTGATACAACATATAAGACCAACAAGCACCATATGCAGCTAGCGGTATTTGTTGGTGTTAATAACCACTTGAAGTCCTGCATTTTTGGCATTGCGCTTATGGGCGATGAGAGTGAAGATTCTTTTATATGGGTGTTTAGCACCTTTTTGCGATGCATGAAAGGCAAGGAACCCATGGTTATTCTGACAGGTTAGTCTTCTCCATTTCAGGAGCTATTCTCTTATGTGTTTTTCGGAAGTTCATCATAGTGATTATAGGAAGTTGACTTATATAAAATTCTGAAGTTCAGTGCAAAAAAGTTTTTTTGACACTGGAGGAATAGCAGGATTTTTTGGCTGGGTTGTTTGGGAAACTTGTTACCTTTCTGTTTTCTTGCAAACTTATCTGTTTTTACTCTCCTTACGCTTTTTTTTCATGCAGATCAGGATCCGTCGATGGCAAAACTAATACCAGCGATATTCAAGCGTGCTCTGCATAAACTCTGCAGGTGGAACATCATGAGAAAGCACAAAATACCTTTGGCTGAACTTTACATATTATTCCCTGACCTGAAGGGGGAGCTTGCTGCAGTGCTTAACCATCCATTAATGTTCATGGAATAGGAACAAACTTGGCATGACCCGGTGGACAGTATTCTCTACACGTTAACAACACCATCATAAACCTATGTGCTGAAAGAAAATCTTAGGTATCAGCATACTAGAAGGAGGTCTTTTGTGCACGTATGACTTCAACCCAGAGAAGCGAAAGCATGAATCATGTGCTAAAGAAAGGCTATGTCCAAGAATAGCAAGATCTACATATTTTTGTCTAGCAAGTGAACAACTGCATACAAACATTGCATTAGTCAACTAATGCAGAGATACTTGGTTCAACGGTAAAAACAAAAAAAAGGAACAAAAATAATACATTATGATTTTTTTTAGGCATTTTCATGTGGATATCTAAAAAAAACTGTGTGTTATAACATTTCCATTACTGCAGTGTGTGAAGCAAACACTGACGCGGTATGGCTTTGAAGCTCAACTCCTTCAGAAGTATACATGGAATATTTATAATTTATTCCGAGAACGCCTATACCATAGTACAATGTTCAGGATAAAGCCAGGGGACACGCCGACAGAGTTCTTTGTGCACCATTTCAACCAAAGTAGAGACTTTTCTTGGTCTCGGCATGAGTTTCGAGTGAAGGCGGATGAGAAAGCAGGAAAATTTGAGTGCGAGTGCAAACTCTGGGAACAAACAGGTAAAAATAGTAAAAACTTATTTTGCGAAGTTTCATGGTAGACAATCCGCGAAGTTTGTATGTATGCTTAAAGGAAGTTTCACACACACACAAAATCATTTTCAGGCAGCAATATACTTTTTTTTGGAAGTTCATATTGCGTAGTTTTGGGAAGTTCACGATTGATGATTCGAGAAGTTCATATTTGCAGTTTTTCAAAATAAACTTAAGGAAAAGTACCAAACAGATCGATAAAAATGTTTGATCTACTGACTGCAGGACTGTTTTGTCAACACGTTATCGCCATCTTTGAGCATATCAGACTCGACAAGATACCCGATCAATATATTCTACAGAGGTACTCAAATGAACCTGTGACGGATCCAGAATTCAACCGTAGGGACTACTTGCAAAAGAAAGGAGACGAGACAACACTACAGTATAGAAGAACAATCCTGTACAACGAGGCGTTGAAAACAGTGAACAAAGGGTGTTCCTCGGACCGAATGTTCGAAAAGGCAGTGGCTGCTTTCAAAGAAGTGAACGCTCATTTTCTCGATGAAGAAACAGTCTTGAACAACAAAACATCTCATGAATCGCCGCAAGTAACAGTATCTGGCGATAAACCTGAGCCAGAGAGTGGATCTGCATCTGAACCTTATGCACACATACAGCCGCCCCAAATGTCAAAAACTAAAGGGAGTAAGAGTAAACAAACTGGCAAAAGGGCAGGAGCAACAGAAACTTCTACTCCTACACGTCCTGAACCGGAGCTTCATGAGAATGGTGTCCCAAAGGGGCAAAGGCTGTGTAGCAACTGTAATAAGATTGCTGGTCACAACGCCAGGACGTGCTTGAAAAAGCATCTTGAAGCGAAACTGCTTGAGGCACATCGGAAAGAACATGGGACTGACATGCCTCGAAAGGATCTCGATAGATGCATTAAAAAACACTCGCAGGCATTAAGTTACATTCAAACAATGGTGGCGGTGACTCTATGGACACAGATGCAGAATCTGAAGATGGCAGAATGGACAGTGACACTGAGACACAAAATGAAGAGAAGACACAAGAAGAGGAGACGTAAGAAGAAGAGCAGACAATAGAAGAAGAGCAGACACAAGAAGATGAGGAGACACAAGAAGAAGAGCAGACAAAAAACATGACGAATACGTCGACAATGAAACACAACAAGAAGCCTCGGAAGAAACATTCGTAACGAAGCGCGACAGACCCACGGATGCTAACAAGAAAGTACTGCGGCTTTGCGGCTTGTGCAATGAAAGGGCAGGGAATACGCAACTTCTTTCCCAAGAAAGCGTCAAATATTAGAACAACGTTGTTTGGCAGAGCATCAGAAAGGGAAAATATAATGGAAACAAAAGGTAAAAGGATATGCAGGTCTTGTGGAGAGATTGCGGGGAACAATGCCAGAACATGCGAGAGGTTAAAACTTGAAAATCAACTGAGGGAGCAACATATCTGGCTTCAAGACGAGCATGCAAGTGAGACCATCAAAACAAAAAAAAACGTGATGCAACTACAAGCACAAATGGCACGCAATCAACGAAACAGCAAAGAAGGCGTGGCAGGCTAAAGAGACAATGATAGAACATGAAAACAAATTTTATTTTTATTTAATTTTTATTGTTGCAAATAATAAAATATTTTATGTAACTTCCAAAAAAACATATACAAAAGTCGTATAGAAAAAAAACATATAGAAAAAAAGAAGTGCACGTTTCGACTACTGGGTAGTTCGCTTTGTTCTCAAAATGGGAAAACTGTGCTGCCAAAAAGGGCATCAGCATTTCCAGGTGAAAAAAAGGGTAAGGAAAATTTTAATACGAATTTGGATTGTACAAGGAAGATACATTCATTTGGACTGCAAAAAAATGGAGGAGATTCGCAAGTTATTTTATCGGAGACACGTTTTTAAGAAAACCATGTAGAGAAAGAAATAAGATGTTCACATATTGCCTATTGAGTAGTACACAGTGTTCTCAATGAGAAATTTAAAAATGCGATGCTTGAATTGTACAAAGGAAGATAGATTCACACTATTAATTTTGGGTAGTTCAAACTGTTAATTTTGGGTAGTTCAAACTGTTCTCAATGAGAAGAGCGTGATACCCGAAAAATATTATATTTGAATAATTATTAAGTATTACGCTGATCGGATAAAAAATAAACATTAACACTTTCTAGAAAATTTCGCATAGCTACTGTATACACAATTGTTTGAAAACTTTGATCGGTTTTTAGCAGATAGTAAACACATATGTACAAGATATTTTTTCGACACGAAACTGCGAACCAAAAACAAAACTAAAACAACAACATAGGACAATACAAGGAATGTTTCCCAAATTACACAACCTATTTGTTCAACATAAATAGACCACACAATTTCAACAACTTGTTACATTGAAAGTTTTAGAGAGGAAACACAGCCACGCATTCTATTTCTTGAGACAACGTCTCGCCTCAGCAGCCAGGATAAACTCCTCACAGACTGACAGCGTGCACAACCCCATCTTGATGACCAAGTCTTGTAGCACAACAGACCATTTCAAAGGGGAAAGGATGTTGTTGTGATGAAACATCAATTGGTACATGTATTCGGCCTTCCAGTACTCAACACGAGACTGCAAGAAAAAAAGATAGCGAGTAAATAACATAATGAACAAACAAAAAAACAAAAATAAAAAAGTGTGAGAAGAATGATGGCAGTAGAACTAACATATTTTTTTTAATACTCTAGACAAGCTTCAGGACGTCGAACAGGCACGCAATCTTCATGGCGTAGAAACCACACTCGTTTGCGCCCTGCTCGGGAGTGGGCATGTAGACACACTCTTTTGCGCCTGCTTCCCGATCGTGAATAAAATGCTTGTTGTATAACTCAGCTCCATGCACCCGTTTCATAAGATTCACAAATCTGCTTATCTATACAAACATAAAAATGAGAGGTACTTATGGTCAGCACGTGTGTGACGTGAAAACGGAAGTTAAAGCATCAGGTGTGAGCATAAAAAAACTTACAATTTCAACTCGGTCGGCGTATTGTACGTGCCTGGGTGTGTGGCTATCCTCAGTGTACTTCCTGGAATCAATATTTCAAGACTGCCACTGTATTTGTTGATCACGTATACCGTGTGGTGCTCGTTCATGTAATGAGGGAAAATGATCTGGGAGTATCGAATTGAAAATTCATGAGGCTTGTGAAAACCAAAAAGACAACAAGGAAATATACAAAACATAAAAATGTCTAGCTATATTGAAAGTGGAAGTTTACCAGATTTTCCTTGAGAAGGTCTTCATCCTTCCTCACATAATTATAGTATATGCTAGCCCCTGCTTCTACACTGTACGCCTCCCTAGCCATGGGGTTTCCTTTGATGTCCCTTAACTGAAAGGGTGCAAAAGCAATCAAATACTGCATGCAAAAAAAATGGTTAGAAAAATGGAAGTTCATCTTTACCCTATAGGGTAGTTCCCGTTTGGCAGTTTGGGGAGTCAGCATATCAAATGAAAAAAAGAAAATGATTCAAAAATGCATGTTCACTTACAGGGATTACGTTCGGTGATAAAATAACACGATCGCTAGATTCAAACATGCATTTCATATCTGGGGCGTCTTTCCAATACGATATAATATAGTCCATAGTTTCAGATTCCGTCATTTCACACCGCCCAAAAAGTTTCTACATGGTCTTAGCATCGATGTCATATGTGTCTCCGTATGGATTCAGGAACTGCACGAGCGTATGACTGTCGAGAAAAAAAACTGGTCATGATTTCGATGGGGGTATGATTAAAAAAGACACAGATTTTTTGTGAAAAAATAAGGAGAAGAACAACATTGTTAACAGACCTGCCGTGATCGCGTCTATACTCCTTACTTAGAACAAGATCTTTAATATGCTTGGCCTCAGAAGTAAGTGGGAACTTGTAAGGAACCAACTTTGGAACCTTAATCTTCGTGACTCTCGTGCTCTTCTTGCTAGCAGCAGCAACCTTTTCCTTCTGCACTTCTTTTTGCTTCACAGCAGCAGCCTTTTCCCGTTTCACTTATTTTTGCTTCACAACAGTAGCCTTTTCCCATTGCACTTCTTTTTCCTTCTCAGTAGCAGCCTTCTTCCTAGTAGCAACACCCTTTACTTGCTAAGGTGCTTTTGGCTTCTGAGTAACAAAATCACCACTTCTCCCCGTGCTGCATGTCTGTTTCTCTTTTGGAGCACCTCTATCTTTACGATTCCAGATTATGTTGATGGCGATATTAGAGTCGTCGTCATCGTCAACAGCAATAGGTTCATCGTTCTGCGCCTTTTTCCTACGGACGTCCTCTTGAGACGTCCAAGTATCCTCGGCGCCCTAGATTTTGCTTTATTATCGGTAGGTTCTGCTGCGATATCATTTACCACAGGTGTCGAGCACTGAGTCTCAAACAAGGAAAAATCATCCTCATCTAGACCAAGAGGTGGTCCTGTCGTAAAAACAAAGCATTAAAAATATAGATAATGGGAAGTTAAGGTATGTAGAAAAGGGAGTTCACGATATGCAAAATGGGCAGTTCTGCCTGAGAAAAAAATATCAACACATGTTACCTGCATTAACACCAAAAATAGCATGTATGTCGATATGGAACTCACTATTGACCATCCAATTATAAAGTATAGTCATCCTGATGTTCAGGATGTCCTCTTGGTCAAAAATTACAAGCCCAGTGCTGTCGTAGGAATGCATGTTTTGAAGCATAAAAAAACCACAGTCATGTCTATAAAAGGAAAAGAAGAAAAGGAAAGTTTTTTTAAAAAGTGCACAATAAAAGGAAAACAAAAATGAGAATGAAAAAAATGTTAGTTCATATGTTTATGATCTCATGTGTTTCTCTGCTGTGACGAGTTAATGTATTGTAGAGGCCAATCATCGATTGAGAATGGGTTGAACGAACGCCCACGCCTATCACCAGCTTCCCTGCACAACTTCTTCATGTTCCGTGACATCACACGCATTACCCTGATTGCGTATGGATCGTTAAACCCATGCATTGAATCAAGCAACTCAAAGCATCGTTCCTTGATGTTTAGAACAACCAAGCAGAAATGACCAACGCCATCAGCAGACTCTGGTGGGTCAAAGGTAGCAAAATAAACCCGCAGAAAAAAAAACACATAAATAAACAAGGGTTCTAACACGCATAAAAGGAGGTGCAGTTGAAATAAGAAACAAAATAGGCAATAAAAATGTGTGTTAAAAGATTACAATTTCTATCTGGTCCAAGCAGTCTTCATAGTTGATTTGAAAAAACTTCCTCAGAAGCTTGGAGTCCAAACTCCCTTCGAAAATGTGCCTCTGGTAGAATAATGACAAATTAAAAAACAGTCTGAGATGAGAACAGAATAAAGGAAGTTCACATTTCGAGAAATAAGGAGTTCACGGATATATAAAAAAAGGAGTTTACGTAGACAAGGACAAGGGGTGAAGGTACCCACCGAGACGACATATGGAGCAACTAGTTTTGGGCTTCCCTTAAACTTTCTTCCAAGAAAAAATGTACCCACTGAATCCGGTAGGCCTGAAAGCTTCAGCAATTTACCCAATGGTGCAAGGGCAGCAGTTTGGGTTATCGATCAAACTTTCATCCCTGCATAACACAAAAATAAAATAAACGGAGAAGCAAACATAAGAGGTTTTTGGAGGAGATAATGAAATAAAACTACAAAAGAACATACGCAAAGAGATAAACAGAGCATATAAATCATACCTCCTCGTAGTGTTCCTCCTCAGCCTGCACAGTTGAAAGTATAGTTGTTTAATATTCTCCCAAATTGGGGATGAAGATGGACAAGGGCTTTGGGAGGCGATAGGTGCTTCAGAAAGCAAGAAAAATAAAGAATAAGAAGACATTCCACTAACAGTAAAATGTGAATTAAAAAAGGGGAATAATAGGTAGTTCATATATAACTTGCCTATGTTTTCTGTATTTTCTTCAACAATATGTTCATCCATAGGTGAGTCCTCACTGGTTGGAGGGGTGTCGTGCCGAGAAAAAGACTCGTGCTCGACACCGACATGAAGGGGATTCTGTGCTGCCTCGGTCTGAACTTCAACATAGGGTTCAGGCCCTAGAGGAGAGATTGTCTCATCTAGAACATCGTCGTGAGGGGCAGTCTGTGCTGCGATAGAAGCGTGTTGGGGTGCATCAATATCAGTGTCGACATCGGTTGCGTCTTGTGAATCATGCACACCCTCCGAGGCATCGCGAGCTGCAGGATCACACGATGGCTAGTGCACAGCACTGGGCATGCCTACAATGCCCTCAACAAAAACAGAATCCTGCGATGTGTTGTGTACGAAAACAACAAACTGATCAGCAGCAATATCTCTAGATTCTTCAGTGCCGATAGCGTCGACGACCACTTCATCTATCTTGCTTTGACCTAGAGGAGATCCAGCACTGGGTTTATCTTTGGCAGGTGATCCCTGATGAACTTCTTTTTCACTTGACTCTGCTGCTGAAGAAGGTGTCAACACTTTGCTTGTAGAAGCTGAGTCGCCACGCTCATGCCTAACATACTCATCAAACTTGTGCGAGCCATGAGTGTGGTCGCCATCATCACCAGAATTGCCGCTGTCACGGTAATCTACTTCAGAAAACAATCGCGCTGTGGGCGAGGGACTGGGGGTACATATCCGAAAAACTTGTTCTTCTTCATGTCCGTCTTTGTCATCTTCTTCTTCTTCTTCTTCATGACCGTCAGGTTTTTTGAGCGGCAAATTCTTCAGCTAATTTAGCTTCTAACTGAAAAAGATAAAAAAGGTCACATAAGTGAACGTGCAAAAACAGTTAAAGCAAAAAAAAAAAAGGCAGAATGCTGCCTGACAAAATTAGAAGTTCATGAACACTAGTAAAAAAGGAAGTTCGGAGATAGACAAAAAGGAAGTTCCCCTACATCAGCATCTGCGGCAGATTGCCCTAACACTAGATCATGAGTCCCGTTGGCGCGGCCACGAACGAATCTTCCTCACTAATCTTCCTCTCAACTGTAACAACTTCTCTTTCATAGTGTATGCAGAATGCATCCTGTTTTCCACCAAACTCCGAAAACCTGACTGCAGCGTACAGACAACAAGTTTCAGAGCGTAAAGTATCTTTATGTCATGGCCTGTAGCCTCCTTCAGGACTTCTGCACTCGGAAGATGCGCATCAGGGGGGAAGCTAGAAATCCTGCTAAGGCGATCAGCAGCAGTAGGAATAATGACAGATAACTCTTCAACTTCATGTAGAAGCTGGACAATATTGTTAATGGCAGATGCCTCTGAGGAAGGCTTACAAGAAGCGGCACGTTTTGCAGGTGGCTGCTGGCTGCCACCTGCGCTGGCAGAAAAGGAACGTTTATTCTTCGAAGTCAATGAGTAATTATATACAATTTCAAGGTCGCCTTTCCACTGGAAAAAAATAACAAAAGAAAATAAAAAATCACATAAGCACACCGAAAAGAAGTGTAAAAACATGGGTACAAAAAAATGGATAAACAAAGGAACTACAAAAAAAAACAGAAGTTTATGTCTATACATAAGGGAAGTTCACTCAATTAAAAAACAAAAATGTATAAAGACATGCATATAAATAAATGTGGATGAAAAAAGGACGTACACAAAAAAAAAATTAAAAACATAAAAGTTCATGAATACAAATAATGGAAGTTCACACAAGTACACAAAAATAAAAAAAATGTAAAAACATGCATATATAAGACGTATAAAAAAAGCAGGTACATAAGTATATTAAACAGAAGTTCATGACTAAAAATATGGAAGTTCAGGTGTGTGAGCATAAGGGTTTGGGTGCAGGATTGAAAGGAAGTACTAACCCCGATCCTTCCAAACATATAGTTTGCAAGTACAGTACCACCATTATTTAGCACGTCCCTATAGTAAATCTCTATAAGCGGTCCCTAATGCAAGAAATTTTCGCGTGGCGTCTTGATGTGATTGGCAGAAAAACCATCACATTTGCAGCTGTCCAAATACATAAAAATCGGCACAAGGACACAACCTTCAGGACCGGCCTTTGGGATACTTAAATCCTGATATCTTATTGCTGACCTCTTAAGCTCATCAACAACGAGCTGGCAGTAATCGTTCTGGGCCATAACCTCATCATCCATATCAATGAGGATAACAGCCTTCCTGCTAATTCGAGGGGATGACCCAGGGCAGATAAGCTGATTGTACAGGATGGCATAGAACAACTTTACAGCCAAGTCAATCTTGTCATCATCCTTTACAACCTATGCTAACAACTCCAACGGTTTCTTGATAGTTATATGTCCTTCGATGCCAAATTCTCTCTTCAACTGGGCAAGTGCATCACGATGGCCAGTGTCAGACGGCCTCGGTGCTGCAATGCCGCCTATAGGAAAACAAAAAATTTGGTGAACAACCTCTCTGTTCACTTTCAGAATTCTGCCACTGCCACAGTTGATAGTCATATTTGATGTGTCGATTGAAAACATCAAATAACACATTAACACACGACTGATGTTACCCTCAAGCACCCAGTCGAACACACACCCAAACCCACCAGCGCAAACCTTTGTCCGGTGAGCATCTTTCAGTAGTTTAGCCGCCTCGCGGACAACACGAATGGAACATCAGACAGTTTGCTGGAACCTTTTCTGTCCACCTCCACCCTCTTCATTCTTCTTCTTTTGGCCTTGGGGCCTCTTTATCATATTTTTAGAGAACTTCAACTCTGAGATACTAGGGTTGTCGAAAAGGAACAACAATGAATTTTTTGAAAAAAACAATGCACATATAAAAAAAGGAAAAAAACATAAACAATTTAGGAAGTCCAGTATACTGTAATAAGGACTTCAAACATACAGTAAATAAGGAGTTCACCGCACAAAAGAAAAAAACTACCTCCTCTTTCACAGTTTCTGCACGAGATGCATCGTCCTCTGTCTCCTCATCAAGAGGAAATGTCTTGTCATCAGTCCTCAAACGTTATGCACCTTTGCGTCGGCTGGCAATAAGAGGTTCATCATCCGAACTTCTAGTGGCGAGAGTATTACGGCCCATCCGAGCACTCCCACGTGGCGATCGAGCAGCTTTTCTCTTCAAAACAACTTTCCCCGGTCTCAATTGGCGTGGGGGAGGTATAGGAAAATCATCTGCAGCTGCAGCGTCATCTGACACAACTGGAGGGCTTGGTTCACTTCCCTTAATCCTCAATGATTTCCTCCTTTCATAAGCTTTAACCTCCTTTTGGAACTTAGATTCCCTTTCCGCACGACCCGCATAATTTCTATCAAGTTGTTCTTGGGCGTCCTGAGGCTGCGTAACAACCTCAGTGCCATGCTTTGCGATGGCGTATCCTCCCACACAGGAGTGCAGTCAGGAGCAGGGGACACGGCATGGCCAGCCGGAATAGGATTAGTTGCCTGCAAAAAAAAAGCATGTGATTTTATTCAACATAAAACATGTCCAAAACAGACAATGCTCAAAACATGCATGAAAAAAATCACGTACATTGAATGTTCCATTGTTTGGACCCAGCAAAGGGGTTGAATCAAACAGTGGCCCAGTGCTATGACGGCCAAGCGGTACCCTACTAGCATCTACACCACCAGGCGTAGCATCGAAAACAGGAGCATCAATACGCGGAGGAGATTGAACTGTAGGATATTCGGAATTGATATCATATAATGATTGCATGATGCTATCGTCAGCTGCACAAAAAATTACAGGAAAAAAGGAAGCTCTCATAAAAAAAGAAAAAACAATTCTAAACTGACACAAAAAGCTACAGCTCAAAACTATATATCAAATAAATAAATGGGGAGTTCACAAAAAACAAAAAAAAATACATGAATTGATGGACAGAATAAAAACAGGAAGTTCACTATAGACAAAAATGCAAAGTTCACTACATACAAAATGCAAAATTCGTATTGAGCACTTAGAGAGGTTACAGTTCTCAAATATAGGAACTTCACGGGGGGTCATGTACATGAATACAGGAAGTTCATATCGTGATGCCCAAATTATAACTTCTTACAGATACATGATTCAAAAACTACTAAGTCACTAGACCATAGTACACACGAGGGGAACTATACATGAAAAACAGACAGAATCGCTATGCATCACCTAAGTGTGATTAAGCATGGGGGTGTAAAAAATCACATAATAGCAACCTCTAATTTCATACAACCTAGAAACCAACCTTCAATCCCTGGAGACGAATGAGGATCTATGGCAAAAAGAACCGGCCACGGCCGCCAAGGTGAGCCACGGCGCACGGAATGGGGACGCCTAGATGGGCGAGATGCCGGCGCGGGCCTCTCAGCGGCGGCAATTCGGCCACGCGCATGCCGATATCGCTTCCAGATCGAGGTTCTACCGCTGCGCGGAAGCCAAACCCGAGCCGCAAACCGCTAGCGGGGAACAGTCCCGGGCGCAGGGACAGGTTAAAAAATGACACAAGTGCGATGATTGGGGGGAGTGGGGTGGGGGTTGTGCGGGGAACGGGCCAAGCGCGTTTGATAACGCGGGGGAGGGGGGGTGGGGCAGTGCAGATCGTGGGCAGAGCGGCACGGGGCGTGGAGCAGTTGCGTCGATGACTCCGCTGTAAGAGAAGACTCGAGATAGAAGACAAAGAGACATGGGGCAAAAAGCACTATGTCCCTAGATAGGGGCGGACAGACAGGAGGCGGTTCCGGCCACGTGTAAGGATCCGTCTGTCCGAACAGACACGAGGCGGAACCGGCATGTTGAACTCTAACTAAAAAATAGGGGGGGGACCCCCCCAACCCCCTACCTTGCCATACCTTTGAAATGACGTATACATTGTTATTCGCGAAAAAAACTGAAGAAATGCACAATTTCAAATGTATATGGGTAGTTCACGTTTCAGTAAATAGGAAGTTCACATACATTATAATGGGAAGTTCGCAAAGTTGTGCAGAATAGCTATCCTGTAAAGGAGTGCTGAATAGCAGGGGTATATATATATATATATATATATATATATATATATATATATATATATATATATATATATATGTGAACTTCCAAATGGGGCACCTAGGAGCATAGCCACCGGTATCAAATGCCGTATATTTTAGCTATGTAGACATCATGAATACCTCAGGTATGTATAACTTGGGTATGTAAGAGATATATATAACCTTAGGTATGCATATTATCGGGTATATGTACCTAAAAATGTATACACATACATGTATGTATATATACATACCTGTTCTGTACCTGTACATTTGGGTATGTGTATACTAGGTATACAAGATATGTAGTTAACTTAGATACATATACACATGATATACATACCTCCTACATACCCAAGGTATGCATACCCGCGATATCCATGGTGTCTACATACCCGAAATATACAGCTGTTCATACAGGAGCATGGGCACCATGGAGCATCTGTCAATTTTATATATATATATATATATATATATATATACAAATTCAGGCTACTCCCAGGTGTAGCTACACCCACATGTGTTTAGTATGATGTATGTAGTATCTATCATACCGGAGAGTATGTATAGGTAGTATGTAGTATGTATTACTATTTCGGCAGTATATATACTACTTTTTATGTAGTATGTGTAATTTTTCTACATACTCCTTTTATACGTACATATATACCGGTATTTTGAATATATAGTGCACACTACGTGGTCAATTTATAATTTTCATGAAACTTGTTTTGGAGTATCTTAGATATAGTATATGAACATACTTAGACCGAAAAAGTATGACACATACCTCCGTACGGCAGTATATGAGACGTGGGTGTAGCTACACCGGGAGTAGAAATCATTTTCCCTATATATATATATACACACACCTAATAATAAGAGGAAGGTTTCTTCCTCTCTTTTTTCGTTCGTCAACGTTATACGTTTTGTTCCGTTTTCATTTACGTTTTTAGTTGTCGCTTTATGTCGGATCTGCATCTCAACAAGTCCCTCGGGTGAACCCATAGGGTTTCGATTAGGAGAACCTGTGGGCGCTAGTGACAATCGTCGGCTAAACAGGGGGCACGATTTACCCAGGTTCGGGGCCCTCGTAGAGGTAAAACCCTTACTCATGCTTCTGTCGATCTGTATTCACGAGTAAATCGGTTACAATGGGGGGTTGCTCAAGTCGAGTGTATGATCTCGATCTCAAGACTTTGGTGGTGCGGTATTGCTTGTCCCCCCTGGTGGTTCTCCTGGCCTTATACAAGTGGCCAGGTGCCAAACCCGGGGAGGACTCAAACCCTAACCTAAAGTCGGTTACAAGTTTACTAACTTGACCCGCAAGGCCTCGCGGGTGGGCTTCAACTGGGCCTTCTGGAATAGTATATGGCATCTCCTCTTGGGCTTAGATCTTGGGCCTTGGACCGGGTATCCTTACCCGATAGGTCCAGGGTTCATCCCTTCGTCAGTAGCCCCTGAGCGTTTACTCGATTGAGATTTTATTGTCGGGTAGACGCTCAAAGTCTTGTCTTGAATTCCTTCGGCTGATTGTTTCAATCGGTTTCCGTCTGGAGGGCGTGTACCCTTTTTGACAAGTCCTTATGCCCGAGTATCGGGTGATTAAAGTGCCTGTATTTTTTGGCTGTTTTTGTAGAAGGATATGGCTCAGTAGCTTGGCTCTCCCGAAAGCTCAGGGCCAATTAATTGCATCTAGGGCAAAAACAGTTCTAGCCTACACAGATTCGAGACCTCCGACTCGAACCCGATGACGTGATCATTGCGATTGGGCCGTAGAGGTCTTATCGAGTTGAATTTAACCTATAGGGGTACCCAGCGTATCCGCTAGGATTTTTCTTCGTGTTGTTGACACGGAAATTTACCGGAGGACGCAGCTTGAGTGCGATTCCAGGCCCTCAAGAGAGATCTTTTGGGTCTTACCTTCATATTCGAAAGAATACGACATCCGGATGTGCCTAGTCGGCCGAACGATCCAGGGAGGGGATGTGTGTACATCGTATGATTGAGTGATAGGAGGTGTGCACTCGCGAGTTTTGTCTTGAGATATTTCGAGTGAAGAAATCTCCCTTGTTTTATGCACAAGGATTTTTTGTTTTTGTAGTTTTCTATCCATACGAAAGAGTTTTCATGTCTAGAAACCTTGTTGTGCCCATACGAAAGAAAATTTCGTGTGTGGGGTTTTTATGCGAAAGAGTTTTCGCGTTTCGATATGCCCATACGAAGCAAGTTTCGTGTCTGGGATCCTACCCGAAGGATTTTTCGGGTTGATGAGGTGCACAAGGACGTCATTGCGCACTTTGTTCATTCTGACTTCTCCCGATGGGACGTGAAAAAGTGAAAACAGGGTATGCTGGCCCACCTTGTCAGCTTTTGACCGGAAACGGGACGTCGTTTCCGGTTTTCCCGCGAGCAGCGCGCAGTAAATGCGTACGATCTGCTGTTAAGATCGTGGCACGAAACAACTTTTACCGCCTCCTCGTTTCCGCTTCACGTGTGGCAGCCGCGATGGGTTCCACGTTGCTCGATGAACGGCCAAGATCGAGTGGCCCCATATATATATACTGTCCTTAGGTGGAAAGTAAAAAACCTCCCGGTCATTTGCTTCCTTGCCTTCTTCTTCCTCGCGCTCATCTCCTCCTATGCAAGCACGCACCCGTTTCCATGGCGGGAGGAAGGAAACGCAGCGCTGCTGTTTCATCCTCGAAGGCACCTGAAGATGCTCCCGTGCCACCCGCCAAGCACTCAGGCGACTGGCGCTCCGCCAACACGACGAACAAGAGCATCAAGGAGATGGAGAGGGAGGGGCTGCTGCCCCCCGAAACCGAGAGGCGAGTTTGCCTCGGCAAGAAAGAAGAGGTACCAAACCCTTACGCAAACGAGCGCGTGGTCTTCGTGGATCACGTTTCTCGTGGGCTCTCGTTCCCCCTCCATCCTTTTCTCGTTGGCTTGTTGTATGTCTACGGCATACAGCTCCACGATTTGCCTCCAAATGCAGTGCAACACATCTCGTGCTTCATTGTACTTTGTGAGTGCTTCCTGGGTATCCGCCCGCACTGGGGCCTTGGGAAAGCCCTGTTCAAAGTGCGGATCTTCCGTGAGAAATTTCGGGTAGAGACCGAGCTTGGAGAGACGCTGTGCACTGGCGGCTTCGGGATCCAGGCGAAGTCGGATAGCTCCTACTTCGAGATGCACTTCATCGACTCCGTGCAAGGGTGGAGGAGGAAGTGGTTCTACGTCGTCGACAACACGTGGGTGGATCTCATGAATTCTACCTGTTCGCTGTCTTGAAGCGGCAGAAATCCTGGGCGCACAAGCTCTCGATTGAAGAGAGTCGAGTCATCACCCCGCTACTCGCCAAGGTAGCAGCCCTCCGCGACCAAAATGCAGGGGTCGCGCTGAACGGCCTGCATCTGGCAAGTGTGTTCCTCAAGCGCATGATCCAACCCCTCCAGGAGAGGCCCTCGACCATGTGGGAGTACCAGGGCAGTGAAGACCCCAGCCATGTGAGCCGAGAAGAACTCTCGAATGCTGAATTCGAGAAGAAAATCGCGGCCAACACCAGGCTGAAGGTGGGCGAGTCCTTTCCCATCTTCCCTATCGCAGCATTTAAGGCTTCAAGACTTCCTCCTTCCGATGTAAATTTTTATTTTCTTCTTTGCTTCAACTTCTTTCGCTATTCGAGAGTTTGTCGACTGATTTTTTCCTTCTCTCTCTGTTCTTGTTTTCCTTCTATAGAGTTTAGGGGTAGCAAACTGCTACCCGCCAATTTGCGCCGAAGAGGCCTCAGACTTTCTAGCGAGAAACCTAGAGGTTCCCCTTGACACTAGCATTGCCGAGGCCAACTCGAGTTCCGAGCACGGTTCTTCGGATGACGTGGAAGAGTCGGGTAGCAACCTCCACCACCGCAAGCGCCGCAGGGCAGGGGACGATGAAGCTACCTCCAAAGATAATTCTTTGGGTGGAGGATCTGAGAAGGCTGTCGAGCCTCTCACCGTGGCGCCCTTGAACGTACTTCCTCCTCCCGCCACCAAGTCGAGGATTCCTACAACCTGGAATGCTGACATGCTGGATGACGACGACGACAAGTGAGTTTTTCTATCCTGTCTTCCTGTAGTCGAGAGTTTCTTCTCGCCCTTCCTTATGCTACTGTTTTTTCATGACAGGCTTCAATCCATCAGCCCTGGCTAGGTTGCTTCCTCTGTCCCCTCCGCGAGGAAAAAAGATGCTGTTGCGGGCGAAACTCCAATTGCTAGGGCTGTCCAGAATTCTCCGAGCCCAGTTCCGACAGATGCGGCTACGGATTACACGTTGCCTAGCTTTGCGGGTGGAGCCTCGGCTTCGAAAGAAGCGTCGGGTAGCTCAGCTGACCCTCTGCGCACCGCCCAAGGCCAGGTAAACCTCATTATCCTCCATTTTTCTTATTTATGATTTTTATCGGGTGCACGGCAGTGCTCCCGCTGGGAGTAGCCCCCGAGGATGTAGTCAATCGATTGCGATTGGCTACAGGCTCAATATTCGAGCTTTTCTCTTTTCTTGACTTTATCGGGTGCACGACAGTGCTCCCGATGGGAGTAGCCCCCGAGGCTATACTCGACTGTTTGCAGTCGTGAATAGGCTCAATATTTCTTCTTTCTCTCACTTCTTCGTTTCATGTTTTGCAGTCTCTTCTTGACTCTCTCGCATCCATTGGTCGCCGCGTACTTTTGGCTGATGCAGATTGCGTATCCCTTCGGGTGGATTGTGATCGACTCGTCGCGGATGGCCAAGCTCTCCAAGGTAAATTGATCTGTTCCTTCTACTTGTTCTTTCTGATCGTGCGAATTCCCCTAGGCTGAAGTTTGTTGCTGTGTAGCTCAAGTTGATCTCCTGAAGGCCGAGAAGACTGATGCTATCACTCGGGTGAAAACCCTTGAAGCCGAGTTGGAGGCTGCTCGAAAGAAACTTGAATCCTCTCGCAAGCAGTCGACTGACTTCGACGGAAAGCTCGCTGAGGCCTAGGACGCTCTGAAGCAACTGGAGGAGGCTGGCACCAAACAGGACAATGATCTTGTTGGCTTCATTCGCCCTCTAGCTCAGAAATTCACTGCTAAGACGCACTTTAATTCCCGCTGCGTTGCGATTAGATTGGTCATCCTTTGGAGTTTAATGACGCATTTTTGCAGATATCTTTGGCGTTGCGTTGGACCTGCCCGGGGTCTAACGAGTGGACACCCTGACAGATTCTTGCGCCTAGTTCCAGAAACACGCGAGTGGGAGCTGCTCCCGCGTTGGCGAAGCCATTCGAGTGCTGACGCAATTCCACGAGCGTCTTCTGGTGGATGCTGCGGTCCCGTCCATGTTGGGTGGTCTTCTGAAGGTTTTCCTGGAGGATGATCTTCTTCAGGTTTACTCATTTGCTCAATCTGAATGCGGGGCGAAGACTTCCATCCAATTTGCATTGGCGCACGGAGTCGCGGGCCTGGATGAGGCGTACTCGAGCCTTCCCTTCGGTGCTGCCATAGGAAAAAAGGTAGCGCTTCGTCCCTTCGGGGATCCAGCAGAAGCCCTCGCCAGGAAGCTATCTGATTTGATTGCTCGTGCTAGTTGCAAGGGGCAACCTGTTGCGAGTGGCAGTACCTCTATAGTTCCATAGGGTAGACTGCTGTCAATTTTCTCTCTTGATGTAATGAACCTTGGGATGTATTCCCGTATTTTGCCCTTAATCGAAGTGTTCTTTGATTTCTGGGATGTGATTATTTGCGATTGATCATGATGAGTTCCTCCCGATGGGACTAGCCCCCGAGCACCTGTCGGATAGGTGTTTTTTTTTTCGAGTTGGGTGTCTTGAAATGTTTCTTGACTTTTCTTATCTCCTTCCCAGTAGTAGGTGCTGGCGCGGAGTCTTCGAGTGGATCTTCTTTACGATTGGATCCCCTTGTTGTCGCTGCTAGTACCTTTGCCTCTCTTCGTCATCGCGTTGTGGATGGAGAACGCAAGTTAAAAGCTTTGCGTGGAGTTGCTGATGTGGCCAAGTCGAAACAAAAACTTGCGGCCGAACGTGAGCAGTTTGTGATGGAAGAGTTGGCAGTTGTTGCCAAGGATATGCTTTGTAAGCACGTGAGCCCCCTAGCACTTAGTTTGATTGCCTCCTTTTCCATTTTTAACTCTCTGTAACTTTCTTTTGTAGTCGTTGAGCCTGACGGTCTATGTGAAGCGCATTGGGTAGATAACCATATTGTCTATGAAGCCGGTAGGTCAAAACCACATGCAAACAACTTCTGGTCCGACCGCAGTCGAGGCTTCGTTCTGGCTACTTTGAAGTATCGTGTGGTCCAGGCGAAGATACTCGTTTATTCCTGTCACGAGGCTCTGGTAGCTATGAACCGCGCTTTCTATCTGCTGGAGAGAGGTCCAGAAGACTTGAGCCAGCTGCTCAGAACTTTCGGTTGAGTAAGTGAAATTCGCGAGTGCATCCGCCAACAGCTGATCTGCAGGTCCCTAGTAGCACTTGCTTTTTTCCGATTGTGGCATCCTGAGGTCAATTTTATCTTTGTGGCTAGGCTCCCCAATGCTCCAGTCGATATGACCTCTCATTATACAGTCGTTCGTCCTGCGGCAGAGGAGATTATTCGGCTGACTTCTGAAGAGGTTAATCAAGTGTTAGCCGAGGAAACTGCTCGTCGCCATATGTAATTGTAGGATGTATGTATCCTGTTGTTTTGTATAGTTCTCTCGAAACTTTGTAAGGTGTCAACCTTATCCATATCTTTTTTTTTGTAAATTTTCTTAAGATGCGAAGTTTGGCGTAGCCCCCGTGTGTTTGGGGTGTATACTTGTTGTTCAGCGTGTAAATATGAAAAGCATGAGTAGCTATGGTTGAGAAACCATGTATTTTATTGATATGACTGAGAAGCCATGTATTTTCTTTGAGCTACAAGATGGCTAGTATAGCCTTATTTTTTGAATGAGATAATCCTAAGGATAGAATTCGCGGAGGTGCGCAACATTCCACGGATTGGAGTAGATGCCACCAGTCTTCGGGTTCTTCAGTCGATAGGCGCCACCCGGGATAACTTCGTGTATTATGAAGGGTCCTTCCCATGGTAGTTCGAGCTTGTGTCCTTCCTTCTGTTTGAGCCACAACACCAAATCTCCAACCACGAAAGCTCTATGGCGTATACGGCGACTGTGGTAGTTGTGCAGCGGCTGTTGATATACCGCGGATCTTGCGAGTGCAATGTCACCGTATTTCATCGAGTTCATCCACATCTTCCGCGAGTGCCTTGTTAGAGGTTTCTTCGCTGTAAGCGACGACTCGTGGGGCGCTGAACTTGACATTTTCGGGAAGGAATGCTTCAGCTCCATATAACATGAAAAATGGCGTGTAGTTTGTTGATCGATTCGGGGTTGTGCGGAGGCTCCATAGTACGGAGGATAACTCCTCTACCCAATGCCCTGCCGCTGGGTGCAGACAATCAAGTGGTCGTTTCTTTATTCCAGCTGAGACCAATCTGTTGGATCACTCAACCTGACCATTGGTTTGCAGGTGAGCCCCTGAGGTGAAGCTGATGGTGATTCCCTTTTCTTCGCAGAACTGCTGTGTTTCCTTCGCTGTGAAATTGCTTCCGTTGTCGGTGATGATGTTGTGTGGTATCCTAAATCTGCACACGATGGAGTTGAGGAATTTTACGGCGCATTGAGCGCTGGCCGAGGTGACTGGCATGGCTTCGATCCACTTTGTGAATTTATTGACTGCTATGAGCAGGTGCGTATATCCTCCAGGTGTGGACTTGCGTAATGGTCCTACCATGTCTAGCCCGCATTGTGCAAAGGGCCAGGCGATTGGTATCATGTGTAGTTTCGTAGCTAGGGCGTGCGGCTTGGGCGCAAATCGTTGATAAGCGTTGCACTTGTCGACTAGGTCCTTGGCGTCTCTGGCTGTTGTGAGCCAGTAGAATCCTGCTCGAAAAGCTTTGCCCACAATTGCCTTCCAGCTGGCGTGGTGTCCGCAATCTCCTTGATGTATACCTCGCAGCAATTCCTTGTCGTCTTCGGGTGCTATGCATTTCTGCAATATTCCCGAGATGCTCTGTTTGTATGATTCTCCGTTGAGCACCCGGAAAGTTTTGCTGCGACGTACTATCTGTTGAGCCTCGCAAATGTCTGCTGGGAGATTTTTGTTGGACAAGTAGTCGAGGTATTTCTGCGTCCAGACTGGCTCGACCAGAAAAAATTGTCTTGAAATACAGTGACTGAGCTCGATTATAGCAATTTGCGGGCTAACCTCTGTCTCAGATGCTGCGGGTGCTCCCGCAGTCTTTTTGACTTTTACTGAATGTTTGATCATCCTCTCGAAATATATTCCAGGCGGTATGGGTGCGTTTGTGGACCCCATATTGGCCAACCTATCTGCTTTTTCGTTGCTGGACCTTGCAATATGTTTCAGCTCACACCCTTTGAAGCTTCCTTCGAGTAGGTTATACATGTCCTGATAGGCGATCATGTTTTCTGCGACAGCGTCGCATTCTTTCATAGTCTGTTGTCCGATGAGGTTTGAATTTCCATAAATCATCAGTCGAGTGGCTCCGCACGCAATCGCCATCTTCATGCCATGTAGCAGGGCCTCATATTCTGCGTCTATGTTGGATGCTAGATCGTCGGGTGGGAAGTCCAATCTTAGGACGTACTGCAACTTGTCTCCCTTGGGAGATATAAGGACGATCCCAGCTCCAGCTCCTTCGTTCCTTTTGGACCCGTAGAAATACATGATCTAGTTACTCGTGTATTCTGGTGGACCTGGTGTTTGTAATTTTGTCCACTCGCTTTGAAATTCCACGAGTACCTACGACTTCACGGAATTGCGTCTTGCGTACATGATATCCCAGGCGCCTAGCTCGATGCTCCATTTTGCGATTCTTCCGGATGCCATTGGATTGTTCATGACGGTACCGAGTGATGCGTCGTTTAGCACCGTGACGGTATGTTCCTGGAAGTAATGCTTGAGTTTTCGGGCTGCGAGGACGACCCTGTATGCGAGCTTCTGGTAGTGGGGGTATCACTGTTTGCACGGCGAAAGCACCTCGTTGATGTACTAGATTGGCCGTTGAACTCCATACGCCTTGCCGTCCTCTTGTCGCTCGAACACTATAGCCGTGCTGATGACTTGATTTGTTGCGGCTAGGTATAAGTACAGTGGCTCCCTTTCTTGTGGCGTTGCCAGGACACGCCTACTCTGTAGTGTTCACTTTAGGTCTGCGAATGCTTGTTTTGCTTCGGGTGTCCACTCGAACTTATCCGTCTTTTTCAACAGCTTGTAAAAGGGTAATGCTTGCTCGCCCAGTCGTGCAATCAATCTTCTTAAGGCGGCTAATCGCCCTGCGAGATATTGCATGCCGCGAAGATTGGTTGGCTCCTTCATTGTCAAGATCGCTTGTATCTTCTCTGGGTTGGTTTCAATTCCTCTAGCAAACACCAAGTACCCGAGAAGTTGTCCTGCAGGGACGCCGAAGACGCATTTTGTCGGGTTGAGCTTGATCATGTATGCGTTCAGAGCGTCAAATGTTTCTCTGATATCCTCGAGGAGCGTGTCCTCTACTCGAGTTTTTATGACGATGTCGTCAACGTACACTTGTACGTTCTTGCCAATGATTTTGGCGAGGCATTTTTGCATGCAGCGCTGATATGTAGCGCATGTGTTTTTGAGCCCAAAGGGCATTGTCGTGTAGCAGTATACACCGTGAGGTGTGATGAATGATGTTTTTTCCTCGTCTTCCTTCTTCATCCTAATCTGGTTATATTCCGAGTAGGCATCTAGGAAAGAGAGGTGTTGGCAGAGTGCAGTGGAGTCCACAATCTGGTCGATTCGCGGGAGGGGAAAGTTATCCTTGGGACATGCGAAGGATGTCAGTATTCTTCTTCGGGACCAGCACTGGGTTTGCTAGCCAAGTGGATATTTTTATCTCTCTGATGAAGTTTGCTGCGAGTAGTCTGTTTACTTCTTCTCCCAGCGCTTTTTGCTTGGGCTCTGAGAACCGTCGGGTGGTCTGCTTGATAGGTTTGGCGTCTTTGTAGACTTCGAGTGAGTGCTCGGCGAACTCTCTTGGTATTCCTGGCATATCTGAAGGCTGCCAGGCGAAAATTTCCCAGTACTCACTGAGGAGTTCGACGAGCGCGCCTTCCTATGCTGGCGAGAGGGTGGCGGACACCATCGCCGTCTCTGCAGATTCTGTCGGGTGCACTTGATGCTTGCGGGTATCATTGTTCGCGCTGAACTCGAGCTCTGGGGCATTCTTCTTCGTGAGGGGCATCACGGAGTGGTCCGTGGTTTTTGCTATATCCTCCAGTTCCTCCTGTATCCCGAAAGATTTCGCAATTTCGTTGAACTCGATGTCGCACTTGTTGGATTTTTGGAAATCGCCATCGATGGTGATTGTGCCATATTCCCCGGGTAGCTTGAGCTTCAAATAGGCGTAATGTGGTACTGCCATGAATCTTGCGAACGCTGTTCGACCAATAATGGCGTGGTATTGTGAAAGCCAGTCGATAACTTCGAATCAAGAAATTCTCGCCTTTAATTGCTTCGGTTGCCTAGCACCACCTCCAGGTTGATTGTTCCGAGTGGGCGGATCGCCTTTCCTGGAACTATCCCGTGGAAGGATGTTTCTGATTCTGCGAGTCCATTCAAGTTCCTGTTCATCCGATGGAGTGTGTCCGCGTAGATGATGTTTATTATGCTGCCTCCGTCCATGAATACGCGAGCCAGCTCGTAGTTGCCGATTTGCGGTTGGATGACTAGCGCAGCGTGTCCTGGTCGATAGATCCGTGGGGGTGGTCTTCCTTGGAGAAAGTTATTGGTTGATCTGCCATCTTCAGATACTCAGGCTTGGTTGGTGGGGCTTGCACATCACGGCATATTTTTCATGTGTTTGTCTTCTAGACCCTCCGAGATGGACAGACCTTTTGTATCATCCCCAAAATTCCTGCGGGGTTCGGGTATGCGTTGCCTCCCGGGTTAGCGGCGGGCGGCGCAGGAAGTGGGGCTAGCACCATATTTTGGTTTCCTGGTAGAGGCAGGGGTTGTGGTGGTTGAAATCCCTGGTGTCCTCCTCCTGGGAGTTGCGGGTAGCCTTGACCAACTGTTGTTCTGTGTTTCTTCGAGAAGGCCTCGTGTATTTCAATGAACTTTCGGCAATCCTTGAGAAGGTGTGTTTCCTTAGTTTTTCCTGTGCGCTTATCTATAAATAGATGTAGCATGCAGTATCCATCGAGGTCCTCCTCAGGAGTTTTATCTTCTGTCTTCGCCTTCCATTCGCGATTTCCACGACGTCCACTATCGCGATTTCTCGTGAATTCTGCCGCCACTAGTTCTTCTCGATCATCATGATCGTAATATTTTCTCCACTTCTTTCGACCATGGCGGTCATCTTCGGGTGCTGGCGAGGATGCCCTCTCGTTGCGCACCGAGTCTTCTCCGTTGGCCCATCTGTCGGCTATAACCATTAGCTCTCCAATAGTTTTGGGCGCGATTCGTCCCAATTCTTCTCTGAAGGCTGTTCGTCGAGCGCCCTTTGCGAAGGCTTCGACTGCTACTTCCTCTGATATATTTCCTGCTGTGTTCCTGAGTGTTGTCCATCGCTGGATATATTCGCGCGTAGACTCGCCACTTTTTTGCTTACATGCTCGCAGTACCTTGATGGTCGTTGTTCTTTTGTACGTTGCTTGGAAGTTCTTGCAGAAGTCGTAGTGTAGATCGTCCCATGACCCGTAGCAAGCCTTTGGTCTCTCCTCAAGCCAGCTGCGTGCTGCTCCTACAAGGTGTAGGTTGAGGTACTACATAGATGTGTTCTTGTTCCCACGTTGGAATTTTACTGCCGTGAGGTAATCCGACAGCCAGGACGAAGGTTCGAGTGAACCGTCGTATTTTGTTACTTCCGTACTTAAGCTTGAATCTTTTGGGCAGGGGTGCCTCGCGGATGCTTCGAGCGAAGTATAGTGTGCCGCAGGTCTGATCATCAGAAGAGGTGGATGAGGAGCGTGTGCGGTTCCTCGCTGCTCTGGCTTTGTCCACCTTATTTTGCGCGATGTTTGATCGCGCGTTGTATCCTGGTTGATCACGATCAGTTTCCTTCCTTAGCTCCTTGCTGCGATTTCGCGAGCGGCTGCTGTGATGTCGTGAGCCGCGATCTCGATCCCTCGGGCTACCTTCGCTGCTACTCGGGCTATCACCACGTCGTCGGGCTTCTTTTCCTCGGGCGCGGCGAGGTGATTTTTCCCTCCTGGGCGAAGTGCTCCTATGCCTGCGGGATGCTTCCTTTTCTTTCTGTGCAGCTGCTTTCTTGCGATCTTAGGAGACGAGTTTTGCGGCTGCCATGCCCAATCCTTTCTGAACTTGCTTGTATTGCTCCGCACGGGGGTCATTTTCCCCTGGTTGATTTATCTGCATGTAGGTGGCTGCAGCTAGTACCGCGGCGGCGGGAGTTTGCGGATGGACGTTTCCATCCTCGTCGACGCGCATAAGGGAAGGCTCGAGTGATTTACTGATTCCGGTCAGGGTCTCGCCATCCATGGTTGTGGTTCTTGAGACGTATCCTTTTCTTGCGGGACGATTCCCGACAGAAGGCGTTTTGGATAGCGCGGCTCGGCTCTGCCTTGACTCATCCGCTAATCTCATCCGCTCGGCTAGATCTATGCGAGCTTCTTTGATTGCAGTAGCCGCTCTCACTAGATGATAGTGGTAGGAGGTCATATCCTCGTGAGGAGCTCCGACTTCGGTTGGTTTGCTCGTGCGGATAGCCTCCTTTGCTCGAAGCCAGGCGGCCCGCGAGACGCCGATTTTAGCGCGTTCCCCTGCACTGTGATCAGTTTCTTCGGGTGGATCCCCTGATCCTGCCATGCAGAACTGGGCCAGATATGGCTCGCGGGTCCTAGGCGTAGCTTGGAAGTTTCTTCTGATCGGAGAAGGTTCCTCTGTGGAGAGGGTATGGAAGTTGCTGGTGTTGAGGCGGATAGATTCGCCGCTTTTCGCCAAGTCGCGATCTGCGTGATAAGGTCGTGAATCGACAGCTCCTGGGCTAAAGATAGACCCAGATCCCGATCCTTCGGGATTGGCTTGCTCGGGGAAGTGAAGAATTCCGTCCTTGTTGGTATATAACTGGAAGCTTCCGAACGTCAGGGTGATACTTTTCTCCAGGTCGCTAAATACCAAGCGTGATTCCGGCGAGTGAGGGGTGACGACGACTGATCCGATTCGGATCGGATTGGTCGGAGTCGAAGTCGCGGGGTTCTAACGTGAGTTGGTCGTCGATGAGGCCGAAGATGCCAGAGATCCAGCACCCGCCGTTCCCACAGACGGCGCCAATTGTCGAATCTGCATCTCAACAAGTCCCTCGGGTGAACCCATAGGGTTTCGATTAGGAGAACCTGTGGGCGCTGGTGATAATCGTCGGCTAAACAGAGGGCACGATTTACCCAGGTTCGGGGCCCTCGTAGAGGTAAAACCCTTACTCCTGCTTCTGTCGATCTGTATTCACGGGTAGATCAGTTACAATGGGGGGATGCTCAAGTCGAGAGTACGATCTCGATCTCAAGGCTTTGGTGGTGCGGTATTTCTTGTCCCCTCTTGGTGGTTCTCTTGGCCTTATATAAGTGGCCAGGTCCCAAAGCGTACCCGGTGAGGACTCAAACCCTAACCTAAATTCCGTTACAAGTTTCCTAACTTGACTCGCAAGGCCTCGCGGGTGGGCTTCAACTGTGCCTTCTATAATAGTATATGGCATCTCATCTTGGGCTTAGATCTTGGGCCTTGGACCGGGTATCCTTACCCGATAGGTCCAGGGTTCATCCGTTCGTCACTTTACGACCAGACTTGCGACCAGAGGTGGATTTGTCGGTGGGTTGTCTGTTCTGTATCTTCAAACCAGGAACCAATTGCGACCTCTCTCCCTGACGAACATACGGGCCAAGGCAACAGGGTCCTGAGTTGGCCTCTCCTTGCCTTCTGCTAGCCTTTATATACATGATCGATGGCGCTGGATCAAATTAATTAAATCTTACAATTCAAATCCAGCGTTCGAAACAATGAGACACACGAGTTAGCAAATCGACGAAACATCAAGAAATAACCATGGCAGACGGAAGCAAAGTCGATGAGATCTTGGGCCTCCGCTGGCATAGAGCCCTCCAAGATTTTGTTCGTACGTAGCAGGCTGCTTCCCTCACATCAGGACGACCGCGGCAATTACCAGGACGCAGCCCACTCCAGCCAGCACTGACGTTGGGATCGTAGGTGCTCAGAACAGATTCCTGACGGTGATCCGTTGTCGGCGTCGGATCCGGCCTACACCACGCTGGAGCACGCACTGCTTGGAGGAAGCTCGCGGTAGATGACGTCCATGCGCGACGTGGAGCATATACTGGCACTCACAATGCCACACCAATACAATCTCTTGCTGTTGGCCTCGATCCGCTTAGCCAAAATAAACGTATAGTACCAGCTCGACCAGAACGATAGAAACGATAGCATCTAGCCGAACACCAACCAGAGCGGCAGCCATGCCTTTACCCATTAGCCTGCCGAGCGGCTCTCTGCCCCAAATCAGATGCAACAGTAGTCGCGTACTCTATTTCCGATCAGGCACCTGAGTAGTCATCAGCGGCTGCTTCCATCAGTTTTATAAGAAAAGGTAGATGGTCGATCACAAGGTATCGACTTATTAGTGTAGGGGGCCGGTAATCCACCGATTGATTCTATGCACTAAAGTATTTATGTTTCTTTGTAGTCATCCAGGTCGATCTCGCTGGCAGCCGACAACAAGGCACAAGAGCCACTACTCGCACGAGGCACTACCAACACCGGATTTTTTCGGGTGAATTAGTGTCGCCAGCCAACCCAAACTTCATCGACAGTGTCTAAGCATGCGTGGCAATTGGATCGATGGCCACCGTATTGTGTTGCCGCCTCGCTGCTGGTTGTTTGCGCCGTCACCGCTCTGCAGTGTCCCGTTGTAGTGGCAGGAGCCACCGCTCTATAGTGTCCAGTTGCTAGGAGTCAGCTGAAAACAGTGGTCCGGCGGCGAGGACGTGGGCAAGGGCCGTCGTTTCTGTTCAAGCCAGGCGTCACACAAAAGGCTCGAGATTTACGACTTGCGTTCATTGGCTTGAGAGGAGGTGTGCGAGAAGAAAATCGCTTGATCAATTCAGCCAAGAAAATGTTCATTTGTTTCATACGCAGGCTGATGGAGATGTGGATCTGTTTGTGGAGCAAACTAATCGTGCGGGATGCCGGATGACAGCCCATCGTGAATCGCAATTCAGGCTGAGATGAACCAGCCCATCACGTTCGTTAGCAAGAGAAAAGAACAAATATAGCCCCGTCGTGCTTGATTGGTCCTTATGTGGAATCCCTAAAAAAAGAATTGTGCACACAAGAAATAAACAGTGCGGCTGAGACGCATGGATGGTCAGAATGACAGCTGATGGCCTAGGCCCTATGAGAACAAAATTGTGGGTGTAATCAGTATATTTATAAGGATAAATATGATAACTCGCTATGGAGATCTATATTTAGTGAAGAGACCACGAGTTGACGATCCGAAAAGTCGACGGCCGCTAGGGGCGCGAAGAGTGGCCGCTAGGAGCACGAGCTCGCTACCACATGTACACATGTTATCAGCTCGGCCGCATCCGACGGCCATCACCGGTGGTATAATTGTGGCCGGAAAATAAGGTATATATGTATTTTGCTGTCTAATAATAGAAGCATGAGGTGGCAATGGTAGCACAAGGCTCTATTGGCGTTGATACATGTGTACCTGGTGGCGGGCAAAGAAGGCACTGGTGGCACTGAACGAATAGCACACCGTGGATGTACTGAAACTCGGCTATATTGATGGGAACTTTGTGTGCCTGTATGATGCAATTTTTTTCTCCGCCGTTGCAATGCACGGGAATTTTTGCTAGTACATACCAATTCTCTTTACTATTTTGCCCCTGATTTATCAGTCAAAGCATAATTGTGTAAACAAAAGAGACAGAGGGATGACCTTCTACACCAGTTGCGTCCTTCAATAGGAGCCGCTCTTGTGATGTCTAGTTGGATTGTGACGTACTGTATTTTCTGTTTACCATTCGTTGACATAAGCATACACCTCTCTAAAAAAATAGACATTCCTCCACATTATGTGATTGTTGGCAAGCACCCGAGGATTCGGTTAGCCATGGTTTGTGTAAGATGGTTGGGAGGAGTGTCAAACATTTTATACCTCTGTTCAATAAAATAAAAATCTCTAGCACATGAGTAAATCCCCGCTTCCCTCTGCGAAGGGTCTTTCTTTTACTTTTATCTTCATCTTCTAACTTAATGCACAGTTGAGAGAGAATGGTTGCCAATCTGAGTTTAATGTGCATTTGCCCTAGAAACATTATTAATTGATTAATGATGTGTTATTGTTTGTCCTCTAGTTATTTGTTCTAGTCTTCCTCATGAACTTTGAAGGTGTCCTGCCATTTATGTTTTGCCACACTCTTAAGGACAAGCGAAATATCACTTTGCCATGTTATCTCAATGCTTGAAACAAACATATATCTTTCGAGTGCGTTATTATTCATGATATTTTATTTGTGTTAATTCTCATGATGCAAGTTGATTGATATAATTTATTGTTAAAATTTTATTTATGATCCTTGTGTTTAAAGTACTATGATCTCAGCTTACATATGCTTTTACAATTTAGATTATCAACTTTACGTTGGTAGCATGTCACCTCAGAAATTATGTATTTTTATCGTTTACGTACACGAGGACGAGTAGGAACTAAGCTTCGTGATGTTGATACGTCATAAACGTACCCTTTATTTCTGATGTTCCATGTTGTTTTCATGTTATTTCCTACATGTTTGTTATAACCTTTATGTCATTTTTATCGATTTCCGACACTAACCTATTGAAAAGATACCACAGAGTCAGTTCCATGTTTTCTTCTGTTTTTAGTTTCAGAAAAGTTGTTCTGGAAATATTCTCGGAATTGGAAAATTCGAAGCCCGAAGTCTTAGAATTCTCGAAGGTTCCACGGAGTCCCAATGAGGCCCGGAGAGGGGCCACACCATAGGGGCGCAGCACCCCCTGGCCGTGCCTAGGGGTGGTGTGGGCCCCTCGAGCGTCCACCGCCATCGCCCTTTCGCCTTTATAATCCCTCCCCCCCCCCCCGATACGTGAACCCTAAGGATACCACTTTTTCTCGAGAACCACCCGAGGCCATCGTCATCGTCATCCCGAGATCGGGAGGGTTCTAGAGCTCTCCCCGGCACCCTGTCGGGAGGGAAATTCATAACCGGAGGGGTCTACACTACCATGCCCTCCTCCGAAGTGATGCGTGAGTAGTTCATCCCTGGACTACGGGTCCATAGCAGTAGCTAGATGGTTGTCTTCTCCACTTTATGCCTCGTGTTTAGATCTCGTGAGCTGCTCTACATGATCGAGATCATCTTTATGTAATGCTACATGTGGTGTTTGCTGGGATCCGATGAATGTTGAATGCTATGTCTCTTGATTAACAATCTATCATGTTATCTTCATGCATATGTTATTTATGATCTTGCATGCTCTCCGTTATTAGTAGATTCTCTCGCCAAGTAGATGCTAGTGACTCCAAAAGGGATTATTTGTGCTCGATAGTGGGTTCATGCCTCCTTTGCATCTGTGCTTGAGTGACAGAAACATGACGGATGAAGGATATGATGTTGCCATTAGGGAGAAAACAACGATGTTTACTTTGTTTACATTACACACTTTGCTTACTGCGATTATCTGTTGCTTGCAACTTAATACCCAATATTTGTTCGGATGATATTCGGAGGGTAAATTATTAGTCATAGATGTATTTGGATGACGGCCTATGTATCTTGTTGTAATGCCCGCATGAATCACATAGTAATCTTTATGTCTTGCATATGCACTATGGTGCAGCCTTCATTTCTGTCAATTGTCCAGCTGTAATTTGTTCACCGCACATGTTATTTATCTTCTATGGAGAGACACCACTAGTGAACTGTGGACCCCGGTCCATTTTCTCATACTTATAATACATCCACTGTTTTCACACTGCTGCTACTGTTTTCATATTGTTCTCATACTGTTTTCCACACCATACGTTTAAAGATAAGGGGTGGCCCAATCTTCTCAGTGAACTCACAGATAACTTCAATATGATAACTTGTGCGCCACTAAGAACTCTCCCGGCTGATCCCTGATGACAATGCAAAAGATAGCAACCCCAAGGATATTCTCAACTCCACACTCTTGCACAAGTAATCCACCGAATACAAGTGGTCGTGTACCTTCTTATTCCCAGTGGAACAGCAGGTAACACGTAAAGTTTGCAGATGAACTTCCAGATGAAGGCTTACAAGCGGTTTCAATCTAGAGGTCTAGGGTTTAATGTTTAACGTAGTCTAACGAGCATTTGTAACATCCCAAGTATGAAAATCATCCCCTTAGAATGTTTGTTGCATGTTTATTAAAGTATTGCATCATGTCATCATTTTGTTTCCATGTTGTTTGCATTTGATTCTTAATTGTTGCAATTGTTTTCCACTGTTTTCACAACTCAAATTCAAACCTTATTCAAACAATGCTTTCATACTTGCTCTGTTACAACATTTTGAATAAAAATCACAACTAAAAACAACCAATTTGTTTCATGTTTTTCCATAGTGATCACTTGTGAAAATGATGGTTTTAAATCAATTATTCATTTTCCAAACACATTTCAAAATTCAAATCAAAGCACCCAAAACAGAACCATTTTGAAATCATGTTGTTACCAAATCAAATCAACTCAAATTGTCTATTTACCATAGGGGTTACCCTATTTAAATGATTGGTTTTATTAATGATCTTTAATATTAAAAAGTTCACCCAAATTTGGTTTAAATTACAAACAGCAAACAAAACTCAAACTTTTTGAAAATAAAAGTTCAAACCTGTTTGCAAATGACCTAAAAGGGTTACCCAAATTTTCTCCAATTTTTCACTAAGTATAAACCTATCTTTTTCTCCCAAAACTAAACCCTACAAAAAAAACAGAAGGAAAATAAAATAAAATGGAGAAAACCCTGCGCGCGCAGCAGCTAACCTAGCTGGCCCAGCCCGTTTCCCTCTCTTATCTCCCGCGCGCGCAAGCCCAGCCCGTCTATCCATCACTTACCGCTTTGAGAAGCGTGCAATGCTTCTGTTCTGTGTACGGCGTTCATCCGCCGGTGCCACCGCGACAGAAACCTCCACCCGACGGCGATCTGTTGCTCCTCCGCCCTATATAGTCCCTAGACCTCCTGGCGCAGCACCCTAGCCCTAGGTTTTGCCTCCTCCCCTCGCTAGCGCCGCCGCTCCCCCTCTCGCTGCCCGAGCTCCACTCTCTGCTACTCCCTCCGGCGGCCACCGCTCTGAAGATCGCCGATGAACGCCTCCGTCGCCGCCCGATTCCCCGCTGTCTAGCCAGGAACCGAAAGCCCTCTCCTTCCGCTACCACTTGGACACCTGAGCACACCCGGAGGCGCACGGTGCCCTCGCCGCCATCCTCAGCAGAGTCGCCGTCGAGATCGCCGTTTCTCTGCAACCTCGACACCTCCCCGGTGAGCCCCCCGTGCTACCCCTCTCCCATCTCTCCCTCTGTTGCTTCCGTGCGTTTCCACCGCGCCCAAACACCACAGTGCACCCTAACTGCAACGATGCACGGCCGCGTTACCTCAACGCCGGCGAGCAGCTTCGCCTTTGTCAGTCGCGGATGGAAACGTTCGTCAGAAAGTTCAGTTAACCAATGCTGAACGATAACCTGTCCGCGTCGCTTACACTGACAAACAACTGAACGCAGCGCAGTGGTTGCGCTACTCTGAATCTCACTCGAGGTGCGCGGTTCGAGCCCCGCAGCGCCCAATTTTTTTGGCTATTTTCGCTTCCCCGCACAGGAGGCCCACCAGCCAGTGACCTCCACTGCCACGCGTGCGCGCGCGCGCCACGCTGGCCACGGGTCCACTGGACAGTGGCTGTGGTTAGGGTACCCCTCGGTACCAAAAGTTTCCAAGTTTCTGTTAATTCCTAAATCATTTAAATAACAGATTTAAACCTAAAACTTCAACCTTTAATAACTTTTAATCTATAAGTCTAATAAATAAAAGTTGTATATGTTTTCTGATCCAAATCAAATGATCTTTCCAAATAATCCATTTGTGTACTGTTTTGAACTTTCAAATTGCAATTCAAATTTAAATTCAAATCATTCAATTGAATTTTGCCAAAATTCATAAGTAATTCATAATAAATCCAAATCATGCAAATGAAATATGTTTTCAAGGCCATTTTGAATAACCTTTTCAAATATAAATTTTGTTTCATGGTTTGAATAATTTAAATTGCCTAAATATTTTAATACTTGTTTAATTCATTTAAATTTGATAAAATCATATCTTTCTCAATATAAAATATTTTGAACATGCAAAATATGTTTTCAAACCATCAAAGTGTGAACTTTTCAAATATGAGTTTGAAATTATGTTTTGAACAAATAAAAATTCAATTAAATTCAAACTTGTTTTAAATTCATTTAAAACTGGTTTAATATTGTTTAATTCATAATTAAATAATCCTAACTCCTATTTCAATATTTGAAACATGTAATCCAACTAAAATTTGATGTTCTTTTCAAATATAAACTTTGTTATTTGTTTTGAACAATTTAAATGGTTGAAAACAACAAATACTTGTGTGTCACCTTTAAGGCACCCAAAAATTCCCTAAATTAATAATAAAATTCTAAATTGCTACACCCTATTTTAATTTGATTCTAATGTTGTTATTTTGCTGTTTTCCTTTTGCATGCATCATACTAAACCACTAGCACCTGTTGATTAGTTGGAAAACAAATAATCTAACCAAAATCCATGGGCTTTTCATATGCAACTCAAAATTGCATATGTGTCCATTTAAATTGTGTTATCATATCAATTAGTTTATTTTGATGCATCTATTAACTTGTCATGCATCATCTTTGATTGTGCACTATGCCATGATAATGATTGTTTATATTTCTGCCTTGTTTGTTTGGTTCTTCTCGGATAGACGACGACGTTGATACCGACGATCTTTACGACACCCCTTCTGAGGATCTAGCTCAGTACCCGGCTACTGGGTTTGCAGGCAAGTTATCACTCACATGAACCATTGTGTTCCTTTCCACATTGGCTACCGATACTTTCCGTTGATTCTTTTCTGCTAGCCTTAGAGGTAGTTGTTTCTGTTACGAACCTATCACATGATACCCTAAACCCTGATATTGCCACACCTCCCGTCCTAAAACCCCGTTGCTTGGGCCCGTGTCTTACTAGCATGCTTAGGGTTGTTTTGCTCGAGTCTGCTATCAGTTACTTACTGTTATTATATCTGTTATATTCTGGGGCTCGATGTTAAACAACAATTTGCTAATTTGAGGTATTAATAACTTGCTGATAAGGCACCGGCAGGAGGCCCGGCGTGGTTTTGAGGCCTGCTAGTGTCGACCCTAATAGGAAAAGGGTCTTGTCTACTGATCCATGATGAGCGCACTATCCGCATGTGGGAAGCGTGTATGGGCGCCCCCCTCAATTTGATTCGATTCGCATCTCGTCCAAATCACCACACTTAGTTCGGGCTTTCCATTTGATGCACGCATATGCAGGTACGAACCCGAGGCCAGGGTGGAACTTTTGTAGTCGGCATTTAGGGCGGCGTGGTCTTCCAGTGCTATGAGGGTCCTCCTTTTCTTCGGGGGGCTCGATTAGCCGCGCACGCACAGCACGTGGTGCTTTGGGCTTGATGAGAAGAAGAGTTGAGTTGTGTTGAGTGCCCCGCTTGGTGGGAAAGGCCTTCCCATCTGGCGGGTTATTCTTACGTGTACGGCCAAATTGGTGCACCCCTGCAGGGATAAATCTTCTCGAGAAGCCGTGTTTTCCGCGGTTATGGTTGACTTGGTGAAAGTACTGGCTAACAAGTACTCAGAACAACTTACACCTAACTAATGATAACTTGACTAGTAATAGGCTTACGGAAACAACAACTTGATCCATCATTAATCCAACTGTGTGAGTTATCCTCGGATTGCTTCTTTGGATAAGGGGCGAGATCCAGGATGGGTTTGTTTGGTGGTTAGCTATAGTTGGTTACCATACGCTATCTTTCCTCTTTCTGTTACACCGGAAGTTGTAGTATGTTCTGTAGTTGGTTAGTGCAGCCAGTTGCAGCATCTTTTATACCCGTCCCTTCCGTTGATCCCAATGCATATGTGCTTGGTGTTGACGGGCTACACTTTGGTGAACTGTGAGTCTTGCTTGCCAGTACGTTGTTGTACTGGCCCCTTTGGGGCTGTGGTTTACGCAGACTACGACTACGGCTACGATGACCACCAGGATGGCTACTTCGTGGAGTTTGACGAGACTGCAGACGAGTAGATAGATGGACCAGGGCTGGATCCAGGACCTACGTGGATGGGCTTCGTCTTCTTTATTTTCCCGGCTTCTTAAGCCTATTTGGATTTGTCTGTACTCAGACCCCCTTTGGATGCTTCCGCTGAGTTGTAATGATGCTATGTTGGGACATGTGTCCTCTGGATGATTGTATTTGCTATTCTCTGCCCTAGTGAGGGCCTGTTGCAACTTATTTCAATCTTTTGTGTCTTAGAGGCATGTTGTGTTATCCTTTTGTTCAAAGCCGTTGACGTACCATGTGTGTATGGTATGAAGTACGTCAATGGTAGTATCCTGATTTCTACGGGATAGTTTACATCGACGGTGAACAGTAACGGTTGGTTGTCGCACATAAGTGCTGGCCTACCCGTAAGGGGACGCGGGAGCCGTTAAGCCCCGTAATCCAACCAAAATACTGTTCAGTTTGTACGGTGAGTATCCTCTAGAAGTCCGGGTGCGACAAATGGTATCAGAGCATGTCTGCCTGTAGGATCCCTTTTTACTGGTCGCAGTTGAGTCTAGAAACTATTTTGTAACTATATAGGAAAAATGAAACGTGAGAGTAGGAATTCTGCCATTTTTCTTCTTTCCCCACCCACCCACCCTTTTCTGGTAAGGAAGTGCAACGTTGTTTTCTCTTCTCACCTAAACTTTCAAGTTAGGATTTCACGTGTTTTGGGTTCTCCGTAGTACCTCAGGACTTTTGGTCTCGTTTTCCCGATGTTGCTTCGATATCCTGTTCTTCTAAAGAACCTTTCGTCCGTTGAAACCTTGCTGTTGTTTTCCACTTCATTTCTTCTACCGGAGTCTAATCAAAACCTCCCAAATCATCTGCAGATGGATCTCAGGTTCTACCCGCAGGTGGTTCGGATGACTCGCTGTGAGAGCACCGCCGGTTATCCGGAGATGCTGAGAGACATGGTGACTTATCTGGGGTTCCATTGGGCACCAGAGTACCAGGTCTACGAGCAGCAGCGAGAGTTTGACCAGACCTACTACCGGGCTATCGTCTACATTCTGTCAGATGATGGCAGGAGCGTTGTCCACCGCTACGAGGCAGTAGGTTCCACAGTGGATATGGCCGTGCAGCAGGCAGCTTACGTGAGTCTCACCGTCCTCCGTGCTGACTACTGGGGGTTTGACGATTCTATCTATCGCCACATCCCCCGTGGTTACATCACGTCGGCGGGAGTTCACTTCACTCTCCACGGCAACCTGGATACCTACGAGTCTGATAGCTCCAGGCTGCACACCACTGCTCAGTTTGTGAGGCACAGTGACGTAGTTGCTTCCACACTGTCTCAGGAGTGGGCTTCAGTCAGGGAGCAGCTCCACCTTGCTCTCACTCGTCTGGCGACGTACACCATAGACTTTGTTCGATACGAGCGCTTTGCGCGTTTCACTCAGCCAGCTGGTCTTCCTCTGCCAGATGCTGGAGGTTACGAGCCGATCAGAGGTCCACTTCTCGACCTTGGTCCAGGTTACACAGGGATTCCCCGCTTTGGAGCACAGGGAGACGACGCTTTCTACTTCACCACACCGAGAGTCCCTCTCAGAGCAGTCCCGCTCTACGTGGATCGTCGTCATACCTACTTCCGGGGGATTCCTCCGCACCGTATCTCTCGTCGTACTACTCACCGCCGTCCTGCGTGATGAGCATGGGAGTACCGATGTATCCATTCCTAGCTATGTTTAGTTATCCTTTGTATTTCGAACCATGTATTGGTGTGTTGGATATTCTGATGTATTGGAACATGTGATGATGTACCTGTTGGTTATCTATTCATGCGTCGGAATAATCTCTCTTTCGGTTACCAAGTCTATCCTTTGCTGTTATTGTGCTAAAATGCATTTCTGTTCAGGATGCCTCCAACCAGGAACTCCCCGCCTGAACCACCTCCGCTCACGGAGCTGTTGACTCAGATGACTCAGGTCGTGGCTCAGATGGCCCAGATCCAGGCTAACCAGCACAACAACCAGAATGCTCCGCGAGTCAGCATCAAGGAGTTTCTGAGCATGGGGCCGAGAGCTTTCGTGGCAACACGTGAGCCTCTGGATGCTGATGACTGGATCAGGGAGATGAACAGGGCTCTGGAGATTGCTCATGTTGCTGAGGAAGATAAGGTCAAGTATGCCACCTACCTACTGAAGGGTCAGGCAGCTACCTGGTGGGAGAACTACCAGACCATGAGAGCTGGCTATCCTATCACCTGGGGATGTTTCAAGGATGCCTTCCTGAAGCACCACATCCCAGATGGTCTCATGGAAAGGATGCGTGAGGAATTCTGCTCTCTCAAACAGGGCAAGCTGGACGTCCTCGGCTACCAGAACGAGTTCAATCGCCTCGCTCGATACGCTGGTGACGAGGTGTCCACTGAGGCCAAAAAGATGGCAAGGTTCCGCCGAGGTTTTAACCCGGAACTGAAGTACGCTCTCACCAACATCAAGTGCAAGGACTTCGTGGAGCTCGTGAACACCGCGCTCAATGAGGAGAATGGGCGCAAGGCGTTCGAGGAGTCGCGCAAACACTCGCGTGAGGGTGGTTCCTCCTCCAACATGACCACCCCTCCGCAGAAGCGCCGCATCTGGGTGCCAAACAGTGCTGTCACTCGGGCTCCAAATGCCCAAGCTTCTCCAGGCTTTGGTCCCCGCCCACCCAACCCATCTCAGATGCAGGGTTAGAGGTTTCCAATGGGGCAGCCAAGGCCAGCTCCTCCTCGTGTCGTCACTTGCTTCAAGTGCAAGGAGACTGGGCACTACGCTGATAAGTGCACTCAGAGGCAGCTACCTCCACCACCTCCTCGCCCCAACACCAACCAGGCAATGGTTCGTGCTCCCCCGTCTAAAGCCTTCAACTCCAACAACAGGCCTGTCGGGAGGACCGCGAGGGTGAATCATATCAAGGCCGACAAAGCTGAGGAAGCTGCTGACGTCGTTCTCGGTACATTCCCCGTAAACTCTAACCCAGCTAAAGTGTTGTTTGATACCGGAGCATCGCATTCGTTCGTGTCAAAGATCTTTGCGACAGCAGTTAAACTACCTTTTGTTGGTTTGGGTTCCCCGCTAGTAGTAAACTCCCCTGGAGCAACTATCAAACTTCCAAGATCAGTCACGAGAATCAGATCTTGATTGGAGGTCACATATTCCTTGCTTCCCTCATTCTGCTTGGCAATTCTGACATTGATGTCATCCTTGGCATGGATTGGTTGAAGGCCAATAAAGCTACGATTGATTGTGCTAAGAAGTCAATAACTCTGTTCCACCCTTCCGGCCAGATAGTCTATTCTCCAAGTGAATCAAGTTCTGTTCAGCTGTACACCCTGGATGCTAAACCTCTACCTCTGCTTGAAAATGTTCCGGTGGTTTGTGAATTCCCTGACGTCTTTCCAGAAGAGTTGACAGGGATGCCTCCGGACAGAGCAGTTGAGTTCGTGATCGAGCTTGAACCAGGTACTGCTCCAATCTCTAAGCATCCATACAAGATAGCTCCTCCTGAACTGAAATTGTTGAAGGAGCTAATCGATATGTACATGGAGAAAGGTTACATTCAGCCTAGTTCCTCCGCTTGGGGTTGCCCAACTCTGTTTGTTGCCAAGAAGGATCAAACAAAAAGACTCGTGGTTGACTATCGTCCTCTCAACGAGAAAACCATCAAGAACAAGTACCCAATTCCTCGTATCGATGATCTTTTTGATCAACTTGCTGGAGCCTCAATATTCTCAAAGTTGGACTTGAGGATGGGTTACCATCAAATAAAGATCAGAAAGGAAGATATTCCAAAAACAGCTTTCACCACTCGTTACGGTCTATATGAATACACCGTCATGTCCTTTGGTCTCACCAATGCACCGGCAACCTTCTCAAGACTCATGAATTCTGTCTTCCATGAATACCTCGACAAGTTCGTTGTGGTATATCTTGATGATATTCTAGTCTACTCAAAATCCGAGGAAGAGCATGGAGAACACCTTCGTCTCACTCTCATGAAACTTCGCGAGCATCGTCTGTATGCCAATTTCTCCAAATGTGAGTTCTGGATTCCAGAAGTTGCTTACCTTGGTCATGTCATCTCTGCCAGAGGCATAGCCATTGATCCAGAAAAGGTTAAAGCAATTGTTGATTGGAAACCTCCTAAGACGGTGAAACAAGTTAGAAGCTTTCTTGGCTTGGCTAGCTATTGCCGTCGTTTCGTCCAAAACTTTTCAAAGATTGCCAAACCTCTCACTGATCTCACAAAGAAGGACAAGAAGTTCGTTTGGACTCCACAGTGTGATGAGAGTTTCAATCTCCTGAAGACTAAACTCACTTCCACCCCAGTTCTGGTTGGCCCAGATACTACCAAACCTTTCCAGATATTCTGCGATGCATCTCTCCAAGGTCTAGGAGCAGTTCTTATGCAAGAACGTCAAGTTGTGGCTTATGCTTCACGTCAGTTGAACCCACATGAGCAAAACTATCCCACTCATGATCTTGAACTTGCAGCAGTTGTGTTTGCCCTCAAGAAATGGAGACAATACTTGTTGGGTAACAAAACTGAAATCTTTTCCGATCATAAGAGTCTGAAATACATCTTCACTCAACCAGATCTAAACCTCAGGCAAAGGAGATGGATTGAAAAGATTAAAGACTTTGATCTCACCATTTCTTACACTACAGGCAAGGCTAATGTTATGGCCGATCCTCTCAGTCGCAAGTCATACTGCAATAATCTCATGATCATGGAAAGCCAACCTCCACTTCATGAAGAATTCCAGAAGCTGAACCTTGGTCTTGTTCCTCAAGGCTACCTTGATAGCTTGACAGCCAGTCCAACTCTCGAGGACAAGATTCGTTCTGAACAACTTCGTGATACTGAAATCAAGAAGATGGTTGAGAACATCAAGGAAGGCAAGGAGAAATTCAAGTCTTTCTCAGTTGATGATAAAGGAACTGTGTTCTTTGAAGGACGCATTGCAGTTCCTCAAGTGCAAAGTCTCAAAGATATCATTCTCAAGGAGGCTCATGAAACTCCTCTTTCCATTCACCCTGGAAGTACAAAGATGTACCAGGATCTCAAGACTCTGTATTGGTGGCCTGGCATGAAACGTGAAATTTCTCAATACGTTTCTGAATGCGACGTTTGTCAACGTGTTAAGGCAGTCCATCAGAAAACAGCCGGTCTACTCCAACCTCTGAAAATTCCTGAGTGGAAGTGGGACATGATTGAAATGGACTTCGTTACTGGGTTTCCAAAGTCCAAAAAGGGCAACGATGCAATCTTCGTTGTTATTGATCGTCTCACTAAAGTAGCTCACTTCTTTGCTGTCAAGGAAACTATCTCAGCTAGCCAGTTAGCAGAGCTCTACACAGCAAAGATTGTTCCTCTTCATGGTGTTCCATTGGAAATAAGCTCAGACCGTGGAAGTATCTTCACTTCTCATTTCTGGAAGAGTTTTCAAGAAGCATTGGGCACCAAACTTCTGTTCAGCACAGCTTATCACCCTCAGTCTCAGGGGCAAGTCGAAAGAGTCAATCAGATTCTCGAGGATATGCTCAGAGCATGTGGTCTCTCCTTTGGCATGAAATGGGAGGATTGCCTTCCATATGCTGAATTCTCCTACAACAACAGCTACCAGGCAAGCCTAGGCATGGCACCGTTTGAAGCACTCTATGGCCGCAGATGCAGGAGTCCAATCAATTGGTCTGAAGCTGGTGAACGTTCACTCTTAGGCCCTGACATTGTTAAGGAAGCCGAGGAGAAAGTTCGTATCATTCGTGACAATCTCAGGATTGCTCAGTCTCGTCAGAAGAGCTACTATGACAGCAAGCACCGGGACATGGTCTATGCACCTGGTGACAAGGCATATCTCCATGTAACTCCCCTCAGAGGCACTCATCGTTTTGGTGTGAAAGGAAAGCTTGCACCAAGATACATTGGTCCTTTCAACATCCTCTCAAGGCGGGCAGAAAATGCTTATCGTCTTGAACTTCCAGAAAAACTATCCAAGGTGCACGATGTGTTCCACGTGTCACAACTCAAGAAGTGTTTCAAAGATCCAGATCGTGCAGTTGATCATGATTCCATCGAACTGCAAGATGATCTCTCTTATGAGGAGCACCCTATTCGTATTCTCGATGAGACCGAGCGTAAGACTCGCAACAAGAGCACAAAGTTCTTGAAAGTGCAGTGGTCGCATCATTCCGATAAAGAGGCAACGTGGGAGACCGAAGAGGATCTTCGCAAGAAGTATCCGCACCTTTTCCTTTCTCAGTAGGAATCTCGGGGCGCGATTCCTTCAAGGGGGGGCGTTTTGTAACATCCCAAGTATGAAAATCATCCCCTTAGAATGTTTGTTGCATGTTTATTAAAGTATTGCATCATGTCATCATTTTGTTTCCATGTTATTTGCATTTGATTCTTAATTGTTGCAATTGTTTTCCACTGTTTTCACAACTCAAATTCAAACCTTATTCAAACAATGGTTTCATACTTGCTCTGTTACAACATTTTGAATAAAAATCACAACTAAAAACAACCAATTTGTTTCATGTTTTTCCATAGTGATCACTTGTGAAAATGATGGTTTTAAATCAATTATTCATTTTCCAAACACATTTAAAAATTCAAATCAAAGCACCCAAAACAGAACCATTTTGAAATCATGTTGTTACCAAATCAAATCAACTCAAATTGTCTATTTACCATAGGGGTTACCCTATTTAAATGATTGGTTTTATTAATGATCTTTAATATTAAAAAGTTCACCCAAATTTGGTTTAAATTACAAACAGCAAACAAAACTCAAACTTTTTTAAAATAAAAGTTCAAACCTGTTTGCAAATGACCTAAAAGGGTTACCCAAATTTTCTCCAATTTTTCACTAAGTCTAAACCTATCTTTTTCTCCCAAAACTAAACCCTACAAAAAAAAACAGAAGGAAAATAAAATAAAATGGAGAAAACCCTGCGCGCGCAGCAGCTAACCTAGCTGGCCCAGCCCGTTTCCCTCTCTTATCTCCCGCGCGCGCAAGCCCAGCCCGTCTATCCATCACTTACCGCTTTGAGAAGCGTGCAATGCTTCTGTTCTGTGTACGGCGTTCATCCGCCGGTGCCACCGCGACAGAAACCTCCACCCGACGGCGATCTGTTGCTCCTCCGCCCTATATAGTCCCTAGACCTCCTGGCGCAGCACCCTAGCCCTAGGTTTTGCCTCCTCCACTCGCTAGCGCCGCCGCTCCCCCTCTCGCTGCCCGAGCTCCACTCTCTGCTACTCCCTCCGGCGGCCACCGCTCTGAAGATCGCCGATGAACGCCTCCGTCGCCGCCCGATTCCCCGCTGTCTAGCCAGGAACCGAAAGACCTCTCCTTCCGCTACCACTTGGACACCTGAGCACACCCGGAGGCGCACGGTGCCCTCGCCGCCATCCTCAGCCGAGTCGCCGTCGAGATCGCCGTTTCTCTGCAACCTCGACACCTCCCCGGTGAGCCCCCCGTGCTACCCCTCTCCCATCTCTCACTCTGTTGCTTCCGTGCATTTCCACCGCGCCCAAACACCACAGTGCACCCTAACTGCAACGATGCACGGCCGCGTTACCTCAACGCCGGCGAGCAGCTTCGCCTCTGTCAGTCGCGGATGGAAACGTTCGTCAGAAAGTTCAGTTAACCAATGCTGAACAATAACCTGTCCGCGTCGCTTACACTGTCAAACAACTGAACGCAGCGCAGTGGTTGCGCTACTCTGAATCTCACTCGAGGTGCGCGGTTCGAGCCCCGCAGCGCCCAATTTTTTTGGCTATTTTCGCTTCCCCGCACAGGAGGCCCACCAGCCAGTGACCTCCACTGCCACGCGTGCGCGCGCGCGCCACGCTGGCCACGGGTCCACTGGACAGTGGCTGTGGTTAGGGTACCCCTCGGTACCAAAAGTTTCCAAGTTTCTGTTAATTCCTAAATCATTTAAATAACAGATTTAAACCTAAAACTTCAACCTTTAATAACTTTTAATCTATAAGTCTAGTAAATAAAAGTTGTATATGTTTTCTGATCCAAATCAAATGATCTTTCCAAATAATCCATTTGTGTACTGTTTTGAACTTTAAAATTGCAATTCAAATTTAAATTCAAATCATTCAATTGAATTTTGCCAAAATTCATAAGTAATTCATAATAAATCCAAATCATGCAAATGAAATATGTTTTCAAGGCCATTTTGAATAACCTTTTCAAACATAAATTTTGTTTCATGGTTTGAATAATTTAAATTGCCTAAATATTTTAATACTTGTTTAATTCATTTAAATTTGATAAAATCATATCTTTCTCAATATAAAATATTTTGAACATGCAAAATATGTTTTCAAACCATCAAAGTGTGAACTTTTCAAATATGAGTTTGAAATTATGTTTTGAACAAATAAAAATTCAATTAAATTCAAACTTGTTTTAAATTCATTTAAAACTGGTTTAATATTGTTTAATTCATAATTAAATAATCCTAACTCCTATTTCAATATTTGAAACATGTAATCCAACTAAAATTTGATGTTCTTTTCAAATATAAACTTTGTTATTTGTTTTGAACAATTTAAATGGTTGAAAACAACAAATACTTGTGTGTCACCTTTAAGGCACCAAAAAATTCCCTAAATTAATAATAAAATTCTAAATTGCTACACCCTATTTTAATTTGATTCTAATGTTGTTATTTTGCTGTTTTCCTTTTGCATGCATCATACTAAACCACTAGCACCTGTTGATTAGTTGGAAAACAAATAATCTAACCAAAATCCATGGGCTTTTCATATGCAACTCAAAATTGCATATGTGTCCATTTAAATTGTGTTATCATATCAATTAGTTTATTTTGATGCATCTATTAACTTGTCATGCATCATCTTTGATTGTGCACTATGCCATGATAATGATTGTTTATATTTCTGCCTTGTTTGTTTGGTTCTTCTCGGATAGACGACGACGTTGATACCGACGATCTTTACGACACCCCTTCTGAGGATCTAGCTCAGTACCCGGCTACTGGGTTTGCAGGCAAGTTATCACTCACATGAACCATTGTGTTCCTTTCCACATTGGCTACCGATACTTTCCGTTGATTCTTTTCTTCTAGCCTTAGAGGTAGTTGTTTCTGTTACGAACCTATCACATGATACCCTAAACCCTGATATTGCCACACCTCCCGTCCTAAAACCCCGTTGCTTGGGCCCGTGTCTTACTAGCATGCTTAGGGTTGTTTTGCTCGAGTCTGATATCAGTTACTTACTGTTATTATATCTGTTATATTCTGGGGCTCGATGTTAAACAACAATTTGCTAATTTGAGGTATTAATAACTTGCTGATAAGGCACCGGCAGGAGGCCCGGCGTGGTTTTGAGGCCTGCTAGTGTCGACCCTAATAGGAAAAGGGTCTTGTCTACTGATCCATGATGAGCGCACTATCCGCATGTGGGAAGCGTGTATGGGCGCCCCCCTCAATTTGATTCGATTCGCATCTCGTCCAAATCACCACACTTAGTTCGGGCTTTCCATTTGATGCACGCATATGCAGGTACGAACCCGAGGCCAGGGTGGAACTTTTGTAGTCGGCATTTAGGGCGGTGTGGTCTTCCAGTGCTATGAGGGTCCTCCTTTTCTTCGGGGGGCTCAATTAGCCGCGCACGCACAGCACGTGGTGCTTTGGGCTTGATGCGAAGAAGAGTTGAGTTGTGTTGAGTGCCCCGCTTGGTGGGAAAGGCCTTCCCATCTGGCGGGTTATTCTTACGTGTACGGCCAAATTGGTGCACCCCTGCAGGGATAAATCTTCTCGAGAAGCCGTGTTTTCCGCGGTTATGGTTGACTTGGTGAAAGTACTGGCTAACAAGTACTCAGAACAACTTACACCTAACTAATGATAACTTGACTAGTAATAGGCTTACGGAAACAACAACTTGATCCATCATTAATCCAACTGTGTGAGTTATCCTCGGATTGCTTCTTTGGATAAGGGGCGAGATCCAGGATGGGTTTGTTTGGTGGTTAGCTATAGTTGGTTACCATACGCTATCTTTCCTCTTTCTGTTACACCGGAAGTTGTAGTATGTTCTGTAGTTGGTTAGTGCAGCCAGTTGCAGCATCTTTTATACCCTTCCCTTCCGTTGATCCCAAGGCATCTGTGCTTGGTGTTGACGGGCTACACTTTGGTGAACTGTGAGTCTTGCTTGCCAGTACGTTGTTGTACTGACCCCTTTGGGGCTGTGGTTTACGCAGACTACGACTACGGCTACGATGACCACCAGGATGGCTACTTCGTGGAGTTTGACGAGACTGCAGACGAGTAGATAGCTGGACCAGGGCTGGATCCAGGACCTACGTGGATGGGCTTCGTCTTCTTTATTTTCCCGGCTTCTTAAGCCTATTTGGATTTGTCTGTACTTAGACCCCCTTTGGATGCTTCCGCTGAGTTGTAATGATGCTATGTTGGGACATGTGTCCTCTGGATGATTGTATTTGCTATTCTCTGCCCTAGTGAGGGCCTGTTGCAACTTATTTCAATCATTTGTGTCTTAGAGGCATGTTGTGTTATCCTTTTGTTCAAAGCCATTGACGTACCATGTGTGTATGGTATGAAGTACGTCAATGGTAGTATCCTGATTTCTACGGGATAGTTTACATCGACGGTGAACAGTAACGGTTGGTTGTCGCACATAAGTGCTGGCCTACCCGTAAGGGGACGCGGGAGCCGTTAAGCCCCGTAATCCAACCAAAATACTGTTCAGTTCGTACGGTGAGTATCCTCTAGAAGTCCGGGTGCGACAACATTGGCTCGGTTTCCACCTATTTAAGATAGGGGGTGCGGCCACAAGTGGGTGCCTTGCGCAAGCACAAACCTAATTGGACTAGGACTCGTGGTTTGGGTTGGACACAAACCCAAACCGACTCACAATGGATACAAACCGACCCACCATTAAGGGGTGCGGCCAATAATGGTATACAAACCATACCTAACATTGTTAGGATTTCTACTAAGTGCATTTGACCTTGTGGAGGCACCATCCCCTTGTCATCATCCAAATTGCAATTGTTTTCAATGAATAACAATTGTTATTTTCTGTTATTTCTTGTTTTCACCATGCTAGCACTTGTTATCCATCTCCTCTTCTAGCCCATCTTCATCCATGTGTATCTCCTCTTCATAATCTCCTCCATTCATGCTTGTGTTATCAATAAACCTGAGAATACATAGGTGCATGGATTTAGGTAGTATAAAGTTCTTGATATTATAAACATTATACTCAAGTAGGAGTGAATTCACCTGTTGTTGTAATAGCTTGGTTCTTGATCTTTTCATTGGACCAATCCTTACTTAAATAGCTTGTGTTGGAGCATCCTCATGTGTAACAATAGGTGAAGAGCTAGGGATGTCCTCATCATCCCCCCCCCTCTTGAAAAGGCATCGACCTCGATGCTAAATCATCTACATGGCAAGGTGTCAAATCAGCCACATTAAAAGAATTGCTAACACCAAACTCATCAATTGGGAGGTCAATTTTGTATGCATTATCATTGATCCTTGAAATAACTCTATAAGGACCAGCACCTCTAGGCATCAATTTTGATTTTCTCAATGTGGGAAATCTATATTTTCTAAAGTGAACCCACACCATATCTCCTGGCCGAAATATTACTTCCTTTCTCTTCTTGTTAACTCTTTCAGCCACATGTCTTCCTTTCTTCTCAATTGCTTATTTTGTTTTCTCATGAATTTTCTTCACAAAATCAGCTCTCTTGGATGCCTCCATATTAATTCTCTCTTGTGTAGGAAGTGGTAATAAATCAAGAGGAGTAATAGGCTTGAACCCATAAACCAACTCAAAAGGACATAATTGAGTAGTTGAATGCACAACTCTATTATATGCAAATTCCACATGGGGCAAACACTCCTCCCACTCCTTCAAATTTTTCTTGATCATGCTTCTCAATAATGTGGACAATGTCCTATTGACCACCTCGGTTTGGCCATCAGTTTGGGGTGAAAAGTAGTGGAAAATAATAATTTGGTTCCAAGCTTCCCCCATAATGTCTTCCAAAAGTAACTCATGAACTTGACATCTCTATCTGAAACAATAGTTCTTGGCACTCCATGTAATCTCACAATTTCTCTAAAGAATAAATTTGCAATGTGAGAAGCATCATCACTCTTGTGGCAAGCAATGAAGTGAGCCATCTTTGAAAATCTGTCCACAACCACAAAGATAGAGTCATGTCCTCCTTTTGTCCTTGGCAAGCCCAACACGAAATCCATACTTATATCCTCCCATGGTGTACTAGGTGATGGCAATGGAGTGTACAACCCGTGGGGTTTCAATTTGGACTTGGACTTGTTGCAAGTAATGCATCTTTGCACCAATCTATACACATCTCTTCTCATATGTGCCCAATAGAAATATTCAACCAACATAAGCAATGTCCTCTCTCTTCCAAAGTGTCCCATTAACCCTCCATTATGAGATTCCTGTATTAAGAATAAACGTAAAGAACACTCGGGAATACATAATTTGTTAGCTCTAAACAAGTATCCATCATGTATATGAAATTAATCCCATGCCTTAACATTAGTACATTTATTAAATGGCATAGAAAATTCATTATGTTCATCATATAAATCTCTAATACCCTCCAAACCCGAAACCTTAATCTCTAAATTTGAGAGTAACATATTCTTTCTTGACAAAGCATCAGCAACTACATTGTCCAATCCTTTTTTATGTTTAATTATGTATGGAAAAGATTCAATAAATTCAACCCATTTAGCATGTCTTTTATTCAAATTTGATTGGCACTTTAAGAATTTTAATGCCTCATGATCACTATGTATAAAAAATTCTTTAGGCCATAAATAATGTTTCCACACCTCTAAAACTCTCACAAGTGCATATAATTCTTTATCATAAACAGAATAATTCAATTGTGCACCATGTAATTTTTCAGAAAAATAGGCAATAGGTTTCTTCTCTTGCATTAACACACCTCCAATACCTATGCCACTAGCATCACACTCAATCTCAAATTGTTTATCAAAATTTGGTAGCATCAATAGTGGGGCCGAAAGCAACTTCTCTTTTAGTGTATCAAAAGCAATGTCTTGAGCAACTCCCCACTCAAATTTTGCTCCCTTTTTAGTTAGATCATTTAATGGAGCAGCAATTGTACTAAAATTAGGCACAAATCTTCTATAGAAACTAGCAAGACCATTAAAAATTCTAAAATGACTCACATTAGTTGGAATAGGCCAATTTCGAATTGCTTCAATTTTTTATGTATCTACTTCAATTCCATGTTTAGAAACTACATATCCCAAAAAGATGACCTTATCTTTACAAAAAGTGCACTTCTCAAGATTACCATACAATTTATTTTCTCTTAGCACTTGCAAAACTTGTCTAATATGATCAATATGTTCATGTTCATTGTGGCTATATATGATAATATCATCAAAATAAACTACCACAAATCTACCAATAAAATCTCTCAAAATATGGTTCATTAGTCTCATGAAAGTACTAGGTGCATTAGTTAAACCAAAAGGCATCACTAACCATTCATATAAACCAAATTTTGTTTTAAATGTTGTTTTCCACTCATCTCCCTCTTTCATTCTTATTTGATGGTAACCACTACGCAAATCAATTTTAGAGAAAAGAGTAGCACCACTTAATTCATCTAACATATCTTCTAAACGTGGTATAGGATGACGATAATGAATAGTGATGTTATTAATTGCTCTACAATCTACACACATGCGCCAAGTACCATCTTTCTTAGGAACCAATATAACGAGTACAACACAAGGAGAAAGACTAACTCGAATATAACCTTTATCTAGTAGCTCTTGTACTTGCCTTTGTATCTCCTTTGTCTCTTGTGGATTTGTTCTATAAGGGGCTCGGTTTGGCAAAGATGCTCCAGGAATTAAATCAATTTGATGCTCAATCCCTCTCGATGGTGGAAATCTCGAGGGAATATCTCCTGGAAAAACATCATCATAATCCTGCAACACATGAGAAACACCAAGAGGAATAGGGGTCATGTCATTAGAAACCAAAATCTCTCCCTTGTGAATAAGCACAATAGGGACTAATGTAGGATCATCCCTAAATTCCCTCCAATCATCTATAGTGGCTAACATGCATAATAGGCTCTCTCTCTTATTTTTATTTTTACCACTCGAATTGTTTGGACTACCACTCCCCAAGACTTGTGAATTTTGTTTTCCCTCATCCCTCTCACTCTCTTTTTCAACTTTCACATCTATTTTGGATTGGAGCTCATTTACAATTTGTTGTGGAGTCACAGGTCTCAAAATAATAGTCCTCCCATGATGATGCAATTCATAAGTATTTTCTCTTCCTTCATGCTTCACACTTCTATGAAATTGCCATGGTCTTCCCAATAATAAGTGGCAAACTGTCATAGGAACCACATAAAACTCAATAGTATCCTTATAAGGACCAATCTAAAATTCCACACGTACCATATGTGTCACCTTCATTTGTCCCGAGCTACTCAACCATTGTATATGATAAGGACAAGGGTGTGGTAAATATTTGAGATTTAGCTTTGCACACAAATCTTTGCTAGCCAAATTCCTGCAACTCCCTCCATCAATAATGACTTTGCAAGCCATATTAGGACCAATAGCAGCCTTTGTTTGAAACAAATTGCACCTTTGATTTTCAGGACTAGGACTCACACTCAAAGATTTTTGTGTGCAAATAATAGATGGCATAGTGGTAGCATAGGCATCCAATGGAGTATCACTCAAATAGCCATCATCATCATTATCATTAGGATCAACATCATCACCTGTCTCATACTCATTGTTGTCATTAATAAACATCACCTTTGTATTTGGACAATCCTTCTTGAAGTTCCCCTTTCCTCCACATGTATGACATGTAATGTCCCTATTTGTTGTGGTGGAAGCACTTGAACCCGTGGCACTTGCAGCTGGTTGTGATGATTTCCTTGCAATAGAGGCACTAGGCTCGGCCTTGGATGATGAAACACCACGGCAAAGAGATAGTGGAGGTGGTGTACTAGGCATAGTAGATGATCTCAAGGGAAATCTACTCCTTGTTCTTGCTGTAATTTTAGCCTCCTCATTGATGTGTGATTCGGCCTCCCTAGCATGATGTAACAACTCATGCATATCATGGTATTGATGATGTCTAACAATGCCCTTGGTTTTATAATTCAAACCTGAAAGGAACCTTTGCATTGTTTGCTCCAATTTCTCTCTCACACATGCCCTTTGCATGATTAATTCCATCTCTTGATAATAAGCATCAACAGTCATAGTACCTTTCCTCAATTGTTGCAATTGATAAAATTGTTACCTTATGTAATTGGGTGGGACAAATCTATCTCTCATGACTCTCTTCATGGTATTCCAAGTGATAATGGGTAATTCACCGTCTTCTTGTCTTTTTCTCACAGTAGTATCCCACCAACGAAGAGCATATCCATCAAACTCAGAAGAAGCCAATTTTATTTTTCTATCCTTAGTATAATCATGTAATCTTCATAGCTTCTTAATTTTCAGTTCCCATAGAAAATATTCTTCCACATCCATGGTATCAAATCTGAAAGATGGTATAGAAAATTTGGTCTTACCCAAACCATCATCCTCTTTATGATTTTCAGGAGCAACATTGAGAGGAACACGCCTAGCTCCCAAGTGATTGGCTCGGCCTTGAAATCCTCCTCGGTCTCTTTCACCTCTAGCGCCACGGCCATGATTATTATCCACCTCAACATTGGATTCAAAACCATTATTTGCATCACTATGGCACTAGAATTGTCAGCATCAATAGGTGGTAATCTTGCCTGAATCAATGATTGAAGACCAGCAAGGGTAGTAGCCAATGTAGCAATAGAATCATGAATTGTTTGCACTTGCACATTATTGGTCTCGGCCAATTTATGTGTCTCCTCCACCTTATTCTCCATGGCTTGGAGAGCATCATATAAAGGATCACATGCCTTAGTCACAAATTCCTTGATATCTTTATGATTGTCTCTTATTTGATTTGTCAGTACATCCCTTAGAGCCTCATACTCCCATCAATTTACTCCCTCCTTATGGTCCTTCTTTTGCTGCACAATGTCATCACTAGAAAGATCCATTAGTAGGTTAGTGAAATAGAAACAAGTATAGGTTGTGGTGTTCTATCACAACTCACTCAAAAATCTAGCAAGACAATAGGTTATCTTACCGTTCCAAAGTGAATAAAAATACTTACCACAAGTAGAGGCAATTAATGTACTTTGATGTGAAGAAGAGAATACCCAGGTTTTTAACTCTCACAAAAGCAAACAAGGTTATTTAGAGGGGCTTGGTATGGATACCTAACAATCACCAAAGTAACAAGTCCTATTTGTTGTATTGTGATGATACAAAAATACCCAAGGAAACTCACACAATAATGGAGACAAATGTTGCAAAGCAAATATATGGATGAGATTTTGCAATGCACTAGAAAATCACTAGCTAGGCTCTTAATTGACAGGCACGAGATTGATCAAGGAAAGAAACCAAGTGTCACAATGGCAAGCTCCACTAGTAAACAATAGTATCAATATGGCCTCTTTGCAATTTTCTGTTTTCCTGTTATCTCTTTTTTTTATACTTTTACTTTTTTTCTATTTTTTTGTATTTTTCCAATGGCCTTAAACACAACTAGGAGCAATATGAACCAATAAACTAGTGAACACAAAGGTGGTGATGAAAATGAGCAACCTGTCATAGCACAAAAATAGCTATACTTGTGGGCAAGTTCCTATTGATATGCTGTAGAAAGGTTGTGGCTAAGGTTCACAAAGATTGGATGTATTGATCCTAAAGAAGAAAACAAGAAATAACAAGGAAAAACAGAAAAATTTAGGTGAAAACAGCTCACAAATGCTCACGGCAGCAAAACAGACGCTTTTCTCTGCCACGGCAGCGCGCGCGCTTGCGTGACAGCAAATGGTAATTGCGTTACAGTGGCAAACCTAGCGCGCGCAAGAAACAGCTCACGGCAGCGGCAGGACGGTGGCGGCAGCGTTTTGCTCACTTTGTGTACCGCGGCAGCGCGCTGTGGGTGCGGTGGTGTGCTGTGATGCGGGCGCGGGATGGGTTTTGTAAGCGCGCGATGGGGACGGGGGTAGTCCGATTACGAGTAGGGCACGGCAGTGGTGGGGATTGTCGGCAGCATTTTAGGGAAAACGCGTGCCGTGGTAGCGCTGGTGGGTGTATGGTAAGTGTGCTGCGGTTGCGGGGAGGGTATTTGGTAAGCGTGCGACAGGGCCAATCCGATAGCGACTAGGGGAGGGTGGCGGCAGCGGTACGGCAGCGAATTTGGAAATTTTTCTGCCGCGGTAGGAGTTCTAGTAGGAATCGGATTAGAACAAGAAAACACACCCGAAAGCTAATTTTTTGTGGTTTTTTGATAGGTTTCGACCAGGGGAACAAAGAACCCTAACCCTAGCTGAAAGTAACAAATCTAAAAAAGAAAAAAAGAGACACGAAATCAAACACAAAAACAGCTATAGTAATGAAACTAAGGTGATTATCTATGGCTATGGCAATGAACTAACTTATTTTTGTAGGGCAATTTTCTGGATAGGTAATAAAAACACTCAAACTAAAGGCAAAATTGATAGCTCACCGAGGCAACCTGTAGCTCTGAAACCAAGATGATAAGGGGTGGCCCAATCTTCTCAGTGAACTCACAGATAACTTCAATATGATAACTAATGCGCCACTAAGAACTCTCCCGGCTGGTCCCTGACGCCAATGCAAAAGATAGCAACCCAAGGATATTCTCAACTCCACACTCTTGCACAAGTAATCCACCAACTACAAGTGGTCATGTACCTTCTTATTCCCAGTGGAATAGCAGGTAACACATAAAGTTTGCAGATGAAATTCCATATGAAGGCTTACAAGCGGTTTCAATCTAGAGGTCTAGGGTTTAATGTTTAACGTAGTCTAACGAGCCTTGGCTCGGTTTCCACCTATTTAAGATAGGGGTGCGGCCACAAGGTGGTGCCTTGCGCAAGCACAAACCTAATTGGACTACTAGGACTCATGGTTTGGGTTGGATACAAACCGACCCACCATTAAGGGGTGCGGCCAATAATGGTATACAAACCATACCTAACATTGTTAGGATTTCTACTAAGTGAATTTGACCTTATGGAGGCACCACCCCCTTGTCATCATCCAAATAACAATTGTTTTCAATGAATAAGAATTGTTATTTTATGTTATTTCTTGTTTTCACCATGCTAGCACTTGTTCTCCATCTCCTCTTCTAGCCCATCTTCATCCACGTGCGTCTCCTCTTCATGATCTCCTCCATTCATGCTTGTGTTATCAATAAACCCGAGAATACATAGGTGCATGGATTTAGGTAGTATAAAGTTCTCGCAATTATAAACATTATACTCAAGTAGGAGCAAATTCACCTGTTGTTGTAATAGCTTGGTTCTTGATCTTGTCATTGGACCAATCCTTACTTCATTAGCTTGTGTTGGAGCATCCTCATGTGTAACAATAGGTGAAGAGCTAGGGATGTCCTCATCATCTAACCTCTTTGTGTTCAGCAAAACCGGTGAGACTGACAACCTCGCTTCTTCTCTGGGGCAAAGTGATTTGATTGTGTTGTGTAGGTTCCATGTTGTTGCTGAACTGGTAGTGCGCCCAGCAATCTCAGCTGCATCAACCTTCGGAAGTTGCTTCTTTCTCCTACTGGTCGATTCAAGCTTGGTTTCTTTCTTAGGGAAACTTGCTACTGTGCTCTTCATACCTTCCTCTTGGTCTCTCCAGAATGGGTTTGGTGAAACCCACTTGTTGGGTGGCCCACTAGTCTTTTGACGATTTAATTAAAAGAAAGTTCTAAAAATTCAAATAAATACCTAAAATCAATATTAAACAATTAAAATCATAAAAATAAACAAATTCAAATATTTTAAATATTTAAAATTATAATTATTCCTATATTAAGTATTCATAACTTAACTCCCTATTATTAATAAAATAAATAGTATTAAGTATGATATTTGAAATAAAATTTCATACAGGAAGAAAAATAATGTTATTCCTATTTCTTTCATTTTCAAATAAAAACTTATATCATTTCAATACATATTTTCTTTATTCCAAATTCAAATAATTATTCTACTTTAATTATTTAAAATAGTTAACTCGTTATTTAAAAAAAGATTAGAAAGAAAATATTATTTTAATGATTTATCTTAAAATAAATATTCCCATATTCCAAAATTTAAGTATATCTTTTAATTTTTGCGTTTGTTGATCAATACATTTTCTAAAGAGAGTACATATAATCCTTACTCTACTATTTTCATGGTTTTAAATTAATGTTCCAAAATAATTTTAGGTCATAAACTAAATCCTTACTTAATAACATATGATTACTCACTTTTCTTAAAACCTTATTATGTGAATAAGTTTGGTAATTCCAAAGTTCAGTTTCACTTAAGTTATGATTTCCAAATCAACAATGTTATTCGTAAAATTATTTAGCTCTCACTTCAAGAGTTAGTTCTACAAAATAACATTACCCTATTACTTATAGGTAGATACCACTTAAATTCTAAATACATAACTTTCTGAAGAATCCAATAACCAAGTAAGCATAAGGACTCAAACCGTCCTAAAACTCTATGAATCCAATCAACCAACTTAATACCAAGTCTTTGGGTGATGAAAGTTGTCAATACAAGAAGTAATACAACAATTCCACGTTGAGTAAACCTAGTTAAATCAAAGTATTGTTAGTCGAGGCTTTTTCGTTTAATCTTGGGGTATTTTGAGGGTATATCATGATGCATCTCATTACTATGCATTATATCATCTTGTAGTGTTTCAGTAGTCCTTACTGGGACTACTTTATTATTTTTCAGATCTCGGGATTCCCACGCAAACCTTCGAACCTCGAGGGGCATGAACTGTTATCTCAACCACATACAAGTTCATCACTTGCTCATAACCTTTGAATTATTTGCAAAACCCTATTGTATTAGCACCTTATTCCAAAAGAATGCATGATCCTATTTTTATAATAATATGACTAACTGAATGTCTACATGAGTGGTAGTATTCTATTTTGGTGGGCGGATGGAACTATGCTAAGAAGAATTGGTCATTGGAAGGTTCCATATGCATGGGAAAGTATTACCTAAGAAATAAAAACCAATGCCGTTAGAGTTCTTGCGCCATAAATACCGCGTTGACCATAGGCATTGTATGGGGCGAGTAAGCGAGCTGTGTTCTTTTCCTGTTCACATGTCAACGGGCAGCCAGAGCCGTACGATGTAGGTCTTGCGAGACTACATGCACATGAGTGGGATCCCGTAATTTCCACGGACTCTGGTGTCTATGATGGTCTACCCGGGAAGACTAAATATCTATCGTGAGGGGTAGAATCGGGGGTAAACCTGCGTGGCGTGAAACGGGTAGGCATGTGTTATGCGGAGAATCATGGTTTGGTTTATATGAACAACCGGGCCCCACACCTGAGTGGGTACGGACAGGAACGATCGCCTGGTTGTGCAACATGGTCTTGATCGCCTATGGGTAAAGTAACGCACCTCTCCATAGTGTAAAATGATGTGGCATGTTACCCCCTGTTCCGGGAAGGAGCTGCGAACACTGCAGGAAAGGAACTCCATGAAGTTCTAGCTCCTCTAAAGATTTGGTGGGCATAGTTTTCGATATTAAAAACAATCTCTTGAAGAAATATTTGCCAAAAAACCTTGCATTATCTTATGTCTCTTTTGAGTCTAAAGATGAAGTTGGTGCATCAAACTACCCACTGCATATAATGAACTTTTTGAGTAACGCTCATTACTCATTCGCACCCGTTTGACCCCCTGCTTAGAGTTGAAGCCCTTAAGGGAGGTCTTCATCGTGAAGCCAAAGCTATCCAAGGAAGCTAGGAGGATTCATATACTTCCTAGCCGATGAAGCGACGTCATCAACAATGTCGGTGGAGGAGAAGCTAGCGAGTTGAAGGAGAAGTCCATTCCTGGCGTAGATTCTTGGAAGCCATAGATTCGGACTGTGATCAGCCGTAGTGGAGTAGGTTCTGAGCAAGAGTTATGTCTGTGGCTTAGAGCTTCGATTTGATTCTTTTGATGTTTCATTTGCACGAGATCTTCTTTGATACATCAAAGATATTTTTTAGATTTTGTAATGAATATTTGTATCATTTAGTTTTGCTTGGACCTGCTATGTTTCTGTTGTACCAGTCTGAGGGATGTAATATTCTCGGATAAGTTCATATGTGAGTATTATGTCAATGGCTTGTGCATTACATATATCGTGGTGTGTTGGGTCACCGCATGAAGTATACGCAGAAGAGATCCTGCTGTATTTCTCCACCGAATAGATGATAAATCAAAGGATCGTTTTTTTACGGTAAAATCAAAGGATCATGCTTCCACCTTGTTTATGCAACAATATAACATCCCAACTTTTAATAAAGATGGAATACCTGTGTTATTGTGCTAGTCCCTGGATCAATTGCTAGCACCACAGTACAAAATGAAATATCATGCAAATGCATCGAATTCTATTACATCGCATGATCCAGTCTTTACAAAATAGTATTACAACTTGCATAGTCTTAGAAGACTAGCAGTAAACAAAGATATACATCGGAAGACATAGAACAACATTGAGTCCATCTTCTTCATGTGCCACAGGCAAAATATGTTGGCGATAGTCTCGAGATCCTAAACGAAATCCTCACTCGTCTTCAGAAACATCTGCAATATGGAATATGCATCCACAAGGGAGTCAATACACTTTAATGTATTGTCAAGTAACACTATGGTGGATATAAATGGCAAGACTAATACTATATTCTTATTTGGCTGAGTGGAGTTTGGGCTAAGTTTTGCATAAAGCAAGTTTTCTCCTACATTTTTCATAAAACATTTTTGATCATAAGAGGTATCTCTGGATAGAGATCTGTGAACCAAGAGTCATCTTTAGAAATGTTGACATATTCATAGGTCCAACCATGTGAATGGTCCCCTACCATGCCATAGTAAGAGCATATTCATAAGTCCAACCACTAGTGTGGTCCCCTACTATGCTAGAGTCATCAGCATTTTCATAGGTACAACCACTAATGTGATCCCCTACCATGCTGGAGTATAAGCATTTTTATAGGTACAACCACTAATGTGATCCCCTACCATGCTGGGTAATAAGCATTTTCATAGGTACAACCACTAATGTGATCCCCTACCATGCTGGAGTATAAGCATTTTCATAGGTACAACCACTAATGTGATCCCCTACCATGCTGGAGAATAAGCATTTTCATAGGTACAACCATTAATGTGATCCCCTACCATGCTATTCATGTGAACATTTTCATAGGTTCAACCATGTGAATGGTCCCCTACCATGCCACACTTGTGAGTATCTAGTACTCCACCAAAAATATTCCATAAACCCCTTAGGGTAATCATTCAAAATATAGTTATACTTTCCAATCACATCAACTTCATCTGCAAGCATAGTTAAGCAATCAACTACCAAATTTTTAAGGCTGCTAAGGTAAAAAGGATGGCTACACACTACTTGGGATAATAGCATAGCATAATATTTTACCAAAGATTTTCCTATCATGCATACTACTCAAAATCTCTAATGCATGTAGGAAATAATAGGTAGTTTATGATGTGTCACTTGCCTTGTTAAAGTTGGTGTATAGGTACACTCTCTTCACCACTAGATAGTTTCTCTTTGTACAATCTGGCCAAGTCAAACAAATAACAATAAACAACTTTCACAAACAACAAGGAAACAAGGAATAACAATCAACACACTTAGTCAAAAGGGTTTTATGCTAATCACAATAATTTAGTTTGCTAAGAAAACTACTGTGATTAGGTTAAGGTCTTCCAAAAGGGAGTATAGTTGGTGAGGACTTGGGTTTGAAATATTCAAACTCAATTGGTCATACTTGTCAAGGAAGTTCCAAGAGTTCACCAACGTGATCTCACATTTTCAACTAAAGTAACACATAACAAAGTGTAACACTTAGTTGTTTTCTTCAAAAACATTTGAGTGATCTAGTTTAGTCTTTCCATTTTGGGTTAAGCTAGGTCTAGGTTCAACTAACTCTAATACAATATAGATAACACGATTATAGCCTTGGGATTTTCCATTTGGGTCAATGGTTGGACAAAAATAACTTTCAAATCTTCAACTTGTATGGATTGCTCCAAGTCATCACATGTTTGTCTTCTTGAAGATCATCTTCATGCTTCTATTGTAGTCTTTTCCTTGGATGGATTCTTCTCTTGATCTTGATATATTTCTTCATGACTTTCACTTCACAATTTGGTTTGGGTATGGGATGGGCACAAATACCACTAAGTCAAAAGAAAAAGAAAATAAGAAGAAAGATAGAAAGAGAGAGGGAGATGTTTTCTTCTGGATTTCTTCACACTTGTACTTCCTTGAGTTTCTTCTAGTTGTGGAGTCCAAGTATTTTCTTCAAAACTTCTTCATTGATCTTCCTTGTACCTCTTCATGTTGCCACCAAGTTGATAATGAAGTTCCTTCTTGTACTTGAGTCTTGATCTCCATTTGGATAACTTGATAAATTTTCTTGAAGCAAGAATGGAGAGTGGGCAAGTAGATATAAACTATGGTACTAATGTTTTAGGTTCACTACTTGTTCTTTGTAGGGACTTGGTCTTGGCTCCAAAATAGCCATAACAGCAAAGATAAAGAGATGGAACAAAATCTAAGGCGTGATAATGTGGGTGGATCACTATGTTGGGTTTTTGGTTAAAAACACATGGCCATGGTCCAAGGGTGTCCAAAATTGTTAGGCACTAATGTCTCTGGTTCAAGGTTACCAAATGGAGCAATTTTGGTTAAGGAACCATAGTCTAATTATTTATAGAATTAATTCTATGACGAAAAAAATACTAAATAGACAAATTAATTCAAATTTCAACTTTAATTTGATCAAACATTATTTTGGGACAGAGGGTGTGAAAGTACTCATCCTAAGGTTTCCAAATATATTTTATTTTCCATTTTTGGATTTGTAGAATTTGAATTATGCCAAAACTCATCAAACAAGAATATTTAAATTTGAACCAATTTAAGTTTGTGAAATTTGAATTTGAACAGTTCTAAAAGATTCTACACTTTTAGGGTATTTCAAAAAGTCTAAGTTTATCAAATTTTAGCAAGTGGTTAAAAAGTTATGAGGTTTCAAAGTTTCAGGGGCTTTTCTGCAAAACTACTTTTATTTTTATTCGAAAATAATTCCAGAAACTGGCTGGGCCGAAAATGGTTTATATGTCGCGCGGTGCGATAGGTAGGAATTGGGCTTGGACCGGTTAGGCGTTGCACCGAGCGACGGATTGGCTAACCGCACGCGGCTGACTGGCGCTGATGTGGCGCCACGTGATTGGCTTATACCGGTTCGCATAAGTGGTTTAACAGGGGCCATCAGATCTGGATCCTACGGTCTAGGAGCTAGGGTTTACCTCCCGCCGTAATTAGGTCGACGGCAATGGCGAGGACGGCGGCACGGTCTCGGTTGGTCGACGACGGCGACGTTCCGTTGATCCTCGAGCTGAACGAAAGACACTGCGAGCCTCAGCGGAACACGGGGGTTCGGATGGTGATGACGATATCCATTGCAGTGGCTCCTCTCGGTGGCACGGTGGATACCCGAGGCGGACGTGCGGGTTTCGGCTCCGGCGAGCTCGCCCTCGTAGCTACACTGCACCAAAAATAAGAGAAAAGGCTTCAAAACGTGCGCAACTACACGGAGTTCCTAGAGGATCAAACGAGAGCGGCGGTAACTCACGCGGTTTGCTGGAAAGGGAGGTTCACGGCGGCGGCAGAGGGATCTCCGACGAGGAAATACGAGATCCAGGGCGAGTGAAACGGAGGGGGAGGAGAGGGGAAAAGGAGAGCAGATGCAGGGCTTCAAATAGGTGGGCTCGTGCCTCCAATTGATGGCCTAATTGATCCGCAATCAAGTGCGCAAAATCAATGGCCGAAACGGCCGTGGCAGTTTCCATACGCGGGGAAGATGATGACGTCATCATTTTTTTTTAAATCATGTTTTTCTTATTTCATTAATAACTTCTGTTTTCTTTCTCCAATTTACTTCAAATAAATTTCTATAATTTTTTAAATGAAATGTCTATCAACTAATAACATTTTTGGTCAACTTTGAATATATTTCAAATTTCATATTTTGCAATTATAAATGAAACATTAATAGTACTTAATATCATTTTATATAGAATATAGAAAATAATTTGTAATAAGGTTTTATAAAATTACAGAAACCTTGTTATTGTCAAATATTGTTTTTCAAAAACATTTCATACATTATAATTTCTACATACTTGCAAAATCACTAGTAGGTACCCTTTTGTTATGTTCGAAATAGAGAATTATTTAATAAATTTTGAATTGGGGTTTAATAAGAACATATGGGTTTTCTCAAATTAAAATGTTGTTTTTTCCAATTTAAAAAATATTATTTTCTCCAATGTACTTTGCTTATTTTCATACTTAAATAATTTATATGACACTTTATTGTTTTGTTGATTGACATAATACTTGGAAAACAAATAACCAACTTTTATCCAGTTGAGGTTAATAATAACAGTGACATAATTTCTTGGAGACAAGGAGAAAATATTAGAGATAGTAACTCTCTGGTTTTCAATTATCATAATCATTTTCATAATGGTAGTTGAGTTGAAAACATGTTTGGTAAAAATGTTTTCTAAGAAAATATTTTATTCACATGAGGAAACATATTTTATTTTGAAAATAGGACTTATGGTTTATGGAATCAAGGCAATTTGGATTCTTTATTCCAATTACATATTGTTTTCTTTTGTTTCTTGCATCTCATTTGGTTTTTAGTGACTTGCTTTGTATGAAAACAAAAAGTTTCAAAATTTAGTGATTTTTGCACTTTCCAAAAATTAGGGATGTTACAAACAATAGATGACCTTTCCCTGTTGTTGCCCCTTTAACATTTTCACACTTTTGTGCTATACCACCTGGACATGAAACAATAGATGACCTTTCCCTGTTGTTATAATTACAGTGAAGTTCAGAATGCCACTTCATATGTGTTGTAATAATTTGACTCGTCTTTTATGTAGCCTGAAAGTGAAGCTTCAAATGCTCTGTTGGTAGTTTCAAATGTATAGATTTATTTCTCAACTAATAGTGGTGCTTGATCTGCAAAATGAGGCCATCTAATTCTTTTCTTGTTAACAAATCTAATATGTGTGTGTGTGCGCATCGTTTAAACAACCGCCCACTCGGTTGTTTTCTTGAAATATATAAGTGCATGCAATGTAGGCAGATGTCAGCATACGCATGACTAACGCATTGTGGTCTAACTTTAATTATTCTAATGCACTTGTAAACGATGATGCCTTCTAAACGACTGATTTAGAGTATGGTCATGTGGTGATCTTTTCACGACCAAGTCTTTATTTCTGTTTGTAGATACAGATTACGGTAAGTAAAACAACGCATTGCCACAACCCATTCTGTTTGGATGAACCTGTTGTATTTTACGCCAGCACAAGCATGTGCGATAGTACGAGCCTGTGCCGCGGCTCCAGGTTTTGGAGGGTCGGTATTCATTGTATATTTTTTGGTGCAAAATATGATTTATTATAACAATTCGGACGGAAATACGAATAGAAAGTTCATAAAATAATTCGGTGGTAACAATTCTTTCGATCAATCAAGTAACATTACATAATTCATAATTCCTTAATTTTTCAATACTAAAAAACAAATTAGCACTGAGGCAATACAACCGGTACCTCTTTATTGCAGAATTGATGGCATCCTCATCTTACAATATAACTTTGTGATCCCCTTTTTGGAACAGATTGATGACATCCTCGTCGCTTCCTTGATTGAAGAATTCTCTCTCAATAAATGTAACCAAACAATTGTTCAAGTATTCATCACCCATTTTGTTCCTTAACTTATTCTTCACATAGTTCATTGAGAAGAACACCCTTTCAACACTGGCAGTAGCTACCGGTAGAATCAGCACCAACTTGAGAAGCTTATAAAGAACAAAATATTGTTCATGCTTTTTGTCTCGACGAGCATAACTGAAAGCTCACATAGATTCTTCAAGATTTTAAACCTTTCATCCTTACGCATATGAGTAATATACATCTCTAGTTGCCATGGAAGTCGTTCTTATTCATCAATTGTGCAATCATTAGCATAAAACTTTGTAGCTAGTCTAACCAATTTCTCTTGATCATAAGCTGCAAATAAATGAAGTGGGCTGAATGCTGCCACGCAAGAAAGTAGCTCTGTGTTTACCTCATCAAATATATCATTCAGCTCACGAAGTTTCCTATCAATGACACTCACATACATATCAACATGGGAGCGATGAAAATTGATTGCACCATTGTAGAAACCTCTTCTAGGTCGCCCAACAGGATAGTAAGGACCTTCCATATCAACAACTCTGATTTGGTGCTTTGTACAAAATGATGTGATCTTTAAAAGAAAATCATCTCACGTAGGATCCTCCCTCAAAGCCTGCAAGTGATATTTTGTATCATCAACAAGCTCAATTGCATTAACAATATCTTGGTCTTTCTTTTGCAAAGCTCTGCTCAGATCATTAGTGAATCCAAATATTTCTTGCATCAAGTGTGCCATAAAAACAAACTCAAATGACCGAATGATGTCAACATGGTTAAAGCTGATACGGCCTCCACACCATGGTACTCTTTTTCGATCTTGGTGAGAACTCGTGGTATTGCAGAATACATAGAGATGACATTACTCACGGTTCTGAAGTGAGAGCCCCAACGTGTATCACATGGCCTTGCCAAACCCATTTCCTGATTCAGCCCACTACCGGTCTCTACTTCTTCCAATTCCAATGCATCAATAAGTTCCTCTGCCTGAGCTATTCAAAGCATCCTCATCTTTTTGCAAGACATGCTAAGAACATTCAACAAATTTCCAAGTTGTTGAAAAAACCATGTACAATCACCACTCACCTTAGCAACAGCAACAAGAGTTAACTGTAGCTGATGGGCAAAGCAATGAACATAATGGGCAGAAGGCGACTCATCCATAATTAGTTTTTTCAGTCCATTCGCATTACCTTTCGTATTGCTAGCACCATCGTATTATTGCCCACGAACCATTGCAAAAGTCAAATTGTACTTCATAAGCATTTTCTCAATTGCAACTTTAAGTGTTAGAGAGGTAGTATCTTCAACATGAGAAATACCAAGAAATCTAACAACCGCCCTTCCTTTCTTATCTACATACCGCAAGCAAACATCCAACTATTCATTTTGATACACATCACTAGACTCGTCTGCAAGTATTGAAAAGTGACCACCATCAAGATCTTCAATTACTAGTTTACTAGTCTACTGCGCACAACATTTTATTAGCTCATGTTGTATATCATGGTGCGTCATCTTGCAGTTATGTGGAGCATTGTGGAGAATCACCCTGTCAACCTCTTCAAAATTTCTCGCTAGCCAATTTAAAAGCTCCAGGAAATTTCCTTTGTTTAGTGAGTCTTCACTTTCATCATGTCCTCTAAATGCCAAGCCTTGGCGCAACATAAACCTCAAACACTTGAGTGCCCATGTCAAACGTTGCTTATACAATGCCTTATACTATGATGTGTTTTTAGCAAGAGACTCCCGAATTGATGCTTTTGGTGTAGTGAACATATCATATTTCTCTTGAGCTTCAGCATGAGCACTACTAGCCGAATTACCTTGATGTCTCTTCAACTTTGATTTCATGTTCCAGTTCCTAAACCCATTCTTCACAAACAAATCTCCACCCGGACATTTTGTTTTCTCCTTGAACAAATAACAAACAAAGCAAAAAAACAACATCTTTCTCCACGCTATCTCGATCCATGGAAATTCCTTAAACCAAACACGGCAAAAACGACGCTCAACTCCACTTCTATTTGTAAACTGAAAAGTGAAGGGGTCGTTGCATAGAAAACAAAAAAATTCCTACGCGAGAGACACCCGAAAGGCCAAGATCTAATCTAGGAGATGAAAGCAACGGGCATAGAGAGAGCCTTAATAAGAACATACCCTCGAAGACACAAAGCGTTACGAGATCAAATCTCGTTGTTGGCGTAGTCGTACTCACACCGATCCCGAGAGCGAGAAGATGTGCACCGTAATACGGCGGTGCCTCCGTGATCGGTCACACGTACGGTTGATGACGACCTCCGTTCCCTCGATCCAGCGGGGCGCGGAAGTAGAGGATCCCTTGGAACTCCAGCAGCACGACGGCGTGGTGTGGTGGAGAAAACTTTGTTCAGGGCTTTGCCAAGCGCATGAACATGAGGTGGATCAGCGGGAGGATGGAGATGACACCGAGTGTGTGTGTGGGAGAGGGATCTCATGCCCTCTATTTATAGGAGGGGAGGCAGCCACGAAATTTTGGTGCCTCCACCTCTCCCCTCATCATGTGGGTGGAGTCTCCACTAAACCCACTCATTCTCTCATCAATTCCCACTCAAAATTCCAAGGATATTCTTTAATAAATAAATAAAACAATTTTATTTCTTTATTTTAGTATTTGTTAATCCTATCAACAAACATTAACACTTACCCCTTTGAACTATTTGTTAATCAAACATTAACATATACCACCTTGAACTATTTCAATATTCCCCGAAACAATTCCGGTGACTATTTCAATATTCCCCGAAACAATTCCGGTGTTGTCCAAACTTTTCTCCCATATTCCGTATCCTCTCAAATGCGTCATCAAACCTTAAGTGTGTCACCCTACGGTTCGCGAATAACATAGACATGATCGAGACTCCTCTCCAATCAATAATCAACAGCGGTATCTGGAGATCCGTGATGACTCCTATGTATTCAACGATGACTCTCGTGATCGTGTGAACCATCAACGTCGTGACTATTCCCTTTGTCTCGCGATATTTTACTTGTCCGAGATCCGATCATCGGTATCACCCATACCTTGTTTTGATCTCGTTAGCTACAAGTACTCTTTTCTCGTTTCCGTGATATGACATCCTTGTGATCATATCACGTGCTTGCAAGCGGTGTCGATATGATATCACCGAGAGGGACCAGAGTATATCTCTCCGTCATTTTGGATGGAAAAATCCCACTCTTGATCCATGATCCTCAACTAATACTTTCCGAATACCTAACGGCACCTTTATACTCACCCTATTACGGTGTGACGTTTGATGACATCAAAGCACCCTTCCGGTATCAGTGATTGACATGATCTCATGGTCTAAGGAATAAGTTACTTCGTACACAAGATATAACAATATAAACAAATTGACCTGATCGTATTGTTATACTTAGTTAGGGTCTATGTTCATCACATCATTCTTGTAATGATATGACCCCGTTATTAACAACATCCAATGTTCATGATCAGGAAACCTTGATCATCTATTAATCAACGAGGTAGTTAAAAGAGAGGCTTTACTAGGAACCATTGTTTTTTTATTAAAAACACATGTATGAACGTTTCCGGTTAATACAATTCTAGCATGAGAAATAAACATTTATCATAAACAATGAATAAGATAATAACCACTTTATTATTGCCTCTCGGGCATATTCCCTTCAGTCTCCCACTTGCACTAGAGTCAATAATCTAATATGTAAGCACTTAACACATATGGCGTTCTAGTGTTATTACCATGCTTAGTATGTGGTAAACATCATCAAAAAGATCTGAACTGTTCAAGTCCTGTTGTATTTGCATGTTCTTTGCGTCTACGCGCATCACTCATTCTCTAATGAGATGGGTTTGTACATATTTGGTCAATCGGTGAAACCATAATTCCTTAGCTTAAACCAATGTCACTAACATTGTGAAAATGTAGCTTCATAGTATTAGCATTCTTGGAAATTCACCAAGTTCAATAAAGAACTCCTTGACACAAAATACGCTTATTATCATTTTTCAACACACCAATATACTTTAGCCTTTGTTGTAGTATCTGTCACAATATTTTAATTTTGAAACTATTTCAAATACAGCATGGAACTTTCTTCCAGTCTATTGTGCTACCTTTCATCACATATTTTAATTGAGATAAAATTACTTGAATAAATGACAAGACTATTAGTGTAACATATTACAACTAATATTTTATAATTACTACATAGGAAAACATATCCTTAGCATTTCTAAAATGACACAAGGATATGTCCCACTGTTGTCTAATCATCATATGAATTATCCTGCTATAACATTTTATAGCATAGGACTCGTCTGGTTGTGTACATAGCATGGAAACATGACTTAGAAATCTCAATTTCAATTATGCTCATCATATGTCAAAACACTTGAATCTTGCTCAATTATTTTCCATGTGACAAGAACTCCTTCTTGTCATTTCGATATTGACTTACTTCAATATTTCATCTATGTAATTTAGCTTCAATCATATCAGGCGCTTCAATCCATCTCTTATAGATATCGATGCCCAATATCTTCTAAGCCTTTCATCAATATGAAAATCTTAAACGTGTTAATTTAAAATACATATTTTCCAATCAACCATATGTCATCTACATAAATATTGGAAATATTTCATAGCGCCCCCACTTAATTTCTTGTAACTCTACAAGCATCTTTATCGTTCATGATCGAATCAAACTATTTTTATAACTTCATTAAGTTAAAGATTTCAACTTCGTTATGCTCACTTCAACCATTGAAGTGTCCATACCTTTCTAGCAACCTTTTGAATTTTACAAAACTCTCAAACTGTGTCAAGTACACATCTTTGATCGAACTTCCTCGAGAGGAAAGTTTGTTTTGTTATTCAACTGCCATATCATAATATGTAACTTTTGCTAGAACTGTCCGCAAAGACTAAAGCATCACTACGGAAGATCAAAATTTGTAGTAGTCAACTCTTTGAACTTCATCAAAAAAAACTTTTCGATAAGTACAACTTTCAAAGGATGTAAAAATCCATGTCTTTGTCTCTATATAGACCTTTTTGTTATCGTTAGGCATCAAGCCTATCGAAAAGACTACCAAGTCACATACTTGATATTTATACATAGATACTATGGCGGATATAATGACTCATAGTCAATTTTACGAAGTCAGGGCCCATGATTTGATTCCTTTATAAGGTACAGGTACTTTTGTTGTCACAACAACACTTTACTCTTAAACTATAAGTTGGTCTAAGTACAAAGTTTTAAGACTTTTGTGGTTCAGTACGCAAACTCATTCGAAGTATCTACAATCACATGTAGTGTCTTCTACTTAGTCAAAATAGGAAACCCTGGAACAACTTCCAGTGATGCGCTACTCTTGACATGATAACAAAGATTCTCTAATCTCATTGAGTTTGTACTGTCCTCCCACTCACTTGTTTCGCAAGAACTATTTTCTCGAGAAATCAACCCTTTCTGACAAACAACATTTTTCTTTTGGTTCGGTGATAGGAGAAATACCCAATGTTTTATTTGGGATAACCTTATAAACATATATTTATCCTATTTTGGTTGTAAACATTTTACACATGCTATGCATACCAAAACTTAAGAAAATGACTATTCGGATCACTACCCAAACCATATCTTATATGTTGTCAATTTCAACGGATCATGATGGTGCTCTTTTCAGCGGAAAAACTGGTGTCCTTAATGTATAAACTACAAAATTATAATGGCATTTTTATTAAACTTACCATGTCAAACAAGGTTTGATTTTGTCTTTTTAATACTCCAAACTAATGTGGGGTATCGATAAGTATAAGTTGTAGAACAATTATGCAACTCCTCAGATGTTTTGCTAAACTTGTAACTCAAACTTTATCCTTTATGATCCAATCATAAATACTTGATTATCTTGTTACAATGATTTTTACTTCACACTAACAATAATTTGAACCAATTCAAAAAATGTCAAACTCCATTCTCTTTAAATAGATAAACTCACATATCTACTCAAATCATCGACAGAATTTTATGAAGGAAAACTTAATCCATAATACATGACTACACATAATGGACTATATACATCGATATGTATAATCTCCACTAAATTAGTCGTCCATTTTACTTTGGCCTAAGAACGGAATTCTAGTCATCTTTTGGAAGAGGTATCACAAGCGTCAATTTATTCAAAACAAAATGACTCCGGAAGTCCATCAAAATGGAGTTACTTCATGTTTTCATTCCCGATATGAACTAAAATGGTGGTGTCACAATTTAAGTGAAACTCTTTTACGTCTTGCAACGCTTAACATTTAGTCTTATAGATGTTTACTTTACCAACATGATTTATATTAACATATCCATAAATTATGGAATATGGTCATAGTTTGAACAATCTCATTTGTTCTCACAAAAGATCAGAACAAAATAACAACTTATTAAGTTCTTAAAATTAATCTTGAATATTTGGTTCGATACGACAATGAACACAATAACACTTTATTACTGTTCTTGTCATAATCGATTCCACATCTATTACTAGTTTCTTTAATGCCCTTGTATTTCTTGCATTGCGTTGCTTTGTATGATAACTCATACCAACCAATGTGGTATCAAAATACCCAAAAAATACTTTGTTAACTAGTAATACATCTATAACTTGTATATAAAGCATATACTTCTGAGCTGGACTTTTCCAGTTATCTTTTTTTCTGCCATATATCTTTTTGTAATTATATTTTCAATATTCACTTTCCTTTATAGAAGAATCATTCAACATCAAACAATGCTAGTCGTACTAGCTCATTTTCTTTGGCGTGTTAGTCATATACTATCACCCATTGAGTCATACTTTGAGTTTGATTGTTGTACTAATATCACCATATTAATAGTATTCTTCTAGATTCCACTCTTAGCAATCTCCAAGTAAGGTAAACGACGTTACCCATACTTTTAATCCATCCCATCATAACAATTTTATGATTAAGCTACTATAGCTCGAAGGAAGGAATTTAGAGGATAATTTTAGCGCCCGACTTCTTGGAATATTCAAACACCTAGCGTCTTCAATGATTGCATATATTCAAATAATATAAGAATACATTGTCACGCTAAATTATACTCAGTCATGTTGCCACAAATAAGTTTATAGATATCAATATATCTTTCACTTGATTGTTTCTGAAAACAATTCTTTTCAGTTCCTAAATCACCTTGATCAACAAAATATTCTTTTGAAGATAAAGTAATATGGAAGCAACGATGACTATGGATTATAAGTAGGAATTATTTGCTCTCTTGATCAATCAATCATTAACTATATGGAGCTAGGTAGGAAATACCAAAAATCTACAATAGGACACAATTTTAAATTTTACTAATAAAGTACCAATCTTAAGAATGACGAACTTTCTTAACGGTGCATACTTAAGGAAGAACACATTATTATCTTGATATTAAGTGAGAGGGATCATCTTATAATGGTACCGTCTCTATCTAAGCAAAACAAGATGCATAAAAGGATTAACATCACAGACATCACATGTGAGGATAACGTGATATGATATGGTCCCCGTTGCACTTGATCTCCATCATGTGCATTATGATATGATCTATATCATTCCACCGGCGTGGTACGTACTTGGTACCCCAATCTTGATTGTCCATCAATAATAAGACAACCATATGGATACCTTCCGGTATATCAATAATTTAAAAAATAGATCATCTCATAATCAAATTTGTAATATTGACCATATCACATCACATGCCCAGCAAAATCTAGTTAGACGCCTCTAATTTAATTTTGCATATTTTACGTGGCTTAGGACTTTCGAGGAAAGAACCGTTCATACCTATGAACATCAACCACAACGTTGATAAACACATTTTTAACAACCCTTCGTAGATTAGATCTTAACTATAGTAGGAGAAACGGACACCCCCTTCGCCACAAGTGAGACAACTCTCGCGTACATAGTACACGTAAACTTAGTCTGGGGCAGCTTCATGCTACTATGCCACTAATATCATAAAATACTCAAGGAGGCAAGAATTACCTTGATGTCTCTTCAACTTTGATTTCATGTTCCAGTTCCTAAACCCATTCTTCACAAACGAATCTCCACCCGGACATTTTGTTTTGTGCTTGAACAAATAACAAACAAAGCAAAAAAACAACATCTTTCTCCATGCTATACTCGATCCATGGAAATTCCTTAAACCAAACACGGCAAAAACGATGCTCAACTCCACTTTTATTTGTAAACTGAAAAGTGAAGGGGTCGTTGCATAGAAAACAAAAAATTTCCTACGCGAGAGACACCCGAAAGGCCAAGATCTAATCTAGGAGATGAAAGGGCATATAGAGAGTTACAGGCACAAAAAATTTCCTACGCGAGAGACACCCGAAAGGCCAAGAACATACCCTCGAAGACACAAAGCGTTACGAGATCAAATATCGTTGTTGGCGTAGTCGTACTCACATCAATCCCGAGAGCGAGAAGATGTGCACCGCAATCCGACGGTGCCTCATGATCGGTCACACGTACGGTTGATGAAGACCTCCGTTCCCTCGATCCAGCGGGGTGCGGAAGTAGAGGATCCCTCAGAACTCCAGCAGCACAACAGCGTGGTGTGGTGGAGAAAACTTCGTTCAGGTCTTCGCCAAGCGCATGAACATGATGTGGATCAGCGGGAGTATGGAGATGGAGATGACACCAAGTGTGTGTGGGAGAGGGATCTCATGGCCTCTATTTATAGGAGGGGAGGCAGCCACGAAATTTTGGTGCCTCCACCTCTCCCCTCATCATGTGGGTGGAGTCTCCACTCAACCCACTCATTCTCTCATCAAGTCCCACTCAAAATTCCAAGGGTTTTCTTTAATAAATAAATAATTAAAACAATTTTATTTCTTTATTTTAGTATTTGTTAATCCTATTAACAAACATTAACACTTACCCCTTTGAACTATTTGTTAATCAAACATTAACATATACCACCTTGAACTATTTTAATATTCCCCGAAACAATTCCGGTGTTGTCCAAACTTTTCTCCCATATTCCGTATCCTCTCCAATGCGTCATCGAACCTTAAGTTTGTCACCCTACGGTTCGCGAATAACATAGACATGATTGAGACTCCTCTCCGATCAATAATCAACAGCGGGATCTGGAGATCCGTGATGAGTCATATGTATTCAACGATGACTCTCGTGATCGTGTGAACCATCAACGTCGTGACTATTCCCTTTGTCTCGCGATATTTTACTTGTCCGAGATCCGATCATTGGTATCAGCCATACGTTGTTTTGATCTCGTTACCGACAAGTACTCTTTTCTCGTTTCCGTGATATGACATCCTTGTGATCATATCACGTGCTTGCAAGCGGTGTCGATGTGATATCACCAAGAGGGTCCAGAGTATATCTCTCCGTCATTTTGGATGGACAAATCCGACTCTTGATCCATGATCCTCAACTAATACTTTCTCAATACCTAAGGGCACCTTTATATACACCCTGTTACGGTGTGACGTTTGATGACATCAAAGCACCCTTCCAGTATCAGTGATTGACATGATCTCATGGTCTAATGAATAAGTTACTTCGTACGCAAGATATAACAATATAAACTAAATTACTTGATCGTATTGTTATACTTAGTTAAGGTCTATGTTCATCACATCATTCTTGTAATGATATGACCCCGTTATTAACAACATCCAATGTTCATGATCAGGAAACCTTCATCATCTATTAATCAACGAGCTAGTTAAAAGAGAGTCTTTACTAGAAACCATTGTTTGTTTATTAAACACACATGTATCAACGTTTCCGGTTAATACAATTCTAGCATGAGAAATAAACATTTATCATAAACAAGGAACAAGATAATAACCACTTTATTATTGCCTCTCGGATATATTCCCTTAAAAAAGAATGATTGTTTGGTTGGCACGGGCCAATATCGATGTATCCCCTTCGTACTCTATCCTGGTCATTGGCAGCATACCTTGAGATGGGAATCCGCTTCCCAGGATCATGTTCGAGTGCCTCCAAATCTGCTTGAGTTGATTCATCCTCTTAATCAATCGTGTCATTATCTTCCACAATTGGGGTTGGGGTTGCGTTTCTGCTCTCCGGTTGGGGTTCGGAATTCTTTGTTTGCACAAGGGCTAGCTGCAAATTGCTCTCAGTCTGAACAAGAGAAGAACTTGATGTATCTGTCTAATTTGGTGTGGAGTTTTCATCTGTCTTCTTTGCTTTGGAAGCTTTTTCCCACAAGGAAAATATGCTATTGCTAGCGGCACTCTTTTTCATCTACAGCACAAGAATGAATTTAGAAAACTAATGCCCCAATTAGGAAGCGATCGTGATTATATACATATTTATATATGAAGTGCATCGTATACATCAGGTACATAATTTGGTACAGGACCAATTAAGCTAACGCAAAGGGGAAACTGTTAAGTGCGGCTCGGCCGTCATGTACCTCTGGTATGGTCGGTGGTCGCCCGGCCGTCGCCGCCGTCGTCGCACGTGCCGCCGTGCAGATTGCAGTTGCCTCCCACGATCCGCTTGTCGATAACTAGAATATCGTGTGTTGCGGCGGTGGTTACGACTTACAGGGCTGATTGATTGTTGTCGATTCTTTTTTTCTTCCAGCGATTGGTACTCCTCGTTGGATATGCTGGATATGAGACGTGTAATGATCGGCTGTATGGGCCTATGGGCCACATAACTAATACTCCCTCCGTCTACTTTTATAAGGCTCAGTTTTTACTATTGAAATGTTAAGAAGTATGTCTTATAAAAGTGGACGGAGGGAGTACCTATAATTTTTTGGTTTGACGTGAGCTTTCGGTATTCGTAATACATGCGAATACCCCCGGCGCCGCCTCGACGCTAGATGGGATTGCTGGTTTCATTGCTATAAAAGCAAAGCTTTTGCATGTTGCTTAAAAAGAACATGGATCCGATTTTTCTTCTACCTGCTTGGCACCTGGCGACATACATGGTTCCCTATAGGTCGCTCTTAGCGAGTACTCGCCCGCACAAAATCTTATTTGCACAAGTAGAAGCCCACTTAATAAGTCCCTGCGTAACAGTACCGAAAGGTGTACTCCCGAAAATGAGCTTCCGTTCATGCATGCTGCAGAGAGAAACAGAGGAGCTGCGCTGTGCATTGGCTTCACCTGCATGTGGATGGGTCCCATCGCAAAAACCAAACTGCCACGGAAAGAAAACGGTGAGGACCCGTTTGTTTCCAGAGTATTTCCAGGGATAAGTGGGAATAATACCGGCCCAAACCCGAATCCCCGTTTGTGTCAAAAAAGCCCATTTGTTTCTCGTGTATCTGGCCCGGTATTATCCCCAGATTTCCCGAGGTTTCCCCGTTTCCGCCCCGTTGCTTCTCCGAAGCGATACGCGAGCCTAGGTCGTGTTTTTCCCCGTCCCCGACCCCGACCCCGACCGATAGACGGCGGCGGCGTCCGCAACGAGGGGCGGCCGAAAGACGACTGCGAGCAAGGGAGACGGGAGGGGAGAGAGGGACGAAGCCCGAGTCGGGCGCATCTTGGACGCCCGAGCCGCATCGTCGACAATGTCGCCGCCTTCTTGGTCCGGCGAACCTTCCTGTACGCCCCTCTCTCTCTCTCTCTCTGCGCGCGCGGCGGTTGCGGCAGGCGCATCCGCGTCGCCCGACGCTCTTGGAGTCGGTAATCGCGGGGCAGAGCGGGCTGCTGGCGGCGGCGGCCGTGACGGGGCAGGGATGTGATGCCGTGTTCTTTCGCCCGCTCCGCGCCGCGCGGCACTACTGCTACTAGATCGGATTGGTTTCGCTTTTGTCACGCGGGTAGCGGTATGGCCGTAGCCGTGGGGTCGCCGTCTTCAATCCTGCGGCGTGGTGCGGCGTCCTTTGCTCGCTTTTTCTGGAGCAGTATTGCGTGGTGGAGGAGATATCCAAAGGCCTGTCCGATTCTACGAGACAGCGGGCAGGAGGAGTCTGTGTCTTTCTTTTCTTTCCTTCCGCCCCTCTATTCCTTCCTGAAACTTGCTTCCCACAGTCTGTAGTTGACAGCTATCACAAAGTTGCAACCTTGTGTATTACATGGAGCTGTGACTTGACAATTGGAATGCTGCATCTTGTTCCAACAAGATGAACTTATAAGAGGTACTCTAGATTATTTGAGGGGAGCAATGCTTCCACCAGTTTATTGGCTTGTTGCTAGCACCTTTTTTTTTGGTAGATGCTCCATTAACAGGAAGCTGGGAATATACCTAGTATGCTGCTTAATCGACCTGATGTCCATTGACAGTAAAAGCTTCCTGGGAAGTTCTAAGTTAATTTACCGTTGGTGGGATGTTAGACTGAATTAGGACTTTCATATATGGTCAATCCAGAGAATCCAAGACGACAATTCCCGGGAAAAAGAATGGAAAAAAGGGAGGGAAAATAGCTTTTGCCTACCACACACGGACTGCAGCGATATTTTCCCAAATGGTCCTGATCTCACTGTCGACATTTTGCGGTTGCATTTGTTACAAATCGTAGGCGCTTAGTTGATCTACCGAGGAACAAGCAATCAGCAAACATGACGACACCGAGATTTGGTAACGCAGTTCGGCGAACTCGCCTACATCTGCGGGGCATGACTATGGGCGCTCCTCCCCATCGATACCGCTGCACCGGCCGCCTTGGTCGCCGGCACAAGCCACCGGCTCCTCTTGCGCGCCTGCTGCTATCAAGTCGCCATCGACGACAGCCCGCCAAGGCAATACAGACGCACCAGATCTCAGCGCCACGCCGGTCCGGCCGCCCCTGCCACGGGCGCCGGACCGTCCCCTTGTGATCTTGTGTCTAGCCTACCAGCTTTCGTCGTGTCTATTTGGGCTACTCCCGGTGCCTTTATATATTAGGCCAGGTTACACGTGTTCGACTCAAACACCTAACCTTCCGTTTAATTACAAGTCCTAGCGTAGCCCTACTCGTACACATATTCGACATATATTCCAACAAACTCCACCTTGGCGAATATGCCCTTCGCCATCTTGAAGCCGTCATGCCGAATCTTTGTATACCTGGACTTGAACCATTAATCATGAGCTCAGCTGCTACTTCCTTGACTCCATATGACTCCACCTGCAACCGTACTTCCTTCCTTGTTTCACCACAGCCAATGCTCCCACGAAAATTAAGTTCTTCCTCACTCTTGTCTTGTGCTCCCAACTCTCCGGAGTATCCGTCCACCGCCATCACACAACGATCATAAAGTCACCATATCGACAACGCCGTTGCATCGTCACATTGGTAGCCTCGTCCTTGATCCATGTGAAGGTGAACAACTCACATATTAGGTGTCACAAATAAGAGTTACCTGAACTCGTCATTCTCGCTAGTGTTGACTGCATCTCTGAAACCTTGAAGAAATTTCGCCGTTGCCTTAAGTCATCTCCAGTCAAATTCGCAACTGTCTCATCACCGCTTTCGCAGATTCTCCATGACCGACTCATGTCCATCACTTGATGTCAATCCCGATAGACCCAGTCACCAACTCGAACCTGGTACTCGCCAACACTGCTTCAGAACCCCTGCACACATGTCAAACCTCATGTCCGACCGTCCGTGCCTCGTCCCGTTGCCGTGTCCCGTGCTTACCGCACACCTCGCCGCTATTACCGCGTCGAGCATCCGCAATCTTGGCCAAGATCTCAAGGGTCGCTAACCCACACCATCTCAGGCCCCACTGCAGATAACCATCAGTCATACCCGACCGATGCCGAGTTCCACGCATCTCTCGAACCCTGACGTCCAGTCCGACCAACGTGCTTCTCGCCTTCCCGCCGACTAGGCTTCGACTCTCCGATATCTTACGCCGTAGCCCCTTCATCAACTGAGTGGAATCGTTAGACTCCAGCTCCACCTTCAACATGACTCCATGGTAGATGATCTGTCCACCCCGCGTCACGTCGAAGCGCGCATAACCAAGCGCCACGTGTTGCCACGCCACAGAATTCGGACACCATCAGCTGTCACGCTCATACGTCGTCATCGCCGATCTTCACTGTACTCTGTCCCGTTAGACTGTCCAGTCTAACCCAGCCGAACGTATCCGACTGCAATCATGCTCCACCTTGCGCCTGGTCCACCAGCCGTACTGCTGCGTACTGTCCGGCACCTTGTATGTGCATGATTCTTCCGACACGCTCGAAACTCCATGCGTCTCGTCTATTTTAACAGTACACCTGCTGGCCTGCACACACGCACAACCAATCCTGATTGCTTTTAGTCTTACGGTGAGAAATCCACTCCATGCCGATAACTCGCCGGAATTAATTTCGTCGCTCCACATCGACAAATCAATTTCTCAGACTCCTCCAGATCAGCAAATCACCGCCTCCGAACCTTGCTCTGATACCACTTGTTACAAATCGTAGGCGCTTAGTTGATCTACCGAGGAACAAGCAATCAGCAAACATGACGACACCGAGATTTGGTAACGCAGTTCGGCGAACTCGCCTACATCTGCGGGGCATGACTATGGGCGCTCCTCCCCATCGATACCGCTGCACCGGCCGCCTTGGTCGCCGGCACAAGCCACCGGCTCCTCTTGCGCGCCTGCTGCTATCAAGTCGCCATCGACGACAGCCCGCCAAGGCAATACAGACGCACCAGATCTCAGCGCCACGCCGGTCCGGCCGCCCCTGCCACGGGCGCCGGACCGTCCCCTTGTGATCTTGTGTCTAGCCTACCAGCTTTCGTCGTGTCTATTTGGGCTACTCCCGGTGCCTTTATATATTAGGCCAGGTTACACGTGTTCGACTCAAACACCTAACCTTCCGTTTAATTACAAGTCCTAGCGTAGCCCTACTCGTACACATATTCGACATATATTCCAACAGCATTGTTATCCAACGACGTAGTAACTGAGAAAAAAAATGCTTCAGAGTTCAATCCATTATTGAGCAATAATATCATACTACAATGGCTGCATATTAGCACAATTAAATTATAATTATTGCATCGTTCATTCGGCCACTGCAACTGCAACGCAAGTTAAAGAAAACAATTATTTGGCCACTGTTAGACTGAATTAGGACTTTCGTATAGATGGAATCTGAAAATGATTATCAGCAGCCCATTTTTCATAAAAAAAGAGAGTAGGAATTAGTTTTAGGCGTGTATCTGCGCCAACTTATCTTCTTCTCGAGATGGCTATAATTTGACCGGTCCTGTGCAGCCACAGATTCACATCTCCAATGCAGGGTAGCAACTTGAATAGATTGTTCCACTGTAGTCAGTTTTGTGGTGCTTGCCAGGCACTGAAAGTGAGAGTTGGAGGAAAAGTAGACTCGATCTTCCTTTCTCGTGTAAGTACACATGCTTAACATATCCATGCACTGAAATTCTCACATACTTCATGCGTGGTGGCTTCTGGATTGCCCAAGTTGAAAAGTTTCGCGCTCTACCAATACAGCTACTGAATAATTGGCTCTATCAATTATTCAGATAGAAATCTATTGGTAGTTTTTGCTTTCACGGCGGGTGGATGGTTTCTAGACGGCGTGCAAGAACCCCCGAAGGTCTGATATGTCCTTGTTGATTTTTGCGTGTTAAAGTTTAGATCGATGTGAACTGGATGCGTACTTGTTATGAAGAGTAATAAAATATCCCCTTTTTTGTCTCTGGTTCTGAATTTTCAGTGCATGGTGGTATTTATTTCAGGTTCAGCCTTGCGGTCATGTACTATGTTATTCCTGCAATTAACTTCCTCTGTTCCCTTTTGCCAGAATGATCTTGCTACAGGCTGGAAAGACTCGCAAGCAAATTAAGGAGCGCAAGAACATATCTAAGAAGAGCAGTCTTCGGACATTTACATTTCTGCTTAGAGCTAGTGTTCATGGAAAGCTGTCACTTGCAAGTTGTCTATTTTCTCGTCCAAATTATTGTGGGATATGCACTATTTTTCGTTATCTATCCACTCCATTTTTATACTCGTTTATTTTGACCTAGCAACTTGTTGTGTCTGGTCAGCCTGCATATTGTAACTGCCGGTACTATGCTATGATGAGCAACTGGTTTATACTCGTTCAGTTTTTCATTTGATTCTGTGATCTGAAAGTTGTCGAAGCAGAAACATTTCGCTAATGTACAAGCGAAACAGTATTGTAGTACTGTACGGGAGAAACATCCCTAGTGAACATCCCCTGATGACGAGATGGCAGTTGGGTGGAGTGAAAGTCCACTTGTGCTTGGTGGGGATTGGTGCTTGGTGGGGATTGGGTGTGAAGAGGGGTTTCACCCAAACCTCTAGGGATTATCCCCAACCCCTACAAACAAACAGGGCCCGAAGGAGTAGCACGCTGTCATCCCTAGACAAGCAAACCTGAGAATTCCGATCCCTATGCTTGGGTCTAAGTGCAATTTTTCTTTTTACAAATATGACATCCTGCCCAGTGCAAATGTCAAAATTAACCCCCTTTGAATTTTTTGTCAAAAATGGCTTGGCGGGAGGGAGAAAAGGCGCCACGTGTACTTTCCGCCAACTCAATCGGTGGAAAGTCACTTCCCGCCAACCCATATGGCGGAAGGTGCTCTGCGTGGACACGTGGCACCACTAGGCGTGCTGTTTTGGCAGCCAAGTGACTTTCCGCCGTATGGTTTGGCGGGAGGTTAATTTCCGTCGATTGCATTGGCGGGAAGTACACGTGGCTCTTTTTCTCCCTCCCGTCGGGTCATTTTTGACAAAAAATTGAAAGGGGGTTACTTTTGACAATTACATTGGATAGAGGGTCATATTTGTAAAAAAATCCTAGGTGCAAGCTTGTCTCAACAAGTCCATGCATGCATGGCCTACAATACTAGCCTTCTGATCGATCAAGCCCTAGTATTCCCTATTAATACATTTTGCTTTTTAATGCATGCATGCACCAAGCGCTCGTATTGTTGGCTAGCTAGTACGAATACCGTTATCTTCCTTCTTCGTCGGTTCACAGCTGAAAAAATTCCTTAAGAGTTTTGTTGGAAATTTCTAATATAGCTGAAGCGCAAAAAAATTATTATGCTACTGAGAATAGAATAACTAACTTTATAAAACTACCATTAATTTTTTTTTAGCTGTTCATAGCTAAAATCTCTACGTTTAGTGTTCAAATTTAGAAACATTTTGTGTAAATGAATTGTTCAATAGACTAAGATTACATAAATTTTTCGTACAATTTCACAATTTGCATGATTTTTTTTTTGTTTCATGAGTATGCTCAACAATCCAAAATTTGAAAAATAAAAAATCAAACTAGTTGGGTGAACTGCCGAAATTAAAAAAGGATGAAAACTAACTAAAATTCAGGTGAACCAAAAACAATAATCAGAGAAAAAAAAATTCTATTGACCAGAAAATATCGGTGAACAAAAAATAATACTGAACTAAAAATGCATGTGAACCAAAAACGTCGATGAATATAAAGTGTCGGTGAACGAAAAATGCTAGCGAACTAAATATACATGTGAACCAAAAAATAAATAGTGAATAAAAAAATAATGAACCTAAAAAGCCAATGAACCGAAAGTGCCAGTGAACAGAAAATAAAAATGTACCAAAAAATACATTAAAAAATGAAACAAAAATAATAGTGTACTAAAGAAACATGTAAACCGAGAAATAATAGTCGAAAGGTCGGCGAATAAAAAATGCAAGTGAATAGAAACTTTCGGTGAACAAAAAATAATAATGAACTAGTGATACATGTGAACCAAAAATAATACTAAAACGAAAATGCCGGTGAACATGAAATAACGGTGAACAAAAAATGTTTGTGAATAAATTTTTTAATAGTAAACAGAAAATGGCAGTGAATCTAAAATCTCAATGAACAAAAGATGCCCTTGAACAGAAAATGTCGGTGAATAAAAAATGACAGTGAACTAAAAATACATATGAACGGAAAATAACAATGATTAGAAAATACCGATAAACCAAAAATAATAGCGAACCAAAATTTCCGATGAACCAAAAATAATAGTGAACAGAAAATACCGATGCACCAAAAATAATGGTGAACCAAAATAATAGTGAACCAAAATTTTCGGTGAACCGAAACTAATAATGAACCAAAAAAAATTGTTGAATCGAAAATGTCGGTTAACCAAAAAAACGTGAACCAAAATTGTTCCACAAATTTAAAATGGTTCAGATTTTTTTTAAAAGTTTCAAACTAAAAATGGTTTAACAATTAAAAAATTCAGTAAAACAAAAATGAAAAAATAATTTAGTTTTTAAAAAATCAAAGACAAATATTTTCAAAAATAAATAATAAAGAATAAAACAGAAACAAACAAGAAAAAAGGGAAAAACGTAAACAGAAAAAGATACAATAAAAATATTAAAAGCGTAAAATGTACAGAATCGTGTGGTTTACCCAGTGGTTGTGTGTTCGCTTTGCTGACCTGCAGATTGCAAGTTCGAATCCCTGCCTCAGCTTATTTTCTCTTCATTTTCTGTAAAGAAGAACAAGTAATCGGCCGGCCCACTTCAATTCTTTAGTGGGCGAGTTCATGTTCTCTTCATTTTCTGTAAAGAAGAACAAGTAATCGGCCGGCCCACTTCAATTCTTTAGTGGGCGAGTTCGTGTTCGGACTCGCAATAGGCGATATATAGTCCATGCGCATCGCCATGGGTGGCGTGCGCAGCGATGGATATTGACTGGGCCGGCCCACACGCAGCGATGGGGCGCATAGGAAGGCCCGGACCCAACGATCGATCCGGGAGCCAAATTTTCTCTTCATTTTCTGTAAAGAAGAACAAGTAATCGGCCGGCCCACTTCAATTCTTTAGTGGGCGAGTTCGTGTTCGGACTTTCAATAGGTGATATATAGTCCCTGCGCATCGCCATGGGTGGCGTGCGCAGCGATGGATATTGACTGGGCCGGCCCACACGCAGCGATGGGGCGCATAGGAAGGCCCAGACCCAACGATCGATCCGGGAGCCAAATCACCAGAGCGATGTCACAAACTCGCATGTTAGAGATAGAGAAAGGAACAACTACTTTATCTTGTATTGGTGTGACATTTTTGCGGCCTAGAAAATTGAACCGGCCAAAGGGGAGGCGTCTATGGCCCGAGAGGGGGAGATAGACCTTATCTCTTCCTGAGAGTCCGTTAAGAGTCGGAGAGCTCCTCCAGATCCCGGGCCGTTCCCGGACCTCCTCCCATGGCGTGGCCGGCCGGAGAGGAGTAGGGAGAGGCACTCGACGGCCTGTATATATTAGGGGTAGCTTTAGGTTTTCTCTCCTTCTAGTTTGGTCCTTTGTGATGAAGTGGAGTAGCACCTTGGTTGTTGCGGCCATGGCTAAGGTTCCCCGGATTTTCGATTCACTGCTGCAGAGTTGGCGTGGCATCCAGCGATGCAAGTGTCGGACGAACTTGCGGGCATCTCCATAAATAAGGTTCGTGTCGGCAGCTACACCGGCGAATTTGCGGGGTCTTTGTCGGCTTGGTGGAGGTCTGCCTCTCCCTCTGCTCCATGGAGGAGGATGGGACAGGCGAAGATTGGCCGCTGCCTCAACAATCCCGCCTCTCAGGTCTGTCGTCATCGTGATCTTCTCCGCTTGCCTCCCATGGTCCGTGGCAGGAGCTGTGGGTTTGATGGCGAGTTGATTTCTCTGCTGCGATGTCAACGAGCCTCTACTGCTTTGGATTATCATCGGTCTGCTCCTGCTGCCTTCTCCTCGAGCGCCATGGTGGTGGTTCAAGATGGAGGCGACTGGTTGGCTATGAGTGGTATCGGAGTTCTAGAACCTGCCTATGGAGCGACTCATCAGCGACCTGCTGGGTTCTGCTGATATCCATGGCCATGAAATGGCCTATGCAGCCGGTGAGATTGTCCTGTGTTATGTCAACCTCCCGTGGGAGGCCCTATGAGAGTCTTGCCGTTGTGGTCTTTGCCGGGGCAGTGGCAAGTGGTTTCATCCCCGTTGCTGTCCATGGCTGCAGTGTGCGTCTCTCTTTGCTCCACGTTGGAGAAGAAGGTGGACTCGATTGCCTTTTTTCATTTGTTGTTGAGGTCTTCCTTACAAATGCTAGGGACCTATGTGTTATTTTTATTTTTAATGGGGTCCTTTGTAACAACTTATACCTCCAGCGCTGTAAATCATGAAGGTTCGAGCCCCTTCGGGGCGCTCCACGTTAAAAAAAAACTCTATCTTGTATGGAAAATGCTTATCTTAGGGGTACCTAAGACTCGCTAGCTTAGGTCCCCTCGTGTGAGCGAGCGAGCCTATGCGAGCGATCGAGCGAGCGCTGGTTTGGCCGGCCCATTTAGCGTATATAGACCCAATTAGCATCAAGTTAGTATTTTTGGGCCTAGTTTTTGTGTCTGGCCATACAAACCACGTGCAGCCTTTATATTGCTATAAGTGTTCTTCGCCATTTTCGGACAATGTTGCGTACGTCTGTAAAATTTGTTACAATTTCGCACTTTTTTGTTGAGAAAACACAAATGAGATGTCGCAATGTTTTCTGGAAGATTTTTCTAGAAAATGTTTATATGTTTATTAGTATTCATTTGGAATGACATGTTTACGGGCTCCTTTACATGTTGTAAACATGTAACTTTTTTGTTCCTATCGTTTTACCTTTCTGTTGAAATAGGTGATGATTTTTGTTGCAACTGAAACAGTGACAAATTATTTTGTTGCTTACCAACTTTTTAATTGATGCAAAAAAAAAATTGTTGCAATAGATTATGATTTTTGTTGAATTGTTGTAACTTTTTGTTGCAATGCAATAACATATTGTTTAACTATTATTTGTAACATTACTTATCTTTCGATTTTTTTTTGAATAATTTGTCGCAATACTTTTTTTTTTGTACACGGAACAAGAATTTTTCTTGCGATACCTGCGAATTTGTTGCAATGGCATTTTTGCTGTAATTATCAAGATGTTCGGGGGCAACACAATATACCCCTTCATTTAAGTGGATTTGGAGTGGAGTACGGGTTCTATATACAAAAAGTAGAGGGGCTAAAATGCAAAAACACAAAACGCTTTTTGTGGCCGTGCGATGATGATCCAACGGCCCGCGAGGGGACCTGGGCGTGCTAGGACGGCCTACCCCTAGCGTTCGCCATCTTGTATTGTTACCTGCTCAGTCGTATCCGTCCTCGTCACGTCCCGTGTCCGGTACTGGATCCAAATTAAATACTGTTTATAAAAGGAAGTTTCCAGCATATCTTTTTCCAAATATCTCCTCCTAGGTCCAGCACGAACGGCAACAAGTCCAACCAAAGCAAACTACACGCAAAATCTATCTTCCTCTAGTTACGTTGCACCAGGCAAAACCTTAATTTATTGTACGATGGCCGGCGAACAGCTCGTCGTGGAGACGGCGGCGGCAGAGCCCGAGGAGTGTAGCAGGTGGACGATGATCTGCCTTTTGGTCTGTGTCGGCGTGTCGCTTACCTGCATCAGCTGCTCCATGTTGACCAACTGCATGGAGATGGCGAGCTCGCGGTACCCTGTCGCGGTGTTCATCCTCGCGCTTCTGTTGCTACTCATCGGCACATTCCTTTGCGCAATTTCGATAATTGTGATTCACGAACGGAGTGGCGGCAACCCAGTAGAAGAAAGATTCTTGGTAGATACCCTATTCTTGCTCTAGCTAATCCATCTATTTCTACCTAGTTGGTGTCCTCGATTTGATTATTGCACTAGATATCCGTGTGTTTGTATGTTCTTGTCTTGTTTGACTCGAGAGAGTCACTGGTAGAAAAAAGGCCTTCGGTATGCCAGCATCAGTCCCCAAGCGTTGCGCACCGTGACCAATGAGTATTTAGTCCCGGGTAGGGAGGAGACCCGCGACAGAAGGTCAGACGTCGCGGGTTGGGAAGCGCGTTGCGACGCGTGGAGGGAATTAATTCCGGTTGACATGGCCGCCCGGGACTATTGGTCCTTTATTCCCCGTTCCCGTGGCCAACCGGGACCAATGGCCCTTTATTCCCCGTGCCCGTGGCCAACCGGGACTAAACATCAAGCGTCTCGCCTCCCCCGCGGCGGTTTTTATTTCGCGAGCGAGGCAGAGGGCGCCATTCCACTGCTTTGCTCTCTGTTCTTCCTCTCGCTCTCTGTTCTTCCTCTCTCTCGCTCTCTTTCGATCCAAGCACACGCACGCAAAATGGCTGAATGGACGCAATACAATGGGAAGACACCATGCGGCAAGGATTTGGACGTGCTCTTCACCAACAACTGCGCGAGGCTGCCTGAAGCTCTGGGTCATTTGGCCGATCTCTATTTTGATGCTCCCGAAGAACACCGGTTCTTTGGTCTCGATCTGGAGTACACGGCGAATCAGAAGGATGTTGCCCTCATCCAGATATCGTTCAAGCATTCGGTGTTGGTCTTCCAATGGTCAAGGTAGAAGCTATATATATATAGCACACGTGTACAATCTTGCATTCCATCTTCGAGTTTTTTTGTTGCATGTGAACGATACGTGTGTTGCAACATATCTAACACATATCCTATTTTTGTTGTTACAGTAGTTCGAGGCATTGCCCGGACCTTGTTGATTTTCTTGTCAACTCGGGGTTTGACTTTTGTAGCGTGGACATCACGCAAGACCGTGTGAAGTTGATGCGCATCGGTATTATGATACCGGAAGATCACTACGTTGATCTTCAGACTCTTATCCAGTTGACCGGGCCAAAGACCGGGATGGCTGTCATGGCAAGCACCTTCATCCACCAGGCCTATGAAAGGATGAAGACTGATTTCCCCCGGCAGAATCACAACTATTGGGAGGAGACCCCATTGCGCCTGACGAACCTCAAGTATGCGGCCGTAGATGCATATGTCGCGTACGAGTTGTTCCGCATCTACTCGGCGGGGCCATAGATGATGTATGCATGCGTTCGATATCTATGCATGTGCATGTAATGGGTATCTAATTAGTAGTATATATATGTAATGGATATCTTTTGTGATCGACTCTCTATATATAATATGTTAATTATGAAATGTGATCAACTCTATGTTTGTGTTATGTGTGATCGACTCTATTGTGTTATGTGTGATCGACTCTATGCATGTAATGAATATTGTTTGTATTATTGTTCTTTATTTTTGATATATTTTTCATTTTAAGATTTTAAAATGAATTAGTATTATTTTTCTTCATTTTTTGATATATTATTTGTATTTTTAAGATTTTAAAATGAATTAGTATTATTGTTCTTAATTTTTGATATATATTTTGTATTTTAAGATTTTAAAATGAATTAGTATTATTGTTCTTCATTTTTGATATATTATTTGTATTTTTAAGATTTTAAAATGAATTAGTTCTATTTTTCTCAATTTTTGGATATATTATTGGTATTTTTAGAAATAATACAAATTAAAAGTTAATGTTTATTTATTTATTCAAAATTATTAATTACATCTTTACTTTTGTTTATTAAAAGATTTATTTGAAATTCAAACAATAAAGAAATATGGCTTCGGCCAACATGTTAATAAGATTGATATGATACAACTATCATATACATGCGTGAGAAACACTTGGATTCGGGACGGGATGGAACTCGGAAGTTAAGCGTGCTAGTGCTAGAGCAGTGGGAGGATGGGTGACCGAGCGGGAAGTTTGACCATGAGTAACTAATTGGACTAGAGATAATCTTAGTTAGACACTAAGCAAATAATACAAATTGTGAGAATAAAAGGGAGTGAAAAAAAGGGAGTGAAAAAAGGTGAGAAAAATAATTAGAAACCAAATGAATTAAAAAAATTACGAAATAAATCTAGTCCCGGTTCATGTGGCCAACCGGGACTAAATGTCCTCCGACCCCAGGCTCCGTCACCCGCCCACGTGGACAGGCCTTTACTCCCGGTCCGTAAGAGATGGGACTATAGGGGGGGGGGGCCTTTAGTCGCGCGTAGCTAGTCCCGGTTGCCCGGACGGGATTAATGGGCCTGGCGAACCGGGACTGTAGGCCTTTTTTCTACCAGTGAGTGCAGCGCGATTGAAGGACGAAGGTACACATCTATACTTCTTATAAAGTAAAACCCCACTAACATGTATTTATGATTTTTCTATCTCAACATGCAAGCTATCCACATCATCCATTCTTCTAGCCAATCAATTGTCCATGTGACCCTCACAAATATTTATTAACCACTACATGCAAACTAACCATCATCTATTTTTTTCAACCATCCAATTACTCATTTTAATAATTTAAAAAAATATATAGTATCATCAATTCAATTTTGTATATTCACTTAGAAAACACAATATACCACATCTCTTATAAACTTTTTTCTACAATATATTGTACTTTGTAAAGCGATCACCGCAGCAACGCGCGGGGTATCCTTCTAGTATTAATTACCTGGAGCACCTTCTTTCTTGGGCTCCTTGACGCCATGGAGTCCTCGCCCACATCGACGCTAGCACGGCTGTTAGGTCATCTCCTACCGGGTTGCCACACAGCCCTGATTTGAGGAGCCAGGCCGAAAAGCTGGCTCCTACGACGCTGCTTACCTCGCGACCACTTCCGCAAAAAAAACACGGCCTAAATTTGGTCGGGATTTGAGCGGTCGCGGACGCGCTCTTGCCCGCGCGCGTGCGAAGGGGTGGCCTGTTCGTCAGCGGCACAACGCCCGTTCGGCTGCCCGCCTCCCCCTATTTACTCGCCACGTGTCCATTCACATCCCCACAACCGTCCCCACTCCCCCACGTTCACTACGTCCCCCCACATCTCTCTCTCCTCCACCGTCCAAAACCTCCCCACCGCCACGATGCCCCGCCGCTGGTGTCTCGGAGGGAAGAATGACAAGGAGGCGCCGTCCTCGCGCCGCCGCGTCCCCGCCACCCTCGCGCCCCCTTCCCCACCCCCTCCACCTCCACCTACCCCGTTCCAACTTGCGCCGCCTGCACTCGCAGATGATGAGGACGAGGACGACCACCGCGTGCGGCGGCGTCCGTACCTCAGCGCCGACAAGTGCAAGGGGTACCGAGACAATGCGTTCCCAGTACCATGGATGGACGTCCACCTTGCGGACGGATGGCACCTCAACCCAGAGCGAATTCCGGTGCCGCCGGTCCCAAGGGAAGGCCTCGCTGGGAGAACGAGATCCTCCGCCGGCGGGAGGAGCACCCCAAGGACCTGGACACGCATTCGGTGTTTGCGCTGGACAGTCCCCATTGGGACACCTGGTTCGCCAACGAGCATGACCTCCATCGACGCGCCTTCTTCGGGGCACGCACCGCCCTCCCCCCGTACCCCCCCCCCCCCCCCCCCCCCCCCCGCGAATATCCCCCACCACGGACGCCGCGCGACCGCGGGCACGCTGCGCATCGGCAGCCCCGTGCGCGCTTTCGTGAAAGGGGAGGAGGAGAAAGAGCACGTCCCCGACGACGTGATGTGGGAGGGCCTGGGCACAACCCTCCACGACTCGGCCATGGAGGCCAGTGCGCGCCAGGAGGAGGAGGAGCGCGAGATGGCCGCGGCCCTGGCGGCCGTGGCAGCGGCGGAGGCGGCGGAGAAGGCCCTGGCACGAGTGGCGGCAAGGCGGGAGGCGACCCTGGCGGCGGAGGAGGCCAGGCTGGCGGCCCAGGAGGAGGAGGAGGAGCGCGCGGAGGCGCTGAGCCGCTGCCCAAGCTGGTTCCGTCCCCTGGTCGGCATGACCTGGGAGTGGACAGGGCCACCCCCGGAGCTGCCGGAGGCGCCACCAGCCCCCGCCCAGCCGGAAACGCCGCCGCGTCCCTCGGGCCTGCCGGGCCACCTCTTCCAGGAGTCGGACTACATCATCCTCGACGACGAGGACGAGTAGCTCCGGCAAGCGCCGGCCGGCCTAGTTAGGGTTTAGTTTTTTTTATGTAAATTGGCCGTTTGTGGCCCCCACCCCCAAGTAAACAGCCCCGTAGGGTGCATTTTTGTTTTGTCGTGTCCTCCCCTACCGAACCGATGCTCAAACGGACGGATTTGTCCGTGTTTCATCTGTGTTTTGAGAAGCCCCGTAGGAGATGTCCTTATGGGGCTTGTTGCAGCTCACAATCGTAAGGTCAGCCGACAGGGCTTTGTCTTTGCGGTGAGGGAGACGTTTCGCGTTTGGTAGCCTGTAGCCCTTTTGGGGCAGCAGGGACAGGTCGGTCAGGGCCTAGCCACGCTCAGATGATACGTGTTCCTATTGTGTGACTTGTTTGGTAGCTTGTATCAGAGAATATGGTCGAAAGTGGCAGTGCGTTTGGTAGGCTGCAACCTCCATTTCTGGACAAGTAGCGACGAGCGCATGGTGTTTGGTTCCATGTTTTGATGCACAGACAACAAATCCACTCACCACTTTTAAATTGGGTGAGGTTACCAACACCAAGGCAAAAGAACAATAAAAAACGTAAAAGCAAGGGTAACAGCAACAACAAACACACAATCAGAGCAGAACTAATAGCATACTAGGTAATTAACACATAGCAGAAATGTACTTAAGCCAGGGGTACACACCCCTAGCACAAAAGAACCGGGTTTAACTTACGCCCGACAGTATTAAGGAGTTCATCAGTTGCAATCCTTGCACCTGGTTAGTAGTTAAGTCAGGGGTACACCCGTGGCACCAAAAGCAGTAGGGGCATCCAATATACTGCGCCTACAACCATACGTCAAGTTCATCAGGTCATCATCAGTAGTGTTGGTGGACTTCGTAGAAGAAAACATGTTGGGTGGAGTTCGCCTGCTTGCAGAGAAAGCCCTTGAAGGCCTCACCGTCAAACTCGGGGAAGATGAGATCGCCCTTCTCAAGATTGATAGTCTGGGCAAACTCCTCCCAGCCCTAGAAGATGACGAGGTGCCCATCGAACTACCCCAGCTGCACGTAGAACGGGCAGCATTTGGTGGTGTGAAGGGGAATGAAGAGTGATGCAACCCACCCAATTACATCAAGTGCACCAATGACAAGATCACGAGCAAAGGCCATACGTGACAAGGTGAACTCACTCCTATCGCTCCATCTTTTCGGTGACTTGGTGAATGGTGCGCTACCTCATGGATATTCCCTCTGTGTGCTCAGGTTCGAACCCACCACAGAGGTCCCGGAAAGTACCCAAGACGATGCACAAGAAGCTACCAAGAAGGGAGGAGAAGACGACATCAAGAAAGGAGTCACGACGGAGAAGATAGGGGGGAAAACAGCCCCCCCGGCCTCAAGACCCGGCCAGGTCGGCCTCCCCCCTCTCTAGGCCGGCCACCAGGCAGAGGATCCTGGCCTCCACCCTGGCCCCAGGCCGGCCTCCTCCCCCTCCAGGCCGGCCACCAGCCCGAAGGCCCCGGCCCCAGGCCGGCGCCCCCTCCTCCACATTGGCCCTAGGTCGGCGTGCCCTGGGGCGACCCCTGCTCCCACCCCGGCCTCAAGGGCCAGCGTGCCCTAAAATGCACGCAAATGCACCGATTTCGCCTCGTTTTCACCTGCTTTGACCCCCCGGCTATATAAGCACTTCCCAGAGTTAGAACTAGGGTTAGAGTTGAAATTAGAACATTGAGCTTCGCTCTCTTGTATCACTCTTTCAGGAACTACTCCTATGGTGTGTACCTAGGACCGTATCAAGGCTACTCCTACGACTTAGTCTAGGATCGTATCAAGATTCATCCAACTACTTGTCCTCTCCCCTTGGGATTCAGTCAAGAGTTGTCCAATCTTCCTCTCGTAAATCCTTGAGGTTCTATTGGCGTAGTGGACAGGCTATGGGTGTGAAGTGGTTTGAATCAAGGTGAGTTCGGTTGCATCATAACTTTTGATTTGAGAGGAGTTAAGCTGTGCCACTTGGACCTTCTAGAAGCCCTTTGTTTCCTTAACAAATCCCTAGCCTTGGATGCTCTCGAGATTGACCAGAGAGGAGAGGGAAAGGTCGGGTTCAGAGATGAAAAGGGAGGGGGAGTGGCATGGGCCTGCTGACAGAATGTCACTGTGCAGGGGCACTATCGCCATGCGCGTGCTGTCTTCACCTCACACGCCCGTAGCTGGCATTGACTTGCCCCTAGACCACCCCTGGACACGCCCAAAGGGCAGGAGGCACGGCATGGGCGCCAGGAGCACGCCCCCGAGCTCATCCCTACCACCCCGAGCGTGCACTCGTGCACCCACCCGTGTCACTGTGGCTATAAAGCCACGGGCATGCTCACACCTCGCCTGCCCACTCACCTCACTCCACCCTCACCCCCAGAAGCAGAGCACGCACGCCCCGGGCGCTCTGTGAGTCTAAAGAGCTCGTAGACGCTGCCGGCCACCGCGGAGAACAAAGGCAGGTGGAGCACGCCCCCTCTTCCTTGCCTCCGTTGCACTCGCCTCCGTCCATAGACCCCCTCTGACGCAACCCCTTGCCCTCTTGTTTGCAGGAACTCCGGGGAGCTCGCCGGAGCCACCGCGGACCCGCAGAAGCGACGTCGACTGGAGCCATCCCGAGCCACAGCGACACCGACCCTGCACCGCATAGACCACGTGAGACCACCTGATGGCTCCCAAGTGCAGGAGATCAATCGTAGTCTTCGATGGGAAGTATTACCCAAATTTGTAGTTCGACTCAGTGGGAACACAAGAATACCGGTGAGACTTTAGCAATTGGGCTGTCACTCCCAACCACACCTATGTATCAACAAACTTGTAGCGAGAGTGGTGAGTGTAATAATGCAGTGAAAGTAAACAAACAGAAAGTAAATGGAGAGCAAGTGTTTTCCCAGTTTTCACCGGAAAAGAGTGAAAGTAAACCAGAGACTAAAACGCAGGCATGAGGTGACAGCGGGGTGTTGCACGGATAAGATTGATCATGTAATAATGTTTTGCTAGCAGCGGGGCCTTTCTCTATCTCAGTTTTATGTAGGTGTGTGTTCCGTAAATTATTGTGCGTACTAACCAAGAGAATTTGCACAAAGCCTATTGTCCTACCTGCCCATTTCACCGGGGCCAATTTGGAACTACAGGTAATTAAGGTCTACCCTTTCGAATAGCCCGGACCAACGCATTAACACTCCATGAACACACATAATCCTCAAACTAGAACATATCCCCCTTGTTTTCCCTAGCTGTCACTTTAGGGTTCGCAGGTTCAACATAATAGCAGGTAATACACATTGCAGATAGATACCAAACTCAAATATATGATGTAGCAATGTAAGTTCAGTACTGAAATCATGCCACTTGGGCCCTAGTAACAAGCATTAAGCCTAGCAATAGTGCATCAACATAAGACATAAGAATTCTCAAGAAAAACCCCTAGATCCCGCATACCGGGTAGCAATTACATGATCAATCTCATCCAAAACCCCTCACACCTCACATGCCTACAACAACTACTCACACATGGAGGGGGTGATGGAGCTCATGGTTGATGGAGATGATGGTGGTGATGATGATGGTGACGAAGCCCCTCGAATTCCACCTCCGGGGGTGAAATCCCGGATCAATCTGACTCCGAAATCGAAGATCGTGGTGGCGGCGGCGCTCCGTTTCGCGAACAGCCCTCTCCTTCTAAACCCGTCAGTTTCTCGTATATATGGAGGGGTACGTCGAAGACCTATCCGGAGTGGGCCATCTGGGCCCAAAAGGGGTGACCCCACGCGGCCAAGGAATCTGGCCACGTGTGGGGCCCCCTTTTGGCCCTCGGGTGGCCCCCCGGCCCCATCTGATGCTCATTCCCCTTCTTTTCCATAAAAAGTTACGTGGTTTTTGTCCCCTGTGAAAAGTCCTGCGAAAATAGACGGAAAGAAGACTTTTGCTAAAAACAGCGTCAGATTCTGCAGATTTATTCAATTATGGGGGGACTCCGGAGAGAAATACGATGCAAAGTGCTTGGAAAAGTAGATGCATTTTGGGTGCATCAACTCCCCCAAGCTTGGTAAAACGCAGTGCAGAAGCGATAAAAACTTTGGCAAGAACTTTGCATTGCATATGCATCATCAATTAATACTAGCAAATACTCAAGACATGATTCCTGTAACAAGTAGCAAAATACTAGCAAGTGTGCATCTACTCAGTGTTGAAGCATATATACTTGTTGCAATAGAAATAACATGAAGTGTTAATACTTGAATGAGTTTGCTCAATTGTAGACATAAACAAAGGCTTGTGCATCGCTGATGATTGAATCATATCAAGATTTTTGAGATCTGTGATTCTTTCATATGTTGACAAGTAAAATCATTGTGCTTACTACCTTGCTCTCAGTTTTGCTAAAGCATTAATTTTTCATTTTGATTCTTATGCTTGACAAACTACAAGTTGAAAGCTTCATGCCCCTTAAAAGCGAAGTCCCGCACCATGATTACTCAACTCTAGATTCCTAATAAGCCTTGTACAATCATTGTAAGTATTAATGACATCATAGAGAGCAGCAATTGGGGTACCTCTTGCCCCATGACATGGAAACCAGCCCATGTCAAAATGGCAAGACAAACAAATGGAATGGACTCATTATCCTTTTTTATTTCATTCACTATATGCATAGCTTCTTATTTTATTATAGGATATGTTGCAGAGTCCCTTCTAGCTATAAGTAAATTTCCACCATGATATCGCATGGCTTGGGTTAGCGGCCCAATGCATCTCTCTAATCATCTATACTTACTCATCAAGACTTACTATTCCTCTACCTCATTTCGGCATGACAGGCATCTACAGATAAAAGAACATGATATCAACTTGAATATAGAATTCTTAGTGCAGCGTTGAAAGTTTTCCATGTGATACACATTTAGACTAACCCCCAACCATAAGTTCGTCAAGCATAAGACTCCACTTTTATCATTCATGAAATTTTCTCTTTTAATTCTTTCCTTGGTTGGCAAGTTTAGTAAGCACAATGGGATGCGTAAACCTTTGTTTAAGGCTACAATTATTCAATCCATCAGCCAAGTAATGACACTGAACAATATTTCAGTTGCATCAGAATATATTCTACTAAACCACGGAGAAGATAAACAATGGCTATTATGTCACTAAGTGTTAAGGGAATCATAAGGTGTGCACTTGCTGTTATTAAAAAGCATGCATAAGCACGGCAAAGTTGTCATACCTTTCATCCCTTCAAGCACATTATCATATCATTGTTGTTCTCCTCTCCCCACTTGAACTGCTCAATAAAAAATCAAATCTTGCTATAAAAAGTTACTGCATTCAGCAATTTGTTTACCTACCTAAACACCTCAAAAGTTTCTCATGTTTTACAGAGGTGAAGGCCATAAAAAGTTGCAGTAGTGATTAAATTTTCAGCTCAAACGGAGTCACGAGTAAAGATTCAAGCATATAACAGTGAACATATTTCAGCAATTCCTGCAGGTCCGTATTTATACTAAACTCAAGAAAACAAAAATCTTTTTGTGGTTTTTGATTTTTAGAAACATAATGTAAATAACCACAAGTAAACTAGCTAACAAAAATATTTTTGTGTTTTTCAGATTTAAAGAACATAAAACAACAAATAACATGCAAGTGATATAACACAACGAATGAGGAGGGAGAGAAATACTCCCCCAAGCTTGTGATCAAGCTAGTATCCTGGGTGGTAATCATGTCCACCACTCGACGAACCTCCCTGGAAGAAGGATGGATCCTGCCATGCCTGTGCTCCAAGGTGTGGTTCAGGGAAGCCCTAGGGATATGCCATAGGCGCCTGGTATTGGGGCTCCTCCTGTTGTTGCTCTTCTTGTTGTGGCTCTTCTTGCACAGTCCAGTTTGTCTCCCTGTCAAACAAGTCAGCACAAGGGAGCCTAACAGACACAATGTGCCCATTAGAATCCTTATAGCAATATGAAAAATATTCCTTCTCAGCCCTGCTCATATCCATGCGAAAAAGTAAACCAAAATCCAGCAGTCGAGACTCATTTACCATGGTACCCAAGTTATCATTAAAACCTCATTCTGCCATAATGTATTCATGGATTAAAGTGGCAATGGCACCAACATATAAAGGAGTTTTATCCGTGCCATTCCTACTCATAGCTAAATGCAAAGTTCTAGCAAGTATGGTTCCCAGGTTATATATAGGTGTTGTATTTCCCATTGCACATTTTAATAAATAGATCATAGGACCAGTGCAAGCAGAAGTGTTATCTCTAGCAAGGAATCCTCTAGCAAGAAACAATGCAAAATATGTAATGCCCGGGTGTTGGATGCATGTGAGCTTGCCTCTATTCATTCTTTCAGGAATATTTTTAGCAATGCTACGCCAGAATGTGACAAGTTCTTCTCTAGAATCAGCATATGTTTCATCCCATAACCCCATAGTTGGTACACGTATAGCCTTACAGAATTCCTCTAATGACATGACTAAACGTTGCCCCCTCATTGTAAATTTAATGACAAAAGTAGCTGGAGGAGGGTTCTTAGACTTACTTTTCCGGTGCACCACTGGTCCCTCAAACCTGAATGTAGAGAGGAATTCCCTCGAGAGTTCCACATATGTGTTGCGTGGATGGCGTGAGAACTGAAGCAGCCCCGTAGTTGCAGCAAAGGCTTGGAAATCTTCAGCAATCCCCCAATGTTCAAGAACTTCGGGGTCTTGCCATCTTGTGGTATGGACACGTAGATTTTCACCTGCAAAAACCAATCCATCCTCCCATAACTGATTATCATCATGATTGTTGGACACCCTTGATTCTCTTCTCCTTGTCCTTGAGGACATCCCAAGCAATGCCTTTCCCTTGTTACGCATGTTACCTTGCTGTACCAAAATAAAATTCAACAAAAATTAAATTGTATCACTCTAAAACATTGCTAAGGCATCCATAACTAGCCCTCTAATCAATATCATGCATCCATATCAACTAGAAAACTTAAATTCATGGAGTTCTTAGACATAATAGGTGACACCTAGTGCAGCAAAATACTTCATACACGAAGCATGGGAGCAAAAAGTAATTGGATGAGTGAAGGAGTTACATACCAAGGAGTGATTCCATCAAACAGATTTGAAAAATCTGCCTCAAATGTGGAGATCAAGGATTGACGGAGAAACATATTACGGGAAAAATGGAGGAGATGAACTGGGGTTGGTTTTCGGTCGAAAGGGAGCAGATGAGCATTGGATGGGCCCCAGCATCCACTTGTGGCCAAAAATGGGGTATCCCATGCGGCCAAGGAATCTGGCCGCGTGGAGGTACCTATTTTGGCCCCTGGTGGCCTGCTGGTGCTCCCCCACTGGCTGCTGGTCCCTTCGGGCAAAAAACTGACCCCCTAATTTTTCTGGAATTTTACGTGAAACTTTTCTACAGAGAATTTCTAAAACTTCATATTCTGTGATTTTTTATTCTAAAATTTTTAATACTATGTCTATGTCTCATAATTTTAAAGCAAATAACATTAAAAAAATGCAATTTAAATGTTTGTGAATCATGCCTTTATCATTTCCACATTAGTAATGAGGTTGATCAGGTCTCATTAGCAACAGGTAAAGAATATAGCTCATGATTCTTATTATTACTTATTATAAAACAATAAATCAAGTTACCTCATATTTGATTGGAATGGTTCCAATCATCAATATTTCATACCTTGGTGCTGGAGGTGGTATAGGTATTTAAATGCTACCAATCTTAATGGAATTTATTTGTATAGCATTCACACTTGTGCTCATACTTGTAACATGTTTCTTCTTGGGAAAATAAATAGTGTGCTCTTTGCCTTCAACATTAAATGTCACTTTGCTCTCAGTGCAATTTATCACAGCTCCTGCAGTATTCAAAAAAGGTCTACCAAGAAGAATAGATAGATTATCATCTTCAGGCATTTCTAATATAACAAAATCAGTAGGTATCAACTCATTAGCAATAGAGATGGGAACATCCTCACATATTCCTATAGGTACAGCAGTTGTTTTATCAGCCATTTGTAAAGATATTTCTGTTGGAACTAGTTTGTTCAAATTAAGCTTCTTATATAGTGAGAAAGGCATAACACTAACACCAGCTCCTAAATCACATAATGCATATTTCACATAGGCTTCTTTAATTTTGCAAGGAATAGTAGGAATACCAGGATCTCCACGTTTTTTAGGCAATTTTCCTTTAAATGAATAATCAGCAAGCATAGCAGTAATAGCATCAGTAGGTATCTTTCTTTTATTTGTGACGATATCTTTCATGTATTTTTAATATGGAGGATTCTTAATAGCATCAATAAGTGGAATATATAATTTCATATTCTTAATCATATCATAAAATTGCCCATACCTCTCTTCATCTTTTGTTTTTTGATACCTCTTGGGGATATGGAATGGGTCTTTGTACCCATGGATCCCTTTCTTTACCTTTAGCTTTATCTTTATTTGGTTTCTTCTTCTTCTTGGTCTTCTCAATAGGAGGCTGAGGATCCTCCTTACCAGCAGCTTCTTCATTATTATCATCATGTTGTTCAATATCAGGTGGAGATGATTCTTCTTCTTCATTATTATCATCCTCAGTTTCAGCATCAGAAATAGAAATATCCTTGTCTTGCTCATTGGAGTCATCATCATGCTCATTTTCATTGGGAGATTTTCCTGCAAAAGATTTATCTTTAAGAGCAACTTGCTCTTTTCTTTTAGGATGATCATCAGGATAATCAGGATCCTGGGTGCTTGCACCTCCCCTTGTATTAACTCCACATAATTGTTTTTGTTTATTCAGATTTTCATACAATTGATTTTGTAAAGAAATCATTTGCTCAACTTGATTGTTCATCATTTCACGATGTTTAACAATTCTTTTAACTTCCCCTACACTAGCATTTAAATTTTCACGGAGGAAATTAATTTTATGATGGTTTTCCATGATAGTCATTCTAATTTTATGCTCCTCGGGATTATCATGATAACCAAAATTGTTAACATAAGAGACATCAACCGGAGGTGTTACGTCCTCATTGCCTTCCATAGGGAGTATAGATTTCACTTGAATTGGAAAGCATGGTTCATCAGTAGGAAGTTTAATACCCATTTCAGATAATTCCTTGAGATGAGAGGTTTTAATTCCCTTCTCTTTAATATCCTTGGAAGCTTCAGCCATTGTTTCTTGGTTCAATTCGAGTATACCTCCTTTCTTCTCTGGGAGTGTCTCATTTTTATCTATCTCCTCAATGTTCCAATCAGCTTCATTCTCGAGAATAGACTCCAGTAATTCAATTGCTTCATCAACACTTCTGTCCCTAAAGATATTCCCTGCAATACTATCAAGGTAGTCTCTTGTTTCAATAGTTTCAGGAATTTCAGAAGCTAGTTCTTTGTCTACATTATAAAGTGTTTGATCATTAGATGTACTAGTAGACATTTTTGACAATGGTGATTTACCAACTATTCCTTTCTTTTTCTTAGCAGCCACAGTAGAAACAATATTAGGTGAAAATTTTGGTCTACTAGGCAAATCATTACCAGAACGAGTAGTCGAAGGCATTACCTCCTTCGAAGTGTCCTTTCCCTTTCCCATTGTAGGGAACAAGAAAGTGCAGCAAGTAGACAATAACAAGTGGTCTTACCAATAAAGCTAAGCTCCCCGGCAACGGCGCCAGAAAACAGTCTTGATGGCTCCCAAGTGCAGGAGATCAATCGTAGTCTTCGATGGGAAGTATTACCCAAATTTGTAGTTCGACTCAGTAGGAACACAAGAATACCGGTGAGACTTTAGCAATTGGGACGTCACTCCCAACCACACCTGTGTATCAACAAACTTGCAGCGAGAGTGGTGAGTGTAATAATGCAGTGAAAGTAAACAAACATAAAGTAAATGGAGAGCAAGTGTTTTCCCAGTTTTCATCGGAAAAGAGTGAAAGTAAACCAGAGACTAAAACGCATGCATGAGGTGACAGCGGGGTGTTGCACGGATAAGATTGATCATGTAATATTGTTTTGCTAGCAGCGGGGCCTTTATCTATCTCAGTTTTATGTAGGTGTGTGTTCCGTAAATTATTGTGCGTACTAACCAAGAGAATTTGCACAAGCCTATTGTCCTACCTTCCCATTTCACCGGGGCCAAGTTGGAACTACAGGTAATTAAGGTCTACCCTTTCGAATAGCCCGGACCAACGCATTAACACTCCATGAACACACATAATCCTCAAACTAGAACATATCCCCCTTGTTTTCCCTAGCTGTCACTTTAGGGTTCGCAGGTTCAACATAATAGCAGGTAATACACATTGCAGATAGATACCAAACTCAAATATATGATGTAGCAATGTAAGTTCAGTACTGAAATCATGCCACTCAGTCCCTAGTAACAATCATTAAGCCTAGCAATAGTGCATCAACATAAGACATAAGAATTCTCAAGACAAACCCCTAGATCCCGCATACCGGGTAGCAATTACATGATCAATCTCATCCAAAACTCCTCACACCTCACATGCCTACATAAACTACTCACACATGGAGGGGGTGATGGAGCTCATGGTTGATGGAGATGATGGTGGTGATGATGATGGTGACGAAGCCCCTCGAATTCCAGCTCCGATGGTGAAATCCCGGATCAATCTGGCTCCGAAATCGAAGATCGTGGTGGCGGCGGCGCTCCGTTTCGCGAACAACCCTCCCCTTCGAAACCCGTCAGTTTCTCGTATATATGGAGGGGTACGTCAAAGACCTAGCCGCATGTGGGGCCCCCTTTTGGCCCTCGGGTGGCCCCCCGGCCCCATCTGGTGCTCATTCCCCTTCTTTTCCATAAAAAGTTATGTGGTTTTAGTCCCCTGTGAAAAGTCCTGCGAAAATAGACGGAAAGAAGACTTTTGCTAAAAACAGCGTCAGATTCTGCAGATTTATTCAATTATGGGGGGACTCCGGAGAGAAATACGATGCAAAGTGCTTGGAAAAGTAGATGCATTTTGGGTGCATCAATAACCCGTAAAGCTGAAAGGCATACCAAGAATGTGCTTGTCCATTTCCACGATCTCTTCCAGGCGGTCATGATTCATGAAGAGCAGCCTCCAAATCCCCTATTGTGTAGCTATCTTTTCACTTCGGGATTTAAGCCGAGACTCCGAATTCTCGTGAGCCTTTCGGTTTTTCAGCCAGCTCCTTTGAGATCTTCACATTTTCTTTGTGAAGTTCCATGTTTTCATCAAGGCTCCCTTGAGCGTTGTCGGCATCTACAACGATTTTCATTGCTTTAGCAAGTAAGGCTGAGAAGACGAATACAAGGTTAGCGCAAAAGTATTAAAAAAACTCGCAAGAAAAAGGCAAACAAGGAAGAAAAAGTATGCTTATAGGAATTCTCCTTGAATTTCTTGTGAAGCTCCGCAATCTCGGACTCCTTCTCATTCATGATTTTAAGGAGTGATTTCACTTCCTTATTTTTCACGGAAAGCTTTCTCATCATCTCCATCTTAATTTTGTCAGCAGTTTGCTAAAGTGCGCGGAAAGGAAAAATTGGTAAACCTACAAGAAAAGGACAATATCCTAAAAAGTATTAAAGCTAAAAGAATGCTTTCGTACTAATACTTGGGGGGTGGAAGTATACATGGATCATCTTTTGGAGGCCCGAAAGAATTTCGAAGAATTCCTTCCTGAATTCGTTGAAGGAGATCCCCATGTGACAAAGGTCGTTTTGAATGACCTATCAAGCGGAGAAGGTGTAGTTAATCCGGATAATCAAACCAACTTGTGGTCAAGGACGGATAAGGGGGCTTTTACGAATTGTTTTATTGCCAATATGTGCATGTAACCATCTTCGTCAAAGCATGATTCATGTTTTACCTTGAAGCGATCTTCAAAAGACGGAACATCTTCGTCAATATTGATGAGAGGCGGCCCTCCTTCTTCTTGTTGCATCGCCCTTTCCTGCACATCCGGAAGGGATGCATCGGGCTGGCTGGGCTGGCTCGGAAGGGGGAAGTTCGGGTCTTCAAGAGGGGCGGAATGCTCTCCCGAAGCATCCTCCATTGGAATATCTCGTGCGATGGCAGGGGAAGGCTTTACTCCCCTGCGAGAGACCACCTTTTGTTTCTTCCGTCCTTTCCCCTCGAGAGGAACAGGAGAAAGGCTGGAAAGAAAGGAAGACGGGATTAAGAACCAGAGACGAAGAAACTTGTGCAAGAAAAGAGGAAAGTATGAAAAACAAATTACCTGGGAGTGGCGACGGGAACACCGTCAAGGTTGATTACTTGGTGGAGGCAGGAAATTTCTTGCGCTTCTGATACGTCATAAACGTATCCTTAATTTATGATGTTCCATGTTGTTTTCATGCCATATGATAATGTTTCCCTTACACTTTATGCCATTTTTGTCGATTTGTTGGGACCAACCTATTGACAATATGCCACGGAGCCGGTTCCTGTTTTCTGCTGTTTTTTGTTTCACAAAAGTTGTTCTAGAAATATTCTCGGAATTGGACGATTCAAAAGCCAAAAGTCTTAGAATTCCCGGGGGGTCAAGGAAGTACAAAGGAGACCCGGAGGGGGCCCTGGAAACCCCACACCATGTCTCCGCGCGGGCGCCCCCCTGGCCGCTCCCAACTGGTGGTGTGGGACCCTCGGGCGCCCACCGATGTTGCCCTCTCGCCTATATAGTCTCCACAATGTGTAAACCCTAAAGAGATCGGGCCCCTTCCACGAAAAGTTCTGTAGATCCGCCACCGCCGCCGAAAAGTTTTGGGGGACAAAAATCTTTGTTCCAGCACCCTGCCGGGACAGGGAAGTGCCCCCAGAGCCATCTCCATCGACTCCAGCGCCATCTTCATCGTCGTTGTTGTCTCCTGTGATGAGGAGGGAGTAGTTCTCCTCCGTGGATGAGGGCTCTACCGGTAGCTATGTGTTTCATCTCTCTCTCCCATGGTGGGATCTTTATGTGATCATGAGCTTTGTAATATAGTTGAATAAGTAGATGTTACTCTTCATCTGTTATGCTACTCAAGTGGTTTTGTTATGACATCTTCGTAGACACTTTGATAACAGTGTAATGGTGACAGTGTGTGCACCGTGTGGTTTATCATGATATTTATATCTTGTGCTGGATGAACCTATGAAATTGTGGTGTTTGTCTAGTACCTTCTAGGGCGATCATAGTGATAGCGTGGGGTTAACTAGACATGGGAATGCGACTTTGAGGAGTGTTGTTACAGCCCTACGCAATGAATTAGTGTTTGTTATTCAACCGGGGGTGGTTCGGAGTAGCGTAGTGAAGAGAGATACTTATGCATTCAATTATGTTATTATTTTTTTAGAGTGTCTACTAGTGAAAGTAGGATCCCTAGGCCTTGTTTCAAAAAATTGAAACACCGTTTACAATCAGTTATGCTACATGTTTGCTTGCTGCCATTTTTATTTCAGATTTCTATTATCACTTATAATCATACATACTAATTGTATTTTACTCTCTGTTCGCCGAACTAGTGCACCTACACAACAGGAAAATATGCTAGGTGTGTTGGGGACACAAGAGACTTTTTGTATCGTAATTGCAGGGTTGCTTGAGAGGGATACCTTTGACCTCTTCCTCCCTGAGTTCGATAAACCTTAGGTAATCCACTTAAGGGAAACTTGTTGTTGTTCTATGATGACCCACAAGTATAGGGGGTGTATCATAGTACTTTCGATAAATAAGAGTGTCATACCCAACGAGGAGCAGAAGGTGTTGACAAGCAGGTTGGATAGAGGATTCACTGTAAACACTAGCAAACAGGTTTTTGGTTGTTTTGGATATAGCAGATAAATAAAGTACGAGGAAATAAAGTGCGGTATGCAGCGAGTGGCCCAATCCTTTTGTGAGCAAAGGACAAGCCGGTTAAGTTACTTATGACTACCAAAACTTCTCGAGGACACATGGGAATTTCGTCAAGTGCTTTCGCTTCATTACGGTTGATTAATATCCATTGGTTCATGAAGTGTTGTGTGGGTGAACCTATGCTAATGCACCACCCAACTAGGACTAATACATTCTTGTGATTATACCCCTCGTAAGCATCCGCAAAGAAAAGAAAGTAATTAAGATAAAACTAATCACAACCTTAAACTCCGGGATTCTACGCTCCCTCGTGCATTGGTTTCCTAATGGGGGTTTAGGTTTATGTCACTTCGGCAACCCCACAGTTAGTAGCCAAATACACAATGCATCCTCCTAGGCCCATAAAGGTGAATTATCATGTAGTCGACGTTCACATGACAAAACTAGAAGAATAGCACCACAACTTAAATACTGAACCACGAGATATTACTTAAATATAACTTCAGTACTAACATCATGACTTATCCCATGTCCTCAAGAACTAAATAAACTACTCAAAAGACATCATATGGATCATAATCAGAGGTGATATAATGGATGATAACAATCTGGTCATAAAGTGCTAACACCGATAAATCTCACAAGCATCAACTACTAACAAGTAATCCACAGCGGGAGAGAGATCTAATGTAAAACAATGATAGAGGCCCCTAATTGTTGTAGCGGGATGATGGTGGATGATGAGGGTGATGTTGCTGGTGATGAGGATGATGATGACGATGATCCCGATGAAGCCTGGAGTGATGACGGTGACGATGGTGGTGATTTCCCCTCTCCGGAGAGGAATTTCCCCGACAAATTTCTCCCTGCCAGAGAGCTTTTCTCTCTCGTGTGTTTTCCGCCCGAGGTGGCGGCAGAATAATTCTTCGATGATGGTCTGGGTCTTAGGGTTCCCTGGGGGTCAAGTACGCGAAAGATGTGGACCATAGGTGGGCCAGGGTGGCCACACCACCGGGTGGCGCGGCCAGGGGCGCGCCACCTCATGGTGTGGGCCCCTGGTGGCCCCCCTCTGGCTCCCCTTCTGGGTGGAGTCCTCCTATGAACTTCTAAGACCCCTCCGGTGTCCCCCTTCTTCTGATCTTCTAAAATAGGTATCTCGACGGTGCTTTTTCCATCAGAATTCTGGTCCCGGTGTTTATTCTCCAAAAATTATGAAACATGCAAAATAAGATAAAATAACATAAGGGATGCATCATAACATAAAATATATCGATGAATAACAGAAAATAACAACATAAAACGGTGATGCAAAATGGACGTATCAACACCCCCCAAGCTTAGACCTCGCTTGTCCCCAAGTGAAACTGAACTCAGTAAACATGACCACGGGTTTATGGAGTGAGGTGTCGATAAAATAAAATACGGACAAAAGGCATCACATCTACAAAGAACAAGTCATTTTAGACAACAACTCCTCTCATATAATCAAACTTGAAACAAGTAAAGTAACAACAAAGGTGCAAAAACTAAATCACAATTGGTGGAGGCAAACTTCGTTCTTTGTTAGAGAACAATTAACAGTGTACTTATCTTTTGATCAAAGTCTTTTATACTAGAGCTATATTGCAGAGTTTATCATGCTCAATTATAACGGTCTCTTTGCAAACATTGGTAACTTTCAAAGTGGTATTCAAGTAGATAAAAGCATTTGCAGAAACAAAGAAGAATAAAGAACATGATTGAGTAAATTCCTCTCAGTACACGTTTTTGGCTAGCAAGGTTGGGTAGCAAGCATAAGAATCAAAGTAAAACAAACAAAAACTTATATGATAAAGCCAATCATGCAATCTTCCTTGAAGGTGCAAACAAACTTATTTGAGAACACTAAGCTTATGGGCTAACAAAGAAGAAAGATCATGGAATAATATATCTACATGCAACTCCCTTTTTTCTACTTAAGTCTCAACGAATTGTTGCTACTGACCAGTGCTAAGTTTGCCAAAACCAACTAGATTATTTAGAAGCTCCAACATTGATACCAATACTAATAACAAGATCAATCTCATGATAAAAATTGCAAACTAAAATAAAGTGAAACAAGTAGATGATGAAACTTCTCATTAATATTTCATTACGGCAACTCAAACCAAGGGATACAACGATAACCAACTAAGGAGCAACATCTCCATACTGCAAACCATCCTATATGATATTTCCTCTACTCATGATACGACTCTATTAAAAAGTTAAAAAGGTGAAAGATAAAAGTGATACCGCGGCACTCCCCCAAGATTGGAACAGGCCAAGGGGATGCTAATACCAATGACGAATCAATTCTTCGGTGGTGGTGGTGAATCCTTCTCGATGAGCTTATCAACCAATTCCTTCAGATCTTCAATTGCGAACATAAGAATACGCATCACCTCCGTATTGCGCTCAATATGGTTTGCGTGCTTGTCAGGCGGTGAATTCAAGCCATTAAGATCCCCCCCCCCCCCGCACTTCCTTGGGTTTAGAGCTTTCTTTATATGCACGGTTAGAACGATCCATATCCCAGCAAGAAGGCACATCTGCCTCGGCTACCCTCCTAGATTGATACTCATGAATTAAAATAAAGAAAGTTTTCTTTATGCCTTAAAGGGGTGTCCTTGAAGCTAAGAAGTGACGTGGGGCCTTCCCTCCGGTGCTCATCCTCGCCGTTTTCTTGCGAGGTTTTGCAACCACTCCAATGCTTGCAATGGTGGCGCGTGGATGCACTCGTGGGTATTCTTCTACATCTAGTTCAACTCCACTCTCGATCTCCTCCTCCGGCTTGCGGTCTTGGAGATTATCTTCCTTTGGTACATTCCCCTTGTTGTTGTTGGCGGAGACCATGATGCTTCTAAAACTGAAAACAGATCCTCACAGAAACAGCACTAAACATAAACACGACGAGAAAACGATATACGGACCTCGGGGGGTCCGGGGGTTATGTAGCAAAAATATGCGTAACAAAAGGAAAGTCCAGGTCGAAAACAAGTCAGAGAGGGGCTCCGGGGCGCCCACACCATAGGCTGACGCGGCCAGAGGTAGGCCCGCGCCACCTGGTGGTGTGGTGCCTCCGGGCACCTTCTCCAACTCCTATTTGGCTCAGTATTTTTCATATTTTCCAAAAATCAATAATCTATAACTGAAAAGGTATTTCCCGAACTTTTTATTAACAGAACTGTTACCTATTCCAAAACAGACTCTGCGGATTTTGGAATCTTCCCCCTTATGAACTTCTCCGGAGTCATTACTTGAATAACATCCTTCGTCATAGGAATCCCAAGAAATATAATGTTTGAGTATTTGTTCATTTACCACTTGTGTAGTGTTATCCTTGAGGGAAGCAATTTTGATTGCACCCGAGCGATACACTTCTTCAACAATATAAGGTCCTTCCCATTGGGAGAGTAATTTTCCTGCAAAAAATCTGAGACGAGACCGATAAAATAGAACTTTCTCACCAACATGAAACTCTCTTTTAAGGATTCTTTTATCATGTCGTTGTTTAACTTTCTCTTTAAAGAGATTGGCATTTTCATAAGCTTCACATCTCCATTCATCTAAATGATTCAAATCAAGCATTCTTTTCTTACCAGCAAGTTTAAAATCTTTATTTAATTCTTATACTGCCCAATAAGCTTTGTGTTCTAATTCTAAAGGCAAGTGACAAGCTTTTCCATAAACCATTTTGTAAGGAGACATACCCATAGGATTTTTATAAGCGCTTCTATAAGCCCATAAATCATCATTCAACTTATCTACCCAATTCTTCCTAGATTTATTAACAGTCTTTTGCAAGATAGATTTAATTTCTCTATTTGATAATTCTACTTGCCCACTGGTTTGAGGATGATAAGCTGAGGCAATTCTATGATTAACATCATATTTAGCAAGGGTCTTTCTAAAACCACCATGAATAAAATGAGAACCTCGACCAGTCATAAGATATCTAGGCTCACCAAACCTAGGGAAAATAACATCATTAAGCATTTTCATAAAGGTCTCACCATCAACACTTTTAGTAGGTATAGCTTCTACCCACTTAGTAACATAATCAACAACACCTATAATATGAGTATAACCATTCGAAGGAGGAAAAGGACCCATTAAGTCAAATCCCCAACAATCAAAAGGTTCAATAACAAGAGAATAACTCATAGGCATTTCATTACATCTAGAAATATTTACTACTCTTTGACATTCATCACAAGATAAAATAAATTTAAGTGCGTCTTTAAAGAGGGTAGACCAATAGAAACCTGATTGTAGAACCTTCTGTGCGGTTATATCTCCAGCGTGATGTCCTTCATAAGCACTACCATGGCACTTCTTCAATATTTCACGTTGTTCATGATCTGGAACACATCTTCTCATAATACCATCTACTACTTCTTTATATAAGTGTGGGTCATCCCAAAAATAATGCCTCAAATCATAGAAGAATTTTCTTGTTTGTTGAGTTGTAAATGTTGGAGGAAAATACTATGAAACAATAAAGTTAGCATAATCAGCATACCATGGACTATCTTGGGGTTTTACCTTTATTGAAGCCAACTGTTCATTTGGAAAACTATCATTAACAGGAATAGGATCAAAAGTAATGTTTTCCAATCTAGACAAGTAATCAGCAATAGGATTTTTAGCACCCTTTCTATCCACAATATGCAAATCAAACTCTTGTGAAAGCTTAGTAAGAGGCTTTGATATTTTAGAGAAATCTTTAATAAACCTCCTATAGAAACCAGCATGACCAAGAAGACTACGAATACCTTTAACATCCCTTAGACAGGGCATTTTCTCTATAGCTTCCACTTTAGCTTTGTCAACTTCAACACCTCTTTCAGAAATTTTATGTCCAAGAACAATTCCTTCATTCACCATAAAGTGGCATTTATCCCAATTAAGAACAACATTAGTTTCCTCATATCTCTGCAAAACTTTATCAAGGTTGTGCAAACAATTATCAAAAAAAGTTCCATAGACGGAGAAATCGTCCATGAATACTTCCACAATTTCTTCACAAAAACCATGAAAAATAGCACACATGCATGTTTGAAAAGTAGCAAGAGCATTACACAAACCAAAAGGCATACTTCTATAAGCATAAGTACCATAAGGACAAGTAAAGGTTGTTTCTCTTGATCTTGCTTCCTAACAGCAATTTGAGAAAACCCAGAATAACCATCGAGAAAGAAAAAATGAGTTTTCTTAGACAACCTCTCTAGCATTCTATCAATAAAGGGTAAAGGATAATGATCTTTCTTAGTAACTTTATTAACCTTTCTAAAAACAATACACAATCTATAACCAACCACTACTCTTTGTGGAATGAGCTCATTGTTTTCATTAGGCACAACAGTCATTCCTCCCTTCTTAGGGACACAATGCACAGGGCTCAGCCATCTACTATCAGCAATAGGAAAAATAGTACCAGCATCAAGAAGTTTTAATACCTCATTTCTTACCACTTCCTTCATCTTAGAAATTAAACGACGTTGATGTTCAACTACTGACTTTGCATCAGGTTCAATATTAATAGCATGCTGGCATATAGTAGGAGGAATTCCCTTCAAATCATCAAGAGTATATCCAATAGCTCCACGGTGTTTCTTCAGAATTCCCGATAATCTTTCCTCTTCTTCACCCTGAAAGTTTAGCACTAATAATAACAGGATATATTTTCTTATCATCAAGATAAGCATATTTAAGATCATCAGGCAGAGGTTATAAATCAAAGACAGGATCCTCCTTGGGTGGTAATGTTGTACCCAAGTCTTCCACATGCAAATTGTGTTTCAGTATTACCGGTTGACAGAGAAGAATATCGTCAATCTCATTTATCTCTTCCATAAATACTTCACTCTCATGGTCCTCCATATATTGCTGCAAAGCATTGTTAGGAGCAAGAGCAATAGAAGCAAGTTTTTTTACTTTAAAATTCTCATCACGCAATTTAGATTTATAAGGTGCTCTAGCAAATTTGGAGAAAGTGAACTCATAAGATTTTCCATCAAATTTAGTAAAAATCTTCTCTCTTTTACAATCTATAATAGCACCACAAGTGTTCAAGAAAGGTCTACCAAAAATAATAGGACAAGTCTTACTAGCAGCCCTACCAAGTACTAGGAAACCAATGGGGTATTTAGTCTTACCACACAGAACTTCCCATCTCTAACAATACCAATCGGAAAAACGGTATCTCTATTAGCAAGCTGAATAACCACATCAATAACTTCAATCCCACAAGAACCAATTTCATGCATAATTTCTCTATAAAGCTCATAAGGTATAGCACTAGAACTAGGACCAATATCACACAAACCATAATAGCAATGATCACCAATCTTAACAGAAAGCACACGAACACTAGTTTTCTTAGGTCTATGTGGATGGGAAACAATATTAGAAGCATCCTCACAAAAGACAATGTGTTCATCCTCTACATTTCCACAAACAAGATCTTTCATTATTGCTACAACATGTTCAACAGTTATTTGTTCATCAGGTTCAATAGATTTCTTATTACTCTTATTAACCACACAAGCCACCATAGAGTGTTCTCTCACCTTAGCAGGGAAAGGCATTTTTTCAACATATGGCTCAGGAGCAGCAGGATTAACAGCATGCACTTCTATATTACTAGAAGGAACAATATCTTTATAAGGTGCATGGTACTTGTGGTAATTATTTTTAGGAATATCAAGATAGGAGGCAAAAGCTTTAAGAAAGTTTGCAAAAATTTGAGAATCAAGACCACAAACAGTACTAACATCATAGAAATCATTGGTTCCGATAAAAGATTTAATGCATTCATAATCATAATTTATACCTGACTTTCTACCTTTTTCATTCTCCCATCCTTCAATGTTTTCTTAAATACGGTCAAGAAGATCCCATTTAGCTTCTTCCTTCATACGTGTGAATGATCTAGAACAAGAAGCATCCAATAAATCCTTATCATGAAGAGAAAGCCTTGCATAAATATTATTGATAACAATATTTCTCGGGAGTTCATGAATGGGACATTTAAGCATTAATAACTTCATTCTCCCCCACGCTTGGGAAATACTCTCTCCCTCATGAGGCCAGAAATTATAGATTTTATTCCGGTCTTTATGAACCTCACTAGGAGGATAGAATTTAGAATAAAAGAGAGGAACAATTTCCTCCCATCCAATAGAATCACCATTCTTCAGTAATTTGAACCATTCAACGCCTCTTCCTTTCAGCGATAAGTATAATAATTTCCTTTTAACTTGATCCATTGTAATATCTGCACACCTGAATAACTCGCATAATTCATGTATAAAGAGCAAATGATCACCAGGATGGACAGTTCCATCACCGTAATAGCAGTTATCCATAACATGTCCAACAATTTTCATAGGTATTTTATAAGGATCTAATTCAGCAAAAGACGGGTTACCAACTACCCTAGTAGCAACGGTAGAAGTACCGCTAAACAGAGAACCAAAAGTATTCTCCATAATGAAATAAAACAGCAGACATAAATAAAAACAACACTCATAGTAAAAGTTTCTCTTACCAATTCCACTTACCAATATAGCTTCACTCCCCGGCAACGGTGCCATAAAATAGTCTTGATGACGGGGTGTATCATAGTACTTTCGATAAATAAGAGTGTCGAACCCAACGAGGAGCAGAAGGTGTTGACAAGCAGGTTGGATAGAGGATTCACTATAAACACTAGCAAACGGGTTTTTTTGGTTGTTTTGGATATAGCAGACAAATAAAGTATGAGTAAATAAAGTGCGTTAAATAATATTCTAGCGAGTGGCCCAATCCTTTTGAGAGCAAAGGACAAGCCGGTTTAGTTACTTATGACTACCAAACATTCTCGAGGACACATGGGAATTTCGTCAAGTGCTTTCGCTTGGTTACGGTTGATTAATATCCATTGGTTCGTGAAGTGTTGTGTGGGTGAACCTATGCTAATGCACCGCCCAACTAGGACTAATACATACTTGTGATTATACCCCTCGTAAGCATCCGCAGATACAAGAAAGTAATTAACATAAAACTAACCACATCCTTAAACTCCAGGATTCTATGCTCCCTCGTGCATTAGTTTCCTAACGGGGGTTTAGGATTCGGTCACTCCAGCAACCCCACAATTAGTAGCCAAATACACAATGCATCCTCCTAGACCCATAAAGGTGAAGTATCATGTAGTCGACGTTCACATGACACCACTAGAAGAATACCACCACAACTTAAATACCGAACCACGAGATATTACTTCAATATAACTTCACTACTAACATCATGACTTCTCCCATATCCTAAAGAACTAAACGAACTACTCACAAGACATCATATGGATCATAGTCAGAGGTGATATAATGGATGATAACAATCTGGTCATAAAGTGCTAACACCGATAAATCTCACAAGCATCAACTACTAACAAGTAATCCACACCGGGAGAGAGATCTAATGTAAAACAATGATAGAGGCCCCTAATTTTTACAGCGGGATGATGGTGGATGATGAGGGTGATGGTGCTGGTGACGAGGATGATGATGACGATGATCCCGATGAAGCCCGAAGTGACGAAGATGACGATGGCGGTGATTTCCCCTCTCAGGAGAGGAATTTCCTGTGGTGACCTAGCACACCACTTCATGTGTAGTGCGCAAGTTGATGACATAATACTCAAAGAAGGACTTATCTGTGAATATTACATCCCTCAGAGTAGTACAACAGAAACACAGCGGGTCCAGGCAAAACTATAGGATACAAACTTCATTACAAAATCTTGAGAATATCTTTGATGAATCAAGAAGATCTCATGCAAATGAAACATCAGAAGAAGCAATTCGAAACTCCAAGCCGAAGAATAACTCTAGCTCAGAACTAAATCCACTACGGCTAATGTCAGCCCTAATCTATGGCTTGTAACAACTAAGCCCAAGAATGGCCTTCACCTACGTCTTGATAGCTTCTCCTCCACCAGTGTTGTTGATGATGATTCTTTACTGACTAAGTAATATATGACTCCACCTAGCTTCCTTAGACAGAGATGGCTTCTCGATGACGACTTCAATAGGGCTTCAACTCTAAGCAGGGGGTCAAACGGGAACGAATGAGTAACGAGCGTTACTCAACAAGTTCATGATACATAGTGGGTAGTTTGATGCACTAACTGCAGCTTTAGACTCGAAAGGGTCATAAGCTAATGCAAGGTTTTGTAAAACTTTCTTCAAGAGGTTGCTTTTAATTCTGAAAACTATGCCCGCCAGATCTTCACAGGATTAGAACTTCATGGAGTTGCCTTTCCTGCGGCGTTCGCAGCTCCTTCCCGGAACAGGGGGGTAACATGCCACATCCTTTTACACTCTGCAGAGGTGCGTTACTTTACGCATGGACGACCAAGACCATGTTGCACAACCAGGTGTACATTCCTATCCACTCCCACTCAGGTGTGGGGCCCCGTTGTTGATCCAAGCCAAACCGTGCTTCTCCGCACAACGCATGCCCACCATTTTCGCCAGCAGGTTGAACGCCAGATTCCACCCCTCACGATGGAGATCTACGCGCCCCTGGCAGACACTCATAGACCCAGAGTCCGTGGGACGTAAGGGCTCCCACCCATGTGCATGCAGTCCCGCAGAACCTACAGCGTAGGTCTCGGGCAGTCTGTTGACATGCGAATGAGAAAAGATCACAGCTGACTTACCCCCCCCCCATAGAAGACCCATGGTTAACGCGAATTTACGGCGCAAGAATCCTGACGGCAGTTGTTGTTATTTCCTAGGTAATACTTTCCCATGCAGATGAAACCTTCCTTTGACCTATTCATCTTACCATGGCCCCATCCGCCCACCAAATAGAACACTACCACTCGGGTATTCATTCAATTAGTCATATTATTATAAAAATAGGATCATGCATTCTTTTGAGAATAGGTGATAATACGATAGGGTTTTTTCAAATAGTTTGTTATGAGATACTGCAAAGGATATGAGCAAGTGATGAACTTGCCTGAGATAGAAATAATGACAATAATAATCCAGGTCTTTGGGTTCAAGGGTATCGTAGGAAAATCCCGACTTCTGAAAGATAGAAAAGTAGTCCCGGTAAGGACTACTGAAAACACTGGCAATATGATACATGCATAATAATGAGATGCATCGCAAAATACCCTGGAAAATACGCCAGCTTACGGCTGTAAGCAACGTTCAATACGGTACTAAGATCACATGGGTTTTAGGTGAATTGTTTCATTACTTGTGGTGATGTTGTTATTAACTTCTTTTAGACTTATATGTGTTTCACTTTTATTTAACAAACAATGGTTATCATGTTTAGGTAGAAGTGTTTATTACTTGGTTATATAACAAGACAACAACACCTGAAAAACAACTATAGAAAAGATAATGAACACATTTTGTTTTATGTTCAAAAGTGTAGAACTGATGACATCAAGTTTATTTGAAAATGATGAACTAGTATAGAGAACTCTATCATCACAATACTTGCTAATTACTTGTGATGATAGGTTTAGTAGGTGTGAAAACAGGTGGGTTTTATTAATAAGGAAACTGATATTAAGGTAGTTATTGCTGGTTATAATGGAATATTATAGAATTCCATTATAGCCTTAGAAACAAATTTATAAGTTAAACAAAAAGTTTTTTGTTTCACATATTTGAGTTGAAAATGTTTTTCTATTTGATTTGATATAACATTTTATGTTTTCTGAAAATATTTGAATAAGTTCTTATTTTATTAATTTTAAATGAATTAAATGATTAAGCAAAACATTGCACCCATAAAAACTTGGTCAAATGACTATCAAAACATCATAGATGAGTTGCATAAGTCATTTGGAACATTTTGGTATATAACTTGTATTTTTCTGATTTTATGAATTATTTATTATTTTCTCAATTTTAAATGATTTAATTTAATTAAAGAAAATTTTACTTTTAAACTTTTTCAAACATGTTTTAAAAAGTTGATAAACACATAGAGTTTATTTTTCTAAACATTTTGATATGTTTTTCATATTTTTCTGAGTTATAGAAGTAAAGCTATTGATTTATCAAGTTTAATTGAATTTCTCTTTATTTAAATTGACAGGTGGGACCCACCTGTCATACTTATTTTTAATTCAAAAATAAAAGAAAAAGAAAAATTTGGATGACGTAATGATGACGTCATCCCTGCATCACATATGGAGGGGATTTCTACTGTGAACCTTCAATCTATTGGCTCGATTGTGGTGTTCAATGAGCTAGAGGAGTTGGTGTGGAACCTATGGGTGGTGGCGGAATGACCTAATGGTCATCGAAGACCCGCCGGCGACGAGGTTCGCGACGGCCGGCGACGGTACTCGATGAACTCCATGCAAAATAGCCCGATTTTACCGAATGAAAGGCACCACGAGGTGCGTGATCTCACCAGAAACTCGATGATGAGGTTGGGGTGGCGAGGGGATGACAGACGGCGTCGAATCGTCGACGAAGATCTCCATCGGCCGCGGAGAAGACGACGGTTGCCCCTCCGATTAAAGCCACTCCGGCAAACTAGGTTCACTGAGGAGGGAGAGGACGTCGAGACGAAGCTAGAGGTGGTCTTGATTTCTCTCGGCATGGCCGGATCGGCGACGGTGACCGGCGGCAGTGAGAGCTAGGGTTTCGGTTTTCCCGGAACTCACAGAGAGAGAGAGAGAGAGGGAGAGAGAGAAATATATGCAAGGAGTCAGAGAGAGAGAGCTCGATGCGGACGTCTCCCCGCGACTTTATACTTGCAGAACGGCGGCGAGCAGGACGTGGCATCGAGGTTGCCACGGCGGCGTTCTCCTCTGCCTTCTGGAAGAGGAAGAAGAAGAAGGAAATTCATTTCCACTTTTCGATAACCCCCTGGGATTTCACTTAATTGCTAATGAGTCCTTATGTCCTTAAAACTGAAAATAAACATATATTTTCAGGGCCTTTTTGTGAAGATAAAAATTATTAAAAATTATATTTGGAAAGCTCATCAATTTTCAACCTCACCATGTTTTGTTTTGGTGAATTTGAAGAATATTTGTATTTTTGATTTAGGTTGCTAGATTAAGTGGTTTTGTTGTTTTCTCTTCATTTTATTTATTTACTGGCTTTAAAATTATGCTTAGGCATGTTTAATAAAGGTACACACACCAATCATGTGGATACCAAGGTGGTGTGTATCATAATTGGACAAATTTGGATACAAACCCTTTTGGAAAATAGTTTGGTTACACTACCTAGTAGTGTTTTTATGTGTTATGGAAAACTCACCAAATATGGAATATTCATCCAAGTCCTACAAATACTTTGGTTAGTAAAAGTACTTGTTTTCTTTTGTAAAACTTTGTAATTTTCATAACTGAAACTCTTCACAATTTTAATTAAAATTCTCTTAGGAAAGAGTTTGGTAAATTACTTAGTAGTGTTTTTCTTTTATGCATTGTTCACAAAATCACCATGTAGGGAGTTTTATTCTAGATCATGCCAAATGATTTTAGTGGATGAATATACTTGTTTTCCTTCATGTATCTTTGTTGTTTTCATAGTACTTGATTAAATGGAAACATGTGTGGCTTTGGAATCTTGTTGGTTTGTTTTCCACACAAGTTTCAAGTATAGCTATTATGCTCTGTTGGTTTTATAACATGTATTCAGTTGCATAATTATGTATAGATGAAATTTTGTTATTACACTTTTGTCTTATGGATGAGAATGATCTGGAAAACAAGGTGTTCAGCTTGCTACCATTAACCTCCACATATCACAGACATGTGGATGTAATGGCTTCTTATTATATCATAATTGATAATTGTTTTCCCTTGAAGTGATTATTAGTTGTTCCTCATCTAGGATGAGTATTGAAAATGAATAGAGATTATAGGTCTCTAACATTACCTAAGTATTAACTGGATAACTTCTGATGCTCCCTTACTGAGGTAGTGTTGCTTCTTGTCACACCCCAGTTTTTGGATTCTTGGACTGTGCTCAAGAAGACAAAAATTAGGGCCAACAATTTTTTTTAGCAACGTGGTTGTTTGAACTAACATATGTTTATGATCTAAAAAATATTTTAAACACAAGTTTTATTTCTTCATAAAACCAATACCAAATGTTTCTGAAAAATATTCTTATTATTTTTCCCTGATGTTTTCCTATTATTACTTGAGTGGATTTTTATTCCAAGACTTGGATGATTATTGTTTGCATCTTAAAAAAAACTTTTAACTTTGTTGGATCCAAGAAAACAAGTTTTAAAAATGATTCATGAAAGTTTTATTTTAAGTTTTCTATGGAAAACAATTCCTGAAAATAAAGCCAAGTACATGTTTTCTACACTTGTTTTCACTGAGCTATAAATTGTTATTTTATGATTTCTTGGAATTTAATTAATCCTTGATATATATACTACAAAACTATAAGCTTAATTTATTTTTGAACAAATAAAAACTATCTTTTGCTTGTTGTTTTTGTGGTATAAAATTAAGGCAGAAAAAGACATTTTTGAGAAACAGATAAAAACAGAAAGTATACCTTTTTCCACATTGTTTTCATGGCCTTAAATTATTTCAAAAGTTGTTTATGAAAGTATATAACATGGTTAACAAGCCCATGCTTTGAAAACAAATTTTGGAAAGCAATTGAGTCTTGAAAACAAACTCAACTTTTTCAACTTTTGTCTGTTTTCAACACTTAAAAAAATTCTAAGTCATAAGACTGAATTTTCTGAATTTTGCAGTGAACAGTATAGGTTACACTTTTGCACCTTTTATTTCTTAATGATTCCTTGATCTTTTGGAAGTGTGACCAAGCCTAGTGTGTTGACCATAGTTCCTACTCGAGCCAAGATATTTTGGTAGCCTTCTAGAAGCCTTGTGTGCTAAGATAAAGGAGAGAGAGGATGGTGACTAGGATAGGTATGGGCAATACATGTCTTTGACCTTTTTGACCTTGCCCACTTGCACCCTAGGGCCACCCCTGGCTTACATCACTCGTGGTCTTGACCTAGGGCACCTGTGCTCACCTTTGGAAGTGACCAAAAAGCCCAGAGTTGCTCTATGCCATGGTTGGCATCCCCCCGAGCTCCCCAAAATGCCCTCAACCTCACTCCCTCTGCTATAAAGGTCCAGAGGGCACCTCCTTGCGCCCTGCACCTTCCACACTCCCTCTCTGCCTCTCCTAGTCGAAATCCACCCCTACCCTAGCCCCTAGAGCGCGCCCGAGCCGTGCTCTGGCCGCCGGTGACCACCTCGGCCACGGCGAGGCCCTGACCGCACCACTCCAACCCAACCCCTCCCACTGCCCTAGAACATCTACCCACGTTCCTCTGAACCCCCCAGACACGACCCCGTACCCTCTAACCACCGGAGACGCTGCCGCTGTCCGTGGGCACCGCCGCGTGGAGCCACGCCAGTCGCCGCCAACCACTCCCTGTGACGCCCCTCCACCCGTGGACCACCCCCGAGCCTGCTCAGCCCTCCCCGAGCTTCCCACGGTGAGCTACCGCCGCTCTTTTCCTTCTCCGTTCGGGCTAGAGAGAGAGAGAGTCGGGAGGAGGGAGACGCACCAGCGCCGTCGGATCTCTGATCCACGGTCGCCCTTGAACGCCCTTTTCCCGTGCCCGCGCTCGCGCGCTCGGCGCTGCTGGGCTGCGCAGCCGCTTGTTGGGCCGCGCCGCAGTGGATCCAGCCCGAGCGCCTGTTTCCTTTTCTTTTATTTTTTTTACAGAACTTGATGCTTCTACTTTGGACATGGTAAAAATAATATATGAGCTAAATAAAATCTGAGAAAATTCATGGACCTAATAATATGAAATCTAAACCATGCAAAATTTGCAGATCTATGTTTGGACCAATATTTTGAACACAAGACATGTTTTGGCAAGGACTGTCTATGAGAATGTTTTGACCATAACTTTTAAAATATGTAACCAATTGGAACAAACTAAAATGTTCTGGATATGTATTGAAAAGTTATATCCAATGATACTAACCTCACATCAAGGTGAGTTATGAATTGGAAATGCCATCGAGTTTACTAAAAGACCAATAGTCTCTTCTATGATTTTTATAAGGATTTTAAAAATGATTTTTGGAGAAAATCCAATTGGATGAGTTTAGTATTGACTAGATATATCTTATCCTAGCTTAGATTAATTTTTGCAGCTCTAGATTATGTTTGGTGGACAGATCTAGTAAACGGCACTTTTCTGTTTCTGTTTTCAGTTATGTTTTTGTTTGAAATAGAATGTGTGGATGTTTTGATCTTGCTTCTTAGCATGTATAAAGATGTTAGGACTTGTTATTAGATTTTTTTCTTGCAGAACATCTACCTTAAAAAGTGTGTGCATGTTTGGGAAAACCAAATAAAAATGGAACTTCCATTACTTGCTTTCTAGTTTTATTATTTGGAAATTTTGTGTGAGCTAGATCTTTGTGTGTTTGTTTTAATAAAGTTTGTGCTATTTGTTCTTTGAGTCCAGTACCATTTAGGTACTGTTATTTAGATGCTTTTGTCTCTGTTAGCTTGCATGTCTCTTTATAGTAAAGTTTGTGTAAGCTTTGTTATTTATATGCACTAGTTTTGTTTTCACTAGATTAAATAGCCTTATATTATCTATCTTGTATGCAAAGTTTTTCATGAGTAACCAGAGGCTTAGTACCTCATTTGGCTTGGTATTAGTGGGCCCATAACCCACTGGTCCCATTGCTTTTTGGTTGAGGATGAAAATCCCTAGCCAAACCCATGTGTGAAAATAACATGTTTAAATTATGTGGTTGATAGGATATTTTCCACCATGGAAAATAAATTGTTTGTTTTCACTGATGCAGGTTATAATTTTAATTCTTCTTTTTAAATACTAGTATGTTCAGAGGTGAACCATTTGTTAGCATAATATTTCTTAGGAGTATCATGTTAAGAAAAGATTCCCTATTGTGTGCTAAATTAAATTGTTTGCAAATAAAATGATTCCATGAGATTGTTAGATTGTTTATGAATAACTTTAAATTGACTGTTTGGATTTTTAAAAAGGTTTAGATGACTTTCCATTGAATGCATAGCTACTGGTTGTGTATCATATACCATGCTCACTTGTTAGTAATTAATTAGGAAGAACATAAATTACTAAAATTGGTATATGCATGCTTAATAAGCTGTGTCATAGAATTATTTTTTATGTTTGGGATGACTAGCATCTGTAAGATTTTTGTGTACTGTTATTAGGTACATTTATGATCATGACTTGCCTGTTTAGATTTAAGCATCATGGTAGCATTGTTTGCTTCTCTAAGTGGTGGACTAGTGTCACCACTAGGAATTGGGGTTAGCTATAGTATTGTCATTTTTATTTTATAAGTGTATGAGTTTATTAAAGCATATTTAGGAAGTCATTAATTCTGTTAGGATGCCATGAACTCTTTAGTTGCATGTGCTATAGTCTTAGAATATAACTATTTCTTATAGCATGCTTGTGTAGATTTTTCCATACTAGTCTACTATTAATGCCGTCTTGTTTTTATGCTTTTGATAAGGATCTTATCTTGAGTGCCGTTTGTGTTTTGGATTGTTTTCATGACTTGATTCAGTGGTTTTTAGGTACTGGTGGTTTGCTAAATTTTTTTCATGATTTATGGATTCCAAAACCTCTAGTAAACAATAACATAGTAAATAAATAGCCTATTCATCTGTGGTGTTGTTTGCCTGCTTATTGGGTTTGGTTTGAATGTTTTACCTTAGCATGAGTTAATACTTGTCTTATGGGTGTGCTTAAGAGAATCTTATGGAACTAAAACATCCAACTAAATCATGAACACATCACGTGATAGTTGCTTGTGGTATTTAGTAATACACGAAGAAGAAGAAGAGGAAGAATAAGAAGAAGCCGTTGTGGAGCTGTGCGTCAAGTTCAAGTTGCTTCAAGGCCAGGGACATTAAGAGACTTGAGGCAAGCCATCCTGATGCTTGCTGGGATTACACTTATCATTATCTATCATGCATGTTTTACTTCTGAGAAGTTTTACAAAACTTTGATTTCCAAAAGAAAACTATTTTTGAGGTGAGTATCACTTCTATTAATATTATGTATATATATTATGCCATTCGTTAATACTTGGTGTTACCAAGCCCATAAGCCACCATATGGTATTTATTACCATCACATATATTAGTCCCTAAGTGGACACCTTAAAATTGTGTTTTACGAAAAAAGGCTTTATAGAACCCGGAGAAAAGGAGGATCCTTATTCTCCGGAGGAATGTGGAAGTGGTCATTTTTGGGAAAAACGTGTTTTCAAAAATGACACATAACCTAGTCTTCGCCGGACAACCTTTACCGTACTGCCATCCTACCCCAACATGGGCACGGGGCTTAACTGGAAGTTTGTTCTTGTTAGTGTGTGTTCTATCTCAATTGCTATAAGGGACGTCGTACCCTCGAACCAAAATGTCGTCAGAACTCCCAATGTTGAGACATAAAAAGTGTGGGATTAAGTTCTCCTCCGGCCGCATCGGTTGAAGCTCCTGTCTAGGCAGGGAGCCGGGGAGATTATACTCGACTTAAGAGATAGGCATAATCTAGCTTGAACATAGTAGAAAGTTAGGATTAGTTATCTGATGTTTCACATACTGTTGTTACAGTCCGTGGTTGTTCACTGCGGGTGTACTGGATCTGGTGGATGTGTACACCTCTACAGAGTACAACTTTTTCGAAGAAGCCGCGTCCTCGGATATGGACAGTTGAATGGCCATTTAGCTAGCATTGTGTCAATGTTTTCAAAAAGATGTTTTCAAAAAGGTGTTGAACTCGGGAAGTTTGGAAAGGAAGGATATCTTGTACCATGGAGGTACCGATGATGGAAAGCCAGAAGTTGTTAAAAAAAAAAGTTTTGCAAATAAAACTTTTCTCCTCTAAGCAAGAATTCTGGAAATTGATTCAAAGAAGTTTTGCAAAGAGAAAATTTTCTTTAAACAAAAGCTTAACAAAACCTCTTGTACATGTGATATCTACAAGAGAGAGAAAAACTATATTATTTTCGTCTGAAGTATCTTCTTCAACAAAGATACAGATTAACTTGACTGCAACTGTGGTGTCATCCTATATGAACACCATTGATAGTGAACCCTATTTGTAGCCTACCTATTCCACCATATAAGCATACTTGCATATTTGGTAAGTTACATGATGGATGTCTTGCTGAGTACATTCAAATGTACTCATTATGGTTTCGCCCCTGGTATCTACTTGCCAGACTTTGAGAAGGGGTCTCAGAAGAAGATCTATGAAGAGGAGTACGGAGCCGATGGCTATGCGAACTAGGATCGTCTCCGGGTCAGCAGCCTGTAGGCGAAGGCGTGACTTGGGCTCTACCGCGTATGAGTGTGTTTAGTCTTCCGCTATGTGTGTTGTGTGTTTCCCTGCGTGGCAGTCGTTTAGGTTTGCCCAAGTGACCAAGCCCCTTTTGTAAGTGTTTGTTCAGCCGTGTAATGGATATTGTATTTGTCTACCAACTTGATATGGTGTTCACGACTGAATTCCTGGGATCGTGAATGTATGCATATCAGGGGTGTCCTTGAACAGTGGTTCGAAGGGCAGGCCCTACAGAGTTGGTATCAGAGCTATCCTGACCTTAGGAGACCTTAGTTAGCATGGACGTTAGCTAGTACTCGAATCATAAGAGTTAATAACCCCAGGTCACTAAGATGGCTATTTTTTAAAGTGATTCTATACCCCATCCCCTCTGTGTTTCAAAACTCTATTACACTAAGCTTAAAAGGAAGCATCCTAAAATTTTGCACACGGTTACCTAACTTAATCTACTCTAAAACTTTGTGTAGATTGGCAGTTGTCTTCACCCATTCCTTCCGGCTAGGATCACAAGCACCCTCCTACCGCCGCTTTGAGGAGGATTTGATCAAGATGACTCGCCTAATCGGTCGTCCCCTGCCTGAGTTGAAGGGAGCCCAGTTTCACAAGGATGGACGAGAAATGTCCTGGTTGGTTGTCTGCACCATCCGTGCACCGTTGCTAGCACCATCAACCCCATAGATCACTTGGGAAGTGGTGGAGAACAGCTGGGAGAATGGTATCCTTAGAGTGATGCAGCTGACCATCGCCAAGCTCGCGAACTTCTTCCATCGCAAGTTTGCAGGAACCCCCTACAACTACTTTGGAAGACGCGACGAGGACGACAAGCCAATAGAAGTCACTTGAGACTTTGTGTTTGCACGTCACTTCCAGCACCTGGAAGGACAGCTGTACAACACCCAGTTCTCCCTTGACAGAGTTAGAGCAGATTATGACCTCCGAGGCAGAGAGATAGACCAGCTAGAAGCCATTCTTGGTGCATCTTCGGCTACCGAGCGTCGTCTCAAGGTACTGAAGAAGACCATGAGGTACACTGACTCCCAACACCACACTCGAGTGATAGCGCTTTAGTTTCATCTTGCAGCCAGCAAGGCCAGAGTTGAAGAGCTGGAGGAACAGCTACGCGCTTCCATGAGCACTTAGGATTGCCGCAGGATGTTAGGAGTTATGTCTTTTCACCCAGACGCTTGTTGTGTTTATGTCTGTGTCGTGTGAGCTCCTCTGTTAGAGCGTTGTGTGTGCTAGTGGTGTTGTAAGCTTTATGCTATAGCCTTGTGAACCCATAAGTTCAGTTGTGATGTTAAAGACCCAGTTTCACGTGCGTGTTAATCCTGGTTTGAGTTGGCTTTTGCTCTTTGACAATCGTTTGTTTTTTAGTGCCGATGGTTAGGATCTGTGTGTGATGACTTTTCCTTGTTCTGTCTTGGTGGAGTAGTTTTCCTTTCTCTGCTTATCAGTGTGAAAAACTTTTTACACCAGTGTTTCATCATCTTAACAAAACTAGTACTACCACATCGTTTTGTTGCCCCAAAGCACCCTAGGAGGTTTTGAGCTATCTCTGATTAACCTTCTCAAAAAGAATAAATTCCTCTAAAAGTACTACTGAACGTAAAACCCTTCCATGCCTACCCTGGTGTGACCACACTCTGCACTTGGCTTTGCCACAAAACCCCACAAAACGGAAGGATGATCTTCAAGAACTACAAATCTTTCAGGAACTTCAAAGGGATACATTACTCTGGAATATAACATTACACCCAACAGATAAAGGTTTCAGAAAAATAAGAAACAAGTATGTTTTCCAACACAGACCACTACACCTACTTTGGTGTAGGCCCTAACATTGCCAAGCTCTCACTAGTAGGAGCCTAGTTTGAAGGTGAGCCACTCTCACCTGATGCAAAACCCCGAGTCAGTCGACGACGAAGTCCCTCCAGTCCTCCAGGCCTAGTGCCACCAGCGTGAGTCTCCACTGGCGCAACCTCTCGTCCTTCTTCCACCATGTTCTTGTTCCTGGTACCATACCACCAGTCATGGATGCACCAGAATGCGCAGATCATGGCCACCAGGATCACTATGACCGATCCCACCAGGCAACAGTTGAAGAGTAGCACGATGAATAAGTGCTCCAGGAGATTTGCTCGCTCCAGCAGAGTGACGTACTCCTTGAAGAAGTCATCGATTAACTGGGAAATGAAGCCAATCGTGTGGTGCGATTTAGGGAACCTCGGCTACCCTTTTTATAGCAGCGGGAGCAGAGCCCTCTCCTTCATCAAGCACTACGCGAGAAGAGCCAAAGGATACAGTTGCAATGCTCACAAATGGCGCGAAACCACCGACGCACCTCTTCCCCAAGTGGCCAAAGCATCAACATGTCACACTCGCAGCAGTCCCACAGCAAGGTGTCAGCCCACCATGGACTCACACTGGGCGGGACACCCTGATGCTGGAGATGTGCGCACTAGATGAGAAGGAAAGGCAATAAGGAGAAGAAGAAGAGAGAAGGACATCGACTCCCAAGTGGGCCAGTCCCACACGTCAGCAAAACACTCGAGAAAAATCCGGGTGCACCTAGCTTCTGGACTTTCTTTCAAATCATGGAAAGACTGCTAGCAGTTTATAGCCTCTACCCCTGCAAAACTAGGTTTCTGTGACCACTTATGGGTGGCCAGAATTTTCCTATAAATCTTAGAAAAGTGGAATTTCTTATTTTGGGGTACCAGAGAAAAACAACTTTTCTGGAACAAGTTGGCCTGCTAACCCTGGTTTGATAGCATGGTTTTTGAGGAACCAAAAGTTCGAGCGTTGGAAACATGGCACCCAAACCTTGGAAAAGGAAAACAAATTTACCAGTGAATTCTGGTAAGATAAATCAAAGGGGGGAAGCCCCTGTAAATAATGTTACAAATCACCAACACATGTTTTGTAAACAAATCATATAACATTGTCGATGTGAAGGGTTACTCCTAGATTGGACCGATCTTCACGAATCGACAAAGAACACGAAGAACGCTCAAGAACGCGATGAACACGAGAGGGGAAATCGAGGGGGAATCGTGGGCAAACGCAAGGAAACGCAAGGGAGATAACTAGTAAGAACCGAAGAACCCCAAATCTCCCATCAACTAAACCCCGAGGGCCGCCTACGGGACGATCGATCCAACTGAACTCACCTTGATTGAAACCGCTTCACACCCGTAGTCGGTCCACTACGCCAATATAACCTCAAGGATTCACGAGAGGAAGAGTGGACAATTCTTGATTGAAACCCAAGGGGAGAGATCAAGTAATTGGATGAGTCTTGATACGATCCTCGACGAAGTCGGAGGAGTAGCCTTGATACGTTCCTAGGTACACACCATAGGAGTAGTTCCTCAAAGAGGGATACAAGAGAGCTGAGCTCACAATGTTCTAAATTCAACTCTAACCCTAGATCTGAGAAAGGGGAGTCTATATATAGTCTAGAGCCAAGGGGGTAGGTGGGAGGATGAGATACATGGGTCAAAGCCCGGAAGTTGGCACGCAGGCCGCGCAGGAGCGGAGGCTCCGGTGGATTCCACCGGAGGATCAAGCGGAGGCTCCGGTGGGGTTCCGGCGGGTGGCTCTGCTCTCCTCGACCCGAAGGGGTTTTGGGCGGAGGCGGCGGTGGTGGGCGCGAAGCGGAGGCTCCGGTGGGAAAACCGGAGGTTCCGCCGAGGCTCCGTCGATAGGTCCGGTGGTGGCTCCGCTCTTATCGACCCGAAGGGGTTTTGGGCGGAGGCTGCACCCGAGGCTCCGGTGGCTGGCGCGGAGCATAGGCTCCGGTGGGTTCACCGGAGGTTCCGTCTCCTAGGACTTCATGCCTTCGCCTCCTTGCCCTGGTCGTCCTCGTTCACCTTCCGCGTCTTCTTGGGCGCTTTCCGGGGCCTCCGTGGTGGTTTCGAACCTGAGCACACAAAGCGTAGAACCATGAGGTAGCGCACCATCCGCCAAGTTACCGAAGGTATGGAGCAAGTTCACCTTATCATGAATGGCCTTTGCTCGTGATCTTGTCATTGGCGCACTTGGTGGAGTTGGGTGGGCTACATCATCTCTCCCCCCCCTGAAAAAGAGTCGACCTCGACTCGGCGTCGTCTTCATCACTTGGGTAGCCATGGAAGAGAGAGATGTCCTTGACATTGAAGGAGTTGTGGACGAGGTACTTGGATTCCGGTAAGTCGAGCTTGTAGGCATTGTTGTTGATGCGCTTGATGACCTTGAAGGGGTCGTCGCCTCTTGGCTTGAGCTTGGAGTTGTGCTCTTCGGGAAAACGGTCGTTGCGCAAGTGTAGCAAAACGAGGTCACCTTCTTGGAACACCATTGGTTTCTTGTTCTTGTTCATGATGGAGGCTCGGTGCTCGGAGTGCTTCTCAAGCGTAGCTCGTGTGGAGTCATGTAGCTTCTTGATGTAGTCGGTGCGCTTGTCAATGTCCATGTTCGCTCGCTCGCGGAGAGGCAAAGGTAGTATGTCGAGAGCGGTGTTGGGGTTGAAGCCGTAGACGATCTCGAATGGACTCTTCTTGGTAGCTTGATGTAGAGCACGATTGTAGGCGAACTCGGTGTGTGGGATGCATTCTTCCCAATTCTTTAGGTTGGGCTTGATCAATGCTCGAAGAAGTGAAGATAGCGTGCGGTTGACGACCTCGGTTTGTCCATCCGTTTGTGGGTGGTAGGCGGTGGATAAGAGTAGCTTGACGCCGAGCTTGGCCATCAACGTCTTCCAAAAGTAGGATGTGAACTTGACATCGCAGTCCGAGACAATGGAAGTAGGTACACCATGGAGACACACAATTTCCCTGAAAAACAAGGTAGCAACATGTGAAGCATCATCGGTTTGGTTGCAAGGAATGAAATGTGCCATCTTAGAGAAACGATCCACAACTACAAAGATTGAATCCATGTTGGTTTTAGTTCGTGGGAGTCCTAACACAAAGTCCATGCTAATATCACTCCAAGGTGCATGTGGGATAGGCAATGGCGTGTAAAGACCATGGAGACTTAGCTCGGAGGCATGTAGAACATATCTTGACGTGTCTCTCAACTTGATGCTTCATCTTTGGCCAATAGTAATGGTTGGAGAACATGGCATAGGTCTTGTCGCATCCAAAGTTCCCCATGAGACCTCCTTCATGTGATTCCTTCAATAACAACAAGCGAAGAGAGGACTAGGGAATGCACAATTTGTTAGCCTTAAACAATAAACCTTTGTGGAGATAGTAGTCATCAAACCCTCGGTTAGGCAAACATTTCACAAAGATAGGAGCAAAGAAGGCATCGGAAGCATATAAGTCTTTGATTTCATCCAAACCAATCACATTGATGTCAAGGCGTGTAAGAAGACATTCTTTCCTAGACAAGGCATCCGCTACAACATTCTCTTTACCTTTCTTGTACTTAATGACATAAGGAAAAGATTCAATGAATTCTACCCATTTAGCATGCCTCTTGTTCAAGTTAGCTTGGCCTTTCAAGTATTTCAATGATTCGTGATCGGAATGAATAACAAACTCTTTAGGCCAAAGGTAGTGTTGCCAAACTTCTAGCATTCGAACCAAAGAAAATAGTTCCTTATCATAGATTGGGTAATTTAGTCTAGCGCCATCTAGTTTTTCACTATGGTGCGCAATGGGGCGTCCATTTTGCATGAAAACGCCACCAATTCCTATGCCACTCGCATCACATTCAATCTCAAAAGTTTTCTCAAAATCCGGTAAGACAAGCAAAGGAGCTTCGGTTAGGCATTTCTTAAGTGTGTCGAACGCTTTTTGTTGCGCGTTGACCCAAACAAAAGGTACATTCTTTTTGGTAAGTTCATTCAAAGGGAAAGCAATGGTTGAAAAATCTTTGACAAACCGGCGATAGAAACCGGCAAGGCCATGAAAGAGCCTTATCTCACCCACGGAAGTAGGGGTGGGCCAATTTCTAATTGCCGCAATTTTCTTGTTATCTACTTCAATACCATTGGAAGAGATCACAAAACCCAAGAAAACAAGCTTGTTGGTGCAAAAATTGCATTTGGAAAGATTGGCAAAAAGTTTTGCTTTGCGAAGAGCCAGCAATACTTGTGAAACATGATCAGGATGATCCTCCAAAGACTTGCTATAAATGAGGATGTCGTCAAAGTAAACCACAACAAATTTTCCGATAAAAGGACGCAAGACTTCATTCATGAGACTCATAAAAGTGGAAGGATCATTTGAAAGACCAAAAGGCATGACAAGCCATTCATACAAACCAAGTTTTGTTTTGAAAGTCGTTTTCCATTCATCACCTATGTTCATACGTATTTGGTGATATCCACTTTTAAGATCAATTTTAGAGAAGATGGTGGCACCACTCAATTCATCAAGCATGTCATCAAGCCTAGGGATAGGATGTCTATATCTAATGGGGATAGCATTGATAGGACAACAATCCATGCACATACGTGAAGTAGCATCTTGCTTAGGAACAAGGATAACCGGCACGGCACAAGGGCTAAGGGATTCGCGGATAAAACCTTTATCGAGTAGTTCTTGAATTTGGCGTTCAATCTCCTTAGTCTCCTCGGGGTTGGTGCGGTATGGAGCACGGTTTGGAAGTGGGGCACCCGGAATGAGGTCAATGCAGTGCTCAATTCCTCGTAGAGGAGGAAGGCCCGGAGGGAGTTCATCGGGAAACACATCTTCAAATTCCCGCAACAAAGGCAACAAAGACGGAGGAAAATTTGTCATGTCGTTAGTTTCAAGGGCTTCCCCTTTTCACAATAGGACAAAGTGTAGTATGGTTGGGTCATCTCGTAGCTCTCGCATCTCTCTTTTGGTGGCAAGCAAGGCAAGGCCTTTGGGAGCACTCTAAATTGTGTCGCTCATGTTTGGCGTGTGGCTCTCACTCTCTTTTAGGTGGATCACTCTCTCACCGCTCATCTCACTAGACTTGAGCTCTTCTTGTTTGCGTGCAAGTGTCTTGGCGTTGTCGGCGATCACTTGGCTAGGAGACATGGGACGGAGAACAAAGGTCTTGTTGTTCCACTTAAAGCTATAGTGATTGGTACGCCCATCATGAATAGCACTCTTGTCGTATTGCCAAGGTCGGACAAGAAGAAGATGACACACGGTCATAGGCACAACGTCACACTCCACCGTGTCTTCATACGGTCCAATCTTGAAGTGCACGGAAACCGTATGTTGAATCTTGAATGAGCCGGAGTCACTAAGCCATTGGACATGGTATGGATGCGGATGTCGCTTGAAAGGCAAGTGAAGTTTGTCGCAAAGCTCTTTTCTAGCCAAGTTGTGGCAACTACCACCATCGATGATAACCTTGATGGACTTGTCGTTGATACCGGCTCTAGTTTGGAAGAGATTGCACCGTTGATCATGCTCATCTTGAGGAGAAGAAGTAAGGACTCGTGTGACCACTAGTGATGGATTCTTGTCCTCATCGCAATACACATTTTCTTCATCTTCATTGGGCACATCCAAAGAATTGAGAGCACTTGATGCATAGCATAGTACTCACCCTCACTCATGGAATCACGTTCACCATCTTGATTGACTATCATAATCATCTTGTTGGAACACTCAAAGGACTTGTGTCCACTACCACCACACTTGAAGCAAGTAATAGTGCTCGATTTGACTTGAGGAGCATTTGAAGAGGAGGTGGAAGGTACTTGCTTCTTGAAAGGTTGTGAAGACTTGTTGGGAGCACTAGAGGCTCGAGGGTTGCTCTTGTTGGTAGTAGTAGTAGTTGCTTGTGTCACTTGAGTCGAAGAGGAAGGTCTTGAGTTGAAGAAAGCCTATTTCTTATTGTATTTGAGTTCTTCCGCAATTTGGCGTTCCGCCTTGAGAGCTTGGTGGACAAGGACCACAATGTTGTCATATGGTTGGTACTCGACGATCTTCCTTGTAGGATAGTTGAGGCCATTGAGAAAGCGGGCCATTGTTTGTTCTTGAGATTCCATCACATGAGCTCGTATCAAAGAGGTCTCCATTTCCTTGTAGTACTCATCAACGGACTTCAAGCCTTGACGAAGTTCTTGTAGTTTCTTGAATAGGTCACTCTTGTAGTGTGGAGGAACGAAACGAGCATGCATGAATTGCTTCATCTCATTCCAAGTGGCAATAGGAGCAATGTGGTTGCGGACTCTTTCGGCTTGTAGGCGTTCCCACCATAAGATTGCGTAGCCTTCGAATTCCAAAGATGCTAGAGCAACCATCTTCTTGTCGGTGAAGTTTTGAATGCCGAAGATCTTGTCTACCTTGAGAGCCCAAGCAAGATATACTTCGGGGTCATTCTCACCATTGGACTTTGGGACATTGAAACGAAGAGCACTCATGTTGTTGTCTTCTTGTTGACGTTGGGGACGCTCATGGTGTCGCTCATGGGGATCATCATCATAGACGGGGGGTGAATCATCATAGGGGTCATCCTCATTGTCTTGGCGGTGGCGATCATGATGGGGAGGATGACGCCGGTGGTCATTAGGTGGGGATTGTTGATGGTGACGGAGTGTTGCTTCACGGCGTTCACTATCATCATTGTCATGGCGGTGATGTCGAGGACGTTCTTGTTGTGGGCGTGGCGGAAGCACTTGTTCATCATGAGGGTGTTGAGGACGATCATGTTCTTGGCGGTCATTGTTGTTGAGATGCGCATTACGCCTTGGTGGCCTTCGATGTTGATTAGCACCTTCCACGAAGTCATTGTGGCCAAAGTCTTGAGCGTGGCCTTGAGGAGGTGGATGATGATGTTGTCGAAGGTCCGGGCGTTGCGGTTGTTGAAGAGGGTCACCACGGCCTTGGCGATGTTGAGTTGGTGGTGATGGCAAGCTATCCTCATGCCAATTTCGTCGCGGAGCTTGTTGAGGTTGGGGAGGAGGTGGTTGTGGTTGTTGATGTTGTCCATCCTCCTCCAAGTTGTTGTTGCGATCATGGCGGTCATGGCAATCATGGCGATGAGGTTGGTGAAGATCTTGATTGTTTTGGCTTGAGCGACGAGACCTTGAGGACGATGATGAATGACGGCGATTGGCAAGATTAGCCAAGTGGATGTTGATGCGCGTCATTTGATCATTCAACCGAGCCTCTTTCTCTTGGAGTCGATGCTCAGAGCGTTGCAATCCATCCTTCACGAGTTCACGAAGTCGGAAATGGTCATTGCAGGTGACGTTGTTGGCGTTAGCATTGTCGTTGTAGAATGGGTTGCCTTCATCTTCCGAACTCGGACTTTAGAATACTCATTTCCTAGCCATCTCAAAACACACAAGGGTGATATTGAAGAAATTGATGTCTCACTTACCCAACGTTACCTTTTTTGGTCGTATTGAGGCTAGTGGACGAGCCTAGGTGTAGGGCGGTATGTCAAGAGCGAATCGAAAAAGATCGAAAGAAACCGTAAACAACAACACACACGCTTTATGTGGAAGGCAAATGGGTTAGGAAAAGTGGCGAGGAAAAATCAACAAAACCGAGGAAACGTGTATTGTCAAACATGGAGAAACGTCAAAGAAAAGTTAACACAAAAACCAAACCTAGTGGATGGAAATATGGTGGAACACACACACGCAAGGGATAAATGTGGTTAGTGCGACCAATAGACGAGCGAAGACGAAATGAACCTAACGAAGACTAATGCTCAATGCCACACTAACACAATGAGGACGCTAGCTCAAACCGCAAATTTGAAAAGGCAACAAGATTCACACCGTGGCAATCTGTCACTCGTTCTATTTTGCGACGCAATGCTACACGTTCCTACAATGGAAAGCTATTGGCATCGATCCTTTGTTTCTTTTTCTATTTTCTCTTTTTTTATTTTCTCTTTTGATGGATTCCAAAATGCCAATGCCTACTCGTAGCTAATCTCTCACAAGCGCCAACTCGCACTCTCGATGCCACAAATGCGATGCCAAGCGGTGTAAAAAGAACTAGTCCGAATAGGTAAGTAACACAATGGGGTGGGGTGGTTCAAGCGGAAGCAAGTTATACCTCTCTTATTGATGATCACGGACTTGCGGCCGGTGGATGTCGATGTCGCGGCGATCCGGTGATGTGGAAGCGTAGGTGATGTCGTGGGCGTCGCGTGGAAACTTGTTGCTCTCAATTTGGATCACAAACGATAAAGAAAAACAAGTTCCAAAATATGTCGGGAAATCGAAGAGCTGAGATTTTCTGAGTTTTTGGCTCAAATTCGAAATTCCTTCAAAATCAAGAAAAAAATTGGGCGAAATTGGAAAAATTGGCTGAATAGAAAGGTGTGGAATGGTGTTTGGCAACAAATCTATGAAGAAAAACCACGAAAAACTCAATAAATCAACAGATCGGTCAAAATCCCTTTTGGCTATTTTTGTGATGATTTTCGAAATTTATGGTGGAAAAAGGAAAAATGGTGGACGGGAAGTGGTGTGGGTGTCGGATTCGTGTCAATCTAGCTCTGGATACCAGATGATGTGAAGGGTTACTCCTAGGTTGGCCCGATCTTCACGAATCGACAAAGAACACGAAGAACACTCAAGAACGCGATGAACACGAGGGGGAATCGTGGGTAAACGCAAGGGAGATAACTAGTAAGAACCGAAGAACCCCAAATCTCCCGTCAACTAAACCCCGAGGGCCGCCTACGGGACGATCGATCCAACTGAACTCACCTTGATTGAAACCGCTTCACACCCGTAGCCGGTCCACTACGCCAATAGAACCTCAAGGATTCACGAGAGGAAGATTGGACAATTCTTGAATGAAACCCAAGGGGAGAGATCAAGTAATTGGATGAGTCTTGATACGATCCTCGACGAAGTCGGAGGAGTAGCCTTGATACGTTCCTAGGTACACACCATAGGATTAGTTCCTCAAAGAGGGATACAAGAGAGCTGAGCTCACAATGTTCTAAATTCAACTCTAACCCTAGATCTGAGAAAGGAGGAGTCTATATATAGTCTAGAGCCAAGGGGTTAGGTGGGAGGATGAGATACATGGGTCAGAGCCCGGAAGTTGGCACGCATGCCGCACATGAGAGGAGGCTCCGGCGGTTTCTACCGTAGGTACCGGTGGATCAAGCGGAGGCTCCGGTGGGGATCCGGCGGGTGGCTCCGCTCTCCTCGACCCGAAGGGGTTTTGGGCGGAGGCGGCACCGGAGGCTCCGGTGGCGAGCGCGGAGCGGAGGCTCCGGTGGGAAAACCGGAGGTTCCGCCCGGGCTCCGTCGATGGTTCGGTGGTGGCTCCGCTCTTATCGACCCGAAGGGGTTTTGAAGGGGAACGTAGCATAGAAAACAAAAATTTTCCTACACGCGTAAACCCAAATGGCCAAGATCTAATCTATGAGATGAAAGGCAACGGGGAGAAAGAGAGTCTTGAGATAACATACCCTCGAAGACTCTAAGTGGTACGAGAAAAGATCTCGTTGTTGGCGTAGTCGTTCTCACGCCGATCCCGAGCGAGAAGAAGAGCACCGACTTCCGGCGGTGCCTCCGTAATCGGTCACACGTTCAGCTCGATGAAGACTTCCGTTCCCTCGTTCCAGCGGGTTGCGGAAGTAGAGGATCCCTCCGGAATTCCAGCAGCACGACGGCGTGGTGGTGGTGAAGAATCCCACGGTCAGGGCTTCGCCAAGCCGGAGACCATGGAATGGAGCAGCGGGTGGAAGGGAAAATGTGTGAGCAAGTGTGTACAGAAGAGAGAGCCCTCACCCTCCTTTTATAGGGGAGGGGGAGGCAGCCCAAAGGGGGGGTGCGGCCATCCATGGGTGCCCCCACCCCTTCCTCTCTTCATGTGAGTGGAAGCTCCACTCAAACCCACTCAAAATTCCTTAATTTCCCACTTGGAAAATCCAAAGGTTTTTCTTTAATAAATAAACAAAACATTTTTATTTCTTTATTTATATTTGTTAATTCCATTAACAAACATTTGCATGCAGCACCTCGAACCATTTGTTAATTCTATTAACAACCATTCGATGAAAAACCCCTTGAACTATTTCAATTTTCCCCGAAACAATTCCGGAGCTGCCCAAAATATTCTCCGGCATTCCGTATCCTTTCTAACGCTTCATCGAACCTTAAGTGTGTCTCCCTACGGTTCGCAAATTATAGACATGATCGAGACTCCTCTCCGATCAATAATCAACAGCGGGATCTGGAAATCCGTGATGACTCCTATATATTCAAAGATGACTCTCGTGATCGTGTGAACCTTTCAACGTCGTAACGATTTCCCTTTGTCTCGCGATATATTACTTGTCCGAGATCCGATCATCGGTATCCACTATACCTTGTTCGATCTCGTTATCCGACAAGTACTCTTTTCTCGTTCCCGTGATATAACATCCTAGTGATCAAATCACTTGCTTGCAAGCGGTGTCGATGTGATATCACCGAGAGGGCCCTGAGTATATCTATCCGTCATATTGGATGGACAAATCCCATTCTCGATCCATGAGCTTCAACTAACACTTTCCGAATATCCAATGCCACCTTTATAGTCACCCTTTTACGGTGTGACGTTTGATGTCATCAAAGTATTATTTCGGTATTAGTGATTAACATGATCTCATGGTCTAAGGAATAATGTTACTCCGAATGTAAGACATAACAACAAAACTAAATGACTTGATCGTATTGTTATACTTAGTTAGGGTTTAAGTTCATCATGTCATTCTCCTATTGACATGACCCCGTTATCAACAACATCCAATGTTCATGATCAGGAAACCTTGATCATCTGTTTAATCAACGGGCTAGTTAAAAGAGAGGCTTCACTAGGAACGTTGGTTTGTTTATTAATCACACATGTATCAACGTTTCTGGTTAATACAATTCTAGCATGAGAAATAAACATCTATCATAAACAAGGAATAACATAATAAACACTTTATTATTGCCTCTCGGGCATATTCCCTTCAGTCTCCCACTTGCACTAGGGGCAATAATCTATATTACATAGTGATGAATCTAACACCCATTGAGTTCTGGTGTTGATCATGTTTTGTCCTTGAGAGAGTTTTAGTCAACGGATCTGCCACATTCAGATCCGTATGTACTTTGCAAATCTTTACATCCCCATCCGCGACATGCTCACGGATGGAGTGAAAACGGCGCTTGATATGCTTGGAATTCTTGTGAGACCTTGGTTCCTTAGCATTGGCTATGGCACCATTGTTGTCACAATAGATAACCATTGGATCCAACGCACTTGGAACCACGCCTAGTTCGGATATGAACTCCTTCATCCAAACTGCTTCATGTGTTGCCTCCGAGGCAGCAACATATTCCGCTTCTGTTGATGATCCCGCCACCACGGATTGCTTGGAACTCCTCCATCTTACATCTCCTCCATTCATAATAAATACGTACCCGGACTGAGACTTAGAGTCATCCGGATCAGTGTCGAAGCTAGCATCGACGTAACATCTTGCGACGAGCTCTTCTTCACCGCCATATACGAGAAACATGTCCTTAGTTCTTCTTAAGTACTTTAGGATATTCTTGACCGTAGTCCAGTGATCCAAACCTGGATTGGATTGGTACCTACTAGTCAAACTAATAGCATGTGCCACATCCGGTCTTGTACATAGCATACATGATAGAACCTACGGCTGAAGCATAGGGAGTCTTATTCATCTTTTCTCTATCTTCTGTTGTAGCTGGACATTGAGTCTTACTCAACGTCTTACCTTGCAACATAGGTAGGAACCCTTTCCTACTATCTTCCATTTTGAACTTCTTCAAAATCTTGTCAAGGTATGTACTTTGCGAAAGTCCAATTAAGCGTCTTGATCTATCCCTGTAGATTTTGATGGCTAATATATAAGCTGCTTCACCGAGGTCTTTCATCGAAAAACTACTGTTCAAATAACCTTTTACGCTTTTTAAAAGTTCTATATCATTTCCAATCAACAATATGTCATCCACATATAGTACTAGAAATGCTACAGAGCTCCCACTCACTTTCTTGTAAATACAAGCTTCTCCGTATGTTTGGACAAATCCAAAACCTTTGATCACCTTATCAAAACGGAGGTTCCAACTCCGGGATGCTTGCTTCAGTCCATAAATGGAACGTTGAAGCTTACACACCTTGTCAGCATACTTAGGATCAACAAAACCTTTGGGTTGCATCATATACAACTCTTCCTCAATGTCACCATTAAGGAACGCCGTTTTGACATCCATCTGCCATATTTCATAATCGAAAAATGCAGCAACTGCTAACATAATCCTAACTGACTTAAGCATCGCTACTGGTGAGAAAGTCTCATCATAGTCAACTCCTTGAATTTGTCGGAAACCTTTTGCGACAAGTCGAGCTTTATAGACGGTCACATTACCATCATCGTCAGTTTTCTTTTTAAAGATCCATTTGTTCTAAACGGCCTTGCGGTCATTGGGTAAATCCACCAAAGTCCAAACTTGGTTTTCGTACATGGATCCTATTTCGGATTTCATGGCTTCAAGCCATCTGTTGGAATCTGGGCTCATCATCGCTTCCTCATATGTCGCAGGGTAATCACCTCCATCTACCATGAAGTTTAATACGGGATCTCCGTATAGTTCAGGAGTTGTACGCTCCCTAGTTGACCTGCGAGGTGCGGTAGTTTCCTCTATTGGAGTTTCATGATCTTGATCATTAACTCTCTCTTCATCTGACGAGGTCGGCTCCGGAACAACTTCCGGCGCTGCGCTACTCGCCATTCCAAGAAGAGAAGGTTCAATAACCTCGTCGAGTTCGACCTTCCTACTATTCACACCTTTCGAGAGAAACTCCTTCTCCAAAAAGGATCCATTCTTGGCAACAAAAATCTTGCCTTCGGATCTATTATAGAAGGTGTACCCTATTGTTTCTTTAGGGTATCCTATGAAGACGCATTTTTCCGCTTTGGGTTCGAGTTTATCAGGTTGAAGCTTCTTCACATAAACATCGCATCCCCAAACTTTTAGAAATGACATCTTAGGTTTGTTTCCAAACCGTAATTCATACGGTGTCGTTTCAACGGATTTAGATGGTGCCCTATTTAAAGTGAATGCAGCGGTCTCTAGTGCATAACCCCAAAACGATAGTGGCAAATCTGTAAGAGACATCATAGATCGAACCATATCTAATAAAGTACGATTACGACGTTCGGAAACACCATTACGCTGTGGTGTTCCGGCAGGTGTGAGTTGTGAAACTATTCCACATTGTTTCATATGCATGCCAAACTCGTAACTTAGATATTCACCTCCACGATCAGACCGTAGAAATTTAATCTTTCTGTTACAATGATTTTCAACTTCACACTGAAATTCTTTGAACTTTTCAAACGTTTCAGATTTGTGTTTCATTAAGTAAATATATCCATATCTACTCAAATCATCTGTGAAAGTGACAAAATAACGATATCCACCGCGCGCCGATACACTCATTGGTCCACATACATCAGTATGTATGATTTCCAGTAAGTCTGTCGCCCGTTCCATAGATCCAGAAAACTTGGTTCTAGTCATGTTGCCCATAAGGCATGGTTCACATGTTTCAAATGATTCATAATCAAGTGATTCTAAGAGTCCATCAGAATGGAGCTTCCTCATGCGTTTAACACCAATATGACCTAAGCGACAATGCCACATATAAGTAGCAATATCATCGTTTAACTTAATTCTTTTGGCATTCACATTGTGAATATGTGTATCAACATTATCAAGATTCAAAAGAAATAAACCATTCTTCTCGGGTGCATGACCATAAAAGATATTATTCATACTAGCAAAGTGCTCGTGCGTTGCAACGGGTGTAAAATAAATAGATATGTGTTGACTATCTAAGAAATAATGTAGTTTGTATTTGTCAAACATCTTAGCTGTAACTCTGGTTTTTATTACAATTGGATTTGTCAAACATCTTAGGTTTTACTTTATACCATTTGAACATTTTCACGCTAGAGCTTGTTCAAGTTATCTTATTCCCTAGAACCATTAAATCATAGTATTGACAAGGAGAAGCGGATTATTTCATTTGGGCATGACTCAGGTTTTCCTTACCAATTATCATATTTGATCTAAAAACGAATTACTCTTGAGAAACTAACGATGAGAGGATAAGAAAACGATGAGTGCAACTTGCAACCATATTTTACAAAACTGGAATCTTTTTTAGATGTAGGAAGAGCCAAAATAAGGAAAGGGAACATTATGTCATTACATCTGCTCCAAGTTTCAGTTAGAATACTGAAAGAACATAGGTTCTAAATCCTGTTTTGAGTGTTTGATTACAACATATAGATGGACTAATGTGCTTTGCTAAGTGTACTCAGAAAATATCGACCCGTAAATGTCTTACAAGGTTCAGCAATGTGTGAGAAAAAGTTACGGGAAAAGACGATGAAAAGGAGAAAAGAAACGGCGAAGAAAAAGGGTGAAAAGAAGAAGGCAAAGGGGTGGCCGGCCTCCAGGCCGGCCTGGCCGGGCTTCAGGCCGGGCTGGCAGCGCCCCTGGCCAGCCCCACGCCGGCCCCAGGCTGGCTCCCAGGCCGGGCGGTTCGGGTGGGGGGCCGGCCTCGCCCCTCTGCCCCCGCCGGCCCCAGGCCGGCCTCCAGGCCGGGGCGCCCGGGTGGGGGTCCGGCCTCCCCCCTGCTCCACGCCGGCCCCAGGCCGGGCTGGCTGCCCACGCCGGCCTCCCCTGACGCCCACGCCGGCCCCAGGCCGGCCCCTAGGCCGGGGTGGGTTTAGCCCGGCCCTGGTTGCCTCCAGGCCGGCCAGGCCGGCTCCTAGGCCGGGGTGGGTCGCAGGAAAGGGGAAACCCCCCCCCCCAAACGGTCGTATTTTCGACGAGAGTATAAATACGGGGTCTCCATCTACCTTTGTGCTTTGTCAATCTCACTCACACTCTCTCTCACCACCATTGATTGACCAAGCTCAAGCTCAAGAACAAGAACTCCACAAATCCCCAACCAAAGCTCGTGATACTTTGGGATTTGAAGGAGACACCCCCGATCTACAACTCCACCGAGCCGATTAGAAATCCACCCACTCATCCCATAGGGATCTTGTCATTCTTAGTTCATTGGAGCTAGGAATCTTGTTGCTCTTAGTTCATTGGAGCTAGGAATCTTGTTGCTCTTAGTTCATCGGAGCTCGGAGCCTTGTGGATATCCCCGGTGCTTTTGTGCCCGTGGATCTTGCTTCTCGGAGTCTTGGCGGCTCTTGGGATTTGGTGAGGACCCTCCAATCTTGTGGAGTGTGCCTCATCCTTGTAAAGGTTCTAGTTGTCAACCTCAACGGCAACATAGTGATTCGAGTCTATCCACATCGGTGGAAGATCTCGAAGGAGATACGGTGTGGCATTTGAGGCCTACTCGGTGTTCCACTTTGGTGGCACCGCACCGCTCCAACGGAGATTAGCTTCCATTGGGAAGTGAACTTCGGGATAAATCTCCGCGTCATTATGTTCGGTTATTCCTCAACTTACCTTTACTTGTTACTACTAGCTTAGTCATATTACTCACCTTGTGCTAGTTGTAATTGCTCAACATATAGTATTGTCCATCTAGTTGCATTCTCTAGATAATCTATATTTGAGCTTTGCCTTGCTAACTTGAAAAAGAAGTTAAAATTTGTAGTTAACCTATTCACCCCCCCCCCTCTAGTTAACCTCTCGATCCTTCAATTGGTACCAGAGCCTCGTCTCTTTATAAAAGGCTTTACCGCCTAAAGAGGAGGTAAGGATGGCCGATGATCACGTCACCATGGATGGGATTCAAAAGCTAATCCAAGCTATGATTGAATCTTCCGAGAAGAAGATGGAGGGACTAATAAAAGAATTGACATCTCCATCTAAGCAACCTAGTGAAAAGATTATCTTAGATGAACATGGAAACCCCTTGCCAACTAAAGAAGGAAGTGATACAACTTCACCTTTAAATAATGGTGCACCATCAAATGGTAGTGGTGGCAATTCTTTTGGCTATGCATACAACAATGCTCCTAATGTTCAACATCCGCATGTTTCTAATCTTGGTCCACCTCCTTTGGTGGATCGGCATCGTTTTACTAATTGGAAAGCTTCCATGAAGTCTTACATGTGCAGCTCTTCAATGCAAATATGGAGAATTGTTGAAAAAGGATATGAGCCAAAGGATCCCGCTAATCTAAGCTCAAGTGACATCATTGATGAGCAACTCAACGCTCATGCCTTGCACATGTTGGAAAGGGCAATGGAGAAGGAAGGAGTTGAGCACATCCGGTCCTTCACAAGTGCAAAGAAAGCTTATGATGGTCTTGTTGATATGTTTGACGGCAATGTCAACCTCCAAAGGTCCAAGAGGTCAATCATTCAAAGAAAAGTTGAACACTTTCATTTGGGCGATGGAGAGAACATAGAAGACATGTTTAGAAGACTCAAGGCTCTTGTAAATGATATGAGAGATAGTGGATTCACGGATTGCACGGAGAATTGGGTCAAGGAGAAATTCCTACTCACCTTAATGCCATACAATGAAAATATGGTGATGAATGTACAAGCAAGGGCCGACTATTTGGACCTATCCCCCAATGATGTCTTAGGCCTTTTTATCACTCTCAAGGTCATGAAACAAACCTCCGATGATGTCATGGCCCGTGTGAACGGAGCAAAGAAAGCATCTCTTGCCTTGAAGGCCAAGGTCATTCCCCATGAAGATAATGACTCGAGTGATGATGGTGGCTCTACGCATGAGGTCTCCGAGAAAGAAATGAGGACATCACATGAAGAATGCTTGGCTCTTGCTCAACACAAGTGGTGGAAGAAAGGAGACTTTAGATCCAATGCCACCAAGAACAAAGGGAAGGAATCCTCGAGCACGAAGAAAGCAAGAACTTGCTTCAATTGTGGAGATTCCGAGCACTTCGTTGCCGAGTGTCCCTTCAAGAGTAGAATTGAGAATGGAGGAAGACTTATCAAGAAATCCACCTTCATTCCCAAGTCCAAGAACTTCATCAAGAGAGGCCCTCCTAGGGCAATGATTGCTAAAGAAGTCGAGTACACCTCCGGTGGTGAAGAGAGTGATGGTGAAGGCGAACAAGTAGGTATGGCGGCCGTGGCTAGGGGCGTCATACCTCCTAACTTAAGCTCTCTCTTCTCCAACCCAAATGACAACAAGGGCCCCTCTATTCACAAGTGCTTCATGGCCAAGGGTATACCCCCAAAGGTGACTCCTACACTTAAACTTGCTAACTCCTCTATTCCTTCACTACTAAATTGTGTCGAGGAAGACCCCTTGACAAACTTTGTTGAAAAACTAGAAGGAGAAACTAGATCCATCTTTGTCTCTCTCATGGATCAATTAAGTGAGGCACATGGCCTCATTGATGAACATGAGGAGAAAATAATGCTACTTGAAAAGTTTGCTCGTGATGATGCTAGTAAAATTGAGGAGCTTGAGAAAGCTCTAGATGAATCACATTGCCTTAAAGAAAGCATTGAAGAAACCTTTGCAATTGACATAGCTAAAGTTAAACTTGATTGTCAACATGCTTTTGCTAAGGTAACGGAATTCATGAGCTTAAATGATGCAACTAACCAAGGGTATAATGAACTCATTAAGGATTTTGATAAGCTTAAAATTGATCATCGTACTATCTCAAATGAGCTCAAAACCTTAAAAGGAGTTAGAGTTGTGAATGAAAACTCTTGTGCTACTAACCCTTTGTGTGTCAAGGCAACTCTCATTGAGGAGAACAATAGGTTGAAGGCACAACTCAACAAAGGCCTTGCCACATGCATCCAAGGGAAAAAGAACCTCAATGATCTTTTGAGCAATCATAAGAGAGTTGTTGGTAAAGAAGGCCTTGGTTTTGGTTCCACATCAAATGTGGCCTACAAGAAGAAGTCAACTCCCTCCACTAACTCTATTGTTTTTGTGAAGGAGGGGGAGTTGGCTAATGAGGAAGATGAGTTTGATATTATTGCTAAAAGTATTGTTTCTAGGAACACTACTTCTCACAACAACTTTGCGGGAAAGTATAACCCATCCTATGTGCTTCTAAAATCTACTAATGGTCATGTTTATGCAAAGTATGTAGGCACCTCATATGGTGATGATTACAAGCATGCTATTTGGGTTCCCAAGACCCTTGTGACTAACAAAAAAGGACCCATCCAAAAATGGGTACCTAAGACAAGAAGTTGATTTATTGTAGGGTTGCATTTCCGGTGGAACATCATGGATGATTGATAGCGGTTGTTCCGCACACATGACCGGAAGCAAAGAAGTATTAGAAGACTTGAAACTCCAACTTCTCAAGTTTGCTCATGTAACTATTGGTGATCGCTCACAACTTAAGGTATTGGGACATGGCAAGGTGGTCATTTCTCCGGATTCATCCATTGAGAAAGTCCTACTTGTTGAGTCCCTTGGCTATAATCTTCTTTCCGTCTTGCAACTTTGTGAATGCAATTTTACATGTGTATTTGGGCGTCACCATGTGCTTGTCCTTCACACTATTTCTCTTAAAGTAGCCTTTGTTGGATTTGTGGAAAACGGTATGTATGTAGTGGATTTCTCGAAAGAAACTACACATATTGCCACATGTCTAATGGCTAAATCCGACGTGGGGTGGCTTTGGCATCGTCGCCTAGGCCACGTCGGTATGAGAAATCTACAAACTCTTGTGAAGGGTGAGCACGTGGTAGGACTAACAAGTGTGAATTTTTCCAAAGATCGTCCTTGTAGCTCTTGTATTGCCGGAAAGATGCATGAGAAGAATCATCCTAAAACATCAATCATCGCCACAACAAGACCTTTTGAGCGCATTCACATGGACCTATTTGGTCCTCCCACATATGATAGTCTTGGTGGCAAGAAGTATTGTTTGGTTATTGTTGATGATTATACAATATACACTTGGGTTTTCTATATCAAGAAGAAGAGTGAAACTCAAGAAAGATTCATTACTTGGGCTACCAAAGTGCAACGCAAATATGACACCAAGATCTTATCCATTAGGAGTGACAATGGTTCCGAGTTCAAGAACTACACCATGGATGAATTCTTGGGTATTGAGGGGATAAGACATCAATATTCCGCCGCGTACACCCCTCAACAAAATGGTGTTGCGGAGAGGAAGAATCGCACACTTATTGATATGGCAAGAACTATGATGGCCGAGTTCAAATCCCCATATAACTTTTGGGCCGAAGCTATCAACACCGCTTGTCATCTATCTAACCGAATCTTCCTTCGTCCGATGATTGGCATGACTCCATATGAGCTTCTAACCGGTAACAAACCCAACCTCTCATATCTTCGAGTTTTTGGGTGCAAATGCCAAGTATACATAAAGGGAACTAGATTGTCTAAGTTTGATGCTAGAACTTTTGAAGGTATTTTTGTTGGTTACGCCACGAACTCCCACACTTATAGAGTCTACAACATATCCACCGGGTGTGTTGAAGAATCTATGAATGTGGAATTTCATGAGGATAATGGCTCCCAAGTGGAGCAAATTGATTGTGATGATGTAGGTGATGAACCATCCTCCATAGCCATAGGAAGAATGGGTGTAGGTCCACTTATACCCATTGAGGGACACCTTGTGGCAAATGAGGATGGTACTAGCTCTACGCAAGTGGAGCCCTCTACATCAACCACCAATCAAATGGTAAACCAAGAACAAGAAGAAGATCTTCATGTGGATACCTCCCATCAAGAAAGTGATCAAGATCCACCCAATGATAATGGTGGAGATGGTCTTGGTGATACTTCACCAAGAACTCCGATAAGGGTGGACAATGGTCTTGATGAAGGAAATGATGAGGATATTCCACCTAATGAACATCCCGATGATGCTCTAGTTCGCATCATGACTCGTCAAGCATCAAGATTGCAACAAAAGTCACTATATCAAAAGAATATCATTGGTGGCTTGGGAAGAAGTGTCTCCACTCGTGGACAAGTACTCAAGTTTTGTGGTATTCACTCATATGTCTCTCATGTTGAACCCGTCAAAGTGTATGATGCTCTCGAAGATGAAGATTGGGTTCAAGCTATGCATGAAGAGCTCCATAATTTTGAAAGGAACAAAGTATGGTCTCTAGTGGAAAGACCCAAGGATCACAATATCATTGGAACTAAATGGGTGTTCAAGAATAAGCAAGATTCTCATGGGCAAGTGATTCGCAACAAAGCACGATTGGTTGCTCAAGGCTACTCTCAAGTCGAAGGACTTGACTACGGTGAAACTTTCGCTCCCGTAGCTAGGCTTGAATCCATTCGTATATTACTTGCATTTGCCACTAGTCATAACTTCATCTTGCATCAAATGGATGTTAAAAGTGCCTTTCTAAATGGACCTTTAAATGAAATGGTATATGTTAAACAACCTCCGGGATTCGAGGATCCCAAGTATCCTAACCATGTCTACTTCCTCCATAAGGCTTTGTATGGCCTCAAACAAGCCCCACGTGCTTGGTATGATCACTTAAAGGAGTTCTTAGTAGATCGTGGTTTCGTACTTGGGGTAATTGATCCCACTCTCTTTACCAAGAGTGTAGATGGACATTTCTTTGTATGCCAAGTATATGTTGATGATATAATATTTGGATCCTCTAACGTGAGTTTTGTAGATCAATTTGCCAAACTAATGACAAGTGAATTTGAGATGTCTATGATGGGAGAATTAAAATTCTTCCTAGGTTTTGAGATCAAGCAATATCATGAAGGGACTTTTATTTGTCAAGCCAAATATATTCAAGACATGCTCAAGAAATTCGATATGATTAATGCCAAACCATTACCTTATCCAATGCCAACTACCACAAATCTCTCTTTGGATCATGAAGGTATACCGGTAGACCCCAAACTCTATAGATCCATCATTGGATCTTTGCTTTACCTTTGTGCATCTAGACCGGATATTATGTTTAGTGTGGGTTTGTGTGCAAGATTTCAATCTAACCCCAAGGAAAGCCATATGATTGCGGTCAAGAGGATTCTTAGGTACTTGGTTGACACTCCAACTCATGGTCTTTGGTATCCATCAAACACAACTTTTGATCTTGTGGGATACTCGGATGCGGATTGGGGAGGTGACAAGGTGGATAGAAAATCAACCTCGGGTGCTTGCCAATTTCTTGGTAGGTCTCTCGTGTGTTGGTCTTCCAAGAAGCAAAATTGTATTGCCACCTCCTCCACGGAAGCGGAGTATATCTCCGCCGCAAGTTGTTGTTCTCAACTCTTATGGATGAGGCAATGTCTTAAGGATTTTGGAATTAAGATTAAGACAATGCCTCTTTTATGTGATAATGAGAGTGCCATTAAGATTGGTCACAATCCGGTACTTCATGGCAAGACCAAGCATATTGAGATTCGGTATCATTTTATTCGGGATCATGTGGCCAATGGTGATATCTCACTCTCTTATGTCAACACTAAAGATCAACTTGCCGACATCCTTACCAAGCCTCTAGATGTGAAGAGATTCAAGGAATTGAGGAGTGAGCTCAACATCATATGTGCAAGCAATTTTAGTTGATTGAAAATCTCGCATACACACCCCTACTAGACTCTTATTTGGATTTAGATGCACGCATAGACATAGGGGGAGTGTAGCTCAATCAATGAGCCAACACTACCTTTATAATGCATAGATAAACAAATCATGCCTAAATGATCATTTTTAATGACATCATGTGCTTCAATGATGAGTCTCGACAATGCACCCAAGATACATCTTCGCGGTGTCATATCGAACATACTCATACATGGTGGCTACGGCCACCGCCAATTTTTCTATACGACATTTGTGTTCGAGTGGTCACTCAATTGCTTCTCCATTTGATTTCATATTTCATTAGTATCCAATGTTGCTCATTTCATTTTCTTTTTTCTCCCCATTGGATACAAATGAAAACATCATATGCATGTCATCATCCTCATATCATTCGTGCACATGGTCAAATAAAAGTGCTCTACGAAACACACTCAAGAAAATGTTGTTAGATTATATTTCATGAAAATTTCTTGAAATTGCAATATTGCTCATTTTTGTATCGTGTGTTGTGGTTTGAGAAGTTGGGTAGGTTCATCTTGTTTTAGTTTGTTTCACAAAAAAAACACACACACACACACTAGCCTAGCCCACCCAACAGCAAAACAAAAAAATAATTTTTTTTTCCGCGTGCACACCCCACCCCGGCCCCAGCCGCCGCCGAGCCGGCCCCAGGCCGGGGGCTAGGCCGGCGCCTTCGGCCACCATGCCGGCCCCAGCCGCCGCCGAGTCGGCCCCAGGCCGGGGGCTAGGCCGGCGCCTTCGGCCACCATGCCGGCCTCGCGGCCGGCCCCGCCCCCCCCCCCCCCCCCCCGCCCCGGCCCCAGGCCGGGGTGGGCAGTCCCCCCCACCAGCCCCTATGCACACACACGCACGCCCCCTTCCCCCCACCAACCACCCCCAAACCCCTTCTTCCTCCTCCCTCCACCTCCATTAGAGCACCTTGGTGCTCTTGCCCCCCTTCCCTCCCACCTCCCTAGCCCATCCCCTCCGCCCAAATTTACGGATCCGCAAGCCCTCGGCCTTCTCCTCCCTCTCCTCCACACGGATTTCTCACTAACCCCTTATTGGAGGAGATCGGGACACTTGATTTCCTAGTGGTTTTTGCTTAACAATGGCTTCGAACTCGGGTAATTTTTCTATGGGCTATTCTATGTGTTATGTGTATGTTAGTGCCATCCATGTGTGTGCTTGTACTAGTGTTCATGTGCTAGATCTTTTGTTTCCATCTATTCAAGATTAGGGTTCATGCCACTCCTATGTCACTCGATTCAATCCTATCCATGGGTATGCTTGTACTAGGATTCATATGCTAAGTTTTTTTTCTCTCCCACTATTAATACTAGGGTTCATACCACTATGTTCTATCATGTTTTGTTCATGACATGTGTTCCATATATTCTTATGCTTATGCCATGATGTTGCTCACCTAGTCCTATGATACCATGTCTCACCTAGCTTTGCACATCCCCTTCATAAGTGACCATGCCTACATATTAATCTTTTCCTATTATTGATACAATTGTTCTATCCTTGTGACCTAGTGTGTATGATATCACTTAAATATTTTTTACATCCTCATGGTCGTTCGTATGCTTAAATGCCAAATATTTTGTTTCACATCAAACAATTTTATCCACATGATATGATAATATGCAAACACCCCTCATCTTGTTTTCACTAACTATTGGGCTAGTATTTCGTTTACCATGTCATTGTCCCATAGATTCATGGTTTAATTTTTGTTTCTCTCACATAAAACAAACGACCATGTGCACTCATTATCATGTTCCATCTCCATGCATCATATGTTTCAGGTGCTTCTCCTCCCCACGATGATGACTCTCGCTCTCTCCGTCCTCGCACCTCTCGCAAGAAGAGTGCCTTGGAGGTTGCTGGTTCCACTCCCTCATGGAGACATGCCCCCACCCTTCCAATCAATCCGAAGGAGCCCGTGATCAAGAACTGGGGTGGCCTTAGTGCCGCTGATTTTGAGGAAGCTAGGCTGAAATTTAACCCGTATGAGTTTGGTCAAAGGACGTGCTCGGATCCTCGGTTTTATTGCAAGATGCATCAAGTCATGCATGAATTCATTCTTGGCAAGCTACAGCACACTCATGTGGATCAACGCTTCTTTGACATTGAGTATACTCGCAACAAGTGGCCTGAAGTGATGACCATCATGGACTACCACAACCTCACTCCTCTCATGGGTGACACACTGGCTCATCCGTTCTCTCCAGAGTTGATCAGGGAGTTCTACTCCACCGTTCACTTCGCCTCTGGTGGCCCCACGCGTCTCCCACCTACCTTGATATGGATGAGCGGTGGCACCAAGTGTGAGGCTACTATGGATGAGTTTGGTGCTATCTTGGGTATCCCCGAATATCGGTTTGACTATACATTCTATTTCCGCATTCATGGGGAGTCCACCAAGATTATGAAGGCCAAGGAAGGGCTTCGTCATTGCTATCCCGAAGGTACCGGCTCCATGCATATTCCTAAGATCAAGTTCTTCTCTGAGCATTGGTACATGGTCCACGCCGTTCTTCGCAACACCATCAACGCCAAATTTGGTGAGAAGGGCGAGGTACGCAAGTGGATGATCAACCTCCTCTTCCACATTGAGTCTCGGATGCAAGCAAAGAAGCAGTTGGATGTACTAGACTACATGTGGCATGAGATGCAGAATGTGGTTAAGGAGAAGAGGGTACCCATCTATGGCTCATACATTCAGCGTCTTATTGAGACCAGCATTCCCGAAGGTCTCGTCAACAACTATGACAAAGTGACTCCAAAGAAGAACATTCTTATGTATGATGCTCCCATTGAGACTGCTCATGAGCCAAGGCCTAAGCGTACCCGCACCGAGTCAGTTACTCGCCGCTCTCCTTCACCTTCTCCTCCTCCTGAGACATTTAATCTTAAGAAGATTCTTCAGAAGATGAATTGCTTCTTCATTGATAAGCAACATCAAGATTATGAGGCTTATCGCAAAGGGAAGGCCTCTAGTCGCCGTCAGCGCGCCATCCAAACTGCTCTCAAGATTCCTCTTAGTCCTTCCAGCTCCGACGAGATTGCGGAGGAGAAGTGGAAGTCTAAGCATACTTATTGGTGTGGAGATGATGTTAGCTCTCTCGGCTCTTTTGCGGGGCCCTACACCACCGCTGAGGCTAGCTCCAGTCAGGTTCCTCCAGAGGGCTTCCATGAGGATGAGGATGAGGAGGAGATGGGCGACGAGTGATCGGGTTGCATTTTTCTCCCTTTTTGGTGTATGATGCCAAGGGGGAGAAACACTCACGCATAGCATTGCATCACATGCATTCATTTGCGTCTTATCTTCGTGATTTGCTTTTTAGTTGAAACTATTTGTGTGGTTTGTGAACCTTGGTGTTATTGTAAGACTATGTCCTTAATTATCTATCGTACTCTCTATTATGTGTGTTACAATGGTTATTGAAGATCATAACAAGATTATCAAGTTATTTCATCCACTCACTATTTCAATGTGTTGAAGCCATATTGAGGGAAGTTATTATTCGTAAGAAGAATGGTATGGTAAGATCTTCCTAGTAGTAAACATTATTGTTCATACATGTATATCTTCAAGGGTAAACATCATGGTTGAACTAATTTCTTGCCCTTCACATAAATATGTTATAGTCTCAACATCATCATGATTATCAAATATACATGTCAATTGTTATGGGCACACAAATAGGGGGAGTACGAATATATGTTATTTCTCTCACATAGCCATGCAAAATTATCTATTATCCAAATCCGTATGTTGTCATCAAACATCAAAAAGGGGGAGATTGAAAGAACATAGGTTCTAAATCCTGTTTTGAGTGTTTGATTACAACATATAGATGGACTAATGTGCTTTGCTAAGTGTACTCAGAAAATATCGACCCGTAAATGTCTTACAAGGTTCAGCAATGTGTGAGAAAAAGTTACCGGAAAAGACGATGAAAAGGAGAAAAGAAACGGCGAAGAAAAAGGGTGAAAAGAAGAAGGCAAAGGGGTGGCCGGCCTCCAGGCCGGCCTGGCCGGGCTTCAGGCCGGGCTGGCAGCGCCCCTGGCCAGCCCCACGCCGGCCCCAGGCTGGCTCCCAGGCCGGGCGGTTCGGGTGGGGGGCCGGCCTCGCCCCTCTGCCCCCGCCGGCCCCAGGCCGGCCTCCAGGCCGGGGCGCCCGGGTGGGGGTCCGGCCTCCCCCCTGCTCCACGCCGGCCCCAGGCCGGGCTGGCTGCCCACGCCGGCCTCCCCTGACGCCCACGCCGGCCCCAGGCCGGCCCCTAGGCTGGGGTGGGTTTGGCCCGGCCCTGGTTGCCTCCAGGCCGGCCAGGCCGGCTCCTAGGCCGGGGTGGGTCGCAGGAAAGGGGAAAACCCCCCAAACGGCCGTATTTTCGACGAGAGTATAAATACGGGGTCTCCATCTACCTTTGTGCTTTGTCAATCTCACTCACACTCTCTCTCACCACCATTGATTGACCAAGCTCAAGCTCAAGAACAAGAACTCCACAAATTCCCAACCAAAGCTCGTGATACTTTGGGATTTGAAGGAGACACCCCCGATCTACAACTCCACCGAGCCGATTAGAAATCCACCCACTCATCCCATAGGGATCTTGTCATTCTTAGTTCATTGGAGCTAGGAATCTTGTTGCTCTTAGTTCATTGGAGCTAGGAATCTTGTTGCTCTTAGTTCATTGGAGCTCGGAGCCTTGTTGATATCCCCGGTGCTTTTGTGCCCGTGGATCTTGCTTCTCGGAGTCTTGGCGGCTCTTGGGATTTGGTGAGGACCCTCCAATCTTGTGGAGTGTGCCTCATCCTTGTAAAGGTTCTAGTTGTCAACCTCAACGGCAACATAGTGATTCGAGTCTATCCACATCGGTGGAAGATCTCGAAGGAGATACGGTGTGGCATTTGAGGCCTACTCGGTGTTCCACTTTGGTGGCACCGCACCGCTCCAACGGAGATTAGCTTCCATTGGGAAGTGAACTTCGGGATAAATCTCCGCGTCATTATGTTCGGTTATTCCTCAACTTACCTTTACTTGTTACTACTAGCTTAGTCATATTACTCACCTTGTGCTAGTTGTAATTGCTCAACATATAGGATTGTCCATCTAGTTGCATTCTTTAGATAATCTATATTTGAGCTTTGCCTTGCTAACTTGAAAAAGAAGTTAAAATTTGTAGTTAACCTATTCACCCCCCCCCCTCTAGTTAACCTCTCGATCCTTCAAATACATTTTAGTTTCAGGGAAGGTATATGCAAAAAAAATGATTGTCCAGCATGACACGTATAATGCCTTGTAGCGTGTTAGGAAAAACTATCGACCTCTTCTCAAGTGACAGCCTGGTTCTTCATCTCAGAAGATAATTAGAACTGCCAACCAACTTCATTTGGGGTTGTCAGGTTCACAAATAAAACAATCATGCAAAGGCTGAAGCATTAGTTCGTTGTATGTATTGTAAGTTTATTCTGTTTAACTAAGAAACCCCACATGAGGAACATATTAACCATGATAAACCATCTGTTTACCAATTTACTTTCGGGAAAGTGTTTAAAGCGTTTAGACTTGGCATGTAGTAGCTGTCACAGGTTTGTTATGTTGTATAAGAGTCAGACCTAATCCTACAAACATTGAAAAAATATCCGTAAATACTGCAGCACTAAGCAAGCGCATTTGCATAAGATGGTGGAGAAAACTTGGTTCTACCGGCAAATTTATTCAGGACCTAAACATATGCAAAACCACTAAAAGTTACCAACCGCAGCATGCGGCAAGGCGAGAGCTAGTAGTGGGCGTCTGTCATGCCAATTTCTACTATTGTACACTATAAGTAGATTTGGGAAATCTTGCAGCTCAAACCTCAGGTGATAAATCGTTCAGCAAACGACCTGAGAGCAGGGGTCTGTCCATGAAGATGCAGACGAACAACACCAAAAACTATGATTCCCATTACAATGCTTTAGCCTCGGATCAGCAGAGCATGACTATCAAAAGCCCTAGGTTTCATATGCAACTTGTTGGTGCTGGCTTTTAAATGGAAAATAAATACAGTCTAGATATTTCTCTGGCGCAAAGTACATGAATGTCAATAGTGATACCGATATTCACCAACTCTTCTTTTGTAGCATAGAGAATAGATACAACTATCACTCTATTCTCATCTCTTCGTAAGTATATTTGTTTTTTCTTAAATATGCATAATGCTACGATTTCTATGAAGATATCTAGCATAAGGATCTTTGTCACGATGTAGTTAAGTTAGGCACTTATCCATGGTCTAACAAGCTTATTCTGTAGGCATTTTTTTATCACTTCACAATTCACATGAATGTTCGTTTAGCTTGAGCACTCTGTGTTTAAAATCAACGAGAAGAAAAAGGAAACAAAAGTATGTCTTGTTGTGTGCAACTCCTAGAATTATTTCATATGCACTTGTTTCACCTCTGTATCACTTCCAAATGTCAGTTGAGAGCAGCAAAAATAAACACAGTGCATCTGCTTCACTTCCGTTGCGTGTATACGATTTAGGAAATTTTTATCCGTTTCATTTATTTGAGGATTTTGGATCCTCTGACGATTTATCTTCATCAATATGTTCCAGTAGAGTGTCCTTTTCTCCTGATCTAGTGCACTTCAAAGTTTCCTTTGAAGATGGTGGGCCACTTGGGAAAGTTAAATACACTGTGACATGCTATTATGCAAAAAGCTTTGAAGCGCCTAGAAGGTCTTGTTGTCCATCAGAGCTTGATTTTTTAAGATCTATCAGTCGATGCAAGAAATGGGGAGCACAAGGTGGCAAACGCAATGTGTTCTTTGCTAAATCTCTTGATGATAGATTTATAATAATGCAGGTAACGAAAATAGTTTATTGTTCTTATTTAATATATTTCGGTAGACACACAGTCGTTGAATTTTTCCCAAAAGTAGAAATCTTTAAGTGTCTAGCCTTCATTCAGTGCAGTGGGAAGGCATTGAGAAACGTGGTTGCGAAACTGAAATTTGATCTTATTTACACAATTGAGGATTGAGAGAATCATAAGTATGTGATTGATTCAGAAGTTTTTGAAGATGAGGTAGATGGTACTACAACATATGGAACTGCAAACAGAGCAATTTTGTGGAAGAAAGAATAGCAAATAACAAGGTTATGCGATTGCAGCTCTCTGTGAGATCTGCTACATTGGTTGTTTGATATCCAAATTTATTCTTCACCTGCATGTGAGCTGGATCCACTTACTGTAATGTTCATTGCTGTAGTTTGGTCCCCGTCAGGCTATCACTTACTGTAATGTTCATTGCTGTAGTTTGGTCCCCGCAAGGCTATCACCATGGAGGCATATGAAGCAGAGATCCTGCATCCCGTCCTCTTGCCCTTCCTCACGCATGGCCACATCCCTGCCTTCCTCCGCCTCACTGGCCTCCTCCAGTATCTCTGCCCGGACATCAACATCAGCCTCGTGTCCATCCCTGTCCCTCCTCACTTCTCCCTCATAGCCACCTTCACGCGCTCTCGTTCGCGACCGCCGTGCCCCCAGATCCACCTCTCTAGTAGCTGGCTACCCCTCCACTTCTCCCTGTTGCCACTCCTCCAGGAAGCTTGGCTCCTCTGCTGGCGCCGATGAATTCAGAGGCCGGATCGGGCGCTGATGAATTCATAAGCCGGATCGATCTCGAGCGCCGTGAAGAACACTGTACGGGAGCGCCGCCTCACTGGCCTTGGCTCCTCGGCCGGCGCCGATGGAGATCTCGAGCGCCGCCTCGCTGGCCTCACCTCTCCTCTAGCGCCGCCACGGTGCCTCACCTCCGGTTACGAACAGAAACAAAGAGAAAGGGATAGGGACTGCGGGTTGATTTCCTTATTTCTGAGGGGCTAAAGTGAAAAAACGCCTGACGTACGTATGGTCGTTAAGCCGTACTATATAGTAGAGATAAATCGAACAACCATTGTTCTCGGACTTAAAGGAATAACCGTCCCGCATTAAGCAAGATCCAGAAACGATATTCATGCTTAATGCGGGCACCAAATAACATTTATTGAGGTTTATAACTAATCCCGATGGTAGACGTAGAGGTAGCGTCCCGACGGCGATCACGTCAACTCTTGATCCATTGCCGACGCGCATCGTCACCTCATCCTTTGCTAGTGGTCGCTTATTCTGCAGCTCCTGTTTCGAGTTACATATGTGAGCAACCGAACCAGTATCAAATACCCAGGTGCTACTGCGAGTACTAGTAAGGTACACATCAATAACAAGTATATCATATATACCTTTGTTCACTTTGCCGGCCTTCTTATCTGCCAGATACTTGGGGCAATTGCGCTTCCAGTGGCCAGTACCCTTGCAATAGAAACACTCAGTCTCTGGCTTAGGGCCATGCCTGGTTTTCTTCTCAGCAGTAGCAACAGATTTGCCACCCTTCTTGAAGTTTACCCTTGGCTTGCCTTTCTTGCCTTTCTTGAAACTAGTGGTCTTATTGATCATCAACACTTGATGTTCTTTCTTGATCTCCACTTCAGCAGCTTTAAGCATTAAGAGAAGCTCAGGAAGTGACTTCTTCATGCTCTGCATATTATAGTTCATCACGAAGTTCTTGTAACTAGGTGGCAGAGATTGGAGAACACGATGTATCCCTAGCTCAATGGGAATCGATATTCCCAAGGCTATGAGCTTATCAGCGTACGCATACATTTTGAGTACGTGCTTACTAACGGAGCTGTTCTCTTCCATCATGCAGCTAAAGAACTTTTCTGAAGCGTCATAACTCTCAACTGCGGCATGGGTATCGAAAATCATTTTCAATTCTCCCATTGTGGCATAAGCAGTGTTGTTCTCGAAACGTTTTCGCAGATCTGGCTCTAATCCATAGAGGATGCCGCAGTGAACTATACTGTGGTCTTCTTGTTGAGTCAGATAAACATTTTTATCTTCATCAGAAGCATCATCAGCGGGCTGGTCACCTAGAGGTGCATCAAGCACATAGAGCTTCTTGCAAGCGGTGAGGAGAATCCTCAGGTTAAGTGCCCAGTTGGTAAAGTTGCTTCCATTGTTCGCTAATTTCTCTTTCTCCATGAACATATTGAAATTGAAGGTAGGTGGTGCCATGATCTACAACATATTTTCAAAGACTATTTAGACTATGTTATGATAAATTAAGTTCAAGTTAATTCTAAAATTATTCCATGAACTCCCACTCAAAAACAACATCCCTCTTAGTTGTCTTTAGTGATTACACGAACCAAATTCACTACACCGAAAACGATCATCATGTGAGACGGTGCAGTTGCAAAGGCGAACATCAACATGTTCATCATATCATTCATATGACTCATGCTTTACCTTTCGGTTACGTGTTCCGAGGCCATGTCTGTACATGCTAGGCTCGCCAAGTATAACCGTAGTATTGCATGTGTTTCAAGGCCATGTCTGTACATGCTAGGCTTGAAAACACCCGTTGTATGCGAACGTTGAGTCTATCACACCCGATCATCACGTGGTGTCTCGAAACGACGAACTTTCTTAACGGTGCATACTTAAGGAAGAACACATTATTATCTTGATATTAAGTGAGAGGGATCATCTTATAATGCTACCGTCGCGATCTAAGCAAAATAAGATGCATAAAAAGGATAAACATCACATGCATGGATAATGTGATATGATATGGTCCTTCTTGCACTTGATCTCCATCTTGTGCATCATGGTATGATCTCCATCATTCCACCGGCGTGGCACCAAGGTCCGTGGCACCTCCATCTTGATTGTCCATTACAACATATCACATGGATATGACATACAGCACACAGGCCATAAAATAAGACAACCATATGGATCCACCCGGTATGTCAATAATTTACAAAAGATATCATCTCATACATAACGTTTGTAACATTGACCATATCACATCACATGCCCTGCAAAAATAAGTTAGACGCCTCTAATTTATTTTTGCATATTTTACGTGGCTTTGGGCTTACGAGGATAGAACCGTTCATACCTACGTACAAGACCACAACATTGATAAAACATATTTTTAACAACCCTTTGTAGATTAGATCTTAACTATAGTAGGAGAAACGGACACCCCCTCAGTCACAAGTGAGACAATTCTCGCGTACATGGTACACGTAAACTTAGTCCGGGGCAGCTTCATCCTACTATGCCACTAAAGTCATAAAATACTCAAAGAGACAAAAACATGATCATCAACGCCCACATACTCCTATGTGTTCTACCTGTACAATTCATCTACGCATAGATCCGGCTCTGATACCACTGAAGGGGAACGTAGCATAGAAAACAAAAAATTTCCTACACGCGATAAACCCAAATGGACAAGATCTAATCTATGAGATGAAAGGCAACGGGGAGAAAGAGAGTCTTGAGATAACATACCCTCGAAGACTCTAAGTGGTACGAGAAAAGATCTCGTTGTTGGCGTAGTCGTTCTCACGCCGATCCCGAGCGAGAAGAAGAGCACCGCAATCCGGCGGTGCCTCCGTAATCGGTCACACGTTCATCTCGATGAAGACTTCCGTTCCCTCGTTCCAGCGGGTTGCGGAAGTAGAGGATCCCTCCGGAATTCCAGCAGCACGACGGCGTGGTGGTGGTGAAGAATCCCACGGTCAGGGCTTCACCAAGCCGGAGACCATGGAATGGAGCAGCGGGTGGAAGGGAAAATGTGTGAGCAAGTGTGTAGAGAAGAGAGAGCCCTCACCCTCCTTTTATAGGGGAGGGGGAGGCAGCCCAAAGGGGGGGTGCGGCCAGCCATGGGTGCCCCCACCCCTTCCTCTCTTCATGTGAATGGAAGCTCCACTCAAACCCACTCAAAATTCCTTAATTTCCCACTTGGAAAATCCAAAGGTTTTTCTTTAATAAATAAACAAAACATTTTATTTCTTTATTTATATTTGTTAATTCCATTAACAAACATTTGCATGCAGCACCTCGAACCATTTGTTAATTCTATTAACAACCATTCGATGAAAAACCCCTTGAACTATTTCAATTTTCCCCGAAACAATTCCGGAGCTGACCAAAATATTCTCCGGCATTCCGTATCCTCTCTAACGCTTCATCGAACCTTAAGTGTGTCTCCCTACGGTTCCCGAATATTATAGACATGATCGAGACTCCTCTCCGATCAATAATCAACAGCGGGATCTGGAAATCCGTGATGACTCCTATATATTCAACGACGACTCTCGTGATCGTGTGAACCTTTCAACGTCGTAACGATTTCCCTTTGTCTCGCGATATATTACTTGTCCGAGATCCGATCATCGGTATCCACTATACCTTGTTCGATCTCGTTATCCGACAAGTACTCTTTTCTCGTTCCCGTGATATAACATCCTAGTGATCAAATCACTTGCTTGCAAGCGGTGTCGATGTGATATCACCGAGAGGGCCCTGAGTATATCTATCCGTCATATTGGATGGACAAGTCCCATTCTCGATCCATGAGCTTCAACTAACACTTTCCGAATATCCAATGCCACCTTTATAGTCACCCTTTTACGGTGTGACGTTTGATGTCATCAAAGTATTCTTTCGGTATTAGTGATTAACATGATCTCATGGTCTAAGGAATAATGTTACTCCGAATGTAAGACATAACAACAAAACCTGAATGACTTGATCGTATTGTTATACTTAGTTAGGGTTTAAGTTCATCATGTCATTCTCCTAATGACATGACCCCGTTATCAACAACATCCAATGTTCATGATCAGGAAACCTTGATCATCTGTTTAATCAACGGGCTAGTTAAAAGAGAGGCTTCACTAGGAACGTTGGTTTGTTTATTAATCACACATGTATCAACTTTTCCGGATAATACAATTCTAGCATGAGAAATAAACATCTATCATAAACAAGGAATAACATAATAAACACTTTATTATTGCCTCTCGGGCATATTCCCTTCAGGTTTTGGGCGAAGGCTGCACCGGACGCTCCGGTGGTTGGCGCGGAGCGGAGTCTCCGGTGGGTTCACCGGAGGTTCCGCCGCCTGGGACTTCATGCCTTCACCTCCTTGCGCTGGTCCTCCTCGTTCACCTTCCGCGTCTTCTCTGGTGCTTTCCGGGGCCTCCGTGGTGGGTTCGAACCTGAGCACACAAAGCGTAGAACCATGAGGTAGCGCACCATCCGCCAAGTTACCGAAGGTATGGAGCGAGAGGAGCGAGTTCACCTTATCATGAATGGCCTTTGCTCGTGATCTTGTCATTGGCGCACTTTGTGGAGTTGGGTGGGCTACATCAATTGTTTTGACCCTACCCTCTTTTTGCTTGCCTGCGAATCTCGGGACGAGATTCTTTTAAGGGGGGAAGGTCTGTCACACCCCAGTTTTTGGATACTTGGACTGTGCTCAAGAAGACAAAAATTAGGGCCAACAATTTTTTTAACAACATGGTTGTTTTGTACTAATATATGTTTATGATCTAAAATATATTTGCAACACAAGTTTTGTTTCTTGATAAAAACCAATACCAAATGTTTCTAAAAAATGTTCTTATTATTTTTCCCTGATGTTTTCCTATTATTACTTGAGTGGATTTTTATTCCAAGACTTGGATCATTCTTGTTTGCATCTTAAAAAAACTGTTAAATTTGTTGGATCCAAGAAAACAAGTTTTCAAAATGATTCATGAAAGTTTTCTTTTAAGTTTTCTATGGAAAACAATTCCTGAAAATAAAGCCAAGTACCTGTTTTCTACACTTGTTTTCACTAAGCTATAAATTGTTATTTTATGATTTCTTGGCATTTAATTAATCCTTGATATATATACTACAAAACTATAAGCTTACTTTTATTTTTGAACAAATAAAAACTATCTTTTGCTTGTTGTTTTTGTGGTATAAAATTAAGGCAGAAAAAGACATTTTTGAGAAACAGATAAAAACAAAAAGTATACCTTTTTCCACATTGTTTTCATGGCCTTAAATTATTTCAAAAGTTGTTTATGAAAGTATATAACATGGTTAAAAAGCCCATGCTTTGAAAACCAATTTTGGAAAGCAATTGAGTCTTGAAAACAAACTCAACTTTTTCAACTTTTGTCCGTTTTCAACACTTAAAAAAATTCTAAGTCATAAGACTGAATTTTCTAAATTTTGCAGTGAACAGTATAGGTTACACTTTTGCACCTTTGATTTCTTGATGATTCCTTGATCTTTTGGAAGTGTGACCAAGCCTAGTGTCTTGACCATAGTTCCTACTCGAGCTAGGATATTTTGGTAGCCTTCTAGAAGCCTTGTGTGCTAAGATAAAGGAGAGAGACGATGGTGACTAGGATAGGTATGGGCAATACATGTATTTGACTTTTTTGACCTTGCCACTTGCCCACTTGCACCCTAGGGCCACCCCTGGCTTGCATCACTCGTGGTCTTGACCTAGGGCACCTGTGCTCACCTTTGGAAGTGACCAAAAAGCCCAGAGCTGCTCTATGCCATGGTTGGCATCCCCCCGAGCTCCCCAAAATGCCCTCAACCTCACTCCCTCTGCTATAAAGGTTCATAGGGCACCTCCTTGCGCCCTGCACCTTCCACACTCCCTCTCTGCCTCTCCTAGTCGAAATCCACCCCTACCCTAGCCTCTAGAGCGCGCCCGAGCCGTGCTCTGGCCGCCGGTGACCACCTCGGCCACGGCGAGGCCCTGCCCGCACCACTCCAACCCAACCCCTCCCACTGCCCTAGAACGTCTACCCACATTCCCCTGAACCCCCTAGACACGACCCCGTACCCTCTAACCACGGGAGACGCCGCCGCCATCCGTGGGCGCAGCCACGGACGTCTGCCTCGCGCAGCCGCGTGGAGCCATGCCAGTCGCCGCCAACCACTCCCCGTGACGCCCCTCCACCCGTGGACCACCCCCGAGCCCGCTCAGCCCTCCTCGAGCTTCCCACGGTGAGCTACCGACCGCTCTTGTCCTTCTCCGTTCGGGCTAGAGAGAGAGAGAGTCAGGAGGAGGGAGACGGACCAGCGCCGTCGGATCTCTGATCCACGGTCGCCCTTGAACGCCCTTTTCCCGCGCCTGCGCTTGCGTGCGCTGCGCTGCTGGGCTGCGCAGCCGCTTGTTGGGCCGCGCCGCAGTGGATCCAGCCCGAGCGCCTGTTTCCTTTTCTTTTAATTTTTTTTTACAAAACTTGATGCTTATACTTTGGACATGGTAAAACTACTATATGAGCTAAATCAAATCTGAGAAAATTCATGGACCTAATAATATGAAATCTAAACCATGCAAATTTTTCAGATCTATGTTTGGACCAATATTTTGAACACAAGACATGTTTTGGCAAGGACTGTCTATGAGAATGTTTTGACCATAACTTTTAAAATATGTAACCAATTGGAACAAACTAAAATGTCCTGGATAGGTATTGAAAATATCTATCCAATGCACCTAACCTCACATCAAGGTGAGTTATCAATTGGAAATGCCATCCAGTTTACTAAAGGACCACTAGGGCTCTTCTATGATTTTTATAAGGAGTTTAAAAATGATTTTTGGAGCAAATCCAATTGGATGAGTTTAGTATTGAATAGATCTATCTTATCCTAGCTTATATTAACTTTTTAATCTCTAGATTATGTTTGGTGGACAGATCTAGAAAACATCACTTTTTTGTTTCTGTTTTTAATTATGTTTTTGTTTGAAATAGAATGTGTGGATGTTTTGATCTTGCTTCTTAGAATGTATAAATATGTTAGGACTTGTTATTAGGTTGTTTTATTGCAGAACACCTACCTTAGAAAGTGTGTGCATGTTTGGAAAATCCAAATAAAAATGGAACTTGCATTACTTGCTTTCTAGTTTTATTATTTGGAAATTTTGTGTGAGCTAGATCTTTGTGTGTTTGTTTTAATAAAGTTTGTGCTATTTGTTCTTTGAGTCCAGTACCATTTAGGTACTGTTCTTTAGATGCTTTTGTCTCTGTTAGCTTGCATGTCTCTTTATAGTAAAGTTTGTGTAAGCTTTGCTATTTATACACACTAGTTTTGTTTTCACTAGATTAAATAGCCTTATATTATCTATCTTGTATGCAAAGTTTTTCATGAGTAACCAGAGGCTTAGTACCTCATTTGCCTTGGTATTAGTGGTCTCATAACCCACTGGTCCCGTTGCTTTTTGGTTGATGATGAAAATCCCTAGCCAAACCCATGTGTGAAAATAACATGTTTAAATTATGTGGTTGATAGGATATTTTCCACCATGGAAAATAAATTGTTTGTTTTCACTTATGCAAGTGAGAAGTTTAGTTATTCTTTGTAAATACTAGTATGTTCAGAGGTGAACCATTTGTTAGCATAATATTTCTTAGGAGTATCATGTTAAGAAAAGATTCCCTATTGTGTGCTAAATTAAATTGTTTGCAAATAAAATGATTCCATGAGATTGTTAGATAGTTTATGAATAACTTTAAATTGAGTGTTTGGATTTTTGAAAAGGTTTAGATAACTTTCCATTGAATGCATAGCTACTGGTTGTGTAGCATATACCATGCTCACTTGTTAGTAATAATTAGGAAGAACATAAATTACTAAAATTTGTATATGCATGCTTAATAAGATGTGTCATAGAATTATTTTTGATGTTTGGGCTTACTAGCATGTGTAAGATTTTTGTGTACTGTTATTAGGTACATTTATGATCATGACTTGCTTGTTTAGATTTAAGCATCATGGTAGCATTGTTTGCTTCTCTAAGTGGTGGACTAGTGTCACCACTAGGAATTGGGGTTAGCTATAGTATTGTCATTTTTATTTTATAAGTGTATGAGTTTATTAAAGAATATTTAGGAAGTCATTAATTCTGTTAGGATGCCATGAACTCTTTAGTTGCATGTGTTATAGTCTTAGAATATAATTATTTCTTATAGCATGCTTGTGTAGATTTTTCCATACTAGTCTACTATTAATGCCGTCTTGTTTTTATGCTTTTGATAAGGATCTTATCTTGAGTGTCGTTTCTGTTTTGGATTGTTTTTATGACTTGATTCAGTGGTTTTTAGGCACTGGTGGTTTGCTATTTTTTTCATGATTTATGGATTCCAAAACCTCTAGTAAACAATAACATAGTAAATAAATAGTTTATTCATCTGTGGTGTTGTTTGCCTGCTTATTGGGTTTGGTTTGAATGTTTTACCTTAGCATGAGTTAATACTTGTGTTATGGGTGTGCTTAAGAGAATCTTATGAAACTAAAACATCCAACTAAATCATGAACACATCAAGTGATAGTTGCTTGTGGTATTTAGTAATACACGAAGAAGAAGAAGCCGTTGTGGAGCTGTGCATCAAGTTCAAGTTGCTTCAAGGCCAGGGACATTAAGAGACTTGAGGCAAGCCATCCCGATGCTTGCTGGGATTACACTTATCATTATCTATCATGCATGTTTTACTTCTGAAAAGTTTCACAAAACTTTGATTTCCAAAAGAAAACTATTTTTGAATTGAGTATCACTTCTATTAATATTATGTATATATACTATGCCATTAGTTAATACTTGGTGTTACCAAGCCCATAAGCCACCATATGGTATTTATTACCATCACATATATTAGTCCCTAAGTGGACACCTTAAAATTGTGTTTTACGAAACAAAGGCTTTATAGAAAACCCGGAGAAAAGACGGATCCTTATTCTCCGGAGGAATGTGGAAGTGGTCATTTTTGGGAAAAACGTGTTTTCAAAAATGACACATAACCTAGTCTTCGCCGGACAACCTTTACCGTACTGCCATCCTACCCCAACATGGGCACGGGGCTTAATTGGAAGTTTGTTCTTGTTAGTGTGTGTTCTATCTCAATTGCTATAAGGGACGTCGTACCCTCGAACCGAAATGTCGTCAAAACTCCCAATGTTGAGACATAAAAAGTGTGGGATTAAGTTCTCCTCCGGTCGCATCGGTTGAGGCTTCTGTCTAGGCGGGAATCCGGGGAGATTATACTCGACTGAAGAGATAGGCATATTCTAGCTTGAACATAGTGGAAAGTTAGGATCAGTTATATGATGTTTCACATACTGTTGTTACAGTCTGTGGTTATTCACGGCAGGTGTACTGGATCTTGTGGATGTGTACACCTCTGCAGAGTACAACTTTTTCGAAGAAGCCGCGTCCTTAGATATGGACAGTTGAATGGCCATGTAGCTAGCATTTTGTCAATGTTTTCAAAAAGGTGTTGAACTCGGGAAGTTCGGAAAGGAAGGAAATCTTGTACCATGGAGGTACCGATGATGGAAAGCCAGAAGTTGTTTTACAAAAAAAACCAAAAAGTTATGCAAATAAAACTTTTCTCCTCTAAGCAAGAATTCTGGAAATTGATTCCAAGAAGTTTTGCAAAGAGAAAATTTTCTTTAAACAAAAGCTTAACAAAACCTCTTGTACATGTGATATCTACAAGAGAGAGAAAAACTATATTATTTTCGTCTGAAGTATCTTCTTCAACGAAGATACAGATTAACTTGACTGCAACTGTGGTGTCATCCTATACGAACACCATTGATAGTGAACCCTATTTATAGCATACCTATTCCAACATATAAGCATACTTGCATATTTGGTAAGTTACATGATGGATGTCTTGATGAGTACATTAAAATGTACTCATTATGGTTTCTCCCCTGGTATCTACTTGCCAGACTTTGAGAAGGGGTCTCAGAAGAAGCTCTACGAAGAGGAGTACGGAACTGATGGCTATGCGTACTAGGATCGTCTCCGGGTCAGCAGCCTGCGGGTGAAGGCGTGACTTGGGATCTACCGCGTATGAGTGTGTTTAGTCTTCCGCTGTGTGTGTTGTGTGTTGCCTTGCGTGGCAGCCGTTCAGGTCTGGTCAAGTGACCAAGCCCCTTTTGTAAGTGTTTGTGCAACCGTGTAATGGATATTGTATCTGTGTACCAACTTGATATGTTGTTCACGACTGAATTCCTGGGATCGTGAATGTATGCACATCAGGGGTGTCCTTGAACAGTGGTTCGAAGGGCAGGCCCTACACTTCTTGTGGTCTTCTGTTGCCTGCAAAATCTTTGTCTCTAGTTGTTGCTAGTCTTTAGGTACTGACTTTGTCACTTGCAAACAATATCTGCTCTGGGATTCCTATATCCAACTATTTCACCCTTGTGGTGAAAACAACCAGTTATTCCAAGCAAAGATTTTACTTAGACGATTGTAAAAGAATATGAGTTTATTTTATGACATCAAGTTGCCATGTGCATATAAGAAGAATTTGTTAACAAGGTAGCTAGTCTTGTCTCCAAATTACAACTCATATACAATAGGCTGAGATGTACCAGGTTATTCGATCTTCTGTTTGTGTAAGACACTCAAGTGTTTGAGTATACAAAAGTGATCTGTTAACAAGGTATAGAAACTTGTTACCAAACTACTTCTATATAACACTAACATTGGAGTATCACACTGTTTCAAGAGTGTTAATAAGATCAGATCAATCTATAAGAGTTTCCAAGTACTCTTATGATAGATTGGAATAACACTTCTAGAACACTCGAAATAATCTTCTTGACGATCTTCATGTGGTAGTTCCTCCTGTCTTGTGGTTTCTTCTCTTGAAAAATAACTTGGAGGAGATTGGGAAAACAAGATGATCTAGACAAGGTAGAAATATTTTGATTTAAGAGTTAGTTCATGCCTTTATTATCCTTCCATATACTTCTTATTTTATTTTCCAAAAGATATGTACTTGTCTCATACATGATTAATTTTACTTAGATTTCCATTCAATTCCTCTAATAGAGGTTATAACTTGTTGTTATTCATTACTTATCTCTAGAGATACTTTAGTTTTAAATGATAATTTGAATAGAGATGTAGAATGTTTATGGACTACTGACTTAATATAGGAAGTTGATCAAATGGTTCATTAATGTGTTCATAGTTCATATGCTCACTGGTATAAGATGAATAAGACAACGAGCATATGAAAGTTATTGAGGTTTAATGATTTAAGTCAGAGTTGGTAGTTGTTTTCTCAGGTGTCATGATTTTACTTTATATTCTCCCCTTACAATCTTTGTCAGGCATAATGTAGACATAGAGATTTGGAAAGGTCATGTGTAATGGTCAAGGTTTAACAATAGTTGAAGAAGATTTGATTCTTCTTTTAAGTACTTCTTTTATGGTTGATGAGATATGTACATATTCGATAAATATGTTAATACAATTATTATATCATTTCCCACTTGTGGGTTTTGAGTTAACACTTCTTTGTATCACTTGTGTTCTATTGAAACTTTGTTATTTACTTATGAAGATGCACTTAACAATTATGAGATAATTTATAAAGGTATTGTGTGAATGGTTGATAACTTAAGAGTTGTTGTTTGAGAGGACATAACACCTCTGTTGATGAGATGGTTCAATTGTGTATTACTCATTGGTGAAAGTATGATTATCAGTTGTGTGATTTGGGGACTTCCCCTCCTTTGGGTTGTAGATACCTAATGGATTATCCCAAGTCACTTAAAGACTTGTGGTTAAGGTTGCTGAGAGTTTGTGTTGGTCAAAACCAATTTATGGTTTGTGTAACCAAATGATTTGGTTTCTTAAGATACTTCTTATAAAGATCATTCCAAATGTACTCTTGACTAGATGAACTAGACCTATTTCATCAAGTCAAGTGAAACTTTGGTCACTTTGATTCGTTTAAACTTTCGCGCCAAAATTTCCCGTACTTTTAGATGCATGCTTTGCAAATGCACATATTAAATTTAGATCCTTATAACCTCCCAAACACTGGGATGCTACATTTCCCCGGCAGATTTCTCACTGCCAGAGAGCTTTTCTCCCTCGGGTGTTTTCCACCCCGAGGCGGCGGTGGAATAATTCTTCGATGATGGTCTAGGGCTTAGGGTTCCCTGGGGTCAAGTACGCGAAAGATGTCGACCAGAGGTGGGCCAGGGTGGCCACACCACCGGGTGGCGTGGCCAGGGGAGCGCCACCTCATGGTGTGGGCTCCTGGTGACCCCCCTCTGGCTCCCCTTCTTGATGGAGTCCTCCTCTGAACTTCTAAGATCCCTCCGGTGTCCCCCTTCTTCTTTTGATCTTCTGAAATAGGGTATCTCGACGGTGCTTTTTCCATCAGAATTCTGGTCCCGGTGTTTATTCTCCAAAAATTATGAAACATGCAAAATAAGATAAAATAACATAAGGGATGCATCATAACATGAAATATATCGATGAATAACATAAAATAACAACATAAAACGGTGATGCAAAATGGACGTATCATTCTACAAACCTCTGCACTTGCAGGCCCAACACTGTCTACAAGAATAGAAGCGTGCATAGATATCAAGCTCTTTTCTGGCGTCGTTGTAGGGGAGGTAAGGTAAAAGGTACTCACATCCTTTATGAGTGCTCGAAGTTATTTCCTTTAGATTCTGCAATTATATCTTTTTGTTTCTTGTTTTTATTTTCACTAGTTACGATTAATGGAAAACAACAAAAATATGAGAGAGATTTATAATCTTTTTCTTGAGTTAGGACATGAAGTGTTTGAAGAGAAAATTAAAAAACCTATGGATCTTTATTTGCATGCTAATAGAAATGTTATTAGTATTAATTCTTTAAAAACCATTATTTGAGGAGGAAATTTTCTTTGATGATAGTTTGCCTCCAATATATGATGATTACAATGATGAATATGTTATTTTCAGTTCGCCTACTATTGAGGATAAAATGAATTATGATTACAATATGTCTCATATATTTGATGATTATGGTGATGAGAATAATAATGAGAATGGGCAATGCACGATACCGTAGAGGCTAGCAAATATGGTTAGTGGAAGTGCCATAAAACCACAACTTAGAACTCACAAGTTAAAATATTCCAACTAGCAATATGATCTTACAAAACATAATGAAAATCACTCCAAGAGGTTCCGTGACAATGACAAGTCACCGTTGGCTACCCTGACCATAGCACGTAACAAAAATCATCATGATTTCTATCAACATTAGAAGTCATATTCCATCGCACTTTCAACTGATTAATCAAGTGTGACACAATTTCAAACTTTTAGACCAATCATTAATTGTTTTTTTACTTTACTAAACCAGAAAGTGTACCCATTAAGCATGTTAATATCTCAAAACCATAACAATTATACAAGTGAAACAATTTAATGATCTACAAGATTTTGCAGTTTTTTCTAGTACCACTACCACAAGCACAACACTTTCCCGTTCCAACTAACACCAATTAACTTGTTTGAAACAACTCTCACAGAAAATATTCAACAAAGACCAGAGAGATAATCATATATATACTAAGCAAACCAATAAGCTCTGAACAAAATAAGAATGCAAAACAAGAGCTAAACGCAGTAGTAGTAAAAAATAAACACTCACAGAAGAATAAGAGCGAAAACTAGAGCGTTCTAAACAATGAAAACGGAGCGTGTCTCTCTCCAAACTAAATTTTTTGAGATCCAACCATTTACTATAGCAAGAAAAAAAATTGAAAGCAAAATAAAATGAAGCTCCAAGAATAACACATATCATGTGAAGCAGTAAAAATATAGTGTTTTTAAAGAAACCTGATATTTTCGTTGATGAAGAAGGGGATGCCTTGGGCATACCCAAGCTTTGACGCTTGTACTTATTGGAATGTCTTGGGGTGACATGGGAATCCCCAAGCTTGATCTTTTGTCCATCCTTCATCTCATAACATCATTCTTCTCTCACTACACTTGAAAAAATCCTCCACCTAAAACTTCTCACAATCTTCATTAGTAAAGTTAGTATAATCAAAATAATAAATTCAGTTGGTTCAGTTTCAACACAATTCTAACACTCAATTTAAAAAATGATCTGTTGTCATAAATTATTTTAAAGCTCTTCTTCTCAAAAGAACGCAAAGAAAAAGATTGAGAGGCAAATACAAATACTGGCAGAAATCTGTCAACACAGAATAGTCGGTAAAGACGAATTTAGTAGAAAAATCTTCTGTTGCTCAAATCAAAAAGTGGATAAATAATGAAACTTAGATAACGACCTGGGTCATGTGTCTATTTTTTTTCAAACCAATTCGACGTACTGGCTGAGAGATCTAATTTTTTTGGCAACAACCCAGAAATCTGTTTCAAAACAACAACTTGCCTAAAATCACACTACCTCTATATTAGAGATTACTATTGGCACAAAAACAAAATAAAAATGATAATATACGGTTGCTACAGAGGTAACAAATTTCAAGGAGCAAAAATAACGAAAGAAAACAAAATAAAAAAAATTAATAGTAAAGGTACGGAATTACGTCGAAGTGTGACACCAACCACCACGGTAAACTTAATACTTCCTCCGTTCCAAAATATAAGCTTTTTAGCGAGCTAAAACAGTTTGCTAAAAAGGATTACATTTTAGAAAGGAGGGAGTAGTAAAGATAAGCCTTACATTATTCAGAAAGAGAGGGAGGGAGCATAATAAAAATAAAACAAGTCAATAGCATCCGTTTCTCACTCCCCAGACCCCACGAACACAAGCCCGAATCGAAGGCCCATAAAACCCGGCCACCCGTCTATCTCTATCGCGCCCTGCGGCATCGACCTCTCCCTGCCCTCATTTCCTCATTCCATTCCCTCCGCACCCTGAAGGCGGCGGCGGAGCCTTCCCGGGCGCTCACCGGACGCACCCAGTAACTCTCTGTCCCTCTCTTTCTCTCATACCGTACTTCCCCATTTGTTCGTGCTTGGAGCGTCTTCGTATGTGCATGTGTGCCTTCGTGTTCTTTCCTTCTCAAACCCTAGGTCTTGGCCGTGCGCTTAGATCCGCGTAGACTTCAGAAATCTGCGCTTACGCTTAAGGATTTCCGTCTGGCCTCGTTATCGTTCTAATCTTGAGCTTGCTTTGACCTGTGATGGCGGCTGAAATCTGGTGTGTCGCGTGCATTACTTCTTTTGGTGTCAAAATTCCTGTTTTTGACACGCTACCCTTGTGGCTGTAGACACATAACTTTATGCCTGTGAATCGTTCTGTCCAGTGGCATGCTAAATTTTTTTCGTAGGTTTGATTGATTATGTGGAATGTGGTAATATGCATATGCTGGCAACTGGTATTTTGGTACTACGCATCTCCAAATGATTAGTAATTAGCAATTATAACTTCAGGTGCCATGTTTGTAGCTTTTAAGACTATTCTTATGAACTATGCAGAATCTAGAAAGGTTGATTTTGAGCTGGTTTCTGCAAAATATTAATTGTTGCTAGAAGACTGGTTTCGATGTGCTTCCATCTAACCATTGATAAGTCCAAAATAGACTGATTTACATGTTATATTATCCAAAATTTCTGTTACTAGTGATAACTGTTTTTGTGAAATGATATGTGCTAAAGTCTAGTAGCTTTTCTTGTTTGGTTCTATCTGTCTTCATGTCGCTAATCTTTTCTGTACCTGTGTAATGTTGATGTTTATTACAGACAACACTATGAGGAGGTACAGCCCCCCACATCGTAGTCCCCCAAGGAGGGGATATGGTGGCAGCCCTGCACATCGTAGCCCCCCAAGGAGAGGATATGGAGGTAGCCCTCCACGTCGTAGCCCCCCTAGGAGGGGATATGGTGGCAGAGGAAGAAGTCCTCCTAGGAGGGGTGGATATGGAGGACGGAAGGAGCAGGGTTCTGGAAGTCTCTTGGTCCGCAACATCCCATTAAGTGCCAGGTGCATAAACTGTGGCATAAATACCTTTTTATCTTTTTAATTTCCACTAAAGAAGCAATACTTCATTTTACAAAATTTTGACTGATTTAGTGTCGTTCTGCAACTTTGGCAGAGCGGAGGATCTTCGTGTTCCTTTTGAAAGGTTTGGCCCCGTTAGAGATGTTTACTTGCCAAAGGATTATTACAGCGGGTAAGTTGTATGAGGTCAAATTGATTAGCAGTTACCAAACTATTTTGCTAATGGGAAATGTAGAAAGTTTGAAAGCTTGTCTACCTTGTTGCCACATGAGCTTAGAAGCTTTTCTCAAACTGTTGCTTAACCTTGTTTCATTAAGGCAACTTGTGACTTTGTGAGCATCTTCCAGCTTAATTTTGATGCTGATCTTTGCAACCACCTTTGTGCATTTAAGCTCCATGAAAAGTGTTCTAATAATTTTAAGTTTATCGATGTGCATCACTGGTTTATTCCTGTCTCTAGAATACATAATTTCCTAATTTGGTAGTATGTAGTTTACTTTGTCCTACTCATTCATCCTTGCCCTGTGTGATCTTTTTCTGAAATGATTCTCAGGGTTGTATTGGTTTGAAGTTAATACAAGCCCTTGATTTCTTGAAGAATGCTTTTTTAATAGTCCTACAATTCATTTGCTTGGCAAGATAGAGTCTTGTGCGAATCAAGAAGTTCTTCTACGAAGACAAAGACTTGATTGGTAGAGAAAACTAATTTCACGGAGAGAAGAGACTTGTACTGTGTGGTTGGTCCATGAGAAGATAAAATGGGGCGAAGTTGGTTTCAAGTACTTACATGACTTTTCGCATTGGGGAAGTGAAGCAAATGCTTCCATGAAGATGCTTGATGCTCTTTACGAGAATTGCCGTACGTAGTTGTTATACAAGAAACTCAGATACTAGAGCCTGGACATGTAACTGCTTTTTTGCAGCAGTTGCTTCCCTTTTGACGGAAATGTTAGTAAGTTGTTGACTGTGCTTTGCCAAGAGCGCACATTCAATTTTTTAACTGCGATGGTAACAGAACAGGCACACACACTACTCTTGAGTGCTTGATACACTCAAAACTATTGTCTATTTGATGTTACATCAATTTTTCTTACCCTATTTAATCTAATGAAATTGACATGTGCAGGGAGCCACGAGGGTTCGCGTTTGTGGAGTTTGTTGACCCTTATGACGCCTCTGAGGCCCAATATCACATGAATCGCCAGGTCTTCTTTGGCCGGGAGATAACGGTTGTACTTGCTGCTGAGTCACGGAAAAGGCCAGAGGATATGCGCACTAGAACTAGAGTCAGGTATGCATTACCTTTTGTGCGAGGATTTGCCTTGTCTTCTCTTGTGCTTTACTGAAAAAATGGCTGTTGCTTTGCAGGGGGTATTCTGGAGGCGGTCATGAAGGCCGCCGTTCGTCTCATCATGGTAATATCCACTTCCTATAAAAATGCAAATATAGAATTCTGAAACCTTGTTTTTTCTTTCTACCCGGATAAGTGTTGAGAATTCCTGATGTACCTTACAGGTTTTAGGTTTATCTCAATTTTGACCTTGTAAGTAGATAGAACCATAAGGATTAAATACCTGTTTTTCCAGTGCTCAGTACGGGTAGTCCCCTCCTGTGACAAACTTCATAGCTGTCCTAATTCCTAACATAGCAGGGCATTGGAAACTAATTAATTTTCTGATAGTTCCTATTTTTTGTGTATAACCTAGCATGTGATGCTTTTTCTATTTGCACCTTTGCAATCTTGGTAAGTAGCAAAGTTGTGTAATACTAATACTTATGTGCACACACTTCCACTCACATGCTTTTGGATCCACCACTGCTCCTGTGTTGCGAATGTCTCAAGTTAAGATTGAACGAGACTAACACACACATGTGTTTCTAAATTCAGATTTTGTAGATGTGAAATCGGTAGTTGCTATGAACTTGTTGTGATTTAATATTTCAAATTTATCTGGTCGCTGTACCAAATTGCTGATAGCCTCTCATATTTCCTACAGGGAGGTCTCGTTCGCGTTCTCGCTCATTCTCCCCCTGGCCCTCGTGGCGGTGGCCGTGCTCGTTCAAGGTAGGCCAATAACGTTCTTTCAGTAATTTTATTTGGCATTAGCTATTCATCAGTGATTCTTCAATCATTTATTGTTTTAATGTTTTGTTTTAAAAAAAGGTCATACTCTCCTGCTCCAAGAAGGCGAGATGACTACTCTGCTTCGCCACGGGGAAGGGAGACTCACCGCACAAAATCTCCTGTACGCCATCCAAAAGAACATGAAGAAGATAAGCGGAGATCCTATTCTCCTGCTGGTAGGGCGGATGGTGACCAACGTGATGCTGATAATGGTTTTGAAAAGTAAGTAAAGGTGTTTCATTGATACTATGCTCCTGAGCGTATCAGTTTCTTAGTGCTTATCCCTAATAACCTTGTCATTGAAAGTCTTATTTAAATGGTACCACAAATACTAGTTTTAACCTCATCTCGTCTCCATCATGGTTGTTTTTACACTACAATTTGTTCTGTTACATGTTCATACTGCACATTGAAGGCTTAACGACATCAGAGTTTTACTGAAGAAATAAAAAACGAATTGTTGCAGTTCTTAGTGGCTTCATTCTCCTCGCCGATACGGGACACACCTTTAATGCATACCAAAATTCTATATGTATAAAAGAAAAATGTACTTCAGTTATGGGATATCAGTGTTGTGTCTCATTCTCCATTAGTTCTGGGATATGCAAATACTTCTCTAGTAAAATGTCATTTAGATCAAGCAATATTCTTGCTACGTAGGGAATATCCTCACAATGGTTTCTCTACAGGAGGTCGCCAGCCCCCGACAGTGATGGATCCCCTTCACGCCGTAGGGCACCCAGGCCATCTTCAGGATCGCCCCCAGGATCCCGCTCCAGGTCCCCTGATGCTTCTCCTGCCCGCAGTGACTGATAAACGGGTGCCACCAGCTGTTGTTCTGTCTAGCTTCTATCGTTGTCAGACCATGTTGGTTCCAGTTAAAACCCTTCGAGGTGTGTTGTATTGAGTGTTAGCTGTCATAGACTTTGCCTGTTCTGTTACTGGCTTTGTTGCTGTTGAACGGTTGAACCTTATTACCCTTAGCGTGGTGACCATATTTCTGTCATATCTATGTATGAGTTTTGCAGTGTCAGGTACCCTTTTCCATTGACTTTGTTTGGGGAAAAGCTTTGTGATTTGATCCAACCCTGGTTCGTTCGTACTAACCAGTGAAGAGATTTTGGCATGCGTCGTTGCTTGCAGGTCCTTGAGTTGCTGCTTCTGTGGTCGTAGTTGCCGTGAATCCTTTATCTTCATATGCTGATTCTAGGCAACGTATGTGATGTCAACACAGGCACCTGTTTTTTTATGTGTTTCTCCCAGCTACAATCATGGGGCAAAATGGACAAAAATGACCTTGTGGCGAAAAAATAGCACAAAATAAACCCTGGACAAATCCATTTCACGAAATAACTATATCGAGTAGCGCCTCACGCCTGGGCGCTATACTCAACGGAGCAGCGCCTAAGGACCTTAGGCGCTATCGTCCTGCCAGCGTGGCAGGTGGGGGGTTGGGCCGGGGCCCACAAGCGGTCAAGTAGCGCCCGAGCCCTAGGCGCTACTCTCCTGAATAGGGTTACGCTCTCGGCGGCGCCCCTCCTCTGTATCCATTCCCATTTTCCCCCAAAACCGAGCATGTCAATGGCGGTATCCATTCCCATTTTCCCCCAAAACCGAGCATGTCAATGGCGGCTGGGGCGGCGGCGGCAGGCCCTCTTCCTCTCCAATCCCTCCGTGGTGAAGTGTAGATCGAGGGAAGTTCGTCCCCCACAAGTTCCCGCAGGTATGCTTCTCTAATCCCTCAATTTTCATCCGAAAATTTCTCCTTTTTTTGGCATAGATGAGGAAGATTCGGATCCCTAGTTTAATGGAAAACTTTAGACAAACTTTATGATGTATAGCACTAGATAAGTCATGGGAGGTGCTTATTTTGAAATCCCTAGTAATGGACCAATGGTAGATTATTAGTAGATTATTATTTTGGATCTTTATTTTGCTCTTGTATCTTATTTTGGATCTTTATTTTCGGATCCCTAGAATGACACAACAAATTGCAGCCATTTGGCTTTGTTTAAATTTGAGCATGTAAGGTTTATCATAAATGTGGTGAAAAGAAGTAATGGAGCAATTTATCTTTCTCATATACATTTGCTTTGGATATTTAGGATGGTGTGGCTACTCGATGACTATTATGATGTTGAACACCGGGGCTATTTGATGGCGGAGAAGAGGGAGGTAATAATATTATCTATAGACTTTTATGTTTCAAAATGCTTTATTTTGTTGGAGATGTGTAAGATAAGTTGTAATAATACATAAGTTGTATGTTTGTAGGAGCTTGCACCATTGAAGATTCGTTCTCATGGGGCGTCCTCAATTGATATGCCGTATGATGAGCGTTACACACCGTACATCGAGAGACTAGGCCTTCTTCCTTTCATCCAACTGGTGAGCCGGTCGACCCCTAATCTGAACGCGGCTGCAATCACCGCCCTTGTCGACCGGTGGAGGCCAGAGACACACACTTTCCACCTCCGGACCGGGGAGATGACCCCCACTCTTATGGATGTTTCAATGATCCTTGGACTCCCTATCGAGGGTAAGCCTTTGTGTATGAGCACAAATTCTGACGGTTGGCGCGAGCAAATGGTGTCTCTTATTGGTATGGCACCCCCGGAAGAGGAAGAGGGCACAGAGAGAGTCCCAGCTGGCGCTACTTTCAAGTGGATAGTTGCCAACTATGCACATTGTCCTGTGGATGCCAATGATGATTTGATCCAGACATACGCTCGCGTATATGTGTGGTATGTTATTACGAGGACGTTGTTTGCCGACAGCGGTGGCAGGACCGCTCAATGGATGTGGCTAAAGGCGCTAACCATATTTGACTACAAGTGGAGCTGGGGTTCTGCTGCACTTGCCTACTTGTACCGACAGGTACTGAATTGGTCACTTATATTTTGTTTGTACACTTTCATTTCAATTATGTCTAAACTTTGTTTGAATGATACTGCAGTTGGACGATGCTTGTCGTAGGTCCGGGAAAAAGCCCGGAATCGGTGGTCCTATGCTTCTACTCTCGGTATGGAGCTGGGACCGCTTACCAGTTGGACGCCCGAAAAAAGTCTCATTTCGTCCTTGGGACGCAACTATGGACAACCCTCTACGATATGCCACTTGGGCTTACAAGTATGATGTTGTATCGGAGGCACACAACGACACCCAAAACATGTACATCCAGTACACCAACGAGTTCGATCCGCTTACCCCGGAGCAAGTAAGTAATTATCTATACATTAACCGCTGCATTTTTCGATCTTCTCCAAATTGATGTTGTTGTGTTGTTTTGTGTTGCAGGTGGATTGGGAGCCTTATGGTAGCGGATACCATTTTGGTTATATCAATGATTTTGAGTTGAACCACAAGTGCTTTGAAGAAAGACGTTTGTGGTTAATGTGTTGCCCGTTGATATGCCTTTGGGCAGTTGAGCATCACTTGCCACATCGCGTGATGAGTCAGTTTGGGTTATTTCAGCCTCACCCGCCTGAGCGGAAGGACACGGACAAACAACTTCATAGGTTAGAATAAATTGTATGCAATAATACTGATTTCTTGTGTTTATGTGCTGGTATTAATAATGTGTTGTTTTCTTAACCTACAGGTTGGATAGGAAAAAACAGAAGAAGGTGACTGAGTGGGACAAATTCCATAAGAAGTATGTCATGGAGTTCGAGCTTTGTGTAGAGAAAGCTAAGGATAGTGGATGGGGCACGCAGAGGCCGCATTGCCCAATTGCATTCAACAACTATATTCGTTGGTTCCTTCATAATACTCGTGTGGAGTTATGTCCGTCGGCTTTCGAGGAGGAGATATTGGAAGAGCCTACCATATTTGACGAACTAGCCCAGAGCCAATACAACAAATTTGTGAGGGAGGGGAACCAAATCCCATTTTCTAACGTGCTCAACTTTGTGGTAAAGTGCTATCCGTATTCATTTCCATTCTTGCATTACCATCTTCCTCTTGGTTGACTTGTCTATTTGGTTTGAACTGTAGCGCAAGGAGATAAAGAAACAAGCGGGTGAAAGTGAGATGATGTTGACAACCACCCCAGGAGGGGAAAAAGCCGAAACTACACTTCGATATTTTCTTAAGGTGTGCACAGCAAACACTTCTAGATGTTTTTTTTGTTATGCTAAATTTCACATCTTGTCAATTGGCCTATAGAGCTCGGCCCAACGTCTATGCCGGTTGGCGAACCTATTAGGTTGTCGTGACCCCGAGTACACAACGCCGTCGCAATCTAGGTCCAATTCTCTTTCTGACCCTACACTTGATCTGGACGATGATCTTCAGAGTGAGACTAACTCGGTGTCCCAGATGGAGACTGATAATGTAAGAGAGTACCATAATTTCTTGCACGTGGATAATCTTGATCTTGAAAGAGACTAACTATACATTCATGTTGATTTTAAGGTACCGGATGAGATGACATTGCGGGAGGCTAAAGAACGGTCAGCTTACATGTTGCGGAAGAAGACGTGAATTAAAAGGTTTACACCAAGTGACTACCAAAACAAAGGAAAAGGCAAGCCGGAGGACAATGCGCGGCCTCGGCGATCAAGTGCAGTTGCGAGGATGAGGGCTATCCAGAATGATGATGAGGAAGATGAGGAAGAACAGCAACCCAAGGGTCGACAGAAGATTCCTCCGAAGAGGGTCATGCACGGAAGTAGTATTTTCGTTGGCATGTTTATGTTTCTGTCTATCGAACTTGTAGCATTTTCGTCTTAGTTGTAATGAATCTGTCTTAGTTGTAATGAATTTGCAGCATTCTACCTGTACCGGACATGGACTTACATTTGTATTGAACCTGTTGTACTGAACTTGCAAGTTTCTATCTGTACCGAACCAACAGTTTTGTACCTGTAGTGATCTTGCTCTTAAAAAAGCAGTGCAGGCTTGTAGCGCCTAAGTCCTGGGCTCTATGGGGATGTAGCGCCTTGGCCTGGGGCGCTATCTGCGTTAATTTTTCATACCACAGACATCATCCGGGAGCAACCGAGAGCGTGCGGGTGGAATGGACACGAAATTGCTAACTCAATGTGTAGCGCCGAGGGCTAGGGCGCTACATATTGACTTAGCAATTTTCGTGTCCATTCCACCCGCACGCTCTCGGTTGCTCTCTGTTATTCTGTCGTTGTGTCAATTTTAACACAGGCAGCGCCTAGGTTTTAGGCGTTACACCGCCATAGCGCACGAGTCTTAGGCGCTATCCTTAGACTTAGCAATTTTCGCTCCCAGCCCACTCGCACGCTCTTGGTTGCAGTCGGGCAGTAGAAATTTTAACACAGGTAGCACCCTGTGCCCAGGCGCTACACAACCATAGCGCCCAGTCCTTAGGCGCTACGTGCGTCTCACAATTCTGGCAGCTAACAGTTGATAGAAAAGTGAAAATAGCAGCAAATAATTGAATTTTCTGGCAGCTAACAGTTGATAACTAAACTCATCCGAGATGACACACAATAATAGTAGTAGCATAGTTCACGAAGTTCATTACAAAACACAAAGTTTACAACATAGTTCACGAAGCTCACGATAATAGTCCACTATGCGACAAAGTTCAAAGTAAAGGAGCATAGTCCACAACTACATCAATGAGAACTACTGCGTCGAGGAAGATCCTTTGCCCTTCCTCTTAGAAGTGGACTCCTTTTCCTCCTCCTCTTCCCTTGCAAGACGAGCCTCACGAAGCGCCCTCTCCCTAAATATCTTGCTCTCCCTCTCTCTCTTTGCGGCCTCCGCAGCCAACTCTTTCTTCCACCTCTCCTCGGCATCCTTTTGACGTTGCTCATCCGCTTTTTGAATCTTTTTCTTCTCGCGATCCGGATACAATCTCATTTGGAACCGGCTCTCCATCCTCTCTTCAAAATCTTCTTTCTTCTTCCTCGCAAGTTCTCTCGCAAGTTCCTTAGCATGTTGCTCTTTCACCCTCCTCAATCCCACCTCCAAAAAGTTAGGCTTCTCACCTTCATCGTCCGAGTCATCCACCCATTTCATTGGTGCCTTGTTGGGTTGAGATGCCACCATACCTACAAAAATAAGTTACAAGTTAGTAAGCACGAGAATAATACAAACAAAATTACTGAAAAAAGTAATGCAAAACTAAGCAAAAAAATAACATACGGAAACGGTCCACGTAGGTATCCTATCATACTCTCGCGTCTACCACCGCCATGGCCTCTATAGCCACCATGACCTCTAAAAGCACCATGGCCTCTCGGAAGCCCAAGTTGCATCCCTCTTTGTTGTGTTGGATTCATATCCCGGTAAGAAGTTGGTCTTGCTCCCGGTAAGAAGTTGGTCTTGCTCCGAGCACTACACCCTTCCCGCCATCGACCGTGGCTTGATCCGCAAGACTAAGATCACAAAATAACGGAATCCGATGATCCCGTCCCAATACCTTCTCGTAAGCTTCGGCCTCCTTGACCGTGAATCCCTCCTCATCAACTTCTTCTTTGGGACCCTCATCATCCGAGTCCAATGCATAGCATCGAGAATAAGGTATGTCATGATCCATAGTCTCTTGTTCATAATATGCGTCCAAATCTCCAAGACTATTATCGTGGAGTTCAACCACATTCTCATTATCCTCGTACTCATCATCCTCATACTCATTATACCTCAATGACCCAACTGAAGGGAATATGCCCGAGAGGCAATAATAAAGTGTTTATTATGTTATTCCTTGTTTATGATAGATGTTTATTTCTCATGCTAGAATTGTATTAACCGGAAACGTTGATACATGTGTGATTAATAAACAAACCAACGTTCCTCGTGAAGCCTCTCTTTTAACTAGCCCGTTGATTAAACAGATGATCAAGGTTTCCTGATCATGAACATTGGATGTTGTTGATAACGGGGTCATGTCATTAGGAGAATGACATGATGAACTTAAACCCTAACTAAGTATAACAATACGATCAAGTCATTTAGTTTTGTTGTTATGTCTTACATTCGGAGTAACATTATTCCTTAGACCATGAGATCATGTTAATTACTAATACCGAAAGAATACTTTGATGACATCAAACGTCACACTGTAAAAGGGTGACTATAAAGGTGGCATTGGATATTCGGAAAGTGTTAGTTGAAGCTCATGGATCAAGAATGGGATTTGTCCATCCAATATGACGGATAGATATACTCAGGGCCCTCTCGGTGATATCACATCGACACCGCTTGCAAGCAAGTGATTTGATCACTAGGATGTTATATCACGGGAACGAGAAAAGAGTACTTGTCGGATAACGAGATCGAACAAGGTATAGTGGATACCGATGATCGATCTCGGACAAGTAATATATCGCGAGACAAAGGGAAATCGTTACGACGTTGAAAGGTTCACACGATCACGAGAGTCATCGTTGAATATATAGGAGTCATCACGGTTTTCCAGACCCCGCTGTTGATTATTGATCGGAGAGGAGTCTCGATCATGTCTATAATATTCACGAACCGTAGGGAGACACACTTAAGGTTCGATGAAGCGTTTAGAGAGGATACGGAATGCCGAAGAATATTTTGGGCAGCTCCGGAATTGTTTCGGGGGAAATTGAAATAGTTCAAGGGGTTTTTTTGTCGAACGGTTGTTAATAGAATTAACAAATGGTTCGAGGTGCTGCATGCAAATGTTTGTTAATGGAATTAACAAATACAAATAAAGAAATAAAAATGTTTTATTTATTTATTAAAGAAAAACCTTTGGATTTTCCAAGTGGGAAATTAAGGGAGTTTTGAGTGGGTTTGAGTGGAGCTTCCACTCACATGAAGAGAGGAAGGGGTGGGGGCACCCATGGCTGGCCGCACCCCCCCTTGGGCTGCCTCCCCCTCCCCTATAAAAGGAGGGTGAGGGCTCTCTCTTCCACACACACTTGCTCATACATTTTCCCTTCCATCCGCTGCTCCATTCCATGGTCTCCGGCTTGGCGAAGCCCTGACCGTGGGATTCTTCACCACCACCACGCCGTCGTGCTGCTGGAATTCCGGAGGGATCCTCTACTTCCGCAACCCGCTGGAACGAGGGAACGGAAGTCTTCATCGAGCCGAACGTGTGACCGATTACGGAGGCACCGCCGGATTGCGGTGCTCTTCTTCTCGCTCGGGATCGGCGTGAGGACGACTACGCCAACAACGAGATCTTTTCTCGTACCACTTAGAGTATTCGAGGGTATGTTATCTCAAGACTCTCTTTCTCCCCGTTGCCTTTCATCTCATAGATTAGATCTTGGCCATTTGGGTTTATCGCGCGTAGGAAATTTTTTGTTTTCTATGCTACGTTCCCCTTCAGTGGTATCAGAGCCGGATCTATGCGTAGATGAATTGTACGGGTAGAACACATAGGAGTATGTGGGCGTTGATGATCATGTTTTTGTCTCTTTGAGTATTTTATGATCTTAGTGGCATAGTAGGATGAAGCTACCCCGGACTAAGTTTACGTGTACTATGTACGCGAGAATTGTCTCACATGTGACTAAGGGGGTGTCCGTTTCTCCTACTATAGTTAAGATCTAATCTACAAAGGGTTGTTAAAAATATGTTTTATCAACGTTGTGGTTCTTGTACGTAGGTATGAACGGTTCTATCCTCGTAAGCCCAAAGCCACGTAAAACATGCAAAAATAAATTAGAGGCGTCTAACTTGTTTTTGCAGGGCATGTGATGTGATATGGTCAATGTTACAAACGTTATGTATGAGATGATATCTTTTGTAAATTATTGACATACCGGCTGGAGCCATATGGTTGTCTTATTTTATGGCCTGCGTGCTGTATGTCATATCCATGTGATATGTTGTAATGGACAATCAAGATGGAGGTGCCACGGACCTTGGTGCCACGCCGGTGGAATGATGGAGATCATACCATGATGCACAAGATGGAGATCAAGTGCAAGAAGGACCATATCATATCACATTATCCATGCATGTGATGTTTATCCTTTTATGCATCTTATTTTGCTTAGATCGCGACGGTAGCATTATAAGATGATCCCTCTCACTTAATATCAAGATAATAATGTGTTCTTCCTTAAGTATGCACCGTTAAGAAAGTTCGTCGTTTCGAGACACCACGTGATGATCGGGTGTGACAGACTCAACGTTCGCATACAACGGGTGTTTTCAAGCCTAGCATGTACAGACATGGCCTTGAAACACATGCAATACAACGGTTCTACTTGGCGAGCCTAGCATGTACAGACATGGCCTCGGAACACGTAACCGAAAGGTAAAGCATGAGTCATATGAATGATATGATGAACATGTTGATGTTCGCCTTTGCAACTGCACCGTCTCACGTGATGATCGGTTTCGGTGTAGTGAATTTGGTTCGTGTAATCACTAAAGACAACTAAGAGGGATGTTGTTTTTGAGTGGGAGTTCATGGGATAATTTTAGAATTAACTTGAACTTAATTTATCATAAACATAGTCTAAATAGTCTTTGCAAATATGTTGTAGATCATGGCACCACCTACCTTCAATTTCAATATGTTCATGGAGAAAGAGAAATTAGCGAACAATGGAAGCAACTTTACCAATTGGGCACTTAACCTGAGGATTCTCCTCACCGCTTGCAAGAAGCTCTATGTGCTTGATGCACCTCTAGGTGACCAGCCCGCTGCTGATGCTTCTGATGAAGATAAAAATGTTTATCTGACTCAACAAGAAGACCACAGTATAGTTCACTGCGGCATCCTCTATGGATTAGAGCCAGAGCTGCGAAAACGTTTCGAGAACAGCACTGCTTATGCCACAATGGGAGAATTGAAAATGGTTTTCGATACCCATGCCGCAGTTGAGAGTTATGACGCTTCAGAAAAGTTCTTTAGCTGCATGATGGAAGAGAACAGCTCCGTTAGTGAGCACGTACTCAAAATGTCTGCGTACGCTGATAAGCTCATAGCCTTGGGAATATCGATTCCCAATGAGCTAGGGATACATCGTGTTCTCCAATCTCTGCCACCTAGTTACAAGAACTTCGTGATGAACTATAATATGCAGAGCATGAAGAAGTCTCTTCCTGAGCTTCTCTCGATGCTAAAAACTGCTGAAGTGGAGATCAAGAAAGAACATCAAGTGTTGATGATCAATAAGACCACTAGTTTCAAGAAAGGCAAAAAAGGCAAGCCAAGGGTAAACTTCAAGAAGGGTGGCAAATCTGTTGCTACTGCTGAGAAGAAAACCAGGCATGGCCCTAAGCCTGAGACTGAGTGTTTCTATTGCAAGGGTACTGGCCACTGGAAGCGCAATTGCCCCAAGTATCTGGCAGATAAGAAGGCCGGCAAAGTGAACAAAGGTATATATGATATACTTTTTATTGATGTGTACCTTACTAGTACTCGCAGTAGCACCTGGGTATTTGATATTGGTTCGGTTGCTCACATATGTAACTCGAAACAGGAGCTGCAGAATAAGCGACCACTAGCAAAGGATGAGGTGACGATGCGCGTCGGCAATGGATCAAGAGTTGACGTGATCGCCGTCGGGACGCTACCTCTACGTCTACCATCGGGATTAGTTATAAACCTCAATAAATGTTATTTGGTGCCCGCATTAAGCATGAATATCGTTTCTGGATCTTGCTTAATGCGGGACGGTTATTCCTTTAAGTCCGAGAACAATGGTTGTTCGATTTATATGAATAATATCTTTTATGGTCATGCACCTGAGAAGAATGGTTTATTTCTTTTGAATCTTGATAATGTTGATACACATATTCACAATGTGAATGCCAAAAGAATTAAGTTAAATGATGATATTGCTACTTATATGTGGCATTGCCGCTTAGGTCATATTGGTGTTAAACGCATGAAGAAGCTCCATTCTGATGGACTCTTAGAATCACTTGATTATGAATCATTTGAAACATGTGAACCATGCCTTATGGGCAAGATGACTAGAACCCCGTTTTCTGGATCTATGGAACGGGCCACAGACTTACTGGAAATCATACATACTGATGTATGTGGACCAATGAGTGTATCGGCGCGCGGTGGATATCGTTATTTTGTCACTTTCACAGATGATTTGAGTAGATATGGGTATATTTACTTAATGAAACACAAATCTGAAACGTTTGAAAAGTTCAAAGAATTTCAGTGTGAAGTTGAAAATCATCGTAACAGAAAGATTAAATTTCTACGGTCTGATCGTGGAGGTGAATATCTAAGTTACGAGTTTGGCATGCATATGAAACAATGTGGAATAGTTTCACAACTCACACCTGCCGGAACACCACAGCGTAATGGTGTTTCCGAACGTCGTAATCGTACTTTATTAGATATGGTTCGATCTATGATGTCTCTTACAGATTTGCCACTATCGTTTTGGGGTTATGCACTAGAGACTGCTGCATTCACTTTAAATATGGCACCATCTAAGTCCGTTGAAACGACACCGTATGAATTATGGTTTGGAAACAAACCTAAGCTGTCATTTCTAAAAGTTTGGGGATGCGATGTTTATGTGAAGAAGCTTCAACCTGATAAACTCGAACCCAAAGCGGAAAAATGCGTCTTCATAGGATACCCTAAAGAAACAATAGGGTACACCTTCTATCACAGATCCGAAGGCAAGATTTTTGTTGCCAAGAATGGATCCTTTTTGGAGAAGGAGTTTCTCTCGAAAGGTGTGAATAGTAGGAAGGTAGAACTCGACGAGGATATTGAACCTTCTCTTCTTGGAATGGCGAGTAGCGCAGCGCCGGAAGTTGTTCCGGAGCCGACCCCGTCAGATGAAGAGAGAGTTAATGATCAAGATCATGAAACTCCAATAGAGGAAACTACCGCACCTCGCAGGTCAACCAGGGAGCGTGCAGCTCCTGAACTATACGGAGATCCCGTATTAAACTTCATGGTAGATGGAGGTGATGACCCTGCGACATATGAGGAAGCGATGATGAGCCCAGATTCCAACAAATGGCTTGAAGCCATGAAATCCGAAATAGGATCCATGTACGAAAACCAAGTTTGGACTTTGGTAGATTTACCCAATGACCGCAAGGCCGTTGAGAACAAATTGATCTTTAAAAAGAAAACTGACGCTGATGGTAATGTGACCGTCTATAAAGCTCGACTTGTCGCAAAAGGTTTCCGACAAATTCAAGGAGTTGACTATGATGAGACTTTCTCACCAGTAGCGATGCTTAAGTCAGTTAGGATTATGTTAGCAGTTGCTGCATTTTTCGATTATGAAATATGGCAGATGGATGTCAAAACGGCGTTCCTTAATGGTGACATTGAGGAAGAGTTGTATATGATGCAACCCAAAGGTTCTGTTGATCCTAAGGATGCTGACAAGGTGTGTAAGCTTCAACGTTCCATTTATGGACTGAAGCAAGCATCCCGGAGTTGGAACCACCGTTTTGATAAGGTGATCAAAGGTTTTGGATTTTTCCAAACATACGGAGAAGCTTGTATTTACAAGAAAGTGAGTGGGAGCTCTGTAGCATTTCTGGTACTATATGTGGATGACATATTGTTGATTGGAAATGATATAGAACTTTTAGAAAGCGTAAAAGGTTATTTGAACAATAGTTTTTCGATGAAAGACCTCGGTGAAGCAGCTTATACATTGGGCATCAAAATCTACAGGGATAGATCAAAACGCTTAATTGGACTTTCGCAAAGTACATACCTTGACAAGATTTTGAAGAAGTTCAAAATGGAAGATAGTAGGAAAGGGTTCCTACCTATGTTGCAAGGCAAGATGTTGAGTAAGACTCAATGTCCAGCTACAGCAGAAGATAGAGAAAAGATGAATAAGACTCCCTATGCTTCAGCCATAGGTTCTATCATGTATGCTATGCTATGTACAAGACCGGATGTGGCACATGCTATTAGTTTGACTAGTAGGTACCAATCCAATCCAGGTTTGGAACACTGGACTGCGGTCAAGAATATCCTAAAGTACTTAAGAAGAACTAAGGACATGTTTCTCGTATATGGCAGTGAAGAAGAGCTCGTCGCAAGATGTTACGTCGATGCTAGCTTTGACACTGATCCGGATGACTCTAAGTCTTAGTCCGGGTACGTATTTATTATGAATGGAGGAGCTGTAAGCTGGAGGAGTTGCAAGCAATCCGTGGTGGCGGGATCATCAACATAAGCGGAATATGTTGCTGCCTCGGAGGCAACACAGGAAGCAGTTTGGATGAAGGAGTTCATATCCAAACTAGGCGTGGTTCCGAGTGCGTTGGATCCAATGGTTATCTATTGTGACAACAATGGTGCCATAGCCAATGCTAAGGAACCAAGGTCTCACAAGAATTCCAAGCATATCAAGCGCCGTTTTCACTCCATCCGTGAACATGTCGCGGATGGGGATGTGAAGATTTGCAAAGTACATACGGATCTGAATGTGGCAGATCCGTTGACTAAAACTCTCTCAAGGACAAAACATGATCAACACCAGAACTCAATGGGTGTTAGATTCATCACTATGTAATATAGATTATTGCCCCTAGTGCAAGTGGGAGACTGAAGGGAATATGCCCGAGAGGCAATAATAAAGTGTTTATTATGTTATTCCTTGTTTATGATAGATGTTTATTTCTCATGCTAGAATTGTATTAACCGAAAACGTTGATACATGTGTGATTAATAAACAAACCAACGTTCCTAGTGAAGCCTCTCTTTTAACTAGCCCATTGATTAAACAGATGATCAAGGTTTCCTGATCATGAACATTGGATGTTGTTGATAACGGGGTCATGTCATTAGGAGAATGACATGATGAACTTAAACCCTAACTAAGTATAACAATACGATCAAGTCATTTAGTTTTGTTGTTATGTCTTACATTCGGAGTAACATTATTCCTTAGACCATGAGATCATGTTAATCACTAATACCGAAAGAATACTTTGATGACATCAAACGTCACACCGTAAAAGGGTGACTATAAAGGTGGCATTGGATATTCGGAAAGTGTTAGTTGAAGCTCATGGATCAAGAATGGGATTTGTCCATCCAATATGACGGATAGATATACTCAGGGCCCTCTCGGTGATATCACATCGACACCGCTTGCAAGCAAGTGATTTGATCACTAGGATGTTATATCACGGGAACGAGAAAAGAGTACTTGTCGGATAACGAGATCGAACAAGGTATAGTGGATACCGATGATCGGATCTCGGACAAGTAATATATCGCGAGACAAAGGGAAATCGTTACGATGTTGAAAGGTTCACACGATCACGAGAGTCATCGTTGAATATATAGGAGTCATCACGGTTTTCCAGACCCCGATGTTGATTATTGATCGGAGAGGAGTCTCGATCATGTCTATAATATTCACGAACCGTAGGGAGACACACTTAAGGTTCGATGAAGCGTTTAGAGAGGATACGGAATGCCGAAGAATATTTTGGGCAGCTCCGGAATTGTTTCGGGGGAAATTGAAATAGTTCAAGGGGTTTTTTCGTCGAACGGTTGTTAATAGAATTAACAAATGGTTCGAGGTGCTGCATGCAAATGTTTGTTAATGGAATTAACAAATACAAATAAAGAAATAAAAATGTTTTATTTATTTATTAAAGAAAAACCTTTGGATTTTCCAAGTGGGAAATTAAGGGAATTTTGAGTGGGTTTGAGTGGAGCTTCCACTCACATGAAGAGAGGAAGGGGTGGGGGCACCCATGGCTGGCCGCACCCCCCCTTGGGCTGCCTCCCCCTCCCCTATAAAAGGAGGGTGAGGGCTCTCTCTTCCACACACACTTGCTCATACATTTTCCCTTCCATCCGCTGCTCCATTCCATGGTCTCCGGCTTGGCGAAGCCCTGACCGTGTCACCACCACGCCGTCGTGCTGCTGGAATTCCAGAGGGATCCTCTACTTCCGCAACCCACTGGAACGAGGGAACGGAAGTCTTCATCGAGCCGAACGTGTGACCGATTACGGAGGCACCGCCGGATTGCGGTGCTCTTCTTCTCGCTCGGGATCGGCGTGAGAACGACTACGCCAACAACGAGATCTTTTCTCGTACCACTTAGAGTCTTCGAGGGTATGTTATCTCAAGACTCTCTTTCTCCCCGTTGCCTTTCATCTCATAGATTAGATCTTGGCCATTTGGGTTTATCGCGCGTAGGAAATTTTTTGTTTTCTATGCTACGTTCCCCTTCACCAACTTGGTTATTTCTAATGGGACTCAAAGTTATCCTCACTTGATGTTGGGTGGAAGGAGGTTCAAGCACTTCATCTTGGTTCGTGAGTGGTGGACTCGTACCATAAAATGTGGAGCCACATCGGTTCAAGTCCAGCTTCATAAGAGCATCAACCTTTTTAGTGGCAAATAACTCTAAAGACTTGTCTAGTGACTCCGCCACGATCTCCTTGTATGCAACCCAACGTAGTTCGGAGTTGATACGCAAAAACTTCCAACGGAGGTGCCCTCCATGACCCGCATTATGTCTTCCCTCCAACTCTATTTCATCATTTCGATCCATCCAATTCAAATCAATTCTCACTTGTTCCAAAACCTCCGCATAAGTTGGACTATGCTCGAACACCAACGACATCTCATCCAGGTTTGGTTCCAAATTCCCTTTCAAAAAGGCTTATTTGTCCACATAATGAACATGAACAATTCTTGCCATCCCTAAAATAATGACACCAATAATTTGGAAATTTGTATCAAACAATTACTACTCATGACTACATAACAAAAAGAACTAACTAAAACATACAAACCAAACAAAAGGCCTAACACAATAAGACCTAACCCTTCACATAACAAAGACCCTAACACTAACTTAACAAAAGCTCAACCTAAAAGAATTACAACACAACCAACACAACCAACCAAGGAAAGATGATTCATAGACACCTTTTGGACTTTAAACAATTATCAACCATGAATCATTGGGGTCAATTCAAAATTCTAGGGTTTCTAAAATTTCAACATAAAAGGAACAAAATAGATGATTCCAATTGGTCAAAACATGGGGAAAGAAGAGAGATACTGTCGTGGGATAATCACGGCAGATGTTACCAGGGGTAACTGATCTTGGGGCAAGTCGACACAGGCGTTCGGGAGAGGGTTTAGCTCAAGAGAAGACATGGTACAACTTGATCTGACAGCCGGCAATCGAAGTCGCCGGATCTCTATTCTCGATAACTCGATTTAGGGTTTACACTGGATACTCGATATCACACGATATTGCTAGGGTTCTTAGATCTCTGTCTCAACTACCTCCGGGGGTCGGTTTATAAAGCACCCGTAGCCCCTGGCTTGTCCTACAAGGCGTACCCTGAATCCTACCCGGACACGGCGCACTAACCCTAACTTGCCTTTACGGTAACCCACAATCCGGGTCATTGGGCCTACAAGCTTGGGCCTTCACAAGTTTCCCTATCCTTAGCCGGATCCTGCACATCATTCCTTGAGCCGGGTTATTCCTTGGAGCTTGGCCTACCGGGTTAGCATCCCCCTGTCAGTAGTCCCCAGAATAGCATGGGCTTCACGGATCTCCTTGAAGCGCTTGCTATTCCCTGCAAAGATATCGATCATACGGGTATATGAAGATCGGGTTAAGATGTTTTAATATTCAGCTAGGCCTTGCTCCTTGGCGGCCATGCAATAACCTCAGCTTTCCCTCCAAACACCTTGGTTCAAACTTCTGGGTCCAAACCATAATAATAACTCCAAGATCCTATGCTCGACAACCAATCCCGTCATCACGGGACGAATCCCCTTCTTCCTTTTATCCGGATGCTTTGCTCAATACTTGGTGCACATCTCGCAGAAACTTTAAATAAATAGCCGTTTACCCCCTCCATTCTCGGCTTCCACTCACCAAACCGAGCTTATCCATTTGCACTATAAAAAAGCCCCTTAGGAGTGACCCGAACCCTAACGGCTCATTTCCTCCATTCCATTCCTTTCTCCCTCTGAGCTCTCCTTCTCCCTGAGCGCCACCACGGAAATCCCGCGCTCGTCACTGGAACCCATCGCCCGGAGATTACGCTCCGCCACCATTCGCCCCGCGCCGCCGCCAAGATCCGCCGGCGAATCCTCATCCGGCCCACCAAGAACCGCGAAGGGACACCAAGCCTGCGCCATCTGCCTCCGCAAGGCTTCCCTCAGATCTCCTCCGGTAAATCTTTTGCACCTATCAATTTGCCCTCTCAACCTTTGATTTTTTCCTCAGATTAGATCCAGATCGGTCCGCCTCGGATTTCTTGACTAGGCCGAATTAGAATACCCATAAACTCTTCTAGCTCGCACTCAAGACAAAGCGCATGCTCCAATACGCTCCCCTACTACCCACAATCATTATTCTTGCCACAAATCCAAAAATGAAACTTCCAATCTAGGCTCGAACCACCCAAATTTTCCGCCTTCGCATCAATCACCCGGCTAGACCATTCCTTTTCAGTTACTTTTATTCACGTCTGGAACTTAAGCCGCCATCCATTGTATCCAAAAGGCTCCTTCAACATTTAGATCCCATAAATTTCACCACAATGCCTGATACCCGGAAACTTTCAAACTTTGCTCTGCATGCTAACACCCGGATCTTCCGTAACTTTTCATACCTCAATGCTGTCCGGCCTATACTTAACCGGCTCGCAACTTTCATGTCTTAATTTCCTTCTTACCTTGTGCTCTGCAGGTCAGCCATATGGCTCCCAAGAAACAGGGGAAGACCCCAACCAAGGCCGAAGACCCCAACCAAGCCACCAACACCATTTCCGCCAACTGGGCGCGGTCTATGGTCACAAAGGCCAAGTTGGAGGAGCTGGTGGAACTGGGAATTCTTCCTCCTCAGGAAAATATCCAATGGAGGGTACCGGGTAAGGAGACCCGGCCCACCCCTACCAAAGATGAGGTAATCTGTTTCGTGGATCACGTGACCCGGGGTTTTCGACCACCGGGTCACCCCTTTTTCCGTGACATACTTAGCCACTACGGCCTTCGTGTCTTTGACATCGGACCCAACTCTGTGCTAAATATTTCCCATTTTATTGTCCTCTCCGAATCCTACTTGTGCACTCCGCCAAGTCTAGCTCTTTTCATTGAGCTTTTTCAATGCAAACCATGCCGCGAAAGCGGTGATGGGGCGCTTCTCACTTGCGACGGGGTTTCGATCCAACGCCGCAAAAACTCTCTAATGCCACCCCTCACCCTCAATTCCCATGTCAAGCATTGGCAGCTCTCGTACTTCTACTGCCAGGACACTTCCCCACCCGGCCAAAAGAAACTGCCGGGTTACTCGGAGGGTCTTCTTGATATTTCCGATAAGTTTAGCGCCTTCGCCCCTAACTCGGATAGGGAGGCAATTCAACCCTTGCTAGCCAAAATTGCTACTCTTACAGCCCAGGGCCTCATCGGGCTCAATCTAGTAAAGACCTGGGTCGATTTTAGGATTCAGCCAAACTCCATCCGCACCAAGTTGATGTGCGAGTATTCGGGAGAACCTTCCGATCCGCTCCGATACTCCGATAACATCTTCGCACCTGGCGACACCCATAAAACCATCAAAGGTTTTTTGACGGAAAAGCTCGAGGTAATCCGGAACATATCCGGGTTAGAGCCCTTCACGCTTGAAAACCCCTCCCCTGAGGTAAAAGTCCGACTCTAACGCCCTTACTTTCATTCTTTCCTCTTGATACAGTTGGTAACCTGTGTATTAACACCTTTCAGGCTAATGACGACTTTTGGAAAATCAACGCCTCCCCTAGCTCCGAAAGTCCAGAGGAGCAAGAGGCCGTTCACTCGGATGAAGGTACTCTTCGAATTCTATTTGGTTCCTTTGAACTCGTCATAACCCCTTCATTTTCAACCATAACTTTGATGATATTTCAGAACAAGAGGATGATGAGGAAGAAAACTCGGATGGCAAGGTAGAATCTGCCAGCGACGAGGACGAACCGGAGCCGGCGACCAAAGCCGGATCCAAAAGAAAAGCTCAAGAGGCCCCTTCCAAGGTTTCATATCCCCTCCTCGCATTCAATTCGCGTCACCTTAATGATATACCTGAGTTATTTTGACATTATTCCACTGGCCATTCTTGAAGGAGTCGCCCATGATCAAGCGTAGGTCAACTCGAAATAACCCGGGTGACAACGTCATCAACCCGGGTATTTCTTCGACCCCCATTCGGCGGGCTGGTAATTATTCTATCTTTTCTCGGCCGGCACATTCCCCTTGAACTATTCTTATATGACATCTAATCTGACAATTTTCAGCCTCTCCCGAGTCTGATGACGGGTTTCCTTGTGACTTCGCGGTGAACACCGGGTAAGATCCCCTTCCGGACGCTCTTCCACACTTCACCACCCTTTCCTGACCGCGTATTTTAACTGTTTCTTGATAACATTTACAGGGCCACGGTCGTCGTTAGCGACCAAGAGGGCATGGAAGACGAGGGCCCGGGTCAGGGGAGCCCGGCCGATAAGACTACTGTCGTGTCTGGCGATGAAAAGCAAACCTCGCCGATTAAACCGGACGCCCAAGAAACCGAGTATCCAATTGCTTCCCATGCGAGCAAGAAGAAGAAAGCCACAACCTTGGGTGCCGAAGGAGTGTCGGATTCCAATGCACAAATGACCCGGGTTCCGCCTCCTTCTAAGAAGAAAACCTCTTCTCGGAATTCCCAAGGCCCCGGGTCTTCTAATACGGGTAAAGATACTTTTGATCAATTGATGAACACGCTCCTCACCATGAAGGCTTCAGAGGGCGATATTTTAGAGCGCATGGCTGCAGAGCACCAGGTAAAAGCGCTTGTCATCTCATATTGCATATCTAGTCCCCAAGTTCCGAGTATGACTTGCAAAAGTTATGCTTGGTACTTCACGCCAAATTTATCTTATCATAACATCCCACGAATGCTTGCCCTCCTTTCTACTTACAGGCACAGATAACTCGGTCTGATGAAACTTTACTGAAGACCGAACAACGTCTTCTTGCCGAGATAAAACGACGGGAAATCCTTGAGGATGACATGGAAGCTTTGAAGAAGGATGTTTCCAAATATAAGAAGAAGTGCCACACCGCTCGGACCGACTTGAAGAATTTATCGGATCAAATCACCGACACTTACCAGATCTTACTGAGTAAGTTTTTGTCTGCCGACTAACTTCATGCTTCTTGTTATGCACCACTCTGGGTTACTGATGCCTTCTTTCTTCTGTTTCAACTGCAGGTGCCAACCTTGCACCTCCAGAGGAAGATACTATTGCCAAGGCTAGGACCCTGAAGACTGTGCTCCGGACTTTCTTTGCCGGCACAAAATTTATATTGGACGCCATACATTGGCCCACAGAAGCCTATCCGGGTGAAGAGAATCTTGTCCAAGCCTGCTCCACTGTGCCTGGCTGGATTGAACTTTGGAAACGCTCGTCCTGCCGAATTGGAATAACCCGGGCATTGACCTTGGCCAAAGCCTACTTTCCGAAGCTTGACCCGGCGAAGATAATATCCGGGTTTCCCGAGTTTAAGGCGGATGGTGCCAAATTTATGCCTAAGGACTTCAAGGCCATTCAGTCAGCAGTGCGCCCCTCGGCTACCTCTTTAGCCGATAGCTTGGACCTGAATACGCTAATGGCTGCGTATGACGCCGATGGCAAAGTTATCACAGAGGAAGCACCCCCGCCCTTGGACCTCTTGGAGAAGTGGGCTGATCACTCGGCCAAAAAGAAGGAGGCAACCGCGAAGAGGGAGGCCGAGTTAAAATCAGGGCCATCCGCCTCTACACCGTCCGTCCTTCCACCCATCCGCCCTGGCGCGGTGAGTCCGGGTGGTTCTGCCAGGAAAGCTAAGCAGCAGGCCCAGGAGCAAGACCCGGAAGACCGCACTCAGGAGGCCGAGTAGGGTGATGATGTCATAATACCTTAATCACGTGGGACCTTTTCATTTGAACTATTTATTCTGCCAATGGTGCGCTTGTGCACTTCTGATACCGATGCCATAACTTGTAATGTACTTCTATTCGGTGACATATTTTTGCGGCTTTCCCTGCCCTTTGATAATCGTGCTATTTTGTCTGTTCTTTTGAACTTGTTCTTGATACCCAGCTTTCTTTTTACCTCCCTTTGTAAGACTCGGTTTTCCGAGACCAGGAGTTTTAATACGTGGGCTTTTTCTTTAAGTCCCCAAGACTCGGATGGTGAGGTTTTTCGAACTGCGATAGCCAAGTAGTTTGTTTCTGTTTCGAAGTCCCCCAGCCCCCATGACCCAAAGTTCGAGTAATGGGGGTGTGGCCTTTCTGAGAGAACAAATTATTTTTTACCGAGTCGCAAACCTAAAGCCATTCCGTGTAAGTACTGAAGTTATGCTTGATAATTGTTGAGTTTCCGGCTTTTAGCCTTGTACTCTGCATAAACTTGTGGTTTAGATGACCCTTTTAACTATCTTGTACTGTAAGCCGGCTTTCGCGTGGATACCATGTTGTTACATCCATACGAGAACAGTGTCAGGCAAGTCCCATTGGGCTCCATGGCTGATTGTAATCGTAAGCGAACGAATCATGCCACTTTAGTGCGAGTCACATCAAGCTTAAGTAAGATAAGTCAAGAAAAGTTGGCTTCTTTGCCCAGTCATAAGATTGCAGCCGTGCTCGTTTGCGAGTAATCGACCCTTATAACTTATAGCTATCTATGCCGGGTCATTCGGGTTAGTGGTTGGTTACCTGGGCAACCAACCCCCAAGACCTACATGCAATCGATGCTTTTGATGATACTGAATTATCGATGTCGCAGGGATACTACTTACTTGTAATCAGGGTGTAATGATATAGGACTTGATAACCATCTCTTTATTGATACTAGAAATTTTGGATCAACAGGCCGCCTCATTAAAAACCTTCCAGTCCCCTTAGGTACCCTGGGTAGGAAAAGAGCGCGTCTGAAACCTGCTGCCCGTTACATTGTTTAGTTCCTCTTAAGCGCTGGTCCCGGTCTGGCTTGACCAATGCACATTCTCCATATGTTGGATCTTTTCCTGATGAGTACCGGGTTTGCTAGCCAACCCGGGTGGGGTGTTCCAATGACCTGGCTGGTTGTAAGCGGCCGTGTGGCTTCTTCCTTTACAGCGGGCCGCTTGGGGGAATCATCCTCGATTAAGGCCACCATTTTAGCATCTTGCGTTGCCTTGGATTTTGTTCTTTCGCCTTCAGTACTCGGCCTTTTTGATGTGGCTATATCCTCCGGGTCTGCTTGAGATCGGTAGTGCTTGAGTTCTTCTTTTCTACAGGCCTGCTCGGCCATTGCTGCGTCTCCTTCGTCACATTCAGCTGCTATATCTCGATTTCCATGTATGGTAATGGTCTTCTTGGGACCCGGGATTTTTAGCTGTAGATATACGTAACACGGCCTAGCCATGAATTTGGCATAAGCCGGCCTTCCAAACAGCGCGTGATAGGGGCTGCGTAATTTCACTACCTCAAAGGTGAGCCACTCAATTCGATAGTTATCTTTTGATTCTCCGAAAGCTACCTCCAATGCGATTTTTCCCTCGGGGCATGCTGAATGACCCGGCACTATCCCATGAAAAACTGTCGAGCTTTTTTGCAGTTGAGATTCCTTGAGACCCATGCGTAGGAAGGTTTCCCAATACAGTATATTGATGCTGCTTCCACCATCCATTAAAACCTTCTTTAGTTCGTACCCATTAACTTGCGGTGCGACTACTAGTGCCAAGACTCCTGGGTGTTCCACTCTTTCCGGGTGATCCCTTCTGCTCCATGTTACCTCCTGTTCTGACCATCTCAAGTATCTCGGAACGGCTAATGAAACTGAGTTGACTGCTTGCTTCAGTATCTTTTTGTCCTTGTTAGATCCTCCTGTGGTATGCACATGATATTGACCCAATTGTTTGGGGTTAGCCTGGAAGCCTCCTGCCCCCCCTTGGTTATTACCTTGATTTCCAGCCGCTGGGTTACCAGCTGGGGGTGGGCCGTTGCCCGGGTTTGCCCCTTGACCCGGTCCTCCTCCCCGCCCTGCACCTCGCATAGCTCTGTGCACTTCCTCATTTTTCCATCTTTGTAAATCGGCGCACTGTTCTAGGGAGTGGTTAGCTGGCCTGCCATTCCTGCTGTGCTTCGGACATGCCATCCTGAATATGTCCCAATTGTTACCCGGCCTTGGTGGACCTTGATAGTTTCCTCCATGGTGGTTACCTCCGTTGAAATTTCCTTCTGCTCTTGGCCTTGAAGACCCGGCTTCGGTGTTGGCGACAAATTCGGAGCCTCCTTCGAAGGGGCGCTTGTTCTGGCTATTTCCATTGTTTCCTGACGCTGTTCCATTGCCGGTTCTTCCATTACCGCTTGTGTTTGCTTTTGTCTTCTTGTCATCGGCTTCTTCTTCTGTAGTATCTGTCGCAGCGTGTTTGTTGCACGCATCCATCAATTCTCCCATTGTGACTTCCGACGCATTTCGACTGGACTTCATGCGAGTTAACTTTTGCACTAAAGGTATATACTTGCATGTTTTTGCCATGGCCTGTAGTGCATCTTTGGGCTGGATATCCGTGGATGAGTGAAGTATCTCCATAACCCGGCGCACCCAACTGCGCGCCGATTCTCCCTTCTTCTGGACGCATCGCTCTAGATCATCAATAGTGAATAATTTCCTGCAGGTCCCGTGAAAGTGCTTGATAAACGCGGTCTTCAATTCCTCCCAAGACTTGATCGATCCCTCTGGTAGATTGGTGAACCACTATTTTGCTGCTCCTTCCGACATCATCAGATACATGAACTTGGCTTGGAGGTTCTCGGACGCGTTGCGGATTGACATTGCCATCTCGTAACTGCTTAGCCATGTTTCGGGATCCATGGTTGGCTCATAATTCACTACTTTCCCTGGCTCTTTGAACTTTTCCGGGTAAGGTTCAGCTCTAATATTGTCCGAGAGACACTTGGGTCCCGCAAGAATGATTGAAGCCGGCCTTGCTCTAGAAACGTGTGATGCCGCGGGGGGCGCGTCTGGGCGCGGTGCTGCGGGAGGTCCATGCGCTGCAGACCCGGCCGCGGCCCTCCGAGCCCTAGAACTGTCCACGACGGCCTGTGCTGCTGATGCTGCCTGAGCGCGGGGAGGAGGCGGCATTTGCTGCTGCTCTTCCCTCCGCCGCGCTGAACTCGTTTGTAAATTCCCTTGCTGCTGGCTGACGTATGGCGTCCCGTGCATACCGCTTCTGTGATCCGGGTAATTGGCTTGCTGTGCCACCGCAGTGTGCAACAGCTTGATGGCTTGCCGAGTCTTCTCTGCATGGGGCGACTCTCCCACAGGTATTTGATTCAATGCGAGTGTCGCCGCATATACGTTTTCCATAGGATTGTTGTAGTGGCCGGCTGGCGTGCGGAATCGTGATGGTGGCGGCGGCAGCAGATCGTTGCCGGTTGTGACTCTAGTTTGCGGTGGGGGTAACCCGGTCCGTTCATTCGCCGGATGTGTCGCTGCTGTCGTCTGCTGGGGTGCGGTTCCCTGGTTCACCACTGGTATCGGTTGGTCCTGAGGCGTGACGAATAAATTAGCCGGATTAATAACCCCGCCCGTTGCTGGCAACCTGGTGTGGTGCCTTTGATGTATCCTGGACGTTTCCTCTCGAAGCCGGGTTTCCAACGCGTCTAGCTCGCGCCGTCGGGTGGCCATCCCCTGTCTATCTGCTTCCACTTGCCTTCTTTGCTGTTCCAATGCACGACGAGCCACGTCCAGATCTCTAACACGCTCTGCCGCGTTTTCTGGGGTGATAACCGTGGCGAGGACTGTAGGATCCAAAACCAAATTATTATCGAACAGAGCCGGGTGACGCGGATTCGAGGGACCCGCCCCTGGTGTCCGGTTGGCTTGAAACCCGAACATGTTGGCATGTTGCTCCTCATCTGCTGCGCGACTGGTGACCGATGCTGACTCTCCATCGACCCGGGTCAAGACCGGGTCTCCGTCAACCGCGCCCTGTTGCTGGGCCACTGCCTGAGCCGCCCCGACTGATGCCGCGGCTGTGTTTCCTTGGTTGGCCGCGGGGGCTGCATAGACTGCAACTCGGCGCGCGATATCCGGTGTAAATTCAGGCTGTTCCTCCTCACCGTTCTCCTCATACCGGTTTTCCAGTAGATCCAGGATAGACCCGGTGTCATCCTCTCCTTGGACCCGGTCGCGTGGGGTCCATGCCGGCTCCTCCGGCTGTTCCCACTCCGCGATGGGTTCTTCTGCCGGATATGTCGTTCCCGTTGATTCTTCATCATCTGATCGGATAGACGTGGCTTTTCCTGGCATAGAATCAGATCCAACGTTGTCAGGGACCGAATTGGAAGCACATACCATACCGATGAAGACGCTGATCCGGCCGATTGTCACGACGGATCCGGTTTCGAGGTGATCCGACTCCGGCCCCCAGCCGGAATCGTCCACCACCTTTTCTCCTTCGTGGTCGATGTAGATCTCGCCGATGACAAGATTCTCCATGCCCTTCCGAGCTTCTCCCGTGATGTAGACACCTTTGGACGCAGGCCCCACGGTGGGCGCCAACTGTCGTGGGATAATCACGGCAGATGTTACCAGGGGTAACTGATCTTGGGGCAAGTCGACACAGGCGTTCGGGAGAGGGTTTAGCTCAAGAGAAGACATGGTACAACTTGATCTGACAGCCGGCAATCGAAGTCGCCGGATCTCTATTCTCGATAACTCGATTTAGGGTTTACACTGGATACTCGATATCACACGATATTGCTAGGGTTCTTAGATCTCTGTCTAAACTACCTCCGGGGGTCGGTTTATAAAGCACCCGTACCCCCTGGCTTGTCCTACAAGGCGTACCCTGAATCCTACCCGGACACGGCGCACTAACCCTAACTTGCCTTTACGGTAACCCACAATCCGGGTCATTGGGCCTACAAGCTTGGGCCTTCACAAGTTTCCCTATCCTTAGCCGGATCCTGCACATCATTCCTTGAGCCGGGTTATTCCTTGGAGCTTGGCCTACCGGGTTAGCATCCCCCTGTCAGATACCTCTTGGGGCAAAGATTTGATGAAGAAACCTTAAGTTTAGGGGATTTGGAGAGAGTATTTGAGTGGAGAGTGAGGGACCCGCCGCCACAAGTCCCTCCTCTCTCTTCTATGCTCGGTTTGGGGGGGGGAATGGGAAGGGATACAGAGGAGGGGCTGCGGCGCCCGCGTAACCCTATTCAGGAGAGTAGCGCCTAGGGCTCGGGCGCTACTTTACCGCTTGTGGGCCCCGGCCCGGCCCACCCACCTGCCACGCTGGCAGGTAGATATCGCCTAAGGTCAAGGTGCTGCTCCGTTGAGTATAGCGCCCAGGCGTGAGGCGCTACTCGATATGGTTATTTCGTGAAATAGATTTGTCCAGGGTTTATTTTGTGCTATTCTTTCGCCACGTGGTCATTTTTGTCCATTTTGCCCAATCATGGTGCCGTCTAGCCTATCAGGCACTATGTTTTTTCTAGGGAAACGCTCTACTCTAGGAACGGAAGGAATCCACTGTTACTCCCTCCCTCGAGATCTCCCCTCCCTCCGATCTGTTTCCGTTTTGGGCTTGTTTACTTTTAGGGTATTTACAATGATTGGAGAGGATTATCGTGGAAAATCTCTTAGGCTTTGTTTGGTAATAGCCTAACCCTAAATCCCCACATATCCCCAAAAGTGTGGTTGGTTCAAGTGTATTTACAGGGTTTATCTCCTCCACTTTTCTCTAATTTTTTTTAAAACTCTAGTGTAATTTTTCCATACCAAATCCATCCTCTCTACCTAGTGGATTGAGAAAAAATGGGGATTTAATGGGATTGGATGGAGGTGGAGGTTTAACTCAAACGCTGTGAGGATTATCCCTATTAATCTCTTAAAACACTAGTGTCAAACAAACCCACATCGTCTGTTTTGCTACTCCGATTTTAGAAGGGTTAATTCGTAGATATATCCTACCAACCATCTCTCTTTTGCCTAAATTAAAAAACTCTACCATGCGGTAGTTAGTTTCTTTGGAGGGAAGAGTATTTGTAGGAATTGGAGGGGATTGGATGCAAGCAAAATTTTCACCAAAATAAACAAGCTCTTAGACACTTGTAGAGTATTGGCTGTTTGGATGGGATTACCCCGGATCTCGAAAAATATCTAATCATATATTTACTACCCTGGTTTTGGAGGGGAAAATCTGTAGGTATACCTCACCAACCATCTTATTTTGGGTTAAATGTAAAACTCTACCTCGTGCTAGTGTATTTAGAGAGAAGAGTATCTGTGGGATTTTAGGAGATTGGATGAAATAAAAATATTCATCACGAGATGAAAGTACTCCAAAGTAAACAAAGCGGTCGTTCGACTTTTTTGTTTCTGAATCAGAGGGAGTAGATTTTTCTTTTTGAGGGCCTTCATTTTAGTAATTGGCCTGCCTGCTGTATAATGAACTAATAGGCCTATGTTTGCCGCTATCTCCCTTGATCGATTCCATGGCCCAGTTTGGACAGGCAAATGACTTGATCGTCTTTTCTGTAGCCCAGTTTGAGGTTTTGACCTGCTGCATGGTTTAATTAGCCGTTGGAACGGAGTGGGAATTTGTTGCTCTCTTATATCTAAAAAGATAATTAAAAACGTATCTTAAAGTTTTGTAAAATGTGAAAACAATTCTAAATGTTCTCAATGATGTAACGTATGAGCATACAATTTTTTTTGGTTCGATTTAATTTACATTTTGACCTACACAAAAATAAAAATATACAGACCTGAGTATAGTGTTTTATCTCATAAAAAAATATACATTTTGCTATTGCTATCTCCCCCAAAACAATTTATTTTTTCCCTCTTCGATTACAGGATAGTCTTGGCAGCTTTGCTTTCTTGGCACCACCGGAGACACAAGTGCATCGAGTGAGTGAGTGGAGAGGAAAAGACGCGACTATTTAGGCGGATCAGCCGGCCATCCAGCTGCGTGTCGCGCGCACGTATCATGGCTACCCTGCCTGAGACGCATGCATGCACGTCGCCCACGCAGCGCGGCATTAAAGCCAGCTGATCGAGACGCGTCGCGTCCATCCAAACGCAGCAGCAGCGAGACCACCCACAATCTCCCCCTCCCCTGCGGCGCCATCTGATTTCCGCCTGCCACGCATGCAATGCACGAGAGGGAGGGAAGCAGAGGAGGATGGGCAAGAGGACCAGCCCAGGCAGTGCGCGCGCGATCCGCCGCTACAGTAGTCAGGTCAGCCAAGCCAGTACTGCCACTGCAGAGCACTACTGCTATGCCATTGCCCATTGCCGCACCGCACTAGGACCCGACCATCCTAGCTACGCCTTCCTTCGTTCCTTTTCATCGCTCGTCGGGGGAGCTCCATCTCTTCTGATTTCACGGCCGGGGACGGATACTTGCTCCTCCATCACAGCTTTCTCTCGCTCCACTTGGCAGGCCGGAGCCCGCCTATGGCTATACCCTAGGTGCTGGTACTGGTCCTGATCTCCGCCTATTTTCTCCCCTTATTCTGCGTGGCGCCATCTGGTTTGGTCCCTGGCTCAAGCTGGCAAGTTCAAAACAAGAGCAGAAACGACGAGAAGATACAACTAACAGAGATCGACGCTTTTGTTACTGCTCAAGCCCGAGTTGTCAACTTGTAAACGCGTCCGAACTCCGAAGCTTGTTTGATGATGATGGGCTCTTAATCAAAATTTTATTATTTTTCCTAGCAAAATATTTACAAGATCGACCAATCGAACAAAGGTTTCACATGATATGACTAGACCAACTATGCCAAACCGCAAAATTACCTTGCTTCGTCTTCATGGGAGATTTATTTAATTAGTAGTTGTCGTGGTGGTGTCACGGCAGATGCCATGGGATGGCTAAAGATGTGGGGACGAAGGACGCTGGAGGTGCTCGGGGAGGGATCACGCGACGAGTAGCCGCGTGAGGTAAGAACAATACACCGCAAACAACACGATCTACCCAGGTTCAGGGCCCTCGTGAGGAGGTAAAACCCCTACTCCTGCCTTTCTGTATGTATTATGATGTCTCTCCGAGTAGCCACAGTACAAGTGATATCGCTACCGAGTAGCCGCTCTCCTCTCCCCGAATGGAACTAGGTCAAGGACTTAGGGTTTCTAGGGTTTATGCGTGACCCAGTATGCGATGTGTTCGATCCTCACGCAGGAGTCGGCGGGGCACCTTATATACATGGTGCCCAGCCGGATACGTCCAAACATGGACAAGTGTCGACATTGTGTGCACATCGTCCTTCTTCCGGGTTCCCGCTGACAGCTTTGGTTCCTAACCTTGGCTTTATCTGGAAAGTCGTTGGGCAAAACTAGGGGACAGACTGGTATCACTGTACCTAAGCACAGAGTAGGCCCCCCTTATCCTGCCACGGCCTGCTTCCATGCTGTCACTGTCAGGCAGGCCGGTCCCAGATGAACAGTAGTTCGAATGCTGCCAAGTACGGACCCAGGATACGCGGGATCCTGTGTCAGAATGGCTCCTTTGACTTTCTGGCCCGAGTAGGTTCCCGCCAATTGTTCCCGCCAATTGTACTCGGGCCAACTCTTCTACTCGAACGTAGAGAACTTGAATGATTCTTCCTTCTGGTCATCTTGAGGTGAGACCGAGTAGCAGTCGACCGGGTAGCGAGTACCGGGTAGTCGGCTGCATCGAGTGAGTGAGTGGAGAGGAAAAGACGCGACTATTTAGGCGGATGAGGCGGCCATCCAGCTGCGTGTCGCGCGCACGTATCATGGCTACCCTGCCTGCCTGAGACGCATGCATGCACGGCGCCCACGCAGCGCGGCATTAAAGCCAGCTGATCGAGACGCGTCGCGTCCATCCAAACGCAGCAGCAGCAGCGAGACCACCCACACAATCTCCTCCTCCCCTGCGGCGCCATCTGATTTCCGCCTGCACGCATGCAATGCACGAGAGGGAGGGAAGCAGAGGAGGATGGGCAAGAGGACCAGCCCAGGCAGTGCGCGCGCGATCCACCGCTACAGTAGTCAGGTCAGCCAAGCCAGTACTGCCACTGCAGAGCACTACTGCTATGCCATTGCCCATTGCCGCACCGCACTAGGACCGGACCATCCTACGCCTTCCTTTTGATCGCTCATCGGGGGAGCTCCATCTCTTCTAATTTCACGGCAGGGGACGGATACTTGCTCCTACTCCCCCTTGGCAGGCCGGAGACGCCCCCTATGCGCTATGGCTATACCTAGGTGCTGGTACTGGTCCTCTCCGCCTATTTGCTGAAATTCGGATGGACCTACAGGGCCATTAGCCAATTTTCACTTAATCCCAAAGGCCCATGCTACCATAGCAAATGATGGGAGTTTAGTCCCACATTGCTAGTTGGGAGAGTTTTGCACCAGTTTATAAGGTGAGCTCTCTCCCCACTAGTGTGAGTTGGTATGAAGAGAGAGGAGTAGTGGAGGTGTTCCACACGCGCGCTCCTCCTCCGCCGCCCGTCACGACGCGCCGCGGGTTGCGGGAATGAGCCGAGCCGATGCCTTTATTTTGGCAGTCGGAAACGGGGAGTCAACAGACACGGCAATGTCTAAATGCGTCACATTTATATTGGTAACAGCCGTATTAATCGCGTGTGATAACTGCGCGCAGTAAAACGCCGGCTTTATCACGTGGTAACGGCTGTAGTAAACGCCAATTAAATTGACCGTTCTCCTTCTCGGCCGTGCCTATAAATTGGAGGCCCAGGCGGACGCAGTACACATATCTCACACACGCCGCCTCTTTGCGCCCACTGTCGTTCCACCTCCTGTTGCTGCCGCCGGTGATCCCATCCCGTCTACCGCGTACACGGCCGACGGGAGAGCAGGCCTCCGAATCCCCGGCTCTCCAGATCCTGTACGGGAGAGGGGCGATTAGGTTTTTGGGGAGCGTCTACTACGCGACTGCTCGCTGCTGCTGTACATCTACTTCGTCTACTACCGCGTCGCCCTCATCGTCAACATGGCCACCGAAGCCGATCGAGCTGTTGCCGCCGCCGCGGCCGCTGCCTCTGCTACGGCTACTGACAATTGGCCAACTGCAGGGTTTAACACGTTCATCCCTGTCATTATTATTTCCATGTGTGCAACACTAGTAGTTTGCGTAGATTTATCTACTATAAATCTAGTATGCACGAATATGGTTAAATATCAGTATGTTTACGTCATGTTCATGATTGGATTAATTTAATCTGTAAATTGCCTAAATTCTTAACAATCCAAAAACCTAATCTGTGTAGGCAATTTTCGATTCATGGTTTTGCTACTGCACTAAAACCGGACCCGTTTACGGGGACGTACTTTAAGCGTTGGCAGACCAAAACATTCTTATGGCTCACGGGTATGAACGTGTTCTGGGTCGTCGGTGTCACTCCCACGGAAACGATTACTCCTGATCAGGAGAAGGCGTTTAGGGATGCCACCGTCATCTTTGTTGGATGCGTTCTAAGCGTGATCGGAGAGAAGTTTGTTGACGCATATTTACATGTGTGGGTTGCCAAGGACTTGTGGGAGGCGCTCGAATCCAAATTCGGCGCAACCGATGCTGGCAGCGAGATGTACAGTATAGAGCAGTTCCATGACTACAGAATGGTCGAAAACCGTTCTGTTTTGGAGCAGACTATGAGATACAGTGCATCGCTAAGGAGCTTGAAATTCTTAAGTGCGTGTTACCGGGAAAGTATGTCGCGGGATGCATAATCGCCAAGCTGCCTAATTCCTGGAGGAGCTTTGCCACCACTCTTAAACATCAGAGGCGTGAATTCTCAGTAGAGGATGTCATCGACCATATGAGTGTTGAGCAGAATTCGAGGGCAAATGACTCGCATGGAAAAGGGAATGAAGGGACTTCTGCGGCCAATATCGTACAGAAGAACTACAACTCCCACAAGAACAAGGCGAGGACTGGTGTCCAGCAGAATACCGACTTCAAGAAGAAGGCTAAGAAGACCTTCAAGAAGGATAAGAAGAAAGATGGCTGCTTCACTTGTGGTTCACTGGAACACTGGGCTGGGAAGTGCCCAAAGAAGTATGTGAAGCCAGGACAGGATTCCAAGGCTGTCAACATGATCGTGAGCAACAATGAGAATGGGGCATCTGGGTATGGTAATTTGTTTACTGTATTTTCAGTTTGTCAGTCTACTGATTGGTGGATTGACACAAGTGCAAACATTCATGTGTGTGCTGACATCTCATTGTTTTCTTCTTATCAGGTCACAAGGAACGGGTCCGTATTGATGGGGAACGGCGCAAGTGCTTCTGTACTTGGTGTTGGCACGGTCGATCTGAAGTTTATTTCGGGAAGGATCGTGCAGCTCAAGAACGTGCAGCATGTCCCCGCCATCAAGAAGAATCTCGTTAGTGGCTCCCTTCTATGTAGAGAAGGATTTAAGTTGGTTTTCGAGTCCAATAAAGTAGTTGTAACGAAATATGGACTGTTTGTTGGAAAAGGGTATGAGTGCGGAGGTCTGTTCCGCTTTTCCCTCGCTGATTTTTGTAATAAAGTCGTGAACAATATTCATTCGAGTGTGAATGAAACAGAAGTTTGGCATTCACGTCTTTGTCACGTTGGTTTCAGTTGCATGACGCGGTTAGCAAAACTAAATTTAATTCTAAGTTTCACTTTAGCCAAAGGTTCTAAGTGCCATTCGTGTGTACAAACAAAGCAACCTCGCAAGCCCCACAAGGCTGCGGAGGAGAGACACTTGGCGCCATTAGAACTCATACATTCTGATCTCTGTGAGATGAATGGTGTGTTGACTAAAGGTGGAAAGAGATACTTCATGACGTTAATAGATGATTCCACTAGGTTTTTCTATGTATATCTGTTAAACACTAAAGATGAGGCTCTACACTACTTTAAAATCTATAAGGCAGAAGTTGAGAATCAACTTGAAAAGAAAATTAAACGAATCCGGTCAGATCGTGGTGGAGAATATTTTTCTAATGAGTTTGACTCTTTCTGTGCGGAACATGGCATTATTCACGAGATGACGCCTCCCTATTCACCTCAGTCAAATGGGGTTGCCGAAAGGAAAAAACCGTACTCTAACAGATTTGGTTAACGCCATGTTAGATACATCGGGTTTATCCAAGGCATGGTGGGGGAGGCTATATTGACATCATGTCATGTCCTGAATAAAGTTCCGACGAAAGACAATGAGGTCACTCCCTATGAGCAATGGGAGAAGAGAAAAACAACACTCTCATACTTACGTACTTGGGGCTGTTTGGCAAAAGTCAATATGCCGATCCCCAAAAAGCGTAAACTTGGACCAAAGACCGTGGATTGCGTTAATTTGGGATACGCTAAGAATAGCGTTGGCTATAGATTTCTAGTAGTGAAATCTGAGGTACCTGACGTGAAGGTCGGTACGATTTTGGAGTCTAAAGATGCTACATTCTTTGAGGATATTTTTCCTATGAGAGATATGCAAAGCACTTCTAGACAGGAATCAGAGGAGACTCCTGAATCTGCCATTTCTATGGAATATTATGAACAAACACATGATGAGAATCCTGAGAAGGATGACGAGGAAACCCTTGGTAGGGGCAAGAGACAGAGGACTGCAAAGTCCTTTGGTGATGATTTCCTTGTGTACCTTGTGGATGATACTCCCACTTCTATTTCAGAAGCTTATGCATCTCCAGATGCTGACTACTGGAGAGAAGCGGTCCGTAGCGAGATGGATTCCATCATGGCTAATGGAACGTGGGAGATCACTGAACGTCCTTATGGCTGTAAACCATTAGGATGTAAGTGGGTGTTCAAAAAGAAGCTTAGGCCTGATGGTACGATTGAAAAGTACAAGGCTAGACTTGTGGCCAAGGGTTATTCCCCGAAAGAAGATGAAGATTTCTTTGATACTTATTCACCTGTGGCCAGACTGACCACCATTCGAGTATTACTCTCGTTGGTGGCCTCGCATGGTCTTCTCGTCCATCAGATGGATGTTAAGACGGCTTTCCTAAATGGAGAGTTAGACAAGGAAATCTATATGCAACAGCCAGATGGCTTTGTGTTAGATGGTCAAGAAGGAAAGGTGTGTAAGTTACTGAAATCTTTATATGGGCTGAAACAAGCACCTGAGCAATGGCATGAGAAGTTCAATACAACTTTAACATCTGTTGGCTTTGTTGTTAATGAAGCTGACAAATGTGTATACTATCGCCATGGTGGGGGCGAAGGAGTTATTTTGTGTTTGTATGTTGATGACATACTGATATTTGGGACCAACCTCAAAGTAATCAATGAGGTTAAGTCATTTCTATCCCAGAACTTTGAGATGAAAGATCTTGGTGTTGCTGATGTTATCTTGAACATCAAGCTATTGAGAGACAATGAGGGTGGGATTACACTTCTGCAATCCCATTATGTTGAGAAGGTTTTGAGTCGTTTTGGATATTCGGACTGCAAAATTTCTCCAACACCATATGATCCTAGTGTGCGGATTCGAAAGTTCGAAGACACAGCTAAGGATAAGCTGAGGTGCTCGCAAGTAGTTGGTTCACTCATGTATCTAGCGAGCGCTACGAGGCCTGACATCATGTTTGTTGTGTGCAAACTAAGCCGGTTTGTTTCCAATCCGGGTGATGTGCATTGGCATGCTGTAGAAAGAATTATGCGCTATCTGAAAGGTACCGTGAACCATGGACTTCACTACAGTGGATATCCTTCGGTACTTGAAGGGTATTGTGATGCGAATTGGATCTCTGATGCTGATGAGATGAAAGCCACAACGGGGTATGTGTTTACCCTTGGAGGTGGTGCTGTTTCCTGGAAGTCTTGCAAGCAAACGATCTTAACGAGATCGACAATGGAAGCAGAATTAACAGCATTAGACACGTCTAGTGTCGAAGCAGGATGGCTTCGAGATCTTTTGATGGACTTGCCTGTGGTTGAAAAGACAGTACCGGCTATCCTTATGAACTGTGACAATCAAACAGTAATTGTCAAGGTGAAGAGTTCAAAGGACAACGCACAGTCCACAAAGCACATAAAAATAAGATTAAAAGCTGTAAGACATTTAAGAAACTCCGGAGTGATAGCGGTGGATTATATCCAGTCGGCTAAGAATCTGGCAGATCCCTTTACTAAAGGGCTATCACGTGTTGTGATAGAAAGTGCATCGAGGGAGATGGGTATGAGACCCACATGAGTTGCCATGGCAGTAACCCAACCTATGTGATCGGAGATCCCGTGAAGTGGGACCTGGGAAAACAAGCTAGTGGTTAACTGAGGAGAGTAATTTTTACTAACCCACTCCACTAGAGATGCAGTACTCTCAAAAACTGTATGGCAGGTTGACTTTTGTCTTAATGTGTTCCAAGGCTTGTATAAGCAAGATGCTATCCTACAGAGCGATCTTTGGAGGAACACACCTATATGATCCTGACTGCTGGTCACAGTCTATGAGATTGGGTGATCTCTAATAAGTTCATGAATAGGCCAGGAGTATGACTAATATGCTCCACCCGAGGGGTCAGCCTTCGGCAGCCTAGTACTGGCAAGACATTTAGTGAAACTATTTTACGCCAAACTGACAATTCAAGGCATAGTCCATTGTTCAGTTGTGATGTAGTGTAGCTACTTGTTCTAGGTGGATCTTCAACCTTAACGGGTCTCCACTGAAAATGCCAGTATATAAAAACAGTGAATGGAACAGAGGACAACACCATGGGTCTTCGGGATCTGGTGGGGGATTGCTGAAATTCGGATGGACCTACAGGCCCATTAGCCAATTTCCACTTAATCCCAAAGGCCCATGCTGCCATAGCAAATGGTGGGAGTTTAGTCCCACATACCTAGTTGGGAGAGTTTTGCACCAGTTTATAAGGTGAGCTCTCTCCCCACTAGTGTGAGTTGGTATGAAGAGAGATGAGTAGTGGAGGTGTTCCACACGCGCGCTCCTCCTCCTCCGCCGCCCGCCTCGCCTCGTCACGACACGACGCGCCGCGGGTTGCGGGAATGAGCCGAGCCGATGCCTTTATTTTGTCAGTCGGAAACGGGGAGTCAACAGACACGGCAATAATATGAGACGTCATAATTATTGTTGTCTAAATGCGTCACATTTATATTGGTAACAGCCGTATTAATCGCGTGTGATAACTGCGCGCAGTAAAACGCCGGCTTTATCACGTGGTAACGGCTGTAGTAAACGCCAATTAAATTGACCGTTCTCCTTCTCGGCCGTGCCTATAAATTGGAGGCCCAGGCGGACGCAGTACACATATCTCACACACGCCGCCTCTTTGCGCCCACTGTCGTTCCACCTCCTGTTGCTGCCGCCGGTGATCCCATCCCGTCTACCGCGTACACGGCCGACGGGAGAGCAGGCCTCCGAAACCCCGCCTCTCCAGATCCTGTACGGGAGAGGGGCGATTAGGTTTTTGGGGAGCGTCTACAACGCGACTGCTCGCTGCTGCTGTATATCTACTTCGTCTACTACCGCGTCGTCCTCGTCGTCAACATGGCCACCGAAGCCGATCGAGCTGCTGCCGCCGCCGCGGCCGCCGCCTCTGCTACGGCTACTGCTAATTGGCCAACTGCAGGGTATAACACGTTCATCCCTGTCATTATTATTTCCATGTGTGCAACACTAGTAGTTTGCGTAGATTTATCTACTATAAATCTAGTATGCACGAATATGGTTAAATATCAGTATGTTTACGTCATGTTCATGATTGGATTAATTTAATCTGTAAATTGCCTAAATTCTTAACAATCCAAAAACCTAATATGTGTAGGCAATTTTCGATTCATGGTTTTGCTACTGCACTGAAACCGGACCCGTTTATGGGGACGTACTTTAAGCGTTGGCAGACCAAAACATTCTTATGGCTCACGGCTATGAACGTGTTCTGGGTCGTTGGTGTCACTCCCACGGAAACGATTACTCCTAATCAGGAGAAGACGTTTAGGGATGCCACCGTCGTCTTTGTTGGATGCGTTCTAAGCGTGATCGGAGAGAAGGTTGTTGACGCATATTTACATGTGCGGGTTGCCAAGGACTTGTGGGAGGCGCTCGAATCCAAATTCGGCGCAACCGATGCTGGCAGCGAGATGTACAGTATAGAGCAGTTCCATGACTACAGAATGGTCGAAAACCGTTCTGTTTTGGAGCAGACTCATGAGATACAGTGCATCGCTAAGGAGCTTGAAATTCTCAAGTGCGTGTTACCGGGCAAGTATGTCGCGGGATGCATAATCGCCAAGCTGCCTAATTCCTGGAGGAGCTTTGCCACCACTCTGAAACATCAGAGGCGTGAATTATCAGTAGAGGATGTCATCGGCCATCTGAGTGTTGAGCAAAATTCGAGGGCAAAGGACTCGCATGGAAAAGGGAATGAAGGGACTTCTGCGGCCAATATGGTACAGAAGAACTACAACTCCCACAAGAACAAGGCGAGGACTGGTGTCCAGCAGAATACCGACTTCAAGAAGAAGGCTAAGAAGACCTTCAAGAAGGATAAGAAGAAAGATGGCTGCTTCACTTGTGGTTCACTGGAACACTGGGCTGGGAAGTGCCCAAAGAAGTATGTGAAGCCAGGACAGGATTCCAAGGCTGTCAACATGATCGTGAGCAACAATGAGAATGGGGCATCTGGGTATGGTAATTTGTTTACTGTATTTTCAGTTTGTCAGTCTACTGATTGGTGGATTGACACAGGTGCAAACATTCATGTGTGTGCTGACATCTCATTGTTTTCTTCTTATCAGGTCACAAGGAACGGGTCCGTATTGATGGGGAATGGCGCAAGTGCTTCTGTACTTGGTGTTGGCACGGTCGATCTGAAGTTTACTTCGGGAAGGATCGTGCAGCTCAAGAACGTGCAGCATGTCCCCGCCATCAAGAAGAATCTCGTTAGTGGCTCCCTTCTATGTAGAGAAGGATTTAAGTTGGTTTTCGAGTCCAATAAAGTAGTTGTAACGAAATATGGACTGTTTGTTGGAAAAGGGTATGAGTGCGGAGGTCTGTTCCGCTTTTCCCTCGCTGATTTTTGTAATAAAGTCGCGAACAATATTCATTCGAGTGTGAATGAAACAGAAGTTTGGCATTCACGTCTTTGTCACGTTGGTTTCAGTTGCATGACGCGGTTAGCAAAACTAAATTTAATTCCAAGTTTTACTTTAGCCAAAGGTTCTAAGTGCCATTCGTGTGTACAAACAAAGCAACCTCACAAGCCCCACAAGGCTGCGGAGGAGAGACACTTGGCGCCATTAGAACTCATACATTCTGATCTCTGTGAGATGAATGGTGTGTTGACTAAAGTTGGAAAGAGATACTTCATGACGTTAATAGATGATTCCACTAGGTTTTGCTATGTATATCTGTTAAACACTAAAGATGAGGCTCTACACTACTTTAAAATCTATAAGGCAGAAGTTGAGAATCAACTTGAAAAGAAAATTAAACGAATCCGGTCAGATCGTGGTGGAGAATATTTTTCTAATGAGTTTGACTCTTTCTGTGCGGAACATGGCATTATTCACGAGAGGACGCCTCCCTATTCACCTCAGTCAAATGGGGTTGCCGAAAGGAAAAACCGTACTCTAACATATTTGGTTAACGCCATGTTAGATACATCGGGTTTATCCAAGGCATGGTGGGGGGAGGCTATATTGACATCATGTCATGTCCTGAATAAAGTTCCGACGAAAGACAATGAGGTCACTCCCTATGAGCAATGGGAGAAGAGAAAAACAACACTCTCGTACTTACGTACTTGGGGCTGTTTGGCAAAAGTCAATGTGCCGATCCCCAAAAAGCGTAAACTTGGACCAAAGACCGTGGATTGCGTTAATTTGGGATACGCTAAGAATAGCGTTGGCTATAGATTTCTAGTAGTGAAATCTGAGGTACCTGACGTGAAGGTCGGTACGATTTTAGAGTCTAAAGATGCTACATTCTTTGAGGATATTTTTCCTATGAGAGATATGCAAAACACTTCTAGACAGGAATCAGAGGAGACTCCTGAACCTGCCATTTCTATGGAATATTATGAACAAACACATGATGAGAATCCTGAGAAGGATGACGAGGAAACCCTTGGTAGGGGCAAGAGACAGAGGACTGCAAAGTCCTTTGGTGATGATTTCCTTGTGTACCTTGTGGATGATACTCCCACTTCTATTTCAGAAGCTTATGCATCTCCACATGCTGACTACTGGAGAGAAGCGGTCCATAGCGAGATGGATTCCATCATGGCTAATGGAACGTGGGAGATCACTGAACGTCCTTATGGCTGTAAACCATTAGGATGTAAGTGGGTGTTCAAAAACAAGGTTAGGCCTGATGGTACGATTGAAAAGTACAAGGCTAGACTTGTGGCCAAGGGTTATTCCCCGAAAGAAGATGAAGATTTATTTGATACTTATTCACCTGTGGCCAGACTGACCACCATTCGAGTATTACTCTCGTTGGCGGCCTCGCATGGTCGTCTCGTCCATCAGATGGATGTTAAGACGGCTTTCCTAAATGGAGAGTTAGACAAGGAAATCTATATGCAACAGCCAGATGGCTTTGTGTTAGATGGTCAAGAAGGAAAGGTGTGTAAGTTACTGAAATCTTTATATGGGCTGAAACAAGCACCTGAGCAATGGCATGAGAAGTTCAATACAACTTTAACATCTGTTGGCTTTGTTGTTAATGAAGCTGACAAATGTGTATACTATCGCCATGGTGGGGGGCGAAGGAGTTATTTTGTGTTTGTATGTTGATGACATACTGATATTTGGGACCAACCTCAAAGTAATCAATGAGGTTAAGTCATTTCTATCCCAGAACTTTGAGATGAAAGATCTTGGTGTGGCTGATGTTATCTTGAACATCAAGCTATTGAGAGACAATGAGGGTGGGATTACACTTCTGCAATCCCATTATGTTGAGAAGGTTTTGAGTCGTTTTGGATATTCGGACTGCAAAATTTCTCCAACACCATATGATCCTAGTGTGCGGATTCGAAAGTTCGAAGGCACAGCTAAGGATCAGCTGAGGTGCTCGCAAGTAGTTGGTTCACTCATGTATCTAGCGAGCGCTACGAGGCCTGACATCATGTTTGTTGTGTGCAAACTAAGCCGGTTTGTTTCCAATCCGGGTGATGTGCATTGGCATGCTGTAGAAAGAATTATGCGCTATCTGAAAGGTACCGTGAACCATGGACTTCACTACAGTGGATATCCTTCGGTACTTGAAGGGTATTGTGATGCGAATTGGATCTCTGATGCTGATGAGATGAAAGCCACAACGGGGTATGTGTTTACCCTTGGAGGTGGTGCTGTTTCCTGGAAGTCTTGCAAGCAAACGATCTTAACGAGATCGATAATGGAAGCAGAATTAACAGCATTAGACACGTCTAGTGTCGAAGCAGGATGGCTTCGAGATCTTTTGATGGACTTGCCTGTGGTTGAAAAGCCAGTACCGGCTATCCTTATGAACTGTGACAATCAAACAGTAATTGTCAAGGTGAAGAGTTCAAAGGACAATGCACAGTCCACAAAGCACATAAAAATGAGATTAAAAGCTGTCAGACATTTAAGAAACTCCGGAGTGATAGCGGTGGATTATATACAGTCGGCTAAGAATCTGGCAGATCCCTTTACTAAAGGGCTATCACGTGTTGTGATAGAAAGTGCATCGAGGGAGATGGGTATGAGACCCACATGAGTTGCCATGGCAGTAACCCAACCTATGTGATCGGAGATCCCGTGAAGTGGGACCTGGGAAAACAAGCTAGTGGTTAACTGAGGAGAGTAATTTTTACTAACCCACTCCACTGGAGATGCAGTACTCTCAAAAACTGTATGGCAGGTTGACTTTTGTCTTAATGTGTTCCAAGGCTTGTATAAGCAAGATGCTATCCTACAGAGCGATCTTTGGAGGAACACGCCTATATGATCCTGACTGCTGGTCACAGTCTATGAGATTGGGTGATCTCTAATAAGTTCATGAATAGGCCAGGAGTATGACTAATATGCTCCACCCGAGGGGTCAGCCTTCGGCAGCCTAGTACTGGCAAGACATTTAGTGAAACTATTTTACGCCAAACTGACAATTCAAGGCATAGTCCATTGTTCAGCTGTGATGTAGTGTAGCTACTTGTTCTAGGTGGATGTTCAACCTTAACGGGTCTCCACTGAAAATGCCAGTATATAAAAACAGTGAATGGAACAGAGGACAACACCATGGGTCTTCGGGATCTGGTGGGGGATTGCTGAAATTCGGATGGACCTACAGGCCCATTAGCCAATTTCCATTTAATCCCAAAGGCCCATGCTGCCATAGCAAATGGTGGGAGTTTAGTCCCACATTGCTAGTTGGGAGAGTTTTGCACCAGTTTATAAGGTGAGCTCTCTCCCCACTAGTGTGAGTTAGTATGAAGAGAGAGGAGTAGTGGAGGTATTCCACACGCGCGCTCCTCCTCCTCCGCCGCCCGCCTCGTCACGACACGACGCGCCGCGGGTTGCGGGAATGAGCCGAGCCGATGCCTTTATTTTGGTAGTCGGAAACGGGGAGTCAACAGACACGGCAATAATATGAGACGTCATAATTATTGTTGTCTAAATGCGTCACATTTATATTGGTAACAGCCGTATTAATCGCGTGTGATAACTGCGCGCAGTAAAACGCCGGCTTTATCACGTGGTAACGGCTGTAGTAAACGCCAATTAAATTGACCGTTCTCCTTCTCGGCCGTGCCTATAAATTGGAGGCCCAGGCGGACGCAGTACACATATCTCACACACGCCGCCTCTTTGCGCCCACTGTCGTTCCACCTCCTGTTGCTGCCGCCGGTGATCCCATCCCGTCTACCGCGTACACGGCCGACGGGAGAGCAGGCCTCCGAAACCCCGCCTCTCCAGATCCTGTACGGGAGAGGGGCGATTAGGTTTTTGGGGGAGCGTCTACTACGCGACTGCTCACTGCTGTTGTACATCTACTTCGTCTACTACCGCGTCGCCCTCGTCGTCAACATGGCCACCGAAGCCGATCGAGCTGCTGCCGCCGCCGCGGCCGCCGCCTCTGCTACGGCTACTACCAATTGGCCAACTCCAGGGTATAACACGTTCATCCCTGTCATTATTATTTCCATGTGTGCAACACTAATAGTTTGCGTAGATTTATCTACTATAAATCTAGTATGCACGAATATGGTTAAATATCAGTATGTTTACGTCATGTTCATGATTGGATTAATTTAATCTGTAAATTGCCTAAATTCTTAACACTATTTTCTCCCCTTGCTTCCCCCTTATTCAGCGTGGCGCCATCTGGTTTGGTCCCTGGCTCAAGCTGGCAAGTTCAAAACAAGAGCAGAAACGACGAGAAGAAACAACTAACAGAGATCCATGCTTTTGTTACTGCTCAAGCCGGAGTTGTCAACTTGTAAACGCGTCCGAACCTTGTTTGATGATGATGGGCTCTTAACCAAAATTTTATTATTTTTCTTAGAAAAATATTTACAAGATCGAGCAATCGAACAAAGGTTTCACATGATATGACTAGACCAACTATGCCAAACCGCAGGGTGTTTTGTGGTACCCCAAATCAACAAGGGCCGTTTATTTTCGTCCATCCTGTGGACAAAATGAATTCATACTAGTGCTGAAAAGTGGACTAGTTGAAATCATACTACTGCCTGCCTTCGTGACCTCCCGCAGATGGGCCACGGCCCAATACATTAGATGGGTTCTAGCCCAAGAAAAAATTGCATTTCGGCCAATCGTTCGCTGCTAGCTGCTACTCAAAATTGGGGAAATCCCCAAATCCATGAAATCGAATCCCTAGCTGTGCCGCATCGCCGCCTTATAGGGAGTTTCGCCGGCACCGGCGCAGAGGGTTGCCGTCCCGTCCCCCTCCCCTCACCCCTTCCTCGTACGCACGCCGCCGGTGCCCCTGCTGCGTGCGCGCCGCCGGTGCCCCCTACTGTGCCGGCGCAGATGCGTGGTTACCTCGCACGCCGCCGGTGCCGGGGTATGGGAAGTGGTTACCTCGCACGCCGCCGGTGCCCCCTGCTGTGCCGGCACACGTGATGTGTACTCGCCGGCGCGACAATATACATGCCTGCCGAAACCCTGCCGCTTCCTGGGACGGGACTGCACCAAGATCAACGCCTAGCCAGCTCCCCCTTTTTCTACATTGTGCTCACTTACACCCAAAGGGTAATTGAAACAAACTGCAGTTCATTGTTTTCTGCATTAACTTCTCTTTTTCAAAAATGTTTTTGCAAATTATATTGCTTGAGTTACAGATGAGAGCTTTCATGTATCTGCACTTGTGAAGCATTTCACTATTTCCGTTTCTACATTGTTATGATTCATATCTGTCTTCAGTTTTTGCTTATGCTATACCTTTTTGGCTGACTGTTGGAGGACCTGCTAATCCAACAAATTGTTTATGTGGCATATTGTCTTATCATGTACGCTATTTTTATGTATAACTGAATGACTGTTACTTGGCATGCCAATCTGATAAGTATTATTGTTTCCTCCTAGATACTGTTTTGTATTTGGCTGAACGACATGAAACCAGACACATTTTCTGTTTAAATTATGACATTGTTACTTGCATGCTAATCTGACCAAGTATTATCTAAGATTTTTCTCATGTACGCTAATTTTTGCAGTTGGAGATTTGAACCATTTGATCTATGCCACCATGAGTGGAGTGACATGCTGCTTGAGGTTCCATGGGCAGCTGAACTTGGACCTCCGGAAGGTGTCGGTGCTGGTATGGGCAGTGGACATGCCTGCGGCGCCCGATCCGGCTCGCTGATGCCGTCGCGGCCAGGCTGCCATCGATGGCAAGCGCCCATTACTCGTGCTCAGGAAGGTACATCAGCCATCACGCGATGAATGCTGTAATCTTTTGAAACTATTTGTAATCACTATGGAATTGTTATGTACTTGCGTCCAGCACATTGAGTCAGTCCGATTGTTCGTGTAATCCGCATCTACGAACTTATGCAAACATACTTAGTTTATTGGTGAGGTTCAGCTGCCTTTTAGTTAGACCTGCAATCAAGTAAGGAGACACAGGGCATTTAGGGCTCTCTTCTGTTGCATATGTGTAGTATTTACCAACCCACACATTCAGATAGTTGTGTACTCGTTGTCAATAGATATAAATGCCTTAAATGATGATATCTTAGCAAATGTCCAAATAAAACTTCTGTTTCATAGTTACTATGATACGCATTTACACTTATGTTCTGTAACTTCTGATCTTATTAGTTCCCTGCTTGGAACGAGGGAAATTTTCAGGAAATTGTGAAAAATTATCTGTTCCACCGTCCACGGCACGTGTTCGTGTGTGTTTTCTACAGCAAACCATTCCACCTCGATATGAAGATTATTTTCACACTATTCTCGTCTGCCTTACGCACATCCTTTTAGAGATGGCATCCTCTTGCTTTCACTGATCTTTGACATGGAGTCTGCCGTCATTAAGGATATTAGCCATTGATTCAGAAAAGAAATTTAGTGTGCTAGGTGTTGTGAGCTTCGGGTATATAGGTCTTCATTTTTAAGTAATGGCTCTTTGGTTTCTGAACTTGTGGAACGGGTATTCATGACACTGTACTGTACCTGTCGTGGTGGTGTCACGGCAGATGCCATAGGATGGCTAAAGATGTGGGAACGATGGACGCTGGAGGTGCTCGGGGAGGGATCACGCGACGAGTAGCCGCGTGAGGTAAGAACTAAACACTGCAAACAACACGATCTACCCAGGTTCAGGGCCCTCGTGAGGAGGTAAAACCCCTACTCCTGCCTTTCTCTATGTATTCAGGTGTCTCACCGAGTAGCCACAGTACAATGTTCTTGCTACCGAGTAGCCACTCTTCTCTCTTTGTGATGAACTAGGTCAAGAATCTAGGGTTTCCTGTGTCCCAGCATGCGATCCCTCACGCAGGAGGCGGCGGGGCACCTTATATACACGGTGCCCAGCCGGATACGTCCTAATACGGACAAGTGTCGACATAGTGTGCACATCGTCCTTCTTCCGAGTTCTCGCTGACAGCTTTGGTTCCTAATCTTGGCTGCATCCGGAAAGTCGTTGGGCAAAACCAAGGGGACAGTCTGGTATCACTGTGCCAAACACAGAGTAGGGCCCCCTTATCCTGCGACCGCCTGCTTCCATACTGTCGCTGTCAGGCAGGCCGGTCCCAGATGAACAGTGGTTCGAACAGTGCCAAGTACGGACCCAGGATACGCGGGATCTTGTGTCAGAACGGCTCCTTTGACTTCTGGCCCGAGTAGGTTCCCGCCAGTTTTACTCGGGCCAACTCTTCTACTCGAATGGATAGAACTCGATTGATTCCTTCTTCTGGTCATCTTTCCTTAAGACCGAGTAGCAGTCGACCGGGTAGCAATTACCGGGTATGCGGCTACTCGACCAAACTTCTCTTCTGACCTTTGACTTTACCACTTGCCTTTACCCTACTCGGGGGTAACCCCCCGACAGCAGTCCCCGAAGCTGGTAGAGTCTTGCGAACTCGTTCACTAGGCTCTGCCAGCTTAAAACCAATCTTTGCAACACCGCCCTTGAACCTCAAGATGCCGAGTAAAACCGCCGAGTAGCACTCTGGAAAGTACCTTGGGTCTCTTTTCTTCCGAATAGGGCTAGTCTCCTTCTCTGCGTCCGAGTAAAAGGACTTAGAGAATTTCTCAAGCAGAGTCTCTGCAGCGCAGAGCACAATCCAGCCTTCCGTGCTGCAACTGGACATGTGTCAAGCATCCGCGACCCCGACGTCTCGCTGCCCAGGACACGACGTGCCACGCGCCCAGTTTTCACGGAGCGGGCCCACCGGCTCGTCATGTCCCATCAAGCGCAGTAATAGCCCACGATCTGGTCGTGGGATCAATTGTGGCCGTTACGCGCGCGTTCCGCGCTTGTGTGCGTTTCTAACCGGCCACAGACCCCACCACACGAGAGTTATGGCCACGATCGATCCCACTACCCCGATGGTAACGGTAATCTGAGGAGAGGATATAAATACCCCCATCGGTAACTTCCTCTTCTCCTTCCTCCGTACTTTCTTCTTTCGCCTCTCTGTTTCTTCTCCGCCGCCGAGCTCTCCGCTGCCGCGCAACTCTTTGCGCCGCCGCGGATTCATTCTCTCCACCAGATTCTTCCAAACTTTCCACCACTGTCTCACTCGCTGCCATGGCTGCTCGCGCCGGCTGGGCTGGTTCTGATGTCACCGTCGACGATTGCTCCTGGCTCGCGAACACCCGGAGGGTTCCTCCTGGTGTTCCGTGCCGGCCGTCCGACGACGTAATCATTCCGGCCCCGCGGGAGGGCGAGCACGTCGTCTTCCTCGCGCACTTCGCGCGAGGATTCGGCCTGCCAGCTTCCGATTTCCTCCGTTCCTTTCTGGATCACTTCGGTGTTCAGATGCATCATCTCCCCCCAAATGCAGTCGTCTTCCTCGCCTATCACACCGTGGTGTGCGAGGCCTTTCTTGGCGTCCGCCCCACGGTGCAGACATGGTTGAAGTACTTCCATCTCCGCCAGCAGAGCACGGGGAAGAAGGACGGCGCGGCTGCTGGCAGCCGGGTAACCGACACCGGCAGCGCCATGATGGTGCAGCGGACGGGAACCAATCACCCTCGCATCAAGGGCTTGGATTCCGTCCGTATGTGGCAAAAATCTTTCCTTTATGTGAAGAATATCCCCGCCACGAAGGGGGGAAAGGTAACGGACCGCATCAATCTGCCTGCTTGGAGCAACCGAGCTCCGTCCGGGCAGAATTGGAAGACGAAGCCCTCCAACGACCGCAACGCAGTGCAGATGGAGGAGCGGCTCGCTGAACTCGGAGAGGGCCTCAAGAGCGATGATCCCGTCGCCTGCTGGATCCGGAATCGGGTGCTGCCTCTGCAGCAGCGCTCCCACCCAATGTGCTACTTGGGAGGCCCCCGCGATTGCACTCGGACGACCACGTTCGAGCTCAGCAACGCGGACGTCGCCGCGCACGCAAGGTCCATCCTGACCACAAGCCTCCGAGATAACTGGCAGTACGGGTTCATCCCCTTCAGCCGCACGAAGCCGATTCCACGGGTACGTTCTCTTTACTCTGCTTCCAGTATATATGTAATCCGAGTAGAGAGCCTTCTCTCCTTGCTGTGACTAGCAATCGCATTCTGCGCTGAGTAGAGCACTCTGCAGAACTGCTTAGGCTTGATATGCTTGATGTTTGCACGCCTTGTCGAGTAGCATACTTAGGAGAAATACTTAGGCTTATTGTGCTTGTTGTTTGCACGCCTTGCCGAGTAGGACACTTAGCAAATTTCCCTAGGCTTAGTGTGCTTTGTGTTTGCACGCCCATCCGGGTAGAATGCCTTCACGCTACTCGGCTAATTTGCGATGTTTCTCTGTCCTTCAGGTCCTTGACCGCCAGCTTGCTGAGAGCTGTGAGCGCTTTGAGGGCAATTGGTCAGATGACCGAGAAGAAGATGATGGGGCCTCCTTCGAGACCGCGGACAAGCTTAACCTTCCTCATGCCCCCACGACGGAGAAACACCGCGTAGATGCGTCTCTCCACGATTGGTCTGAAGACGAAGCTGAAGGTAACTGACTTTTATTCTGTCTGGTCATGAGAAGCACAAACCCTCTGTTTCTGAGTTGTTCCTCTTCCTTCTCAACTTCACAGATGATGCAGATGCTGGGGACGAGGGAGAAGATGAGGATGAGGACGATGCAGCCCTGGTCGTTCCACCTCTTTTAGTTGCCGCTCCTGCCACCCGCAAACGGACAGGCAGTGGCGCCCAAGAGCCTCCCGCCAAGAAGAAGAAGCTGACCGAGAAGACGACCAAGAAGGTCGTGAAGAGAAAGAAGCCAGCGATTCCTTCCAGCCAGGGGTAAGTTCCTTCCCGGTTATACGCTTTGGTTCACTTCGTTCTTCTCGGTTGATTCCCAATCCTTTTGCCTCGCTGTTTCCTCTTGATTTCCTCTACGCTCTTCTTATTTCTGAACACGATTTTCTCTTCAGAGCCCCCTTGGACGCGGACGCCGCTCTTGCGTCCACTGAGACCCAGAAGAAAGCCGCCATCGACGTTGACAAGCTTATTGACCTCGATGATGACGAGAACAACGCCGTCAACGCACAATCAGAGGGCACCGATGCCCAGAAAGCCGAGCTGGAGCAGCAGTCCCGCGCAGATCAAGAAGCGCAGGATGCTGCTCACCAAGATAGACCTCCTTCTCCTCCGGCCAATACTGCCGAGGAGAGCCAAGAACAAGACACCGAGATGCACCACGACGCCGCCCTTGAGCGGCAGGAAGAAGAAAGAGAGCAGCCAGCGACAGGGGCTGCTGAACATGAAGATACCGCGGCCCAGCCGCGGGTAGATGAAATGGATGTCTCACAGCCGGATCCCGCTGCCGAGCAGCGGGTAGAAGACGCGACTGGGCAGTACCCTCTGAGCGACGCGCAACCAGTCGCCGCGCAGGGTAGCGCCCAGCCGGATGCCGCGCCGGATAGCGCGCCCCTGGCGCCACCAACAGACCAAGGTAGCGCTCAGCCTGATTCCTCCTTGGTGCAGACAACCGAGGCTGCAGCCAGGCCGCTTACAAGGAAGAGTGCCCAAGATGCTGCAGAGAAGGAGGCAGCCGAGAAGAAAGCCGCCGAGAAGGAGAAGGCTGAGAAGAAGAAGACCGAGAAGCAGAAAACCGAGAAGCCAGTCGCCGCGAAGCCAACTGCCCAGAAGGAGAAGACGAAGAAGCGGGCTGCCGACATGCCGCCGCCAACATCAACTGGCCAGTCCAGTCAACTGATTATTCGCGATCCTAGCGCGGTTGCTCCCGCCGCCGCTGCAGCTGATCAGCCCTGCTACCCTGACTACATGGTGAAGGTTAGCCATCAGCACCAGGTCGGCTTTTCCCCCAAGGACCGGAATCTTGCTCTTCAGAAAGGGAGGAAAGCCGTGGCAGTGGACTCCAGGCCCCCGGCCCCAAATCAAGACAAGTCCATCTCCATTGCTTCTCGTGGAGTTCAGGACCAGGCGATAACGTCCCAGAGCCTCGAGCAAGTACTCTACTTGATCGGCTTCATCGATGCCAAATGGGACAGCAAAGTTCTCGGCAACACCAACTGGAACGGCACCGATCTGGGCGACATCGACCATATGCGTGTGGATTGGAACAAGGTGGACTTGGGTTACAAACCCATGACTGTCTCAACCACCTCTGCTACACTTGCTGCCAAGATGTTTGTCCATCGCAAGAACGCCGAAGATCTTGAGCAATCTTACGCGGTAAATTCCTACTCATCCTCTCCGAGTTGCATTTTCACTTCTTTTCTACTCTTCTTCTTTTCCTTATCCATCACCCAGTCCCCGAGATTCTGGCCGAGTAGGCGGACACTCTCCCGAGTAGCCGCCTTCTCGGGTTGAATCTCAAGTACTTTGCCTGATTCTTGTTTCTTTCGCTTCTCAGAATAGCGTACTGAAGCGGACCGACTTGCATCGTCGGCTACTCTGGAACCACGCCATTGCCAAGAGGCGCATTGCCGCGTTGGAAAAAGAGAAGATGTCCGCCGAGGAAGCCGACAAGGAAGTGATGAACAGCACTCTGAGGCTGTCTGAAGTTGAAGGTACGCTTCTAGCTGCGCGGTTCTTGCGTTTGGTGTTTACGCCCGCTTTTGCTTTTTGCGCTAACTAATTTTACCCTGCAGGGAAGCTGAAGGCCCTGGCTGACGAGCACCAGAACTGTCGTGCCTTCGTTGAGAATGGCCAGGCCACCATCAAGAGATTGGAGGGTATGTTTCCGTCTACTCGGCTTCTCCTGTGTTTCTTTCTTTCGCTTCTCTGCTAACCGTGCTTTGCCTTCCGCAGAAGATCATAAGAAATTCGCTGAGGAGCATCAAGACTGCCTTAAACCTGCTGAGGTGCAGCAGCAGTTGTCCAGCCAGGCTGTCGAGCTGGTGAAAGAGCACACTACCGAGATGGAGAAGCTCCAAGTCCAGCTGCAGACTGCGCTCCAGGATGCTATCAACCTTGGTGCCGAAAGGGATAGAGTAATCGCCGAGAAGGCAAAGAGCGAAGCAGCAGCCAAGGCCAGGGAGAGAACCCTCTTACAGGAGTGTGAGGTGCTGAAGAAGAGCAACGCTGGGCTCTTCACTCAGCTAGAGGAGCTCCGCTTGATCGAAGAGAAACATATATCCAATGAGGAAACATGGAAGACCCAGCTGCTAGGGCTGCGCCATGATTTGAACAGTAAGTGCTCCCCTTTCTCTGCTTCTCTGCTACTCGGCTGCGCCTTTCTTCTCTGCTTCTCGTTTCACGCTTCCACTCTGTTATTGTTTCTGATCTTCTCGATAGCTCTTGCAGGAATCTTTCCCGACCTTGAATCTTCAGCGTGCCCGCCCTCGAAAAGGTCCGAGCAGCTCGTGTTGAGAAGGGCGAGCCTTTGGACACCAGAGCAGAAATCGAGGAAAGTATCCTGATTATGCAGAGTCAGTGTCCGCGGCTAGCGGGCGTGGGCACCGAACTGGTGCGCGTCGCCTTCCAGATCCACAACTTGCTCTGGCCTGATGACTCTGCGCCGACAACAATCTCCGGTCTTGCCTTGAAGCTGTAGCGCGTGAAAGCCGAACTGAAGAAAGGGCGCGCCTCGGGAGCTCGGGCAGGTGCGGACATGATGTTGCTCTTCGTCACCACCTGGTACGAGAACCTCAATATGCAGATTATCCGCGAGATGTGCCGAGACTCCAAGTGGGAGAAGGACCCCGACTGCGTGACTATTCGCCAGCTGGTTGCTCACGAGGTCGCCTAGTATGCTGACACTGCGACCTTCATCGACGGCCTCACCGAGCCCGACACCGAGGTGGACGAGGGCGAGGAGGAGGATGAAGACGAGGAGACGGACACCGATGAGCCGGAGCTGAGCTACTTCGACTCTCCTTCTGGCAAGGACGGGAAGGGGAAGGCCGCGGTCATCGCGGGTAGGGACGAGGAGGACGAGAACGTGGAGATGTCGATTGACACCTCCGCGCTCGAGTTCGGCACCTCGTCAGGAGCTGCCCTCGACGACACCGTCAACCTTCGCGCCCAAGCCAGCGGCTCCACCTCCGCGACAACGCCCGTCTCGGTGGCCACGGCCACTTCAGACCAGGTAGCCACCGAGCCCAACGCCGAGGACGAAGCAGCGAATCTTGTTGATGCCAGCGCAGAGGCGGATGCGACCAAGGCCACTACTGAAGATGAGGCAGCTAAGGCTAGCACCGAGAACGCCGCCTTGACCTGAGTTTATCCTGCAGCTTTATTTCTCAAACACTTATCAGATCCCCGGGATGCCGGGTGCAAATGTATCAGACTATTTATGCCGTTGCTACTCATTTTTATTCCCACTTGTTATTTTCAACTTAATCAATTTGTTCAGCCTGGGCTGGATGCCGGGTTGCGTTATCATGCGAGTCCCCGAGTTGCATTTCTTATTCACTCTCTCTTTTCGTCTCAGCTCTACCCGCAACTTGTTGCTTTTTTGGTATTCGAGTCACAAGAGTTAAAGAACAGAGCTGCAAATACTTAGCCGCTTAGAAACAATCATAGTAACGCAGCCCACCACTTAGCCGAAAAGATAAGACAAAGAGCGGTAGTAAAAGCACCCTACTCGGTTCCTGCACTCTTCCTTTCCTAAGTAATTTTTCTTGTGCTCATGGACCTTTTGCTTGTTCTCTTGCTTGCCATGAAGCCGGGTTTCGGACAGCAGCAAAGTCGAAGAGTTGGCATGTAGGTTTAAACACAGTACTCAATGTACCTTTGAATTTTGAAGTAGAGCAACCGAATAGGCAAAAGGTAAAGCCGAGTAGAAACACTTAGAGCAATTTTGGACGAGGGCAGTCCCCGAGTTCAATTTCAGATTGCATAATAGAATTTCAACTCGGATAAGAGGGTACATACACATCTTTGCTCACGAATGGAAACGACGGAGTAGAGCTACATTCCAAGGGCGCTTGGTTTCCTCTCCAGCTTTATCTGCCCTGTTCGCCTGTGGTGGGTGCGCATCTATAAGATAGTATGCATCGTTGTGTAGCGCTTTGCTCACGATGAAAGGCCCTTCCCATGGAAGAGACAACTTGTGCATCCCGGTTGTGCGCTGCACAAGCCTAAGGACCATGTCTCCTTCTCGGAAAACCCTTGGGTTCACCTTTCGGCTATGATAACGCCGCAGGTTTTGCTGGTAGATAGCCGAACGTGACAGAGTCAGCTCTCTTGCTTCTTCAAGCAGGTCAACGTCGTCTTCTCGAGCTTATCTCGCCTCCACCTCAGTGTAGAGGGTTACTCGGGGGGAGTCATGCTCTAAGTCTATTGGCAACACGGCCTCAGCCCCGTATACCAAGAAGAATGGCGTGTAGCCGGTTGACCGGTTAGGGGTAGTCCTTAGACTCCACAACACCGCTGGCAACTCGTCTAGCCAACACCCAGGTGTTTTCAGCAGTGGCTCCATCAGCCTTGGCTTTATGCCTGCCAGTACCATGCCGTTTGCTCTTTCCACTTGTCCATTGGAGGCGGGATGCGCGACAGACGCAACATCTAGTCGGATGTGCTTATCTCTGCAGAACCGCACCATTGCTCCCTCTGCGAAGTTTGTGCCGTTGTCGGTGATGATGCTGTGCGGGTAGCCATATCTCAGGATCACATCCTTCACGAATTTCACAGCTGTGGCCCCATCGCACTTCCGAATAGGCTTCACTTCAATCCACTTGGTGAACTTGTCCACCATGACCAAGATGTGAGTCATGTTGCCCCTAGCCGGCTGGAAGGGTCCGACCATGTCCAAACACCAAACAGCATATGGCCAAGTGATAGGAATGGTTTTCAGCTCGGAAGCAGGCATGTGAATCTTCCTCGCGAACATCTGGCAGCCATTGCTCTTCCTCACGATGTCTTCGGCTTGCTGCAGAGCTGTGAGCCAGTAGAAGCCATGCCGAAAAGCTTTCTTGACCAATGCCCGAGAAGAGGCATGGTGCCCGCATTCTCCTTGGTGTATCTCTACCAGAATCTCGTCTCCTTCTGCTGGGTCCACACAACGTTGCAGCACGCCGGTGGCACTTCTCTTGTGCAGCACGTCTCGGACTATAGTGTAGCCCTTGGATCTTCTCTGAATCTGTCTTGCAGCCACTTCATCTTCCGGCAGAGTGCCGTCCCTTAGAAAGGATAATATGGGCATGGCCCAACTCGGTGTCTCCCGTGTGGGAAACACTGGTTCGTCCACTTCCATTGGGACAGGCACCTCTGGTTGCTCTTTAGGGTTGGGAGCACTTCTCTGGAGCCCTGATCGATTGGCAAGGACTTCCTCAATGAATGCGACAGTCCCCGGGTTAAGGACAACAGTCCCCGAGTATGGAGTGGCAGTCCCCGAGTAAGGAGTGGCAGTCCCCGAGTAGGGAGTGGCAGTCCCCGAGTAAGGAGTGGCAGTCCCCGAGTAGAGGACGGCAGTCCCCGAGTGAGGAGCAGCAGTCCCCGGGTTTCCTGTAGCATTCTCCCAGTCAATTTTCATGGGGTCAGATTCCTCACTTGGCAGAGAAGGAACAAATATGGACTCCGAGTTGGGAGAGGGCTTGATGGATGGCTTCCTCAAGTGCTCCAAGGCAACTCCCGCAGGGATGGATTGCCGAGACGATCCCAACTTGGACAGCTCATCTGCCGCTTCGTTCTCTGCTCGGTGAATGTGCTGGAACTCGCAGCCCTCGAAGAACCCAGTCATAGACTGTACCAGGAAGCGATATGATGCCATGTTGGCATCTAGGGCGTCCCAGGTACCAGAGACTTGCTGCACCACCAGATCTGAATCGCCATAACATATAATGCGATGCACGCCAACCTCCTTGGCTACTCGCAAACCATGCACCACTGCCTCGTACTCTGCTACGCTGTTGGACGCCTTGAAGTGAATCTGCAGCACATACTTGAGTTGATCTCGCTTGGGTGACGTTAGCACTACGCCAGCGCCAAGGCCTTCCTTCACCTTCGAGCCATCAAAGTGCATCTTCCAGTAATTAGAAACTGGAGCAGGAGGTTCATACTGCACCTCGGCCCAATCCACCAGGAATTCCGCCAGAATCTGAGACTTGATAGCTTCTCTTCTCGCATACGCGGGCGCATACGCTGCCAGCTCGATTGCCCACTTGGCTACTCTGCCACTCGCCTCCTTGTTGCCCATGATATCCGAGATGGGAGCGGAGCTCACAACCGTGATAGGATGCTCTTGGAAGTAATGCTTTAGCTTCTTGGCGCCCAGGTACACGCCGTAGGTCATCTTCTGGTAGTGCGGGTAGTTTTGCTTGGAGCTGGACAGCACTTCACTGAGATAGTACACTGGACGCTGCACACTCTTGCCCTCTTCTTCTCGTTCCACCACAATCACCACACTGACTACTCGGTTAGTCGCAGCAATGTACAGCAGCATTGGCTCCTTGGGTAGCGGACTAGCCAAGATGGGAGCGCTAGCCAGCATTGCTTTCAGCTCGTTGAATGCCACATCCACTTGCGGAGTCCAGACAAACTTGTCACTTTTCTTCATCAGCTGGTATAGAGGCAGGGCCTTCTCGCCCATTCGGCCCAGAAAACGGCTCAGAGATGCCAAGCAACCAGTGAACTTCTGTACATCCTTCAGGGATCTCGGCAAAGACATGCTCTCAATAGCTTTTATCTTTGAAGGATTGGCTTCAATGCCCTGACTAGACACCAGGAAGCCGAGTAGCTTGCCAGCCGGGACACCAAAGGTGCATTTAGTCGGATTCAGCTTCATTTTGTACTTGCGTAGGTTAGCAAAGGTTTCCTCCAGGTCGGCAAGCAGAGTATGTGTTTTATTCGTTTTGATGACAATGTCATCTACGTACACCTGCACATTCTTGCCGAGCTGGTCATGCAAGCATTTCTGCATGCATTTCTGATAGGTTGCACCCGCATTCCTCAAGCCAAAACACATGACACGATAGCAATAAGCCCCGTACGGGGTAATGAAAGCAGTCTTTATTTGATCAGCAGGATTGAGTGCAATCTGGTGGAAACCAGAGTAGGCATCTATGAAAGACAACAGTTCACAACCAGCAGTGGAATCGATCACCTGATCGATGCGAGGTAGCGGGAAGGGATCCTTGGGGCATGCCTTGTTCAAGTCGGTGTAGTCGACACACATGCGCCATGCGGTGGCAGCCTTGTGATCCTCCTTCTTCTTCTCGACCATGACCGGGTTGGCTAGCCAATCCGGATGCAGCACCTCCATGATGAAATTGCTTATCAGCAGCTTGGTGATCTGGTCACCAATGGCCTTCCTTCTCTCATCTCCGAAGCGGCGCATAGCCTGCTTCACTGGCTTGGCGTCAGGACGCACATGTAATGAGTGCTCAACCAACTCCCTCGGGACTCCTGGTAGATCTTCATTGGACCAGGCGAATACATCCCGATTCTCACGGAGGAAGTGGATGAGCTCGCTTTCCTATTTCTCCGCCAACCCGGAGCCAATGATGGCTACGCGGTCGGGGAACTCGGGGTCGACCTGGACCTTCTTGGTTTCCTGAGATGCCTGGAACGCGGTCCCGTGCTGGGTACTCGGCACGCCTTGCGCGCCAGCTTGCGCGGATTGCGCCATGGCCACCACCTCATACATCTTCTTCTTCTCGGCAGCAATCACCATCGACTCCGCCAACTGGGAACCAGCAGAGGCACACTCCATGGACTTCTTGTAATCACCAGAGATAGTAATTATGCCATTGGGACCAGGGATCTTCATCTTCAGATATGCAACATGAGTAGAGGCCATGAACTTGCTCAAAGCAGGCCTGCCGAGTAGAGCATGGTAAGGGCTCTGATGATCAACCACCTCGAACTGCAGGCGCTCTGTGCGGCAGTTCTCCCTGGTGCCGAATAGCACATCTATCCACACTCGGCCAATCGGGTTGCACGAGATCCCGGGCACAATGCCATGGAAAGTAGTCTTGTTGGGCAGCATCATGTTCTCGGCCAGGCCGAGCTTCTCGAGTGTGTCTTTGTACACGATGTTGATGCTACTGCCTGTCGATTAGCACCTTGCTGAACTTCACATTCTTCTCGGGACCCAGGAAAGCGGGATCCGGCACCAAGGCGTAGCTACCCGGGTTGGGCATCACCTTGGGATGATCTACTCGGGACCACCTGATCTCCTGGTCACACCAATACATGTAGTGAGGGACAGCAGGAATCACTGCATTGACCTCCATGGCACGCATGTGCTGTGGTTGCTTGTCGACCGGCTCAGAGGTGAAGATCATGTAGCTCTCATGGTGCTCTTGGTACTGATTGGAGCCTCCGCCCCCATTGTTGCCGTTGTTGTTGTTGCCCTGGTGGTTGTTGTTGCCTCTGTTGTTGTTGTTGTTGCGGTTGTAGTTGTTGTTGTTCTTGCGGTAGCTCTCATTGTTGAAGTGACGGTTGGCTCCTAAAGCCACTTGGTTCACATTTTCTCTTCTCGGGAACACTGGCGGCCGAGCTGCGGGTGCGCGAGTAGGCTACACATTGGCATTGGCCGCTGGCAGAGGAGGAGGAGGAGGCAGGCCATCATTCTTGATCACATCCCACCACTCGCACTGCCGAGTAGTGTGGTTAGCAGGCCTCGATGGGTGGTGAGTGTGAAAACTGCATGGGCCATCCTTCATGTCGTCAAAGACGAACTTCCTCGGCTGCTCGGAGTTGCCGCTACCCGACTGAGGAGTACGGAATGGTTTCTTGTTGCCCTGGCCCTGGTTCTGGTTCTGCCCGTAGGCTCCAGCAGGTTTTTGCCTTTGGCTACCCCCAGCTCCAACAGCCACTGCATTCACCTCTTCAGGGTCATACCGAGTATCTATTCGGTCACCCCTGCGCTTGTTGCGGAACTCGTTGCACTTGCTGTTGCTGAAGTTTCTTCTCGGCTCAGAGGAGTCCATCAGGGGCTGAGTAGGATCACCGAGTGCGTACTGATCCGCAATCTTGATGGTCTCCGCCAGAGTGTTTGGCATCTCCCTCTGCAACCTCTGCCACAGCATACTGCCATGCTTGCAACCCTGCGCAAACCAAGTGATGGCCTGGGCTTCGTTCACACCCTCACAGGTGTTCCTCAATGTGCTCCACCGAGTAAGGTACTCGCGATCTGTCTTGTCTTCTCGCTGCCTGCAAGCGGACAGCTGATGTGGCCTATTCGGCCTCTTGTAGGTGCTGGTGAAGTTGCTGACGAATGCGTCAAAGAAATCCAGCCAGCAATTTATGCTGTGCTTGGGCAAGTTGTTGAGCCAAGTGCGAGCTGGACCCTCTAGCATCTGCGGGACGTATCGCACTGCCCATCTCCTGTTGCCGCCCGCAATGTGGACTGCGGTGACGTAGTCATTGAGCCAATCTTCGGCCTTGGTGCTGCCATTGTAGCTCTTGGTGCCCCTTGCGAGCTGGAAGTTCTTCACGGACGGCTCGTTCATGATGCGCGGGCCAAAGCACTCGGGGCCAGGAGGACCCGTATTCTCCAGCCGGGCTGACAAGTTGATCCGGTCCAGCTGGTGCCTTGCATCTCCAGGCGCCAACACGCGCTCGCCAACACGGTCCAGAATGTCATAGCCAGCCATCTCCATGGCCGAGTAGCCGTCATCATATCTGTCCACCTGCTCAGCTGCAGGCTGCTCCACCGGGTTGGCGACTGGCGCTACTGCGCGCGGCTGCTGCCTCTGCCGAGTAGGCTGAGCAGCAGGACGCTGAGAAGGACCTGGGCGCGCTTCACCTCGGGCCTGGCTTTGAGCTTGATGGGCTTGAGAGCCTGCTCTTGCAGCGCTGTGTTCCTGCCCGGGCTGCTGCGGCACAGCAAGCTGTCTCGCGGCTGCAGCCGGGTCATACACCTGCATTTGCCTATCTCTGGCGGAACGTCCGCTGCGGCTCTTCTCGCGGCTGGGATGCGGAGACGAGGCCTGATCGTTAGATCTAGCCGCGTGCGAGTGCACCACCTACGAAGCTCCAGCACCCGGGTTGGCCTTCCGGAACTCCTCATTCTGCCTAGCAGCCTCTAACACCAACTCATTGAGCCTTTCCTGCTGCCTAACGCGCGCGTCGCCATCGAGACGAGGCAACTCGGCGGCTACGGCCTCTGCAGCTCTAAGTGTCTTGGCGGGTGTGCTGTATCTGGGCCTAGTGGAAGTGTTTGCGGTGGCGGACTGAGCGGGAACCTCTACAACTGTCGCCATCTCGGCACCAAGGTTGCGCCGCGTGGCGCCTACTCTGCTAGCTCTCCTAGTGACTGTCGTGAAGCCGTGAGCCTTGTTGTACTCAAGCTGATCTAGACTCAACTCAAGCCTAACCTTATCCAACTCCGCCTGCTCGGCGAGCAGCTCCTGGCGTTGCCGCTCGAGCTGCTCCTTCATGGTCAAGAGCTCGAGGTCGGTGGGAGGCGGCATGCCATTCCGCCCAGCCGACGCAGGAATGGTCGGAGTGGTGGAGGGAGGGAGGTTGCAGTCCTTCTCGTAAGGCCTGTGGGTCCCGCGTCCAGCGCTCGAGGCAGCAAGATCCTCGACGACGGCCGCGGCGCCAGTAGCAGCTGCGCCGGCGTTTGCCGCCAAGCCGGTCACCATCACCTCAGCGCGGTCTGCAGAACGGCGCACAGGCCTTCCGCGAGCAGCGATCACAGCAGGAGGATCCTCCGCGTCATGCACCAGCTCGGGGTAGACGCGGTCGATGACGGTGGCGACGTAGACGAGGTGCGCGCCAAAGGAGATCACCGTGCCGCCCTCCGGCATGGCCTTGCCACCAAAGTCGCATGCGTTGTCGGTGACGAAGTCGAAGGAGCCGAACCTGTGGACAAGGCCACAGACTACGCGCTCCGCTGAAGAAGATCCCGTCCGAACAGAAACTCCAGCCAGCGCCGCTGGTTGCCCCACGGTGGGCGCCAACTGTCGTGATGGTGTCACGGCAGATGCCATAGGTTGGCTAAAGATGTGGGAACGATGGACGCTGGAGGTGCTCGGGGAGGGATCACGCGACGAGTAGCCGCGTGAGGTAAGAACTAAACACTGCAAACAACACGATCTACCCAGGTTCAGGGCCCTCGTGAGGAGGTAAAACCCCTACTCCTGCCTTTCTCTATGTATTCAGGTGTCTCACCGAGTAGCCACAGTACAATGTTCTTGCTACCGAATAGCCACTCTTCTCTCTTTGTGATGAACTAGGTCAAGAATCTAGGGTTTCCTGTATCCCAGCATGCGATCCCTCACGCAGGAGGCGGCGGGGCACCTTATATACACGGTGCCCAGCCGGATACGTCCAAATACGGACAAGTGTCGACATAGTGTGCACATCGTCCTTCTTCCGAGTTCTCGCTGACAGCTTTGGTTCCTAATCTTGGCTGCATCCGGAAAGTCGTTGGGCAAAACCAAGGGGACAGTCTGGTATCACTGTGCCAAACACAGAGTAGGGCCCCCTTATCCTGCGACCGCCTGCTTCCATACTGTCGCTGTCAGGCAGGCCGGTCCCAGATGAACAGTGGTTCGAACAGTGCCAAGTACGGACCCAGGATACGCGGGATCTTGTGTCAGAACGGCTCCTTTGACTTCTGGCCCGAGTAGGTTCCCGCCAGTTTTACTCGGGCCAACTCTTCTACTCGAATGGATAGAACTCGATTGATTCCTTCTTCTGGTTATCTTTCCTTAAGACCGAGTTGCAGTCGACCCGGTAGCAATTACCGGGTATGCGGCTACTCGACCAAACTTCTCTTCTGACCTTTGCCTTTACCACTTGCCTTTACCCTACTCGGGGGTAACCCCCCGACAGTACCATACCCTATGCATATTTGTCCTTCATTTTTTTACTGTCGTTAATTGAAGGCATTTATAAATTGAAACAATTTCTCGCCATTTTAACTTGGGAGTTATTCTCAAATGTAGATTTACCGATGAAATCTCTGACTGAAATTAAATAGATAAACTGATTTTGTATGCATTTCGCTTGATGTACACAGACCAACAGAACACGAGCTATAAAACCAGGGAAAGAAAGAACAAGATGTGGGCCAAATAGTTACAGATATTTCATACAATGTAAATTTATTAAACAATTTATCCATGGGTTTTCTTAAATATAAGTTTAGAGTTGAGACTGTAGTAGAAATATGTATTAGCGCTAGCACTGAAACTTAGTCAAGTACAATACAACTGCAACTTGTTGGTCTACAAGAGGAGATGGTAACAAATGCATAGGAACAGGAGATTCCAAAAACAACACAAGTACAAAATAGGTAACGGGGCAGTTTTTGGGATAAACTCACAAACCTGGGAAGCTGTTGTTTGGGTTTCAAAATGATACACCCCTTGCACAAACTCAAATAGAAACAGGGGATGGAGTTAGAGACAAGCATGGGTAAGCCAAGCAGAGTATGTGGGTACAGGTTTCCAAGTTAAGTTTTCACATTTCATAGGTAGTACACGATTACTGGTTAATTCTCCTGACCTTTGAAAATGAAAAATATAAATATGATGAATCAACAAAGGGTAAAGTAAGCAACATATTGGTCTCACCAGTTTAACGTAGTATCACATAGTTGATTCCTCTTTCCCTCAAACCACTAAATACCTGTTTCAAAAGAAAAGGAGACAGTAAATAATAATCATACCACAGTCTAAATTTATTGACATAGAAAGATACTTGGTGTTCATCCCATGGATCACACAAAAAATTATTATCGTGGAGTTACCTTTGTGCTTGGATCCGAATCTCTCGATAATTGACTTAGGCCTCTTCTTACATGGAGCACCTCTGGATTTTATCGGTATTGGATCTAGGACTTTGCCAGTGAAAGATTGGTTAGCCGATGAAAAATATGCAGGCAATGGACCAAATGTTCTCAACTCAACATGCTCGTCATCCTCGCTTGCTTCAGCATTCTCGGCGCCCTCATCTATAAAAGTCTTGAAAAATTCTACCATTCTAAGAGATTCCTCACTTCTCATTGAAGCTTTGAAGCAAGCTGTATTAGACATGTTGCGGAGTTCGCGGTACCGATCCATCTGTTCAGACCAAACATGTCTAATAGTCCTCTCAGGTTCGAACGCATCTTTAGCTTGCATCGTCCATCTCACAGCAACACAGCAACGAGGGATGCCACGCATACCATAGTGCTTCAAAACACGAAACACATGTGCACACGTGATTTCGTCACGCTCCATCTTCCGACAATGGCAGTTCACGCTCTCCATTGAGGAATCGCCAAAGACACACCTGACCTCATGCTCGCCCCATTCACTAGATACCACAAACCTGACCAAATTTGCATCTTCCTGGATCATATCGCCAATCTCCCAACCTTCTGATTTCGTGATCTGATCTTTAACCATCTTGAACATTTCTGGAGTATAAATACGGGCAGCACTCTTCAGAAGTGGGTTGTCGGATATTCTTGTGAAAGGTACCGACTGTGAAGCTCTTGCGTCCAACTCCGTTTCCTGCCTCCGAATACGAGAAATATAGTACTGAGAGTGCTCGAGCAAATCAACAAGTGACATCTTCCTGTCTAGATGGTTATGAAGGCCAGAGTTGAGACTTTCACTCCTCTGGTTGCTCCTCATTCTCAGGAAATACCCATCTTTTGTGTACGCCGCTGACCATTTCCCTCTTAGATCGTACATCATCGATATCCAACTGTCCTGTTCGGTAAACTTGTATTTACTCATATACTCGGCCCATCTCTCCTCAAACTCGTCAACCTCCATCCTCACATAAATGAATTGCCTGAAGTCTTTTAGCTTTTCCTTGCAAAGGTGCCTTATACTATTTTGTTCTATGTGCCAGCTGCACAACCGATGAAATGCATCAGGCATTACAACCGAGATTGCTCTAGCCATTGCATGATCCCCATCTGTGATCACCGACTTAGGATGCTTCTGCCGCATAGCCGTGAGAAATGTATCAAGCAACTAGATATAAGATGTTGTGGTCTCATCCGATATGACCGCACAAGCAAACACGGTGGTGCTTCGATGGTGGTTCACTCCAACGAATGGAACAAATGGCAAATTATACCGGTTCACACGGTAAGTGCTGTCAAACACCATGACACCGCCAAATGCTTCATAGTCCAACCGCGACTGTGCATCTGCCCACAAAATGTTTCTGAGATGGCCATTTTTGTCAGTGGTATATTTGTAGAAAAAGTCCGCGTCCTTGTCTTTCTGCGACGCCATATAGTTCAGCAAATATTCAGCATCTCTACCTTCAATCTTTTTCTTCTTGTACTCAGCGACAAAATTATACAAATCGCGGGGTATAAACCCGAGCTTGTCCGGACCACCAGCCTGATGTTCCATAACGTCCATTATCTTGTATGGGCGGATGCCAACAATCCCATACCCAGCTGCATCAGCCTTCTGTCCATCTGTCATTTTACGGTGAGAGAATAAGTAAGCAGATAGGCCTTCCTTAGCGAGTGGATGGTTATGCTTGTCCTCAAAATTCTTCACGAACCATTCTCCGGTAGTCGCACTCAGCTCGATCTCTAAACGAGCAGAGCATCCACAACGAGTAAGAGCCTTTGGAGTTCTTTTCGGGTCAGGTCTTTCAAAGTTCGCCAACGTACGGTATCCTTCTTTAAAGCACGTGTACAGCCGTCCGAAAACAGTCCTGGTTCCTGGCAAGTACTTCACCTCTTCCTTTATAACACTGAACCCTTTGGCCTTTGCATAGTCATTATAATACTCGTATCCTTCCTTCTCAGTTTTGAACGTCTTGCTAACAACGCGGAGGTACTCATCAAACTCCTCATGCTCCATCTATGAAAACTGCATATCACCAAAGTAAAATTCATGTTACTAGTCAAAGTATATGCCCTGTTTATATTAGCAGACAAAATTATATAAAAATGAATCAAGATTGTATTTCTAACTTGTATGTTCAATCTTTAGCAGACAAAAAGATGATGAATTTTTGTTTCCTTTTTCTCTCTATATATACATAATATATGTCGTCTTGGCTTATGGTTTGTATCTTCGCTGCGACAATCTACTCCCATCCGTGGGTCGCATCCTCTCAAGAAAATATCCAGGGGCTCTCCAAGTCCATCCCCGAGGGAAGGGATTGAGAGGCGGCCAGCCGATTGGTAACATATTCATGGTCATGGATTGTTTAGCTCTTACATACGTTCTGGCTACCTGACTTCTGCCCATAGCGCTCTATGCCAAGCTCATTTGATTTTTTTGTATGGCCAGCAGGAATTACATTACTACCTCAGATGTTTGCCTCTAGAGGGTGCTTCTACAGTACTACTTCTGTGCTATATCTGGTTCAAGTTCGGGATTTCTTTGCAATATATGTATGGTGATAAATCTGGTTCAAGCTCGGGATTTCTTTGCAATATATGTATGGTGATAAAACTTCCTAACATTTCTTACATTTTTATTGCATTTGTATAATTTTAGCAGCACTTCAAAGTCCAAAAGAATTTATACTGTATTAAGCTCGGCTTATCATGTTATATGTCGCAGAATTGTACCAAGGTTTCAATTCTTTCTGCCATTTTTTGTGCTAGAGAACACTCATTTGTTACTAAATGTAGTTTCCGATTGCAAGACACCGCTGCCCCCATATTTTCTTTCTGTTACAACTGGTTACTAAAGGTGCAGTTCTGATAATAAGCGAACAGGAAACACTACAACCGTTAGCTGTAATTGGTTTTGTCTGGAGAACATGTATAGCTATATGACAAGGCTGAGTATCTTTTTGAAGCCGAAATTTGACATCAGCTTTTCAGTAACATGTGATTTGTTCATGAGCTCAAGGGGAGGAGGGAGGCCAAACACTTACCTCAAGGAGAAGAGCCTAAGGACAGGTCGGACCCGGCTCGTCGTGGAAGAGGCGGCGGTTCAGCAGCACTTCAAAGCCCGTGACGTTCCACTTCGGCCTCCTTGCCAATTCCTCGCTGAGCTGGAGCACAAGCCTCGCCCGTCTGGCCGTGTCGAGGTCCGTGACGCTCACCGCCGGAGCGCGTGCGACGGAACGCTCCTGACTTCAGTCTCCCAAGAATCTCACGGCGTGGAGACGACGTGGAGGGGGTGGCGGATTTGGCGAAGGAGGGGCTGGAGTCGGGGTCGGGGGCGGCGGCGGATTTCGCAGTTGAGGCAGCGCCGAATTTGGCAGAGGAGGCGTGAGTCTGGGCGAGCTGCACAGCATCGATCCAATCTGATATTTTTTTTCATCATTTTTACGCCTTACTGGTCCTGCTGGGCCAAATCTACTCAGGTTAATCTCAGCCGTACATATGAAAACATACTAGTCTCCACGGGTGACCAGAAGAAGGTACTGTAGAAGACGCCAACCGCAAAGCTATATATACTAGCAAATTGGCCCGTGCGTTGCTACGGGCAACGGATGGGCCATGTAGAATTTGATATTCTCTATTTTGGTTGAAGTTAGGCTATTTAGTTTTTCTGTTGTGCGAAGAATCTAAAATAGAAATGCATTAATCACAACACCCACGTAACATTTTTGTTGAGCTCGCCAACATTTGTGTTCCGCTCATTCTCCTCCCGCCTCTCTTCCATGGATATATTTTGCCTGCTACTCCCTCCGTTCCACAATGTAAGCCTTTTTAGCAAACTAATTTAGCTTGCTAGAAAGGCTTACATCATGGAACGGAGGTAGTATCTCTTTGTCGTGCATTTCTTTCATCCATTGATTTATTCTGGCAGACTGCTCTTCTACGCGCATTAGTCTCCTCATTTTGCTCGGCCGTCAAACTATTCCGTCGAGCTCGATCACGTTCACGTCTTGCTTGATTTCTCTCTTCCGACAGGTTTGCAATTGGTTGGTTTTGCTCTGCCATCACCTTAGCTTAGCTGAAGACCAGATGAAATTGAAAAGAAAAAACTAAGAGTTAAACATCTCATACACAGATTGAAATAATAATTTACAAATGATATTGTTATCATATTAGGATTAACAATTTACAAATGATATTGTTATCATATTAGGATTAACGGACCGTCGGATGTGCAAGTTTGTTAGGAAAAAATATCTCTATCCGGTAAGCACAAGCACATTATTAAAATGCAGAAATAAATGGTGAATTTGCATCAGCCAACCGTTTTGCTGATTTATGTGATTGTACCTTGGGTCGTTGAGCAGACCGGATTTCTACTTGTCTGCACAACCGAGTATTCTGCTGCAGCTGGTCGGTTCGCGCCACCTCTATGTCGCGTAAGAAAGACTACAGAGCCGGTCTATACGTTGTGGTCTGGTCTCTTGTCCTGTTTAAAGCGATCTGAGTAAAGGTTCGGCTAGAATCCTATTACGATACGGATCGAAGAAGCAAGCTAGCTAGAGTCCTATTACGATACAGCTCGAAGAAGCAAGCCTTTGCATGTAGTCGTTTGTTGGACCTTGGGCCATATGCACGTGAGACTCAGGAAAGCGGTGGGTCATATGTACGTGAGATTAAGGAAAGAGGTAGCGATCAGATCAGGATAGGGAACGGACATGCACCTATCGCTAGCTACCGTGGTAGGATAGGAAACGGCGGTGGCAAGGCGTGTGGCGAGGCGTGTGGCGATCGTCCGAGTCCCGACTTCTATGGCGGACCGGTCGCTAGCAGTTTTTGCTAGCTTTTGCCACAACGTGGCATACGCGTACCGATGTAATAATCGACCGACCGTGAATTCGTATCATATCCTACAAGGACTCACACGCCCGATCGTATACGATGTGATAGTATATTTTTGTAGAAGGGTAAATATGTCAATTATATACGACATACCATCGGGAACAATCACCTTAGCCCGCATTATATAGTAGAGATGTGCTCCGTTAATTACCTTGCCTAGTCTTCGTCGGAGATTTGGAACGAAAGAAACGCGTGTATTTCATAGCAAGTCAGCAAACAAACCCCTTCGACGGTGGACGGCAAAATGGACACAATTGACCATGGATCAAAAGTATTTCATAAACTGAACCCTCTATAAAAATATTTCACGAACTAACCATTTTGTGTAGCTCCCAACAGCTAGGCGCTACACTCTACATTGTAGCGCCCTAAGGCAAGGCGCTACATACCCAAGTGTGTAGCGCCTAGTGGTTAGACGCTACACAATAAAGTTTATTAGACGCGATGATCTATTATGGACACAAGTCTTGTACATCTTAGTTGGTCACACCACTATTTGGTGAAGCCTATGTCATGAGTTTGAATCCCATGTCCTACACTTTTTTCGTTTTTATTGTTTTTATTAAAAATTAAATTTCGTGCATGAGGGATTTGAACCTTAGACTTGTTGTTTGCTGAAAAAATTCAAAACCACCAGACCAACTATATATTAGTGTATATGAATGCACGCTTCTGCATTTGACCAATACCGTCGTTTTTTTTTTCTCATATCTAATACGGATTTTCCGGATTATATTTTAATTCTAAGTATTTTTTATATGAATAATTTGATGGAAATAAAATGGACATAAAAGCACGTTCATGTTACCATCCTACCACTGACCATAGCACACAGATCAAAATCAATTGTATTTGGACAAATATATGGACGTGCATTTATACATATTAACATAGAGCTCGTGGTTTTCATTTCTTTCAGCAAACAAAAAGTCTACGGTTCGAATCTCCTCGCATGTGAATTTATTTTTAAATAGAACAAAAAAACAAAAAAATGGAGGACATGGGATTTGAACCCATGACCTAGACTCCATAGTAGAGCACTACGTCTAATAAAGTCTATTGTGTAGCGCCGAACCACTAGGTGCTACACATTTAGGTATGTAGCGTCTTAAGCCAAGGCGCTACAATGTAGAGTGTAGCGCCTAGCTGTTAGGAGCTACACAAAATAGTTAGTTCGTGAAATAATTTTGCCGATGGTTCAGTTTATAAAATACTTTTGATTCATAGTTAAGTGTGTCCATTTTGCCACGGTGGACATGGAAAAATCAAGAGAGATGTTCCTTGCTGTTTAATTAGAATAATAAATTATGCAAATCATTTTCCTCCGTTTATATAAGAAAAAAAATGCTTCGCATGCAGCTCCTTGCATTTACGACGGTTCATGCACGTGAGTCATGCAAAAGTGACTCGCTAGCGGCTAGCCTGGAGGAAACGACCCAGGATTGGTTGGTACGTAACGTACGAGCGTGCGCGGGTCACGTTGCCATCATGCGTGCGCGTAACAAGCGCACGTGTGGACCACCCGCTCGCCGATGGAAAATAATTATATGAGACCTGGTCTATAAATTATGCCCCGTGGACCAACTCCAGTAATTGACACGTAGGCAGGAGAGAGAAAAAAATACGAAATTTAAATGTCTATTTTTAGATCTAAACTGTCATGCATGCCACATGTCAATTGCTGGAGTTGGTCCACGGGGCACAATTTGTAGACCAGGTCTCATATAATTATTTTCCCTCGCCGATGGATCCAACGCCCGCCCAGCATAATAATTGAGCAATTTTTGCCACCAAAAGCTTTTCTTTTCAGGCGGTCGATCCATGCGATGACGACATGCATATACGTACGCACCCCATGTGTACGTACCTGGAGCATTTTAATTTGCACCGGCCTCCGCGGTGGAGAAGAAGGAGGCCCGGATTGCGATTTCAGATTTCTCTGGAGGGGCCTTCTTACAAATGCTGAGGACCTATATGTTTTTTTCTTATTTCTTGGGGTGTTCTGTAATTTCATGTACATCCACTGGTTTTTATTAATGATGGTTCTGCCCCTAGGGGGCGCTCACTGTTCAAAAAAAAAAATTAGCACCGGCCGTAACCATTATCTGTTCGAGCCGCTGTCCCAGAAGTTGAGGGACGATAAGAACAACTCGAGCAGATTTGGTACTTCCGGCGGAAAGTGTTTTTTTTTTTTTTTGCCTACGGACAACGACGGGCCCAAGATTTGAACAATGTGTATTCAGAATTTTGAAGGCTAAAGTTTTTGATAGACTAAAACCTTATTTTTTTTCCAAACGACTAGAGCCGGGTTCCATTACCGAAAAGATAACATAACAGATGTCTTTTTACAACCAAAAATAAACGCAAAATAAAGGCATCCCGGACAGATCAAAAGGAAACAAGTCTCCTCCCCCTCCAAGGAAGGCAGAGACGACCCTCTAAAGGTTTGCAACAGGAAAACGAACTAGGAAGTTTTACCAACATTGGCATGAGGGCCAAAAGTTTAACAAGCACATCTAGCTGCGTGCAGGCAGCAAACCCAGCTAAGTTTTTAAACTAAAGTTTTTCAAACTGTTTGAAAGATCATGGGGGCACCATCACCCAACGACATCAACTTCTTCATCCGAGACATCATCTGCTTCAACAGTCCTGTTCCTTCTGGCTTGGCTGCGGGCATGCTGCTCCAACGCAGCGTCTTGAATCATCCTTGCACCTGCCTCCATCCGAGTCCTGTCTCCCTCTGAAGCTTGCAAACCTGCCCAGTACCGTAGAAAGGCATAAAAGTAGCAAATCAACTCAACAGGGGGTGAAATGAATTTTTTATTAAAACATGCATTATTCCTAGTTTTCCAAATTGCCCAGCAAAAGGCAGCAATTCCAACAATATGAAGATTCAAACGAGCTGGAAAGTAAGAAGAGATCCACCAAAAATATTGAGTAAAGTTAACAGGTCTGTTCAAAGCCCCCAAAACCGAACAAATCACGCTCCACATGTAACTAGCGACAAGGCAAGAGAAAAAGAGGTGGTGAATGCTTTCAAATGCAGAACAAAAACTGCAAGAAAAATCCCCTTTCCAATTCCTTTTCTTCATATTATCCTTGGTAGCAATAGAATTATGCCAGATCAACCATAGCCAAACTTTGATCTTCAAAGGGATCTTGGCTTTCCAAATCCGAGAAAAAGATCTGTCCACATTAGAGGAGGACATCTTATTGTACATAGATTTGACTGAAATTTTTTCAGATTTAGTGAGCTTCCATTTGGGTTTATCAGGCCCCTCTCCCAAAGCCACTGTCATGAGTAAACTACGCATGATTGATGCCTCATGATGCATGTTCACGTCCAGCCATCTTCTGAACTCAAGTTGCCAAATCCTGTTAGCCATCTCCCTAACAGTGCACACCTGAACCACGCACACTTCAAACAGATCTGAGAATCTATCAAAAAGAAGGGGTTGGACCGCACCACTGATCATGCCAAAAGTCAGTCTCATTTCCTCCAACAACCAACATCGATCTACACCGTAGATATCACTGTTTAACTTTCAAAAGATCCTTCCACACAGGGGAATCCTGTTGTCTCATCTTTATTCTCCAGACACCATGAGTAATGTCATATTTGTGCTTCACCAAAGTTTGCCACAAGCCTTCCTCCATCTCTAGTCTCCACCACCACTTGCACAGAACACTAATGTTAAAAAGTTTAAGATCCTTAATGCCTAAACCACCTTTGCTCTTGGGTTTGTTGATTATGTTCCACCTAACAAGGTGATACTTCCTTTTAGTGCTGGCCCCTTGCCAAAAGAACTTCCTTTTAGTGCTGGCCCCTTGCCAAAAGAACTTCCTTATGATTTTGGTCATCTGCTCCAAACAAGTAGCAGGAAGCAGGTATATGGACATGTGATAGATTGGAATACTACTCAACGAAGACTCAATCAAAATTAGTCTCCCCCAATGGAAGATTTATTACCCGCCCAACCTTCCAACCTTCTACTCAATTTTCCCAGAAGAGGTTTCAAATCAGCAACCAAGATTCTGGATCCACACACAGGAACCCCCAGGTACTTCATTGGCCAGTGACCAATCTGGCAATTCAACATGTCAGAATACAAAACACCTTTGACAGAGTCTTCCATAACCATAAACAACTCACTTTTCATGAAATTAATTTTCAACCCTCACATTGCTTCAAAAAATGTAAAGGATCATCTTAAGCTTCCTGACTTGATTGATCTCATCCTGAACCATCAGCAGAGTGTCATCTGCATATTGGAAAATAGCTACCCCTTTAGTAATCAAGTTGGGCACCAAACCACAGATTAATCCATTGTTCTGAGCCTGCTGAATAAGTTTGGCTAGGCCTTCAGCAACAAGGTTAAAAAGGAAAGGAAAGAAAGGATCCCCATGTCTAACACCCCTATGGCTGCCAAAATCTTTGCCCCTAGTATTATTAATTTTGACACATAGGGTCCCATCCTTGATAATCTCTTCTATCAACCTTCTCCAGAGTGCACTAAATCCTTTCAAAGAAACACAATACATCATGTAAGCCCAATCCACCTTGTCATAAGCCTTCTCAAAGTCTATTTTGAAGACCACACCCTGTTGTTTTTTCCTTTTGGCCTCGTGCAAAATTTCATGAAGAGACATGATGCCATCCATGATGTTCCTGCCTTTAATGAAAGCAGTCTGACATTTGAAAATTAGCTTATCCATGTAAGGTTCCATCCTGAGGGTGGCCACCTTAGTAATGATTTTCTACAGTACCTGTAGCAAACAAATAGGTCTATACTTCTGGAGACAATCAACATCAGGTGATTTCTGCAACAGAATGATCATACCAAAGTTAAGTCTGTAGAGGCCAAGCTTCCCAAGATACCAATCATTAAACAACTGTACAATATCAGTTTTTACAATATCCCACGAGACCTCAATAGGAATCCCATCAGGTCCAGGGGCTTTATTCCTAACCATGGAATCAATAGATATTTTAATCTCCTTTTTAGTAAAGACAGAATCAAGATCAGTATTATCAGTAGCAGAGAGCATCTCACTTGCTTCCAAACTACCGTCAGAAAATCTAATAAGGTTACCTTCCCAGGGCCAAATAACTGTTTATAATATGAAGTAGCATGGGAAAGCAACTCCTCAGTCCCCTGAACACACTGTTCACCATTAACCAGAGAATACATGGTGTTTTTTCTCTTCCTACCATTAGCAACTCTGTGGAAGAAGGCAGAATTAGAGTCCCCTTGCAACAGCCACCTCTCACTAGATCTTTCATGCCAAAATTTCTCTTCGTCATCACACAGTCTGAATAACTCACTTTGAATGAACCCTTTCCTCTCAAATTGTTCAACTGACAAGATACCTTGCTCTTCCAGCAGTTCCAGATTATTCAATTCCACAGACAAATCCTTCCTAAAACCTTATTTTGGGTGGGATTTCAGATTTTTTTTCTAGTGGGATTGGAGGAGCGATGGCTCTAGGAGTATTGGAGTAAGCGGAGAGAGAGCGTGCGCACCAGGAGGTGGGCTATCTAGTTCTTATTGGACCCGACCGATTGAATAGAACATCATTTTGTGTTATTTCATGTTTTTTCATAGTTTTTTTTAGAAATGGAGGTCCCCCAGCCTCTGAACCAAAATGGTGCACGCAGCCAAATTTTTATTAATAATGAAAGCGAAACCACGAAGACTTTACAAAGAAATACAATGATCAACCGAAAACCACCTTCCTGATGATCATCGTCACACCTACAAACTCTTGATGAAGGGGGTGGTCAAAGTCGGAGCCATATGGTCTGACCTAACACGCCAACGCACATCATCTAATCCGGATGCTTCCACCAAGTCGCCCGCTGACGGACTCGGAGCATATAACCGTTTTAGCACGCCCGCAATATGCACCAATGTGCACACCCAGAAGCCGTTGCCGCCAACATCCGCCAACCCATCTTCTTGAGAGATCAATGCAAAAACCTTGCCAAGTCTGCCATCAACGCCGCCATGGGGCCAGCCAGCACCACCATCCTGCGCACGTCCATCCGTCGGTGTCCATCGCCGAGACTCCGTGGCGCCATGCCGCCAAGACTCGCTACCTTCGACGAAGATGAAGCGCCGCACCACCAACAAACCCCCTCCAGGTAGCCCGTGTTCCAAAAATGATGCCCGTAAGGGAGTAAACGACACCGAAGGTGCCGCCATCATCCAATCTGGATAGACCAGATCTAGGGTTTCCCCCGGACCACAGTGCTGGAAGCGGGTGATTAGCGGCGGCGACTCTTTCAAGAGCTGGCGACACTCGCTAGGGCCGAAGTCGTCGGCATGAGCCCGGCTTGCACCGGCCACAGTCCTCGCCTCCTAGATCAAGGGACCCAACCCCAAAAGCAGCAGCCCTGCGGCGGAGGAGTGAGATCACCCCACTGTTAATCTACCTAGAGCCGCGGAGGAGTGGGTAGACATGGAGTTCCAAAGCCAGAAGGAAACGGCGTCGTAGGCGTCGTCACCGCCCGCCACGACTGAAGTCGGGGCACGTCTTTCACCGGTAGCCGCACGTCCCCACTCCAAGCACAGCCAGTTGGCCGACCTCCTCCGACGAAAAAGAAGGTCACCACCACCACCACGCCTAGGGACGAAACCCCATGCCTCCTCGTGTTGAAGCTCGAATCCAAGAGCGGTTTACCAATGACGGGAACAGATCGAACGTGTAGCAGATCGAAAGAGCCGATCCTTCCGTAGCCGGCCGTCCTCCACCGCCGCCCCCGCAACACGGCCCTGTCGCCGTCGAGCCACGCCACCATCGCTGATCTGGCCGGAAGGAAACGCCGCCGCCCCACCAGATCTTGGGCCGAAGAAAAGACCACCGCCGCCGCCACGCCACAAGGGCCTTGCCCTATGACGATCTCGGCAAGACGACGACGGAGGGGAGCGGAGGACGGAAGGGGGTAGCTAGGTAGGGGCGGATGGGGCTCCCCGGTGCGGGCGGTGCCGCCGCACGGGGGAGGGAGAGGGGGGGGGTCAGGGATCCCGAGAGATGTCGACCCAAATGACGATTATGATCTGTTTTTTCATAGTTGTACATAGTATGATGTACACAATTATTTTGGAAAAATAATGGGTATTCACCTAAATACCCTTGACTTGAGCTAGGCCCTCCCCTGCTACGGAACTCTAGGGCTCCACCGTTTTTTTTTTAAAAAAAAACTTATATTTAAAAGTTTTTAAAAATTATGAAAAAAGGGATATAGTCAAGTCATGATGTATCACACAAACATGTAAAGTATTAATTTCAAATAAAAACTACTATAGGATACATAAAAAATAACCAATAGATAAAATTTCGGTATTGGAAAATCGACAATACTGAGATGCACATTTTTATTAATTTTTTATAGCCTGGAATATAGAGTATTTGAGAAAAAAAAACCATGTTTGACGGATATACTATTGGCTGCATCCAAATTTCTTCAGAATTATTTAAACTCATAAATATAGTTTTGAATTTTATTAATTAGTAGGATCAATGGAGCCCGGGGGTGAAAAATCTCCACTCCTCCCTCGATCCCTGTTTAAGATGTCCCCATTTAGATGACGTTCTTATTTGTTTTTCCCATAAGACCCTACAGGGAGTCCGATTTCACTATCAAATGATAAAAAGACGATTTGTACAAAGTAAAGAAAGAGAAAAAAAAAGATAGACAAACTACGAGCAAGCCAACCCTCCCAAGGAGGGGCAAAGTAGCAGCTATTTCAAACACTAAGGACGTGTTTGGTAGCTTGCATTACCTTCAACCATGCCAAGTAGATGCGACTTTCGGGTGTTTGGATGCGTGCAAAAGCTCCTGGGCCAGGCCAGCACGCGCGTCAAAGCAGTCTCGGGCCAGGCCTGCTCGAAACGCCTGAATCGGCAGTTTTCGTGGAGCCAGGCTTCAGGCGTGCGAGGTCGAGGAATGCGCGTCCAGCGCGTCCGAGCCGCTGCAGCAGGGGAGATGACGCCAGCTCGAAAATTACGGCGGGAGATATTCGGCCACCGTCCGCCTAAATCGCCCCAGTATTTACAGCCACCGGATGAACCCTCAAATCCAAAATCGCCATTTCCCCCCTTTCGAGCTCCCCTGCCCGGAGCCATGGTTGCATCTTTGTCGTTGATTCCAGTGGAGAAGAAGGTGATGGTGACGGCGGAGTTCGTCGGTGCCAAGCCTAGTCCCTTCTTAATCCCTGGCGGCCTCCTGCATCCGCTCTCTGTAAGACCATCTGAGCTTGTTCTTGTGAGCTAAATCTGTGTTCGTACGTGTTCATATTCTAGATTTGTGCTAGATTTTAATGGATTCGGCGGTTATGCTAGGCATGATTGTAACATCCCAAGTATGAAAACAACCCCTAGAATGTTTGCTTTTTGTTTATTTATGTTTTGCATCATGGCATCTTAAGTTTTGCATTTGTTTTCCTCTGTTTTCATTTGTTTTCCCTTGTTTTTCTATTTGAATTTCAAACCAAATTTCAAATATTTGTTTCATACTTGTGATGTTACAATTTCCAAATAAATATTCAAATCAAAGCAATTAGTTGTTTCCATTAAAGTTGTAATTTCAAACTATTGATTTGTTTCTATCAATAATTCATTTAATACCAAAACATTTTTCAAATTCAATTATATTTCCAAACAGCAACCATTTTGAAATCTATGGAAATTACAAAACAAATCCATCATTTGTTATCATTACACTTTTCATTTAAACTGTTAAATTGTTCTTTTCATTTAATCCATTAACCACCAAAAATTCACTCAATTTCAATTAAAAATACAACAGCAACATAATTTAAAATTCTTGGAAAACAAAAGTTGGAATTTTGGTGCTGTTACAAAAACTAAACTACACAAATTTTTCCCTAATTTTCTAACCCTAAAAACTAACCTTTTCTTTCCTTTTTCCTTTTCAGCAAAAAAAAATAGAAAGAAAAATAAAAAACAAAACCAGAGGGAGAGGGGGCAGGCCAGCCTTTTGGGCCAGCCCACCATCCCTACCGGCCTGGTACCCCCCCTCATCTCTTTCCTCGGTACGGCACACCATCCACGGTGTCCACGTCGATGCAGAGAAGCAGGGAACGGCCGAGCTCCTCCTCCCCCTCCTCTTAAGCTCACACTAGGGTTCCTCCCCTAGCCCTAGACCTCCCTCCACCTCTCCCTCGACCGCCGCCGCTCTCTTCCTCTCTCTCTCTGCCCCGCTCCTCTCTCCCTGAACCCGCCACCGAAAGCCACCGCACCACCGTGTCTGATCACCGGCGATCGCCGTCGCTAGGATGGCCCACCGTGCAGGGTAGCAGTGGGAATCGAATCCCCGCTGTACCCTCTTCCTCCTCGACGTCTCCTCGGTGGCTGAGAGCCACCGGTTTGTCGCCGCCGTCCACCTAGTGTCGCCGCCGTCCACTGCTCCACCCCGAGCCTCTGCTACGCCTCCATCGAGGGTGAGCCTCACCTCTGCTCCACCCTCCCCTCTCCCTCTGCATCCGTGTTGCACGCACACACCGTCACAGGCACACACACACGCAACCACGGCAAGCCGCAGCAGCAGCTCGCACCGATCGCCGCCGGTGGTCTCTGTCAGGTTGCTGCTAACTGAACTTCTTCAGTTAACACCTGAAACTGCACCTCAAACCCCCCCCCCCCCCCAAGCCCTTACCTGACAAGAAACTCGAGCCACCCCAGTGGCTAGCGCATCGCACACACATGCGGGGGTCGTGGGTTCGAATCCCTCCCCGCGGGATTAACCATCTTTTTTCCATCTTTTTCCCAGATCCAGAACAAAGTCCTAATCACACACAAGTCCCTGTTAGTATTCTTCTAGGTCCCTACAATTATTTTCTAAGTCCCTGGCTACTAAATAAATGGCAGATTAATACCTAAACTCTAAAAATGCATAACTAATTCATTACAACTTCAAATTCAACATTTTAAATATGTTTTCCATACCAAATTAAATTCTCTACCCAAATATAAATTTTGTCTACTGTTTTGAATATTTTAAATTGGTGAAATATTTGAATCCTTGTTTAATTCACTTAATTTTGCAAAATTCATAACTTGGGCATAAAAATTCCAAATTCAACAAACTAAATATGTTTTCCATTCCATTTTTCATGAAATTTGCAAATATCAACTTTGTGTTCTGTTTTAAATAAATTAAATTGCTGAAAACAACTGTTTCTTAATTAATGCATTTAAAATTGTCAAATTAATAACTTGCTCATTTTAAATCCATTTTCAACAAATAAAATATGTTTTACATGCTAAATTAAACCACCTTTCCAAATATAAACTTTATTTCATGTTTTGAATAATTAAAATTGGTCAAATAATTTAAACCTTGTTTAAATCATTTAATATTGCTAAATTCATAACTTGGTCAAATTAAATTATTTTTGAACTTATAAAATATGTTTTCAGACCAGAAAAGTATAAACTTTTCAAATATGAATTTGGTTTAATATTTTGAACAAATAAAAATTCAAATAAATTCATACTTGAATTAAATCCTTTTAAATCTTGTTTAAACTTGATTAATTCATAAGTAATTTATTCTAACTCCTTTTTCAACAAGTGAAACATGTATTCCACCTAAAATTTTGTGTTCTTTCCAATTATGAACTTTGTTATCTATTTTGCACAATTTAAATTGGTGAAAACAACAAATGCTTGTGTAACACCTTTAAGAAACCAAAATTCCATAACTTAATAAATAAAATTCCAAACCTGGTAAACCTTATTTCAAATTGATCCTATTGATGTTTTCTTTTTGTTTTCCTCATCCATGCATCATGCTAATCCACTTTCACATGATGGTTAGTTGTAAACCATTTAATCCAACCATAATTCATGGGCTTTCCATATGCAACCCAAATTGCATATGGGTCCATCTAAACATGTTACCATGTCAGCTATCTTATCTTTGATGCATCAATTAAATTGCCATGCATCATCCCATGATTGTTCATTATGCCATGTTATTGATTCTTGTCTCTCTGCGTTGTTTGTTTGCTTCTTCTCGAATAGACGACGACGTTGAGACAGACGAGGTTTACGACACTACTTCTGAGGAGTTAGCCCAGTACCAGGCTACTGAGTTTGCAGGCAAGTATTCACTCACATGAACCATTGTGTTCCTTTCCACACTGGATACTGATACTTTCCGTTGTCTATCCTGATAGCCTTATGAATCGTTGCTTGTGTTCGATCCTATCACATGTTATCCTGTATACCTGATATAGCCTCACCTCCCCACCTATAACCCTGTTGCTTGTTGCCTGTGTCTTACTAGTATGCTTAGGGTTGTTTTTGCTCGAGTCTGTTGTCCGTTACTTTCTGTTACCATATTTTATTATGTTCTTGGGCTCGATGCTAAACAACAACCTGTTAATGTTATGGTTAATAATAATTTGATGATAAGGCACCGGCAGGAGGCCCGGCGTGGTTTTGAGGCCTGCTAGTGTCGACCCTAATTAGGAAAAGGGTCTTGTCTACTAATCCATGATAAGCGCACTAACCGCATGTGGGAAGCGTGTATGGGCGCCCCCCTCAATTTGATTCGATTCGCATCTCGTCCAAATCGCCACACTTAGTTCGGGCTTTCCATTTGATGCATGCATGTGCAGGTGCGAACCCTTGGCGCCAGGGTGGAACTTTTGTAGTCGGCATTTAGGGCGGCGTGGTCTTAGAGTGCTATGAGGGTCCCCCTTTTCTTCGTGGGGGCTCGATTAGCCGCGCACGCACAACATGTGGTTCTTTGGGCTCGATGCGAAGAAGAGTTGAGTTGTGTTGAGTGCCCCGCTTGGTGGAAGGGCCATTCCATCTGGCGGGTTATTCTTACGTGTACGGCCAAATTGGTGCACCCCTGCAGGGATAAATCTTCTCGAGAAGCCGTGTTATCCGCGGTTATGGTTGACTTGGTGAAAGTACTGGCTAACAAGTACTCAGAACAACTTGCACCTAACTAATGATAACTTGACTAGTAATAGTTTTATTGACACAATAACTTGAACCATCATTAATCCAACTGTGTGAGTTATCCTCGGATTGCTTCTTTGGATAAGGGGCGAGATCCAAGATGGGTTTGTTTGAGGTTAGTTATAGTTGGTTACGATACGCTATCTCATCCCTCTCTTTTAGCCGGAAGTTATAGCATGTTTCTGTAGTTGGTTAGAGCAGCCTGCTGCCGCACTTTTGTATCACATATTCCTCCGTTGAATCCAAAGCATCTGTACTTGGTGTTGCCGGGTACACTATGGTATCTTGTGAGTCTTGCTTGCCAGTACGTTTATGTACTGACCCCGTTGGGGCTGTGGTTTCCGCAGACTACGTTTCCGAGGATCCCCATGGTGGCTACTACGTGGAGTACGACGAGGCTGCTGACGAGTAGATAGCGGATCCGGGCAGGATCCGAGACATCGTGGATGGGCTCCGTCTTTTCGTTTCCGGCCTCTTAGGCCTATTTGGATCTTGTCTGTACCCAGACATTTTGGATGCTTCCGATGTGTTGTAATGATGAATTGTTGGGACATGTGTCCTCTGGATGATTGTATTTGCTATCTCTGCTCTAGTGAGAGCTATTTGTAACTTATTTCAATCTTTTGTGTCTTAGAGATATGTTGTGATATCGCTTGTTCAAATGCCGTTGACGTACCATGTGTGTATGTTATGAAGTACGTCAACGGAAGTGTCCTGATTTCTATGGGATGGTTTGCGCAGACGATGGATAGTAGAGAATGGTTGTCACATGTTTACGTGTTGGCCTGCTCATATTGAGATGCGGGTGCCGGTATGCCCCGTAAGCCATTTGTTCTACTATTTAGCGGACTGTGAGTATCCCCTAGAAGTCAGGGTGCAACAAATGGTATCAGTGCTTGTCTGCCTGTAGGATCCCTTTTACTGGTCGCAGTTGAGTCTAGAAACTATTTTGTAGCTATATAGGAAAAATGAAACGTGAGAGTAGGAATTATGTTCTTTTTCTTCTTTCCCCATCCACCCTCTCTTTTCTGGTAAGGAAGTGCAACGTTGTTTTCCGTTCTCATCTAAAACTTTCAAGTTAGGTTTTCACGTATCCTGGTTTCTCTAGGATAGTTATATCTACTAGACCATAGGAATGGAGGTGGTTGTGACATGAGTTATCATGTTGCCTACTCACGATTGAGAACGGAGGCGTGTAAGCCCCGGAAGCAGATCCTCTATCCCTTAAGCAGTAGATATTGATCCTTTAGAAGCCCGGATGGGTTTTCCGTAGTACCTCAGGAGTGTTTTGGTCTCGTGTTTCCCGTTGTTGCTTCGATATCCTGTTCTTCTCAAAATCCTTGTCGTCCGTTGAAACCTTGTTGTTGCTTCCCACTTCAGTTCTTCTATCGGCGTCTAATCAATAACTCTGTTCCACCCTTCTGGCCAGATAGTCTATTCTCCAAATGAATCAAGTTCTATTCAACTATACACCCTCGATGCAAAACCTCTACCTCTACTCGAAAATGTTCCGGTGGTTTGCGAATTCCCTGACGTATTTCCAGAAGAGTTGCCAGGGATGCCTATCGTCTTGAACTTCCAGAAAAACTATCCAAGGTGCACGATGTGTTTCACGTGTCACAGCTCAAGAGGATCTTCGCAAGAAATATCCGGACCTTTTCTCTTCTCAGTAGGAATCTCGGGGCGCGATTCCTTCAAGGGGGGGCGTTTTGTAACATCCCAAGTATGAAAACAACCCCTAGAATGTTTGCTTTTTGTTTATTTATGTTTTGCATCATGGCATCTTAAGTTTTGCATTTGTTTTCCAATTGTTTTCCTCTGTTTTCCTTTGTTTTCCCTTGTTTTTCTATTTGAATTTCAAACCAAATTTCAAATATTTGTTTCATACTTGTTATGTTACAATTTCCAAATAAATATTCAAATCAAAGCAATTAGTTGTTTCCATTAAAGTTGTAATTTCAAACTATTGATTTGTTTCTATCAATAATTCATTTAATACCAAAACATTTTTCAAATTCAATTATATTTCCAAACAGCAACCATTTTGAAATCTATGGAAATTACAAAACAAATCCATCATTTGTTATCATTACACTTGAAATTAAAACTGTTAAATTGTTCTTTTCATTTAATCCATTAACCACCAAAAATTCACTCAATTTCAATTAAAAATACAACAGCAACATAATTTAAAATTCTTGGAAAACAAAAGTTGGCATTTTGGTGCTGTTACAAAAACTAAACTACACAAATTTTTCCCTAATTTTCAACCCTAAAAACTAACCTTTTCTTTCCTTTTTCCTTTTCAGCAAAAAAAAATAATAAATAGAAAGAAAAAATAAAAAACAAAACCAGAGGGAGAGGGGGCAGGCCAGCCTTTTGGGCCAGCCCACCATCCCTACCGGCCTGGTACCCCCCTCATCTCTTTCCTCGGTACGGCATACCATCCACGGTGTCCACGTCGATGCAGAGAAGCAGGGAACGGCCGAGCTCCTCCTCCCCCTCCTCTTAAGCTCACCCTAGGGATCCTCCCCTAGCCCTAGACCTCCCTCCACCTCTCCCTCGACCGCCGCCGCTCTCTTCCTCTCTCTCTGCCCCGCTCCTCTCTCCCTGAACCCGCCACCGAAATCCACCGCACCACCGTGTCTGATCACCGGAGATCGCCGTCGCTAGGATGGCCCACCGTGCAGGGTAGCAGCGGGAATCGAATCCCCGCTGTACCCTCTTCCTCCTCGACGTCTCCTCGGTGGCTGAGAGCCACCGGTTTGTCGCCACCGTCCACCTCGTGTCACCGCCGTCCACTGCTCCACCCCGAGCCTCTGCTACGCCTCCATCGAGGGTGAGCCCCACCTCTGCTCCACCCTCCCCTCTCCCTCTGCATCCGTGTTGCACGCACACACCGTCACAGGCACACACGCACGCAACCACGGCGAGCCGCAGCAGCCGCTCGCACCGATCGCCGCCGGCGGTCTCTGTCAGGTTGCTGCTAACTGAACTTCTTCAGTTAACACCTGAAACTGCACCTCAAACCCCCCCCAAGCCCTTACCTGACAAGAAACTCGAGCCACCCCAGTGGCTAGCGCAGCGCACACACATGCGGGGGGTCGTGGGTTCGAATCCCTCCCCGCGGGATTAACCATCTTTTTTCCATCTTTTTCCCAGATCCAGAACAAAGTCCTAATCGCACACAAGTCCCTGTTAGTATTCTTCTAGGTCCCTGCAATTATTTTCTAAGTCCCTGGCTACTAAATAAATGGCAGATTAATACCTAAACTCTAAAAATGCATAACTAATTCATTACAACTTCAAATTCAACATTTTAAATATGTTTTCCATACCAAATTAAATTACCTACCCAAATATAAATTTTGTTTACTGTTTTGAATATTTTAAATTGGTGAAATATTTGAATCCTTGTTTAATTCACTTAATTTTGCAAAATTCATAACTTGGGCATAAAAATTCCAAATTCAACAAACTAAATATGTTTTCCATTCCATTTTTCATGAACTTTGCAAATATCAACTTTGTGTTCTGTTTTAAATAAATTAAATTGCTGAAAACAACTGTTTCTTAATTAATGCATTTAAAATTGTCAAATTAATAACTTGCTCATTTTAAATCCATTTTCAACAAATAAAATATGTTTTCCATGCTAAATTAAACCAACTTTCCAAATATAAACTTTATTTCATGTTTTGAATAATTAAAATTGGTTAAATAATTTAAACCTTGTTTAAATCATTTAATATTGCTAAATTCATAACTTGGTCAAATTAAATTATTTTTGAACTTATAAAATATGTTTTCAGACCAGAAAAGTATAAAATTTTCAAATATGAATTTGGTTTAATGTTTTGAACAAATAAAAAATTCAAATAAATTCATACTTGAATTAAATCCTTTTAAATCTTGTTTAAACTTGATTAATTCATAAGTAATTTATTCTAACTCCTTTTTCAACAAGTGAAACATGTATTCCACCTAAAATTTTGTGTTATTTCCAATTATGAACTTTGTTATCTATTTTGCACAATTTAAATTGGTGAAAACAACAAATGCTTGTGTAACACCTTTAAGAAACCAAAATTCCATAACTTAATAAATAAAATTCCAAACCTGGTAAACCTTATTTCAAATTGATCCTATTGATGTTTTCTTTTTGTTTTCCTCATCCATGCATCATGCTAATCCACTTTCACATGATGGTAAGTTGTAAACCATTTAATCCAACCATAATTCATGGGCTTTCCATATGCAACCCAAATTGCATATGGGTCCATCTAAACATGTTACCATGTCAGCTATCTTATCTTTGATGCATCAATTAAATTGTCATGCATCATCCCATGATTGTGCATTATGCCATGTTATTGATTCTTGTCTCTCTGCGTTGTTTGTTTGCTTCTTCTCGAATAGACGACGACGTTGAGACAGACGAGGTTTACGACACTACTTCTGAGGAGTTAGCCCAGTACCAGGCTACTGAGTTTGCAGACAAGTATTCACTCACATGAACCATTGTGTTCCTTTCCACACTGGATACTGATACTTTCCGTTGTCTATGCTGCTAGCCTTATGAATCATTGCTTGTGTTCGATCCTATCACATGTTATCCTGTATACCTGATATAGCCTCACCTCCCCACCTATAACCATGTTGCTTGTTGCGTGTGTCTTACTAGTATGCTTAGGGTTGTTTTTGCTCGAGTCTGTTGTCCGTTACTTTCTGTTACCATATTTTATTATGTTCTGGGGCTCGATGCTAAACAACAACCTGTTAATGTTATGGTTAATAATAATTTGATGATAAGGCACCGGCAGGAGGCCCGGCGTGGTTTTGAGGCCTGCTAGTGTCGACCCTAATTAGGAAAAGGGTCTTGTCTACTAATCCATGATAAGCGCACTAACCGCATGTGGGAAGCGTGTATGGGCGCCCCCCTCAATTTGATTCGATTCGCATCTCGTCCAAATCGCCACACTTAGTTCGGGCTTTCCATTTGATGCATGCATGTGCAGGTGCGAACCCTTGGCGCCAGGGTGGAACTTTTGTAGTCGGCATTTAGGGCGGCGTGGTCTTAGAGTGCTATGAGGGTCCCCCTTTTCTTCGTGGGGGCTCGATTAGCCGCGCACGCACAACATGTGGTTCTTTGGGCTCGATGCGAAGAAGAGTTGAGTTGTGTTGAGTGCCCCGCTTGGTGGAAGGGCCATTCCATCTGGCGGGTTATTCTTACGTGTACGGCCAAATTGGTGCACCCCTGCAGGGATAAATCTTCTCGAGAAGCCGTGTTATCCGCGGTTATGGTTGACTTGGTGAAAGTACTGGCTAACAAGTACTCAGAACAACTTGCACCTAACTAATGATAACTTGACTAGTAATAGTTTTATTGACACAATAACTTGAACCATCATTAATCCAACTGTGTGAGTTATCCTCGGATTGCTTCTTTGGATAAGGGGCGAGATCCAAGATGGGTTTGTTTGAGGTTAGTTATAGTTGGTTACGATACGCTATCTCATCCCTCTCTTTTAGCCGGAAGTTATAGCATGTTTCTGTAGTTGGTTAGAGCAGCCTGCTGCCGCACTTTTGTATCACATATTCCTCCGTTGAATCCAAAGCATCTGTACTTGGTGTTGCCGGGTACACTATGGTATCTTGTGAGTCTTGCTTGCCAGTACGTTTATGTACTGACCCCGTTGGGGCTGTGGTTTCCGCAGACTACGTTTCCGAGGATCCCCGTGGTGGCTACTACGTGGAGTACGACGAGGCTGCTGACGAGTAGATAGCGGACCCGGGCAGGATCCGAGACATCGTGGATGGGTTCCGTCTTTTCGTTTCCGGCCTCTTAGGCCTATTTGGATCTTGTCTGTACCCAGACATTTTGGATGCTTCCGCTGTGTTGTAATGATGAATTGTTGGGACATGTGTCCTCTGGATGATTGTATTTGCTATCTCTGCTCTAGTGAGAGCTATTTGCAACTTATTTCAATCTTTTCTGTCTTAGAGATATGTTGTGATATCGCTTGTTCAAATGCCGTTGACGTACCATGTGTGTATGTTATGAAGTACGTCAACGGAAGTGTCCTGATTTCTATGGGATGGTTTGCGCAGACGATGGATAGTAGAGAATGGTTGTCACACGTTTACGTGTTGGCCTACTCATATTGAGATGCGGGTGCCGGTATGCCCCGTAAGCCATTTGTTCTACTATTTAGCGGACTGTGAGTATCCCCTAGAAGTCAGGGTGCGACAATGATTAAGTGTACTATATGGTAGGGCGCGGGATACATGTAGACCTATATAGATTGGATAGTTTGTATGGTAGCTACGGTGTTCCTCTTTGATTATTGCACATGAAGTTAAATCTGCCTTCATGTTCTTTGATGGTTTCAATATGTTGTAGGACCGAATAACACTTATTAGAAAGAGAGTACTTTTGCAAAAGCTAGATGGGAATGCACCATTGGCAAAGAAGAGAGTTCGTGGAGATAGTCTGCAAGTGATATCAGAGAATGCAACCCTGCCTGATTTGAATGAAGCTCTGACTGAGTTACTGAAGAATGTGCCTCCCACTGAGTTAATGGAGAATGTTCCTTTGACTTAGTGCAAAGAATTGGTGCTTGAGGTGAGCAAGTTGGAATCAACAATGTCTGAGCTAGGAAAGGGTCGTGAACTAGTGGCTGAGTTGAGGAAGTTGCAAACACCATTGTCTGAGCTGGGTAAAGAGGGAGTCAGCATGGAAGAGCTGACCAAGTTGGAAGCCTCATTGTCTGAGCTGAGCTAGGAGGGAGTAACAGTGGATCAACTCAGCAACTTTTAAGCATCATTGTCTTAGCTGAGAAAGGAAGAAGAAGTAGCGCCATCACTGAGCAACTTGGAAGAAGCATTGTTCGAGCTGAGCAAGGAGGGAGAACCAGTGGCTAAGTTGAGGAAGTTGGAACCCGCACTATCTGAGCTAAGCAAGGAGGGAGTAACACATTCTCAGCTCAACCAGGAGGAAGTACCAGTGCCTGGACTCGCTATCATCACCGATGCAGCCCCTCTCCAAAAGTTTCAAATGTAGTGGACGCCTTCACTTTCACTCATCGTCCTCAATAGGTGTGTGAGCTCGTGTAGAAGGATCAGCTTTCATACAACCATCAAAGAACATTACATTACCAGGATGAGCAATTATGTTCTCGACTTCAGTCGGCTTGTTGTGACACTCAAGGTTACAAATGATAGCACACCCGCATCATTCCTCCATCTCGTCAGTTAGAACAGCATCACTAATCTTGAGCAACGACAATTGCGCTTTCTCACGAGCCTTGACACCCACATCTTGCTCCTCGCGCTTCCATCTTCCATGATTTGCGGTCCCCTCATTTTGAAGCCCTGCACTTCCATCTTCCATGTTGCATTTGAAAAAATTAACAACATTTTTTTTATGGATGAATTTAATGGTCAAAATTGCAACACGCAGAATAAAGACGCCACCTAAATATGACTTTTTTTTATCATGGCACCGGATTTAGAACAGATATAGTAACAATTGTATAGTAAAATAAATGCTGATATTTTGGGCACCCCATGTTAGGGGATTTCTGTTTTTATTCTCTTGGTCTTCTTCCAATCTTCCCCATGGGCCCGTCTCCAATCGGATTGTAGATTGGTCGCCACTTTTCTCTTTTGTTCGTTGTGATTAGGCCTGCAGTAGTGCATCGTCTCGGTGTCCTAAATAGTACTAGATGACTATAAGAAACAACCATTCTGATACGACATTGTATGCCTGGGAAGCCTATTTTTTGTTTATTGAGCAAAATAAGCCTGGGAGGCCGAACCATGGGTGCTTGATTCTCGACTGCCGTCCACGTGCCTGTATTTATTTCAGAGATTATCTAGAGCTGTAGTTGGGCCGAGAATTTCGGTACAACAGCCGGGCTGGGGTTAGATACAAGACCACTTTATTCTAAAAAAAAAAGATAGAAGACCACTTTTTTTTTTTGAAAAGCTCAAGGTCGCTGGTGTCAGCTGACACGACCGGTTGTACGGCAGCTCCGTCCCTATATGCAGCTTCCACTTTTTGTGTGTCTGATAGCTTCCGGCTGGCCAACTGTATTTTTTTCTCACGCAGCGACGAGCAAACAAACAATGGATGGCAGAGCAAGAGCGCACCGAGAAAAAGACGCGAGTGTTTCGCCGGATCGCCCGGCCGTCCAGCTGCGTGTCGCGCGCACGTAGCAAAGGTGGCCCCGGATGCATGCATGCATGCATGCACGGCGCCCACGCAGCGCGGCGCGTGCGGCATTAAAACCAGACGGGACGCGTCCATCCAAACGCAGCGCCACGCTCTGCAACTCCCTCCCCTGCCCCGGCATCTGATTTCGTATCAGTGCCAGCAGCGCCACGAGACGGGGGGAAGGGAGGAGAGGATGGGCAACGGGACAAAGGGGCCAGTGCGCGATCGAGACGCCCCCCGCTACAGTCGTCAGGGCAGGGCAGAGCACTATGCCATTGCCCGTTGCCGCCGCTACATGCCGGCCGCGCGGACCGGAAACGGGACCAGACTAGATTAGCTTCGTCTCGTCTCCTCTCGTTTTTTTCTTTCTCGTGGAAATGTCGAATGAATGGACGGGGACGGATACTTTGTTGCTTTGCTCCCTCGACCCGCCTCTCTCACTCGCTTTCTCCGGAGGCCAGACGGAGCCTCTCTCCCTCCCTATGCCTATGGCTACGGCGGAATGAGATCCTCTGACTTTGTCACCCTGCCTTAACCCTGACATGTGGGTCCCGCGTATGGTGGGGCCTACATGTCATTGACCCAAAGTCAGGGGTAAGTCAGGGTGCCAAAGTCAGAGGATCCTGCTCCGGCTACGGCTAGGCGGTGGCCCTGGTCCTTTCCCGCCCTTTCCTCTCCTTGCTTCCACTGATTCAGGGTGGCACCTTCTGCGCTGGTCCCTGTTAGCTAGCTTGTTCAATCATGGGAAAAAGAAATACTACGTTTTAGCTCAAGCCGGACTTGTCAACTTTCTTCTACTGTCCACGTGGCAAAGAGATGCAATGTATCGCAAGTACGTCTATACGTGTGTGTGACTTAGCTCCAGAGACTTCTAGGCGAGGCCAAAACTTAATCGCTTGGGCCTTGTTTACTTTTAATGTGAATTGGTACCGTATTTTAGAAGATTGGAGAGCATTATCCTAGATTCCGATCCACAACAGCTGAAATGAAGGTTTCGTTCCGCTTTATAAATAAAGCAACGGCCATACAAACCAACGTATAACTCGACACCACACTGCACTCATCCAAAACACGACCCACGCCAGCACCAAACGAACGAGGGGGCGAGGAAGCCCCGTCGCCGCCACAACGACCCGGGATTTTCTGTCCGCGTACGGCTGGCGGCGGAAAGGGGGGAGGAGGAAGGGGGAGGGAGGAAGAGGGGGCAGCGCTAGGGTTCCTCCCCGTCGCCCGCTGGAGCGACGCAGGATGATGAAGGGGGATTTTTTCGGTCCTGTGTCTTGAAGTCCAATCTCCTATCCACAATAGTCCGTTTACTACTCTGGATTTAGAGAGGATAATCCCTAACTATCTCCTACCTCACTTTTGTTTCCATTAAAAATCATATCTCATACTAGTGTATTGAAATGGAAGAGTACTTGTTTGAATATGGTATCCCCTCCCATCACAATCCCTAGGCAATGAAAATGCACCACAGTAAACAAGACTTTAATGATGTTCAGCTTTCTCAACCTCAAAAATATGCTTATTGATTAGGAATCGAGCCCGTTCAATATGTACTCCCTCCGTTGAGACAAAAGTAGAGCGTGGGCGGTCGCCGCTTTCAATTTTACTGTTCACGTACATGAGCACAGGAGTACTACAATGCAAAAAAAAGAGCGTAGCTTATTTTTGAGAAAAAAGAGCCAACTGGGAGCGAGGAAAGGACGCAGGAGTTGCCATCATGCGTGCGCGTAACACGCGCACGTGTGGACCACCGATGGATCCAACGGCCACAAACAAGGGTACGTACGGACAAGGGGTCGAAAATTAAGCTATAGTGGACCGGGACATATATATACCGACCAATTTTTCCAGCCCTAGTTTTATTTTCAGACGAGGGACGCGATGACGACATGTACGTACGTGCATGGACACGTGCTACGTGTGTTTATTTTGTACCGGCTGTAACCGTCGTCCGTTGCGTCGCCGTCCGAGAGGTTGAGAGACAGTAACACCGGCCGTAGCGCGCGCGGTGGCCGTTTGGAATCATTGGTATCTCTACATGCATCTCCGTCGGTCGATCGCTTCGACGTGTGAACGAGGAAACCGTGACAAAGAAAGAAAGGTACAACGCGAATATGGTTTTATCGAAAGGGATGCCATTGTTTGTCGTTGGTTGAGATTGAAACGGGAGTACAGTACATTTGTTCATTTCATTTGTGCACATCTACGTACGTATAAAACCGTCAAGGTAAACGGGAGCTAGCAGTAAAGTGAATAGACAGAAGAAGGGAAACGGCGTCATGCATGGTGGCGCGTTTTACTGGTGCGCGACTGGACGTCCGCCGGCCCGGAGCCCGGAGCCCGCAGCCCCGTACAAACCAACACACCTTTTTCTCTCTCTCTCTCTCTATACCGGCTCGTGAGAGATTAATCCCATGCACATGCACAGCCATTCCGGTCCTGTCGAAGCGGGCCCCGCACGCGCAGCAGTACGTACGTGCCACGACACCAGCGTCCATCCCCGTTTCCCACGGGCTATAATCTAGGGCCGTCCAGAGGATTGGCCGGGGAGCCAGGCTAACCTACGTACGCCCGGCTGAGAGAGAGAGCCTCACAGGGTACTACGCACACCCGACTCCTATCATCCCATAGCTAGGTGAGTCATCTCGGTTTGCTCGCCGGCCGGGGACGCGGGGAGGAGGCACGCATGTTAATTCTCTCTCCCAAACATTGATGGGCCGCGTCGAAAAGATCCATCATCCCATCCCATGGCTTTGCATGAATCTGGACGTACGTACGCCAGAGGTCGCTGCCCCTGCACCGACGACCTAGCCACGAACCCTCATTTGCACTCTACCTATCCTACTACCTAGCTACCATAGCTCTTACTCGTCCACAGACCACACAACAAACTTAACCTTATCCTGTAGCAACATTACGCATGCCGCGCGACTGTTACCTTCAGCTAACTTCTCTTCGTCATGCACGATTCACCCAAAGTTTACTAACAAGAGCCACCCTGTCGCGCGCGAGAAAAAATAAAACTTGTGCTGCCGCGATCTGATTCCGGGGTTTTCTGCTAGCAGGCGCAGGCGCAGACGCACAACGACGAATATGAAAGTCAACTGTGACGAGTGATGAGCAGAAACGGCCGGCCAACGTACGGCATGGGCGTATCGAATCAAATCATGATCCAAAGGACTCCTACCCTACGTACTAGCCAGTAGCATAAATAGCTACAGACGCTAGCCTTTGTCCCGGCCTATCGCTGCCGTCCGCGTCATGCCGATCGCTACCGCTCTGCCAATCCATGGAGGTATTCGAAAAGAGGAGCAGGAGATCCCGTCGATACCGGCCTCCAGAGATACCGATCGACGTCACCGACGTTCACGCGTCCCGTAGGACGTCGCCGACAGGTGGAGCCAAACATGTCACTCGGGCCCGTAAGCTGACGGGGCTGAGCGGTGTGTGCTCTTGTCTCGTGTCTGGACCGATATGCATGCCGCATGCCCTTGAGAAAACTCGTAACATTCGAGGGTTCAAATATTCACCAACGAAATTAAGGAATTTTTGATAATTTAGTTTTGAAGCAAAATATTTGTAATCTAAAACTGTTAAGGCCAGAGTCAAACTAGTTCAAAACCAAATTTAGTTTAGGTTCGAATTTAGCGAATGCATTGAACGAATTCCAAATTTTCTAAAAATTTATATGTTTCGGTGCGGTGCCAATTTTTCCATCACACAAATTTAAACTTTGTTGAGACGAAAGGCAGTAGGGAACCCGACTCTAAATTAATAAAGCCGAAGCGACCAAACCACTTAAACAAGTCTTAGAGCATCCACAGCGCACGGCGCTTATATAGACGCTTAGGAAAATTTAAAACATCTTGTAGAACATGAAAACCACGAAAGCGTCTACCGTTTCAACGCATGGCGCTAATTGAGGCGCTAGAATAGCTGTTATTAATGGAATAGATAGGCTGTAGATTCGTTCCTAGCGGGGAAAAGGTAAGTAACGCAGCATCCATGGAACTCGTTTTCGCTGGTTCAACTGGGATTCGCTCGTAACGATCGGCACTCCGATCCTCGCGTTGGCGCGCAAGCATCGCATTGTGGTTGCTCTTAGAAACCACACACAACAAACACTCTCAACAGGATACACCATTATGTTCGACAATGCTTGCAACAGACGACGACGGCGGCGATCCGACATGTGTTTGCTCCCCGCCAGCCCTGCAAGCAGAAAACTAATCGGACTTACCTTCGGCGCCGACGGAGCCTCTCCGTTTCTCCCAGAACCTAGCCTCCGGCGTAGAGTATCCAATGCGGTCCCAAAAGCCTTGCGTTGCATCCTCGCCGAACAGCGCTGGTCGGGAGACATCCACCGGCGACACCTACCGGTCCTCCGCGAGGACCTCCTCACCACAGCGCCTAGCCGTTCCTTCCGCTTCCGGCGGCTCGTCCCCGGCGAGCGGCTCGAATCTAGATCCCACCAGGGCCCCGAGATCCCTAGGAGCCAACGTGAGACGACGACCTCGGGTACCAGTAGCCAGGTTAGGCGATGGCGGCCGATCCGCGCCGGGCGACGGCGGCATAGCCCCCACGCAGTCGCGCACGTGGTCACGTTTCCTCCTCAGGCCACGGTCGACCAATGAGGCGGCACACTTATGTGCAAAACAAGCTAGCTGCACTAGGCAGAGATGTCTTTGGGTTAATTTTATCCCTGCATTCCTGCGTGATTGCATGGGACACTCTTTGTACCCTCTATGAGCAATTAATTGAGTATTTGGTTTCAAAAAAAAAAACAGGAGACACCATTGTGACGCCCCGAGATCGGGCACTATGCAGATTTCAGCATTCCCGCCAAATCCGCATAATAACCGATTCCAGGTTGCCACTTATGATAACATTACAACAGTTCACGAATATTCCACAATTACAACAGAAACAGATAGATACAAGATGACTCAAACGGGTCCAGGATACAACTGATACAATACAAAGATCCAAATAACAGCGGAAGAAACAACATAGCGTCCGGCTACGGAAAAGATCCAAATTGGACTAAGAGTCCTGAAGATAACCGAGAGCGTCCAATCCCTGCCCAGGCCAAGCCGGAGGGATTCCCAAGCTAACGTCGTCAGACTTCAAACCTGTTGACTGCAATGTTGAATATGCAGCCACGAAAGAGATTCGTGGGTCAGTACGGTTAAGTACTGGCAAGTGGATAAAAACCCATACTCACAAGATACCGGCGTAGCCAGTCATCACAAGATACAAATACTTTGGGATCAACGGAAAGGAAGGGATTATTGCAAATAAGCGGCAGCGGGCTGCACTAACCAACTACAGAAACTCACTACAACTTCCGGCTAACAGAAAGAAGATAAGATAGCGTATCGTAACCCACTACAACTACTCACCAAACAAACCCATCCAATGTTACCCCCTACTAAGGAAGCGACCCAAGGATAACTCACACGGTTGATTAATGATGGATCAAGTTATTGTGTCAATAAGACTATTACTAGTTAAGTTATTATCATTAGGTGTAAGTTGTCTGAGTACTTGTTAGCCAGTACTTTCACCAAGTCGTCACATAACCGCGGACAACACGGCTTCTCGAGAAGATTCATCCCTGCAGGGTGTGCTCCAGTACCCGTACACACTCAAGCCACCAACTAAAACTCAGGTTGGCTTGACACGACCCAAACCATCTCTACAACCCATCCTAGGAGCCACGGAGCTATAAGGTCCCAGCCACGCAGCCGAATACTCAGCGCAGGTGTGCAAAACTCCCGCAGGACACAACACCCCGGCACTACAGGCCTCGCCCTATATGCATCATCATCATAACCAATAACCATGGGGGGGCCCTCCCATTATGCAAGGAGCAAATGGAACACCCGAACTAAGTGTGACTCTTCGGACAAGCTGCAGATCAGGTCTAAGTCGAGGGGGTCCCATACTACCACCCGGATGCGGTGAGCACGCTCATCATGGATCAGTAGACAAGACTCTTTTCCTAGTTTCGACACTAGCAGGCTTCAAAACCCTAACCCGGGCCTCCTGCCGGTGCCTTAACAACAAATTATTATTATTACCCGAAACATTAACATGTTGTTGATTAAATTGAAACCCAACTATCAACTAAACAGGTGATAGAACAAAGGAAAACAAAACTAGAGCGCAAACAAACCTAAGCATGCACTACGACACGAGGGCCAACAAGGTAAACAAGCAACAGTTGATAGGAAGTGGAAGGAAAGGATATATCATGGCTGCAAGGTAAACATATGATAGGATCGAGACACAAGCATCGAATCAAAAGGCTAGAATAAGAACAACGGAAAGAATCGGTAACAAGTGATGAAAGGTAGCCATATGGCAGCAAGTGAGTATACTTGCCTGAGATCCCGCAAGGTAGCAGAACTTGTCGTTGCTCACATCATCTCAACGTCCTATCCGGGAAGAAGCAACGAACCTCGAACAAACACCGGATGCAACAATTACTACTACGGCAAAAGATCCAGCATGATCAAGATATGGATGCATGACAATTTAATGGATGCATAGAAATAAACTAGTTGACATGATCACATAATCATAATTAAATGGACCCATATGCAATTTGGATTACATATGGAAAGCCCATGAATTAGGGTTGAAACAATTGTTTTACAACTAACCTATAGGTGAAAGTGGATTAGCATGATGCATGGATGAGGAAAACAACAAAATAACAACAATATAACCAATTGGAAATAAGGTTTACCAAGTTTGGGAAATTATTTATTAAGTTAGGAAATTTGGCTTCTTAAGGTAGTTACACAAGCATTTATTGTTTTCACCCATTTTAATTGTTGAAAACAGATAACAAAATTTATATTTGGGTAGAGCATTTAATTTTAATTGGAAAACATATTTTATTTGTTGAAATTGGAACTAAGATGAATTAGTTATTAATTTGACAATTTTAAATGCATTAAATAAGAAATAGTTGTTTTCAGCAATTTAAATTATTCAAAACAGCAAAACAAAGTTGATATTTGTAAAGTTTATTCAATTTTGCATGGAAAACATATTTGGTTTGTGGAATTTGGAATCTTTATGCCCAAGTTATGAATTTTGCAATTTAAAAGGATTTAATTAAAGCATTGAATTACTGCACCACTTTTAATTAGGGAAAACAATAAACAAATTGCATTGAAAAGGTTGGAAACATGTAGCAAATGTTTCATTGGACATTTAGAGCTATCAAACATAATTTTTGGGTTATTATTGAATTTATTATGCCATTTTCCGTAAATAGTTTTATTCTGCCCTTTTTAGTAAACAGAGGAAAACATGTTCAAAATTAATTCAATTGTGCCCAAATAAAATACCAATGTGTAGAGTTTGTTAAGACAAATTTTTAGAGTCCAAGTTTTTAAATTGGATGAGTAGAACTAAAGTTATGAAATTCCAAAGTTTCCAATTTTTATTGCATTTTCAGTAATTAATTATTTAGTGCAAAAATTGTTACAGAAATATATTGCAAACTTGACATTAATAGAAAGGTCTCAAGATTATGAATCCACAGGATTTTGAATCATTCGATTTGGAGCAAGATTCAATTTTTAATGGATTTTACAAGTAATGTTTCAGATCTGCTTTTCTGAATTTCGGGCAGAAAAGAAAAAACAGCAGAAAATAAAGGGGGGGGGGGGCTTGGGGATCGAACTCGTGACCCAACTCGCCCGCTGAAGGAACAAGACCACTGGGCCACTGCGCAGCATGTGATTGGATCTGGATCTCACGCAAGTAGAAGTGACCCCCCGAGGCGCGCGGTGGAAAAATACAGGAAAAAGGTGGGGTTTTAATCGCCGTGGAGGGGATTCGAACTTGGGTCTGCGGGGTGCGGATCTGAGTGCGTTTCCACTAGGCTGTGATGCTGCTTGTGCTTTACTACGGTCCGTGCACTAGAAGAAGCTTAGGCCACGTACCAGATCTGAAGAAACGGAACAACCACGATCTGCAGCCCGACAGTGCCTGCAACGAAGGGGTTCCCTCCGACCTGAAAACGCGGACGGAGACGATGATCCGGCGCAGATCTTGGTCCAGCTCCTTCGTCGATCTTGACGCGGACGAGGTCCTCCTTCCATTCCCGCACACGGAGGACCTTCACAGGAACCGCACCGACCGGTCCAGCTGCTCCATCTCCGGCCATGGTTTCGGTGGTAGTTGAAGAAGAAGAAGGACAGAGGAGGAAGAAGGAGAGGGCTGGTGGCGGCGGCGGATGGAGGAGGAGAGGGTCTAGGGTTCAGGAGGAAGCATCGGGGGGGATTAAGTACAAGGAGGGAGGGGACCATGGTGGTGGTTCGGTGGTGACAGGGACAGGAGGACGCCTCCTGCGTGATCGCTGTACGGACGAGGAGGAAGAAAGCGCCCGAGTCAAACATGGGCCATCTCGTGGTGGGCTGCCTCGGCCCACTGGAGTGATGCTCCCTTGCCAAACTTTTTTTTCTTTTTCTTTTGTGTGTTCTTTTCTTTTATTATTTTCAGAAAACAAAAGAATTGAGTTAGGGAATAATAGAAGAGTTCAAACAGGAAATAGAAAATTTAGCAAATGTTGTGATTAAATTTATTTTATTTTATGAAGGAATTGTAGGTGCAATGCAAGATGCCATGATGCGAGAAAGAAAAACAACAAACAATTCTATTTGGGGGGAAACCTCGGGCGTTACAACCATTCACTCTAAACTCCTTTTTACGCCTTTTCAAGTACTCCCTCCGTTCGAAATTAGATGACTTGTGTTTGACTAAATAGAGATGTATCTAGTATTAAAAGATGTCTAGATACATCCATATATAGACAAACACAAGTCATCTAATTCCGAACGGAGGGAGTAGGATCGAAACATTTTTTTTCGTGTTCTAGATTACTCTATCCGCAGTTTTCATACGTTTTGCACGGCAAACATCGAACCTACTCCCTCCGTTCCATATTAGATGACTTTGGAATGGATGTATCTAACACTAAAATGTGTCTGGATACATCTAATTCAAAGTAATCTAATATGGAACGGAGGGGGAACGGAGGGAGTAAATCGAGTCCAATATTTATACGGTTACGCGTGCGCGTTTTACAGTATGTTCTTGGGCGCCGCTAGGAGTCGGCGTCCGATAAATTGCTTCCCATCGGAACAGTGCACAACCGTACAACTGGATGCACGATAGACGCTGGATTTTCAACAAGGCCGGCGAAACTCTATTTGCATGCGTCCGTCATAAATGCTCCTGTAATTCCAACCTTCCTTAATTAGTAAGACACGTAGTTAACTGATCCGGCCCAATATAACTCTTTCTAAGTTTTAGGAAACAAATGATGTTTTGAAGGAAACTCATAACCAAAATTTTAGGATTGTAGATTTTCTTCCATGAAAAGCAGTTTATCCCCATGTTATTTAGCTTTGCTTCGGTTGCAACTAAACTTTGCTTCTGCTACACAGAATTTTGCTTCAATATTAAACTATTTATTTTAAACGTCTAAAGTTATGTTTCTGTGGACCGTAGAATAATGGTTCCATGGTGAATGGAATTTCTTTGATGTAGCATACATAAATTTGTGTCTTGTATGTAAATGGAATACATATTTCACTAAATATTGGGAAATAACAACATGAAATTTGAATTATTCAAACATAATGCACTTATTTGGAAGCACATAGTTGACTAGTGTGCCAGAAGCATCATTCATATGAGTAGGAAGCATAGTGAACTAAACGTTAGAGATTAGTGTGCTAATGAAACTTTAGGAAGAACACATATATTGTGAGACCTGCAACATTTGTTTTTTTGCGTGAATACAAAAGCACCATCATTATAATTGGATAAATAGAGAAGTGAGCGATAACTCAGCGGCAGAGGCTGCGATTGCGTGCCCAGCCCACCCGCGTTCGCATGCAGACTCCGCTAGGTTTTATCCACGATTATTTCATGGAGGTCTCATTCTCTCTACCAACGGACAGCCGAGGGAGGAACTCTCCCCCTTAGTCAACATTTATAATTGGAGAAATATATTCACTTGAAATATTTCGGACAACATACATATTTGCTATCTTCAAGTCGTCAAAATGCAAAAGCTTCATACTTTCATATCACATGTTTCCATCTGACCAAAAGAATACAATTGTAGCGATTACATATATGCTTAAAACAAAGCGAGGCTATGCTTCTGAATAACTGGAAACCTTCTTCCTAGTAAGTTTAAATAACTACTTAATCAACTCTAAAGTTCGATGCAATGCATCTATATAAATGGAAATATGCTTCCATACAAATGCAAATCAGCTTCCACCATCCTTCATCCACAACAATACTTTGGAACGAAGTGTCGCAAATCGACTTTTCAGAAGACACTCCGCTTTGGGTTGCATCATGTTGGAAAAGGGATGGACCGAAAAAAGGAGCTACAACATATTAGGTGGCGTAAATATATAAATGCCACAAATGAGAAATATAGGAAGCATGTAACCTCGCTAAAAACAAATAGTTCGTTCGCACATGGAAACAAAGATACAAACTTAAGAAGCATACATGAGATACAAACCTCGCTATATAGCTGCAAGAAGCATACATGTGTAGCAAATTAATAAGCATGTATACATAGATATGCAGCACCATATAAGGTGCCACCAACATATACACAATATATGCATGATTGTACTCTCAAAAAGCTAATTATATGAACAAGAATATCTAAATGTTCCCATTGCAAAAATAAAGATTTCATGGATTTCATACCGTGCTTCCTCCCTTGTTTGACACGCAGAATAGAAATATAGGAATCATATACTAGTGTTGCAGAAATGTATTTTAACAAATGGAGACATATATACCCCAAACTTTGGAAGCATGAGTTTCTATTGCAACAATATAAAGCATGTTTTTGAGATATTAGAAGCATTGATTCAAACTTAAGAAGCATCCTTTAGACAGTACCGACACATATTGGATGTAAAAATGAAGCATGGAATCTCTATACCAAAAACATCTAATGACTGATGGATACATTGCCCTACATCATGCATCGGCCGTGGAAACCACACTAAAACATCTAATGACTGATGTGTGCATGGATTTAACGCCTGAGAAATTTCAGAAAACAACAGGCAACAATGGGAGCTGGTTATGCCTATTACCTAGTTCGGCCGTGAGTTGGTTCTGCATGTACAATGAAGAGATGGCTCATACGAGCGCCGAAGCAGCCAAACGGCCGATTCTTCGGCCGCAAACTATCTTTGCCGGCCATAAATGCGCCGCCTCTGACGCGTACTTCCATCAGCTAGTCGCCAATCCGGCGAGGTCTCCGTGTCGTGGAGAGCCATGAAGAACGGCGTCGTGAGAATGAAACCAAGCTGCGCAGGGACGAGCGAATCAGAGCCGATTGACGTAGGGACGAGGGAATCTTGGTAGGAGATCGGGGCGGTAGCAGCAGAACGAGGCTAGCCAGAAAATTTGGGAGCAGTTCGATACGATTCGAGGGGATTGGAAACGGGGAGTAGCCGGCCTCATTTTCTGCGTGATAGTTATGGGAGTAAATTGTGGGCTTAATTTTGGACCCTTAATTTTCGTTGAGAAAAAAAAAGGAAACCCGGAGCCTCCGATTGAGGGCCCCTTTGATTCAAAGTAATAGCATAGGGTTTTTGTAGGATAAAATCCTATAGGAAGTTTTCCTTTAAAGCTTGTTTGATTTATAGGATTGCACCCTATAGGAAATATTCCCATAGGAATGCTGTAGTGCAAATCCTATAGGAAACTAACATGAGGTTCAACCTCATGGAAAAACTCCTTTACACAATCAAAGAGAATCACACTTCCCATAGGATTCAAGTTGACATGCCATCCCAATCCTATAGGATTCTCATTCCTATATTTTTCCTATCCCGTGAATCAAAGGAGCCCTGAAATGGGATCGACGGCATGCGAGAGGTCAAATGGGATCTATTTCGGACCACGATCTATAGTATTTACCTATGTTTTTAAGCAAGCAGGCGCGTGCAGGGATTGGATGCATGAATGCGGGTGATGCGATGCATTGAAGCGTGTACAGATACGGATTCGACGTGAGAATGGCGTGGGGGGCCGCTAGCCAGCGGTCACTGGCGTGTCCCTCCTCTCGGTCCCTGCACGCTCTGCCCAGTACGTGGTAAATACCCTGCACCGGCGAACAAGGTACCATGGCCGGCCCAGTTGTAGTAAGTCTGCCCCGTCCTCTCACCATCCACTCGCAGCTTACAAAAAACAACGGAATAACCGCAAGCAAAGAGAGCAAAAGAGTCATTCTCGTAGGAAAAACTACTACAGTACATGTAAAAATGAACTGTGTACGTACGTACATACAGGAGAGAAAGATACAGTAGCAGGTGTCGGCATCCCCTGGTCGCATCACATCATATACACTGCCGCCGTATGGTATGAACAGGCAGAGAAATGCAGCTCAGATATATACACAGTGCGTGCAGCGTGCTCTTTTTTATTTGTGGGAATATACACAGTGCTCAATCTTCTCCTAGCTATAGTCGCAGCTATACAACACATGCACCGTATATATGTACTACGTATGTACACATCTACACGCCTACGTACGCACGTCATCGAGCAGCGCGCCCGGCCCAGCCAGTGCGGGGCCCACCCAGCGCCACGTAGCATGCACAGGCTAGCTAGTGGCAAGCAGAGGTACTCCCTCCTGTTCAAATTAGGATGCGTATAATTTTTTCCCAAATTTCCCATATTAGGATGCGTATTGTGGTGGGGTGGGTTGATTAGCGCTTAGTGGACAGTTTTACCCTTGGCAGGCCATCTTTTCCTTTCTTTCTTCCTCTATCTCTTCTATTCGCGACCTCCAGCCAGAAGTGCCCACCGGAAGTGTGCATGCCCAACACGGTGGTGGGCGAGGCACCTCCGCTGTGCAGCTTGCCGCCAAGCACCTCCGCCGCGCAGCCCTCATTTTCCTCCAAGTCTTGCGAGGTGCGCCGTGCGCGAGGCACGGAGGCACGCGACATCCAGCAGGTCGCCGAGCTGCACGGAGTGGTGGTAAGAAGGTTGCCGAGCTAGGCAAGTCGGGCTGCTTGCCGGAAAGCTGCGCGGCGGAGTGGCCGGCGAGCTGCGCGCATGCATATAATCTTAGGCGAGCTGTAGTGTCCGTGTCGAGTGCTAAACCTTGCCCTCGACCGGCAAGGCCATGTCGACTTCGTCCGTGACCACCGCGAGCTGCGCCGGTTTGCCCGACGCCCCCGCCAGCTTCGCCGTGTCCGGCAGCTCCACCGCGCCCAGCTTCGTCCATGTCCCGCCCAGCTTCTCCCTCGCCATGGCCAAAGGACGGAGCTCTTCGGCCAGAGTTGCCTTGCCCGGCGCCACCAAGCCCGGAGTGGTGTCGCCCGAAAGCACGGCCTCTCCCGACCTGGCCACGTCCTAGCACGCCTCGCCCGACATGGCCTCTGCCAAGAACACCTCTCCCGGCTCGGCCGCTACTGGGAACAACTCGCTCGACTTGCATATCCATGGCAGAGAAAGAGAGAAACTAAAGGGAGGTGATGAGAAGAGGACAATGGCGCCGTGGAGTACTTATAGAGTGCTTTAGAGGGAGGCTAAACTTTGCACTCAAATTTTGCAAAACGGCGTCGTGGGTTAGTTCCCTCCAATTTGCAGCTCTCTCGGCGCAAATAAAATGAATGTTTTGCAGCAAATTGGCGCCATTGTGCTTTGTTTGCCGCGGTCATGGAGGTGAGCTTCACATGCGCATCGTCGGAAGGAGAGAAGGCGGAGACCGAAGGGGCGTGGTCTATAGGGCCAATGCATGCATGCGTATTAATGCACAGAGAGAGTGCACTGCGTGGGATGATAGTCATGCATGCGAGGGCATCCCAGTCTAGAATTCTTTCTCCGCACCTTTGGATGGGGCTCCTTGGTATGCGGGTCAAATACTATGCGCATCCTAATTTGAACAGGAGGGAGTAGTCTCTAGCTGTGGACGCTGCCCTAGCTTGCGACCTTGCGTGTCCGATGCCGTCTTCCTTCGATCCGGCTTCCTTTCCGCCCCGACGTCTGCTGCGGCTGTGGGCGCCTTGTGATCCCCGGTCCTAAATGCTGCCATGTTTAGCAAATCCTAGCATTTTCTCCTCTGCCGTGCCCGGCTACTCTGCAGTGGATAGGGTTTCTAGCTCTAGCGCGCGCTCTGACCGAGACGCCGGAGTGAATTCTCTCACCCGGCTGCATGATCAGCGCGAAGATCCGGGTTGAAGGCGAGGGAAATCTTCTTCCAGGCTCCGCAGCGTACAGGGTTTAACGCTGCATGCGACGAGACCATGCATCTTCTCCGCCATTAATGGTGGTGGCGCCAAGCTAGACAGCCTGCGGACAAGCTAAAGCTACCTCTCTTCCTCGCCAGGAAACGGCGACGTGCCATCAATTTGGGGCCGTTTGCTACGTGACCTTGACCGCTGGTACTCTCCTAGAGTAGGCTATACCGTTTTATTCATTGGACTGATGATGGCCATTGATAGTACATTGAACAAACCCAAATTCGCCACATGCAAGTTGATAGTACTAGCTAGCCAGGGACCCCGGATTATAGGTAGGGGCTGCTAACTATCTATAGGTTGAGGGAGCATCTTTCCTTGATTCATCGTAAGAAAAAGAAAGAGCCGGGGCATCGGACCTCTTGGTACCAACACGGCCGGCATATGCGGCGTCCTACATGAACACCCGTGACCACTTTGAAAACCCGTTGCTCCAGAGAAGCATACCTAGGCTGCCTCCTAATTATGCTCGCAAAATGCATTATTGTACTCACTAGAGAGAAAGCGGAGACATGCATGGCGAAGAGAGTGAGTACAAAGGTAGTACTGGATGCTATGTTCCCATGCCATGCATCCATCTTCCTTCTCTCCGGCTGGTGACCACACGCACACGGTACAGCATCTTCCCTCCACCTGTAAACATGCGCCTCACTTGGAACTTGCTAAGAACCATCACCTACGCTACAGTAATACTATGCGCAGGGAGGGGGGCCTTGCTTCAATAATGCAGGAGGCCCTATACTTGCAACAGCTAGCACTGTCTAGAGATCCCATCATTCTTTTGTCACCGTGCCATACATTGGGGACCAACACTTTAGGTAGATGATTCGGCGGATCCGACCCAAGTTCCCCCTTCCTAATTCAATCATCCATGTAACTCTTTAATTCCATGATTTTGTACGTACTCCCTCCGTTCCACAATATAAGATGTTTTAGATATATTCCACATTTATATACATACATACTCCCTCCGTTCTAAAATACATGCTTTTGGAGGATTTAAATCTTTATTAGAAATTCTTGCGACGTTGTTTGATAAACCAAAGTTCTGTATTTTTAATCCTTTGTCAATTTTTATCTCCGAAGTGTTCGGTCCACCCTATTGCGGTGACAAAAAAAGTTCATCTACAACCCTATTTGGGACACATCATGTGTCCCAAAAGGTTTCCATTAGAACACATGAACTCCCCGCGTATGTATTTTTAAATTTATTGACACACGAGCAAATATTCTGGTAATTTGAAAGCATATTGACAAGGATTTTATCGTTGCTAGATGCCACATTGTACACACATGTATTATATTGGCCAAAAAAATGTCAAAATGGCAATATAAATAGTTTAATATGATCCCAACTGCATAATAATTCCACCAAATATATCTTTGTACAACTATGTTATTGCTATTATTTCGTTCTTGGATGGGATCCAACAACTATGCCAACCGTCTCAGCCAAATGAGGTAATTGCACACGAGGTATACAAACTTGCTGCCATTATAAGTTATGAAACTTAGGGCATCCACAGTGTGTGCCAAATTTGGGTGCCAAATACCCTATTTGGCTTTTGGCATCGGTTCCCTGCATTGTATAGGTGCCAAAGCCAAATAATTTGGCGTAGGAGCAACTAGAAGATCCAATGCAAAATTCTTTTAAGTGAATAAAATAGTTGGATGGAGGGGTGAGGCGAGAGAGAGAGTGTGCAACCCAAAATAGTTTATTATTACTTTATACATGGTGGGCCACACAATAAGGGAATTTGGCGTTGGCTTTGACACATTGTAGATAACATAGCAAGTTTAGCCTTAATGCCAAATAAATCTATGTGGCAAATTTGGATTTGGCAACACTGTGGATGCTCTTAATGGACTATTCTGCAAATTTGTCACGCGAGATCGATTTGGTCCAGTTAGAATACGGGAGGGCTGATCACATGGACGAGATTAGCTGTTTAGACCAATCCGACGATGTATGACAAGTCCGTCGACTGGTGCATTACATTTCACAAGTTAGAATAAAATGACCCGCATAGCAGGTTCTGTGTATTTTTTAGATAACATGCATCATCATGTCCAGCCTTAAATTAGTAAAGCCACAAAAAGTTACACCAAGAGATAACCTGCTGGAAATCCAGCTTACAATAAAGCTTACAATAAAGGTACTACCAAAATGGCTCGGCACACTGCCAAGGGCTTGCAAATGTTTCAGACTCACACTTAGTGACCATGGGGAAGTCGTGAAGAGTAAAAAGGACTAGGGTACTAAATTATGCCGACACTTGATCTCAAGGAGTTGTAGGAGAGTAAGTTGTTTAGTAGAGCGTCACTGCTGCTCAATCAGCACGTCTAGCGGCGCTTGGTCCATAGGGTTTGAAAGGGGACTCCATTGTTGCAACAATAAACACGTTTTGAAAAAATAGTCAACTGAATGAGAGGGAAAACAAACTCAATTGAGAATTTAGTTCTAATATTCCAAAGAGCCCAGCACTGGGCATCAAAACTAATACACACGGGTTTCCTTGTGTTAGAAGCGAGCGAGTGCATAATATTCCATAAGTGATCAAACGACCGGGGATGCCACCACACTCCCAACAATGTCGAATGTCACTCCAAATTAGTTGTGCAAAAGCACATGGAAAAAAGATATGGTTTGAGTCTTCATGTAAACCGCAAAGAGCACCGATCCGAGGGGCCATGGCGGATAACTAGTTGATCACCGTATGGGAGTCTGCCTGTGGCAAGTTGCCACAAAAAAATCTTGATTTCCAAAGGAAGTTTTGCATACCAGAAAATTTTTGGATCTGCGCGGTCAGAAACGTGCAAAAGCTTCTGATATAAAGAACGAGAAAAGAATAAACCAGATGTTTCTAAAGCCCAAGAAACCTTATCAGGATCATTAGAAGGGGATAGGTCCTCTATTTCCTGGAACAGATCAGCCAAGTAGAAATCTCCAAATCCTCTATTTGAAAAGAAGTTTGCAAAGATAGGACAAAAAAACATCGTAAGTTGACCCTTCACACTTGTGGGTCATCAGCCCCTGCAAGGTGTTGGCCTCCTTCTGCTTGGAGTAGTGTCTAGCAATAAGTTGACCCTTGATCCTTTCTCTCATTGAAATCACAGGAAACTCTCTGGCTTCCAACTCATATCTACAATTATTATTAACCAAGGCATCACAAACAGTGAATAAATGCAATGAACAACTTTGCAATAGAATATAAGATAGCCATGCAAAACATCACAACCAGTTAATGGTGCTTACTTGTTAAACATCTCTGAATTGTTATTAAGCAAGACATCACACTTGCATAGCTCACTTTGGAAGGCCCTAACCCAAGTGGTTGCTGGCAAATCAGATAGCCATGCATGAGCCTTTGGATTAATTGCTTTCATAGCCTCCATGTTGGCTTCCCACTTGGCAAAATTACTGCTCCTAGCAATCTTCAACAACTGTTTTTTGAGTATATCACCCATGAAAGTTTTTTGAAATTTTTGCCACATGTGTCTGACACAGAATTTGTGCTCAGGGTGTGAAATTCTCTTGTACAGCTTTGATCAGACCCTTTCGCTTAGCTGACATGACTGTCCAATGAAGATGTGTTTTGAATTTCAGGTCCCGTTTCAATATCTCTAGAAACCATTTTCAGGTCATTATGTCCTCAACCTCAATAACTGCAAATGCAATGGGAAATATGCGGTCATTGGGGTCCATTCTTATTTCCGTTAGGAGTTGACCTCTGTACCTTGTTTTAATGTGACACCCATTAAGAAACCACGCAGACATGCATTCCTGAAGGAAACCCCTCTTACATGCATCCAAACTAACATAACAGTGCTTAAATCTAGAAATTTCATCGAGTGCTAGATAGAAAGTGCTAACAGGGTTACTCCTTCTAATCCCACTTGCATAGTCCCATAACAGCTTGTACTGTCCAACTTCATCACCATATATTACTTTCATTGCAGTACTTTTAGCCCTCTCTAACTAGCTTGTGCTAGGCTGCATATTCCAATCCTTCTATACCACCCTTTTGAAGTTCTTTATTCTCATATTTTCATGTGCCTTAAAACTATCAACATATTCGTCAGCTACAAACTTAGTAGTGAATGCCTTTGGTTTGCATATCTTGGTGCAACTATGCTCTCCAGTAAATCTCTTGATCACAAAACACATGGTTTTGCTATCTTTAGATGCCCATAAGTACCATGGGTATCCATCAACACACTTGGCTGATAACCTGGATAGATCATTGACCCCAGACCTGATGTCCCTCCTGTTTTTTCAAAAGTACTCAGCTAAAGAATTCCTCAACAACTGCACTGACTCAAATATCTATCCTACATGAAAACATGGATCATCCAAATCTTCTTTTTTGAATGATTTAAACCTCAAATGAACTTTTTCTTCATCTGAATGAGCTGCCCATAGATCTTCCTCTTCTGACATATCATCACCTGCATTTGCATTAACACTTGGTTGATTCTCTATGCACTGAACATCTTGAGCCTCCTCTTCAACTAGATCATCATCACCATCAAATATCTCATTATCACTGTCATCTATCTCCGCTGCATAGTAGTTTGAGTCATTCTCTGAAGAATCTTCACAAATTACTTGAACTTTTCATTTAGGATTCCTCCTTACACTGCTACCAGTTGGCTTGGAAACGCCTATGGGTTCAGCCGCAACTACTTGTATAGGTATATGTTCCACAACTGGTTCTTCTTCTTCACTTGGTTGCACATGAACATCGCTACTTGCCTTCACAGGAATCGGAACAGGTGGAAGATGAGCAACTGGGTGTTGAACAACATCATCGATGTCCACCCTGCAGAAGCTTTCATCATGGTATAAATAAACATGTAGAAACTGATAGCCAATTGACATAAATTGCAGCATTCTGTCAATGTCTACTGATGTCCTAATCTCCATCAGTCCATTCCTCTGAAGTGAAAGTATTGGAATGCAGTATTATGATTTTATTACCCCTCCCATATCATATCCTATCTCCTCAACTAGATTCTCAATTTCTGTAGGTGTCCACTGCTCCTTGTAGATATGATCATAGCTAATTGTAGACCCATTGTCATAGACCTGTTACATCCGGTACTAAGAAAATAGCCACCATGGTGGAATTCAACAAAAAATTGATCCTTATCTATACCTGCAGAGTTGTTCATTGCATTTTACAAACATAATTTTCATTCAAGTAATAAGATAAATAACAACATAGACAACAAATTATAACTTAATTTTTTTACAACTGCCAAATAATGCCTAAAGCCCTTAAGAGATATGCCAAGATCATATTACAAATTCTTTAAAATTTAAGTACAAACCATGCCTAAAGCCCTAACCAAAGAAGCATAAATTTCAAACTTTTTACTAACACATCGAAACAAAGCCAAACCATGTCATAACACTCACCAAATCCATACGGTTACACTCACCAAATCTATGGCCAATAACAATGCCCAAACCCGTGCGACAACATTCAGTTCTCCTACTAAACCCTACCCAAAACCCCTTCCTTTAACAGGGCACAAACCTACCCTAAATAGAGTGCCAAACATCCACAGTCTCTGAAATAAGTGCCTTTTGCAATGAATCATGATTCTTTTGTTTTTCCCCTTCAACTGGTGCTTCTGGTGGTATTATTGTTCTTTGAAACTTTGCTAATTTTGAAGGATCTCTGTTGGAAGTGAAAATATTTGGTATTTCTATTAATATGGTATCAAAATATAATGATGCTACATGGACTTTGGTTTTTTGTTTATGGGCCCTTTAATGGGCCAAAAAGAATGGATTTTGTGGACTAGATGATGGGACTGTAGATTCCTCTGTTTGCTGATTGGCTAATTATTGGAGACTTTAACTTTGTTCGTTCTAGTGATAATAGAAACAAAGATGGTGGTGATGTGAATGATATGTTAATATTTAATGGTATTATTGGACATCTGGGCTTGCTGTATCTTCCTTTAAAAGGAAGAAATTACACCTGGTCAAATAAGCAAAGGGAACCTCTCCTGGAACCGCTCGATTGGTTTTTCACTTCATCTCATTGGATCACTGTTTACCCTAACTCCATGGTGTTTACTCTAGCAAATAATGGCTCTAATCATGTTCCATGTGTGGTCCATATAAATACAAATATACCCAAAGCAAAAAAAAAAAATCAGATTTGATAATTATTGGGTAAGCTTGCCTGATTTTAAGAATTGTGTGTCACCCTCATGAAGTAAACAATCAAATAAAGGGTATAGCTCCGCTATTATCTCATTCAAGTTGAAATCTTTGATATATGATTTGAGAAAGTGGCATGTCAATATTTCAAGGATTAAATTACTTATTCAAAACTGCAATAAAGTTATTGCTTGTCTTGACGTGCTAGAGGAATATAGACCTATTTTCACTAGGGAATTTAACTTCAGGAAATTGGTAAGATTGCATCAAGAGGAATTACTTATTATTGAATGTAATTACTGGAAAAAACGATGTACCATTCGATGGATTAAACAAGAAGAGGATAACACACACAAAATTTATGCTATGGACACAAAAAGGTTTAGAAGGAACAATATTGCAGTGCTGAATAATGAGTTGGGTGTTGAGGTCTCTGATCATGCAATGCTGGCAAGCATGTTTTATGCCAATTTCAGGGAGAGAATGGGCCAAACAGCTGGTATAGATCTGCAGTTAGATTTCAATGACCTTATTCCCCAAGTGGAAGTTGGAAGGCCTAGGTGATCTCACTAGGCCTTTTGAGATAAAGGAAATGGATGAGGTGGTGGCTTTGATGCCCCTAGATAGGGCCCCTAGGCCAGATCGCTTTAATGGAATTTTTCTCAAGACATGTTGGCCCATTGTTAAAGAAGAGTTTTATAATTTAGCCTAGGAGTTCCAGGAGGGAAAGCTTAATTTAAGGAACATAAATAGTTCATATATCACCCTGGTGCCAAAATTTTCTTCTCATGTGACTGTTAATGATTTGAGACCAATTTCCCTCACAAATGTGTGCATGAAATTTCTAACCAAATTGGTTGCCAATAGACTGCAGGATGTCATTCTCAAATGTATACATAAAAATCAATATGTTTAGGCTGGGCTTTTGAATATATTTATTTGTGACAAGCCTCCAAAAAACCAATAGTGATTTTAAAGCTTGATTTTGCCAAGGCTTTTGAAACTGTGGAGCATGAGGCTCTGTTGAAAATTATGGCTTGTAAAGGCTTCAATGATAGATGGATCAAGTGGGCAAGAGATGTGTTGTCTACTGGCACCTCCTTAGTTCTTTTAAATAGTATATCAGGCAAGGAATTTGTTTGTAAAAGAGGAGTGAGGCAGGGTGATCCGTGGTAACCTCTTCTATATATGTTTGGTTCTGATTTGCTTCAGTCAGTGGTGTACGATTTATTGCTCAATGGGCTTATTAGCCTGCCTATCCAGACTGCTGACCCCGACTTCCAAATAATTAAGTATGCTGATGACACACTGTTGATAATGCCTGCAGACAAGGACGAGCTAATAATTTTAAAGGAGGACCTAGGGAAATACTCCCTCCGTTCCTGAATGTAAGGCCTATAGATTTTTGAGAAAATTCCAAAATATATGGTTTATTACGATTTACACACAATATTAGCCATCCACAAACGAGTTTCATAGGGATTTGACATATTGTGTTCAATTTGTGACTAGTAGGGACTCCCTCTTGCGATTTTTTGTAAGAGAAAATGAGTCTATTATATGCCAAATACCCACGTCTTAATATTCATGCAGAAAACTATAGGCCTTACATTCAGTAACAGAGGGAGTACTCTTGTTCTACAGGTCTGATAATTAATTATGCTAAATCCAATCTTATTCCCATTAATGTGCCTGAAGATGAGGTTGACCACTTGATCCAAGCTTTTGGTTGTCAAGTGGGGAAAATGTCCTTCACCTATTTGGGTTTGCCTTTGGGCACCTCTAGGCCAAAAATTGAGGACGTATGCCTTTGATGTGTAGAGTGGAGAGAAGGCTATCATCTATCTCTAGTTTTTGTATCTCAAGGAGCAAAGATTACAACTCATCAATTTTTCTCTTGCCTCTATGCCCATACATTTTCTTTGCACTTTGCAATTACCAGTTGGTTTGACTAAAGAACCGGATAAAATTTTGAGACAGTGTTTATGGAGAGGTAACACCGAAAATCACAAACAGTCTGCGGCTTGTTGGGAATCTATTTGCAAACCTTAATTAAAAGGAGGTCTTGGTGTAGTGAATCTTCAGAAACACAATGTTGCTCTGCTGATTAAGCATCTTGACAAATTTTATAGCCATAAAGATGCCCTGGGTTCAGTTAATTTGGACATAACATTATAGAGGCAAAATTCCCCATGAAGAGGAGTTGATTGGGTCCTTTTGGTGGAAAGATATTCTCAAGCATGTTGATAATTTTAGAGGGGTTTTCAAGGTCATTATGGGAGATGGAAACTCCTTCGGTTTTTCGAAGGACTCATGGGTTATAGAGGGATCTAGCCAATTACTCGAAAATAAATTTCCCAGATTGTTTTCCTTTGTGTTGGATGAGTCCATTTCAGCGGCTGGTGTATATGCTGTGGAAGAGTTACATTCCTTATTCTATCTATCTCTCTCCCAATTGGCTTTTGAGGAATTAGAGCAACTAAAACTTTTGATGGCGAATAACCCTGTTGCAGACACACATGATCAATGGGTCTATCGCTGGGGTAATTCTTATTCTGCAGCAAAATTTATAAATACATACATTCTCACCTGGTAGTCCCTAAGGTATAGTTCGCTATGGAAATCCTGTTGTACTACGAAACTCAAAGTGTCTGCCTGGCTTATTCTCAGAGACAGACTTAATACTAAATATCTCCTCAAGAGAAAGAATTGGAATGTTATACATGAGTTTCATTGTGAGCTCTGCTCAGGAAGGGTTTTTGAAGATAGAATCCATCTCTTCTTTGAATGCAATTTCAGTAGGAGTGTCTGGAACTATCTCAGATTGAATGGCCTGATGGGATGAGATTCAAGAGGTTCTGGCTGCTGCTAGAAAGCTGTTCAACATGTCATTCATTATAGAGGTGATCATAGTAGCATGCTGGCATATTTGGTTGATAAGGAATGATAGGGTTTTTAATGGAACCCAACCATCCTTTGGGAAATGGAAGAGTTGCTTCATTCATGATATGTCCCTGCTTAAGCATAGGATTAGAGGCAAATCTTAGGATAGTTTGACATCATGGATTCACAATCTTGTATAGTTTTGGTAACTAGGTAGGCTCCCCTCCCTCCTCCTCTCTCTATTGTATATATTGGTTTGGGTTTTGGTTTGAGTAATAAATTGCTCGAGGGGCTTTTTGCACCATAGTCGGAAAGCTTTAAAATAATCATGAACAAAGTCGAAGAAAACACCACAGATTGGGGCATAATTGTGAACTTACCGTAGTCAGGGGGTGCAGATCCATCGGGGCGACGGGAAGGAGGCATCTCCGCCACCTCCTTCCGCTGGAGATGACTTGCGTCGGCTCTCCTTCACCAACACGCACGCAGATTTCCACGTTGCCTGCCTATTCTCGCTGATTCCGCCTTCTCTCGGCCGCGTCCCTTCCTCTCCCTCGGTTGCGTCGATATGATCGACGATGACGATAACCAGGGCAAATTGATGAAATCTCATAACTTCGGGTCCTTTTCTGTAAGATTTCCATGTACAAAGTTGCTCCACCTCTGCCATGCAAACCCACCCCTGCCACGTCAAGCAATACGTACTCCCAGCGTATGTGATTACTGTACGTGACACAGTTGCGCGTCTTTAGTAACCGTGTTTGGAGCTTCTCTGAGTACAATGATCCACGTGATTTATACAGACAAGTTTAATGATCTTACATGTATTTTCCCCTTAATCCAAAGTACTTGGGTCGCCTTGACCTTATTAACATCATTTTTCTGTTATATCACCAGCTCGATTCATGCAATTCCCAGAGATAGTGTTCGCTTCTTTTGTGCTGAAACTGTTCGTCTCCTTTTCTTTCTAGACTACTAGAGGAAGAGAGATCCCGGTCCACTTTTGGTCAGGTGGCCTCCTCTCCTGTCTGTATCCACTTTTAAGGATAGCATGTAGCCGTGGTAGTAATCTTAAAACCTGCCTCAAAAGCTTGTTACACAAAGACATGGAGCACGCTCACCGGCGGACACCCTTTTCTTTCGTTTCCCCCCACAGGAGCGTTTACTAGTACGCTAGACAACAAAAACACCTGTCGCTGCCATGCCATGCATGACACGACGCGACGGCCACCGGCCGTAGCACAAGTAGAACCCACCCAAAGCCCTCTTGGCACAACGCTGCGTTTTTTACCTTTTGCTGCTTTAATCGAGCTGGTCTGTAATGAATCTAGTGATCCAGTCCATTTTGGTGAAGCTAAATTCAACTATGGTATCATGCGTGTGATGACACTAGTCAACTCGATGGAATTTGGAGGGTGTTGCACAGTTGTTTCTTTGAAGCCCAGCAGTGGAGTACATGGCTGGGAAGCACACAGTGGATGGGAGGAGCCATGTCTATCTGGTGGTATGCATGGCACAGCCATTCCGCACGTACGTAGCGTATCATCTCAAGGGAATTCCCAACACAGTGCGTGGGTGGGTGCATCCCAGAGCTGTGGCCACCAGTAAATTTCATGGCGCGTCCACTGTGAAGAAAGTGAAAAGGAATCAAGGGAGGAAGCACGCATCTGCGAGAAAATGGCGCCGCTACAGTCTGCCTCCACCACGCGAGGGCGAGGCGAGGAGGGAAATAATTTGATCTGAGGCTGAGCAGGCAGGCTCCGTCTGTTCCCGCGCTCGTTCCATCTCCTCTCCAACAGTGCGGCACTGGGTGCAGGCACTGTGAAGTCAGCTCCACCCACGCCACCCAGCCCTCTTCCATGGACCATGGCTGCCTCCATGTGCGCGTCCATGCATGGTAGAAAAAGGAGGGAGCCCTTTCCCGTGTTTGTTTCCGCGCTCTATAAATACGGACGCCTCGCCTTTCCACCCATCCCTTTTCCTCCCCCGTCTTTTCCTTGTTTCCCCCTCTCGCGCGTGCCCTAATTTCTCGCTGCCTCCTGTCTCCTCCTCCTCCCCACCTTTCCTCTCCACCACCCACCCTTCCATATATACACATACACACTCTCCCTCAATACACTCCTAGCTACTCGCCACACACCACCTATAACACTCTGAAAGAACACAAGATTTGGAGGAAGGATCTTTCGGTTGAGATCTCCTTGCTTGCAATCAATTATTTTGGGGGTTCTCTCTTTCGGAAGTGTTCTTGCTCGACAGTCGCCAACAAAACAGGAGCAAGAACAGGATGGTGTAGTGGCGCCTCTGTGAGTCTCTTCCTCCTCTTTGAGCAAGTTCATCATGTTCTTCAAGTCGTAGTCCGTCGAGCCTCTGCTCGTGTTTCCTGGCGTTGTAATGATGTTTCTGCATTAGCTGTTTTGTTTTTGTCCCCCCAGTTTTGTTCCTCTGTAGATGCTGCTGCTTTCATGGCAAGGATTGCTAATTAGTAGTTCTCTTCTTTTTACCGCTTGATTGAGATGTACGACGGGTGGCTGGGACGACGTGGTATATGCTTACCATTTTAATTTATGTACGAGTAGTACTCTTCTGTATGAATTCTGCTTCATTCCAGGAGCTCCTTTTTTTGGAATAAATTCTAGGAGCTCTTTTTTTTGGAATAAATTCTGGGAGCTCTCAGCTCCTGATTTGAAAAGCTTCTTGGATCTTCTACCTGCTTCTTCTACCAGCCAAATATGTAGTTTGGTCTCCCCTTTTTGGTTCTTTCATTTTATTTTCCTAATTGGAACAAGCACTCTATTTAGAGTCTTCTGAGTATTTCCTTCTTTTCCTGCAAACAGAAATAAACCAGCCAGCTTCTTTGGCAGTAGAGAGTTTTCCGTTTCCATCATTTGCTCTTCGATTGCTCCATGATTGTATTTCCTCGTTTCTACCTCCATACCCTATGGAATATTCAGATAGAGCCCAAACAGAGGATGCAGAATGATTAGTAGTAACCGAGAACCTGATCTGTGGGTTTTACCCAAGGGAAAGTAATCCACCCAGCACCAGAAGCTCCACAGATCATACTTTCCTCCCTTCAATTTTGCCTGAAATCCTTGCAGGTTTTTACCATACTGTTATCTCCTGTTAGATACTAGTATAACAAAGTGAAACGATTCGATGCCCCACAATTCCGATGTAAATCCCACTTAGCTGTGCGATTAGCCCTAACCTGACGCCTTTTCACAAGTAATCAGCAATCATCACGTGGGGTTGCAAGATGGTCCTGGCATCATCACATTAACTTGGATTTGGATTATCTTCTCTCCCTCCCTTACACATTCTCTAATTTTGTTGTTTTCCTGGGGGTATTAGGTAGGCATATTCCCAGATTATGTAGGGCGTCCTTGATCATCACCCTGATTAAATGCTACTTGACTAGATGGCGACATGTACAAGACAAGCACACTTGTAAATTCCCACTAGAGTAGCTTACTGGTTGTGCACTGTCAAGAGAATAATCTTGCACAATTTTTGGGTGCCAAGTTGCGAGTTATGAGCATGCATTGGCTATCTACGTATGGAGGCAGTTGTATACTAGCAGTAGTAGACTACGCAAGTCAGAGCGATGCATCCCTGGGCTGAGACCTATTAATGCTGCAATGAATAAAGCATCTAACCACCAGCCATCTCCTTCTCTCGGGTTACTTTTTTCGTTTCGTCCCTCTCAAGATTATCGCTGCAGCTGCAAGCCTGCAATGCAATGAATAAAAAGCGTGCATCCTCACTGATCAGTAGCACTGTTCAGCTCGTGCAAGCAGCAGCACCAGCCGCTCTTGTTCTTCCACTGAAAATACACTTGCGCCGTCTGTCAGAATCAGAAAGCCATGCTTGTTCTCAATTGATGTTGTGTGCGTTCTTCTTTCTTCTTAGCTCAAGATTTGATTTTTGGTTTTTGTTGTTTGTTGTATGGTGTGAGCTGCAACGAAATGAGCTAATTATTTTCTGTTTTGTCCGTTCGATGGAATGGATATGGTGGATGCAGAGTGCATTATGAGGAGTGAGGAATTGGTGGGATGGGCGATGGCCTGCGCTACCTCAGATGGAGTCCTCGTCGTCGATGAAGGAGCGGCAGCGGTGGCGGCCTGAGGAAGACGCCGTCCTCCGCTCCTACGTCCGCCAGTATGGGCCCAAGGAATGGAACCTGGTGGCGCAGCGGATGAACGTGCCCCTCGACCGCGACGCCAAGTCCTGCCTCGAGCGCTGGAAGAACTACCTCCGCCCCGGGATCAAGAAGGGCTCCCTCACCGACGACGAGCAGCGACTCGTCATCCGACTCCAGGCAAAGCACGGCAACAAGTGGAAGAAGATCGCCGCCGAGGTGCCCGGGCGAACGGCCAAGCGGCTCGGCAAGTGGTGGGAGGTGTTCAAGGAGAAGCAGCAGCGGGAGATCAGGGACAGCCGGAGGCCGCCCCCGGAGCCCAGCCCCGACGAGAGGGGCAGGTACGAGTGGCTGCTCGAGAACTTCGCCGAGAAGCTCGTCAAGGAGAGGCAGCAGCAGCTGGTTGGCGTGGGAGGAGACCACCATCTCATGGCCGCGCCCATGCTGCCGCCCTGGATGTCGTCTGCCAACGGCGGCGCGGCCGTCGCTCCTGCACCGCCACCGCCGTCGCCGTCCGTGACGCTCAGCCTCGCCTCCGCGGTAGCCGCGCCCCCGGCCGCCGCGCCGTGGATGCAGCAGCAGCAGATGGCGGAGGACGGCGGCGCCGCGTTCGGGTTCGGTAGGCCGCCGCCGTCGACGGGCATGATGCCAGAAGCACCTCCTCCTCAGGCGGCAGCGCTTACGGAGGTGGCCGAGTGCTGTCGGGAGCTTGACGAGGGGCACCGCGCGTGGGCGGCGCACCGGAAGGAGGCGGCGTGGCGGCTTAAGCGCGTGGAGCTGCAGCTGGAGTCGGAGCGCGCGTGCCGGCGCCGAGAGGCCGCGGAGGAGTTCGAGGCCAAGATGCGCGCGCTGTGGGAGGAGCAGGCGGCCGTCGTGGAGCGCCTGGAGGCGGAGTACCGGGACAAGGTGGCCGGGCTCCGGCGCGACGCCGAGCTCAAGGAGCAGAAGATGGCCGAGCAGTGGGCCGCCAAGCACGCCCGCCTCACCAACTTCATCGAGCAGGTCGGCTCCTCGTGCCGCCGCTGGTCGCCCGGCGACATGAACGGCCGGTGACTGCGCCACCGCAACGGTTGCCTTGTTGCGCGCGCGACATCCAAAACTTCGGCACGACGGTGGCTTCGCATGCTTGTTCCTCAGGCTTCTTAGATTTCTTCTCTTTTTGCAACTGTTGGAAGCTTCACTTCTCCTCTCACTCTAGTCTAGCTGATCAGAAATGTAATGCTGTTGCTACTGCCGTAATTTCACTTCTTATCGGCCAGTCTTAGATCATGCAATTATTCATCGTTTCTTAGCAATAAATAAACATTTGGATAACAAGATATGTTCAAATCAAAATTATTCAGTCGTGGTCATCAGCATGAACCTTCTACGGAATTTTCCAATCCATTTCAGTTGCTAGTTGCTGCAGTGAGAGCATCTCCAAACTTGTTTTGGGGTATTGGAGAAAAACACAGCTCCGACATCATTGGCATGTGTGGTCTTAGATCCTTTTTTTTTTGGTAGAGAAACAATCTCATCCATGGATTGCCAAACAAAACATCCAACTCTAGGAAGAGCCAACGGCTCAGTTCGAAATCTCATGTGCGCACCGCCGACCCTCCTCCGGCAGCCAGACTTCGCCGCCGAAACACCCGCTCACCTCCCTCATCTCCGCCACACCTGATTTGGAAGGCTCTTGACTCTCCCCGCCGCTGATCGCCACGCATGATTTGGAGGATGATCGATATTTTTTTTTCCGTAGATGTGTTGGTTTGATATGAATTTGTTCGGTGATTTGTCGCCAGAGGAAGACGAATGGAGTGAAGAGGGGGATCTCGCCATTCTCATGATGTTAGAGAGAGAAGAACAAGCGGCTGAAACATGGGGTTCTGTCGTTGGTCGTGAGGTGATTCGTAGGAGGCGGCAAGAAGGCCACCACCACCTTATGTTGGATTACTTTGGTCCGCCCTCGGTGTATCCAGAGCGATACTTTCTCCACCAGTTGCGGATGGGCACTTTTTTTTTTCATCCACATGTCCAAGAGCATGACACATCGTACAGAAAAGGAATTGTGCGGTGTTACTTGGCCATAGCACTTCGAAGAAGATGATCACGGCTTTGCGCATAATGGCTTATGGATAACCGTCCGATTTTATCGACGGTCATCTTGCATTGGAAAATAGTACGGCCATTTCGTGCTTGAGGCGGACACCCATGATGGGCAACGGTCGTCAAGCTAATTCCCAAGCCTCAAGGTAAGAAGCAAATCATATTTTCATAGTGCTCAAGCAACTAATAGGAATGATGTGGAGAGTGATTTGGGATTTTATATGCCCAAAGTGCTATTGCCCATGGCACGACTATATTTTGGAACCAAAACACACTTTGGAGGATCATAATGCCTTGTGTGACCTTGCACAATGTGGTCGTCGAGCAGGAGCCTGACCAAGATTTCGACCACAATTATGACTTCATAGAAAGGGCGGTGCATCCTCATAGGAGAGAACAGATCAGTGACTTTGTGGAAGTAATGGAAGTGGAATGGGTAACAAGATTGATAACTTTGTTATTTATTACTTGTATGTTCTCATGTGGCCAACAAGTGGAATGTCCACAAGCAGTTTCTACAAGTTCACCATGACATTCCAGATGTCAAAACTCATGAAAAGCTTAAAGATCTCATCGAGTGCTGGAAATGGAATGACCAACAATCCGATGAACTTTGTGATTTGCTACTTGTATGTTCCCTATTTTGGTTTGGATGAACATTGTGATTTGCGTGGAACTATGTGTGTGATTGATGAACATTGTGTTGTAATAATTTTGTACTATTTGTTTCCCTATTTTTGGATTTTATTTTAGTTGATTTGAAGCTATCTGTGTAGTAATTCTGATTGCATATGCTAAAACAGACGTGAGAGCAACTACAAGCTCAGAAAATGGTTGGGTACCCAGTCTTAGGTATGCTGCAAACCGGTTTGAAACTAAGCAATGCAGCAGGACCGTATGATGCACTAAGAAACATGGAACCATACATTCAACTACGCATGCATCTCTGTCAAGAATAAAGAAGTGGAACTCGCATAAAAGGTTATTAACATGAATATCTGCAATCAGAACAATTAACTGTGTTCTCTACTGACTAATTCATCAATTCAACAAAGCTCTATTTAGGCGAGTCTAACATCATGTAAGTTCAGCAAATAACACTGCAGTCTGGGAAGACATGAAAAGAGCTGTTCACTAAATTTCAGATAAAGTAATCAAAGATCTGTTTTAGCCAAGGCTAGCTAACATAACCTAACTAAGCCTGGCCCTAGCAAGTTGTTGAATATATTAGCAATTTAGCACATGATTTAATTCGAAATAGCAGTAGATGAATTGCGACAGTAGCAAATACAGTAATCATGCAAACGTCTAGATCTAGTACAGTAGACAGATTGATACAATCTATTGCAAGTACTAGACATACGAATTGCAGTAACATCTCATACAGATGAAAGAGAGATACGTACGATGGAGCGGTAGCGGCACCGCCGTTGTTGTTGTCCCCAGTGTCGGCCATGTCGTTGATGAAGAGGTTGCCGAGGTCGGGGAAGAAGTCGTCGTCGGGGAAGTCGTCGCCGTCAGCAGTCGCGCGAGTGCGCTCCCCAAAAACCTGATCGCCCCTCTCCCGTACAGGATCACAAGAGGCGGGGTTCCGGAGGCCTGCTGTCCCTTCTCGCGGTGCACGCCGGAAGGAGGGATGGAGAAGACTTGATTGGCGGCGCAGTGCTTTGGAACGGTGGTGCGAAACCATAAGACGAAGTGGCGGCTAGGGTTTACCGTATGCGCGTATTTATATGCGGGCTGGGAGAGACGTGGGCGTAACCCCACGTCTGAGTCGGTCCACGATCCAGAAAGGAAACGGAAACGGTTTTGGAATTAACGCGTCCGTTAATTACCAAATTAATGACTCATTAAGTTTTCCCAATCGACAAAATAAACGCTCTCGGCTCGGCTCATTCCCGCAACCCGCGGCGCGTCGTGACGAGGCGTGGCGAGGCGGGCGGCGGAGGAGGAGGAGCGCGCGTGTGGCACACCTCTCCTCTTGCCTTACCTACTCATACATGAGCTAGAATGGCTCACCTTATAAGGTGCTCCCACTCTCTCCAAACTAGCAATGTGGGACTAAACTTTAGTCCCACTCACTCCACTTATTATTCATGAATGGGCCATGACAATTTCAGGATTTTAGTGGGCTTAGTGGGCTAGACATGTGAGCCCATATACATAGCCCATACAAAATTCCAACAATCCCCCACAAAGTGTCATTAGCACATTTCATAAACTCTGTTCCAAAACATTGTTTATATACCGGTGTTAGTGGAGACTGTTAAGTTGAACTTCCACTTAGAACATCATGCTACACTAGTTCACAACTTGAATAGTGGACTATGCCTTGAACTACAAGTTTGCTGTGATACCAGTTTTACACAACGTCTGAACCGATACTAGGCTGCCGCAAGGCTTCCCCGCGGTTTGGAGCGTATGCGTCATACTCCGAAGGCCTTTCATGAGTTTATTAGAGAGCACCCGATTCTCATAGACTGCGACGTTTAACAGTCAGACTCATATAGGTGAGTTCCTCAGGAGATGTTCTGTAGGACACATCTCTGCTTATATAAATAAGCCACTTGGAACACATTAAGACAAATGTCAACCTACCGTACAGATCAGGAGAGTATTGCATCTTTTATGGAGTGGAATAAAATATAAGGATACTCTCCTCTCAGCCGACCAACAGCTTGTCTCCCACTTCTAATTCACGGGATCTCCGATCACATAGAGTGGGTTACCACTGTGGGCAACTCATAACGTGGGTCTCAAACCCATCTCCCTCGATGCATTATCTATCACATTCCGTGATAAACCCTTTGTGAAGGGATCTGCCAAGTTCATAGACGTTTGGATATAATCCAACGCAATAACTCCGGAGTTCTTCAATTTCCTGACAGATTTTAATCTCCTCTTCACATGTCTTGATGACTTTGCATTATCCTTAGAACTGTTCACTTTGACGATCACAGTTTGATTATCACAGTTCATTAGGATTGCGGGTATTGGTTTTTCAACCATAGGCAAGTCCATCAAGAGCTCACGAAGCCACTCTGCCTCAACAGTGGCTGTGTCTAATGCTGCGAGTTCTGCTTCCATAGTTGACCTCGTTAAGATGGTCTGCTTGCAAGACTTCCAGGAAACAGCGCCACCACCAAGTGTAAAAACATAACCACTAGTGGCCTTAAGCTCATCAGCATCAGATATCCAATTAGAATCACTATATCCTTCCAGAACCCTTGGGTTTCCGGTATAGTGAATTCCATAGCTCGCAGTGCCTTTTAAATAGCGCATAACTCTCTCAAGCGCACGCCAATGATCATCTCCCGGATTGGAAACAAACCGGCTCAATTTGCTCACAGCAAAAGAGATGTCAGGCCTCGTGGCACTCGCCAAATACATAAGCGAGCCTATAATCTGAGAATATCTCAGTTGATCTCTAGTAATCCGTTGATTCTTTCGAAGCAACAAACTAGCATCATATGGAGTTGAAGAAGGCTTGCAGTCACTATACCCAAAGCGACTCAAGACCTTTTCCACATAGTGAGATTGAAGCAGTGTGATCCCACCATTATCATCTCTCAATAGCTTGATGTTCAAGATAACATCAGCTACTCCTAGATCCTTCATCTCAAAGCAGCGAGATAAGAAATCCTTAACTTCCTTGATTAAATCAAGATTGGTCCCAAAGATCAATATGTCATCAACGTATAGACATAGAATAACTCCCTCGCCCCCACCATGGCGATAGTACACACACTTGTCAGCTTCGTTTACAACAAAGCCTTCAGCAGTCAAAGTCCTTTCGAACTTTTCATGCCATTGCTTAGGTGCTTGCTTGAGGCCGTATAATGACTTCAATAACTTGCACACCTTGCCTTCCTGACCGGGTACTACGAAACCATCTGGCTGATCCATGTAAATTTCCTCGTCCAACTCTCCATTAAGGAAAGCCGTCTTAACGTCCATTTGATGAACGAGAAGACCGTGCGAGGCAGCCAGTGATAGTAGCACACGAATAGTGGTCAGTCTAGCCACAGGTGAGTAAGTATCAAAGAAGTCTTCACCTTCTTTCTGGGTATAACCCTTGGCCACAAGCCTTGCCTTGTACTTTTCAATTGTACCATCAGGCCTAAGCTTTTTCTTGAACACCCACTTACATCCTACAGGTTTACACCCATAAGGACGATCAGTGATTTCCCAGGTTCCGTTAGCCAAGATGGAATCCATCTCGCAACGGACAGCCTCCTTCCAGTAGTCAGCATCAAGAGATGCATAAGCTTCTGAAATAGTCTTGGGTGTGTCATCCACGAGGTACACAATGAAATCGTTACCAAAGGACTTTGCAGTCCTCTGTCTCTTGCTCCTTACAGGAACTTCATTGTCATCCTCCTCGGGATTCTCAACGTGTTCTATCGGAATGGTGGATTCAGGAATCTCAGCTAATTCCTGACCAGATGAAACAGGTTTCTCCTGATTTGATGAGCTAGACATATCCTTCATAGGAAATATGTTCTCAAAGAAAGTCGCATCATTCGACTCCATAATCGTACCAACATGCATGTCGGATACCTCAGATTTTACTACCAAGAATCTATAACCAATGCTATTAAAAGCATAGCCCAGAAGAACACAATCTACGGTTTTAGGTCCAAGCTTGCGCTTCTTGGGAATTGGTATATTGACTTTCGCCAAACAACCCCAAGTACGTAGGTAGGAGAGTTTCAATCTTTTCCTTTCCCATTCCTCAAATGGAGTAATGGTTTTATTCTTTGTGGGAACTCGGTTTAGGACATGACATGCAGTCATTAGCGCCTCCCCCCACCATGCCTTGGAGAGACCCGAAGTGTCTAACATGGCGTTAACCAAATCAGACAACGTTCGGTTCTTTCTTTCAGCCACTCCATTTGACTGAGGTGAGTAGGGAGGCGTCCTCTCATGAATAATACCGTGTTCAGCACAAAAAGAATTAAACTCGTTGGAAAAATACTCTCCACCACGATCAGACCTAAGCCGTTTAATTTTACGATCAAGTTGGTTCTCTGCTTCGGCCTTATAGTTCTTGAAATAAGTTAAAGCTTCATCTTTAGATTTCAGAAGATACACATAACAATATCTAGTGGAGTCATCAATAAGTGTCATGAAATATTTCTTTCCACCTTTGGTCAATACGCCATTCATCTCACAAAGATCAGAATGTATAAGTTCTAGTGGTGCCAAGTCTCTCGCCTCCGCGGTCTTGTGAGACTTGCGAGGTTGTTTAGCTTGAACACACACTTGACATTTGGAACCTTTAATAGTACTGAATTTCGGAATTAAACTCATATTTGCTAACCGCGTCATGCAACCAAAATTAATATGACAAAGTCGCGAATGCCAAACATCACAATCATTATCGTGGCAAACATTATTAATAACTTTGGTGCAAATATCTGACAAGGATAAGCGGAACAAGCCTCCGCACTCATAGCCTTTACCAATAAATTGTCCATACTTGGAAATTACAACTTTATTAGACTCGAAAACCAACTTAAAACCATCTCGACATAAACGTGAGCCGCTGACGAGATTTTTATTGATGGAGGGCACATGATGAACGTTCTTCAGTCGCACGATCTTCCCCGAAGTAAACTTCAGATCGACCGTACCAACACCACGAACAGTAGCATGTGACCCGTTCCCCATCAGCACGGGGGAAGTCCCTGTGACCCAGAGTCCTTCATCTCAGTGTCAGCCATGACAACATTGGCGGTCTTGCCGCTGTTCTCCTGCTGCTGCAGCTCATAACGCTTAGGGCACTTTGGAGCCCAATGGGTCAGTTCACCGCAAACGTGACATGATCCCTTTCTCTTCTTGAAGTTGGTAGAGTGCGACGGCTTAAACTTGCCATCGGGCTTGCCTTTACCCTCGGATTTCTTCTTGATATATTTAGGCTTGTTGGGCGGGTAATGTTTCTTCTGTACCACATGAGCAGAAGAACCTACCTCAGCAACCCGAGCACGTGTATCCTTTGCTCTCGCCTTCTCTTCCACATCAAGAGATCCGATGAGGTCCATTACGGAAAACTCCTGTCTCTTGTGTTTTAGAGAAGTAGCAAAGGTGCTCCATGAAGATGGAAGCTTGGCAATAATGCCTCCGGCCACAAACTTGTCCGGTAACATACACTTAAAGTGCTCAAGTTCTTTAGCGAGTGACTGTATCTCGTGAGCCTGTTGAACAACAGAGCGCTCATCAGTCATCCTGTAGTCATAGAATTGCTCCATGACATACAGCTCGCTGCCAGCATCCGAGGCCCCAAATTTGGCCTCGAGTGCAGCCCACATATCCTTGCCGTTATCAAACGACATATACGGATCCACGATGGAATCATCGATAATACCGAGGAGGGCACTTTTAAACATAGTGTCCATATCCTCAAAGGCCTCCAGCTGTGCTGGATTGAGATCGCCCTCAGGCTTGCCCTTGGTGGCCGCATAGCAGCGCAAGGTTTGAAACCATAGCACTGCTCTCGTGCGCCACCTCTTAAAGTCCACGCCCTTGAAAGGGACTGGCCTTGTCGCCGCAATGACAGACGGCGCAGGTGCAAGAAATTGCCTATAATCAGGTTTTTGGATTGTTGAATATATTAGCAATTTAGCACATGATTTAATTCGAAATAGCAGTAGATGAATTGCGACAGTAGCAAATACAGTAATCATGCAAACGTCTAGATCTAGTACAGTAGACAGATTGATACAATCTATTGCAAGTACTAGACATACGAATTGCAGTAACATCTCATACAGATGAAAGAGAGATACGTACGATGGAGCGGTAGCGGCACCGCCGTTGTTGTTGTCCCCAGTGTCGGCCATGTCGTTGATGAAGAGGTTGCCGAGGTCGGGGAAGAAGTCGTCGTCGGGGAAGTCGTCGCCGTCAGCAGTCGCGCGAGTGCGCTCCCCAAAAACCTGATCGCCCCTCTCCCGTACAGGATCACAAGAGGCGGGGTTCCGGAGGCCTGCTGTCCCTTCTCGCGGTGCACGCCGGAAGGAGGGATGGAGAAGACTTGATTGGCGGCGCAGTGCTTTGGAACGGTGGTGCGAAACCATAAGACGAAGTGGCGGCTAGGGTTTACCGTATGCGCGTATTTATATGCGGGCTGGGAGAGACGTGGGCGTAACCCCACGTCTGAGTCGGTCCACGATCCAGAAAGGAAACGGAAACGGTTTTGGAATTAACGCGTCCGTTAATTACCAAATTAATGACTCATTAAGTTTTCCCAATCGACAAAATAAACGCTCTCGGCTCGGCTCATTCCCGCAACCCGCGGCGCGTCGTGACGAGGCGTGGCGAGGCGGGCGGCGGAGGAGGAGGAGCGCGCGTGTGGCACACCTCTCCTCTTGCCTTACCTACTCATACATGAGCTAGAATGGCTCACCTTATAAGGTGCTCCCACTCTCTCCAAACTAGCAATGTGGGACTAAACTTTAGTCCCACTCACTCCACTTATTATTCATGAATGGGCCATGACAATTTCAGGATTTTAGTGGGCTTAGTGGGCTAGACATGTGAGCCCATATACATAGCCCATACAAAATTCCAACAATCCCCCACAAAGTGTCATTAGCACATTTCATAAACTCTGTTCCAAAACATTGTTTATATACCGGTGTTAGTGGAGACTGTTAAGTTGAACTTCCACTTAGAACATCATGCTACACTAGTTCACAACTTGAATAGTGGACTATGCCTTGAACTACAAGTTTGCTGTGATACCAGTTTTACACAACGTCTGAACCGATACTAGGCTGCCGCAAGGCTTCCCCGCGGTTTGGAGCGTATGCGTCATACTCCGAAGGCCTTTCATGAGTTTATTAGAGAGCACCCGATTCTCATAGACTGCGACGTTTAACAGTCAGACTCATATAGGTGAGTTCCTCAGGAGATGTTCTGTAGGACACATCTCTGCTTATATAAATAAGCCACTTGGAACACATTAAGACAAATGTCAACCTACCGTACAGATCAGGAGAGTATTGCATCTTTTATGGAGTGGAATAAAATATAAGGATACTCTCCTCTCAGCCGACCAACAGCTTGTCTCCCACTTCTAATTCACGGGATCTCCGATCACATAGAGTGGGTTACCACTGTGGGCAACTCATAACGTGGGTCTCAAACCCATCTCCCTCGATGCATTATCTATCACATTCCGTGATAAACCCTTTGTGAAGGGATCTGCCAAGTTCATAGACGTTTGGATATAATCCAACGCAATAACTCCGGAGTTCTTCAATTTCCTGACAGATTTTAATCTCCTCTTCACATGTCTTGATGACTTTGCATTATCCTTAGAACTGTTCACTTTGACGATCACAGTTTGATTATCACAGTTCATTAGGATTGCGGGTATTGGTTTTTCAACCATAGGCAAGTCCATCAAGAGCTCACGAAGCCACTCTGCCTCAACAGTGGCTGTGTCTAATGCTGCGAGTTCTGCTTCCATAGTTGACCTCGTTAAGATGGTCTGCTTGCAAGACTTCCAGGAAACAGCGCCACCACCAAGTGTAAAAACATAACCACTAGTGGCCTTAAGCTCATCAGCATCAGATATCCAATTAGAATCACTATATCCTTCCAGAACCCTTGGGTTTCCGGTATAGTGAATTCCATAGCTCGCAGTGCCTTTTAAATAGCGCATAACTCTCTCAAGCGCACGCCAATGATCATCTCCCGGATTGGAAACAAACCGGCTCAATTTGCTCACAGCAAAAGAGATGTCAGGCCTCGTGGCACTCGCCAAATACATAAGCGAGCCTATAATCTGAGAATATCTCAGTTGATCTCTAGTAATCCGTTGATTCTTTCGAAGCAACAAACTAGCATCATATGGAGTTGAAGAAGGCTTGCAGTCACTATACCCAAAGCGACTCAAGACCTTTTCCACATAGTGAGATTGAAGCAGTGTGATCCCACCATTATCATCTCTCAATAGCTTGATGTTCAAGATAACATCAGCTACTCCTAGATCCTTCATCTCAAAGCAGCGAGATAAGAAATCCTTAACTTCCTTGATTAAATCAAGATTGGTCCCAAAGATCAATATGTCATCAACGTATAGACATAGAATAACTCCCTCGCCCCCACCATGGCGATAGTACACACACTTGTCAGCTTCGTTTACAACAAAGCCTTCAGCAGTCAAAGTCCTTTCGAACTTTTCATGCCATTGCTTAGGTGCTTGCTTGAGGCCGTATAATGACTTCAATAACTTGCACACCTTGCCTTCCTGACCGGGTACTACGAAACCATCTGGCTGATCCATGTAAATTTCCTCGTCCAACTCTCCATTAAGGAAAGCCGTCTTAACGTCCATTTGATGAACGAGAAGACCGTGCGAGGCAGCCAGTGATAGTAGCACACGAATAGTGGTCAGTCTAGCCACAGGTGAGTAAGTATCAAAGAAGTCTTCACCTTCTTTCTGGGTATAACCCTTGGCCACAAGCCTTGCCTTGTACTTTTCAATTGTACCATCAGGCCTAAGCTTTTTCTTGAACACCCACTTACATCCTACAGGTTTACACCCATAAGGACGATCAGTGATTTCCCAGGTTCCGTTAGCCAAGATGGAATCCATCTCGCAACGGACAGCCTCCTTCCAGTAGTCAGCATCAAGAGATGCATAAGCTTCTGAAATAGTCTTGGGTGTGTCATCCACGAGGTACACAATGAAATCGTTACCAAAGGACTTTGCAGTCCTCTGTCTCTTGCTCCTTACAGGAACTTCATTGTCATCCTCCTCGGGATTCTCAACGTGTTCTATCGGAATGGTGGATTCAGGAATCTCAGCTAATTCCTGACCAGATGAAACAGGTTTCTCCTGATTTGATGAGCTAGACATATCCTTCATAGGAAATATGTTCTCAAAGAAAGTCGCATCATTCGACTCCATAATCGTACCAACATGCATGTCGGATACCTCAGATTTTACTACCAAGAATCTATAACCAATGCTATTAAAAGCATAGCCCAGAAGAACACAATCTACGGTTTTAGGTCCAAGCTTGCGCTTCTTGGGAATTGGTATATTGACTTTCGCCAAACAACCCCAAGTACGTAGGTAGGAGAGTTTCAATCTTTTCCTTTCCCATTCCTCAAATGGAGTAATGGTTTTATTCTTTGTGGGAACTCGGTTTAGGACATGACATGCAGTCATTAGCGCCTCCCCCCACCATGCCTTGGAGAGACCCGAAGTGTCTAACATGGCGTTAACCAAATCAGACAACGTTCGGTTCTTTCTTTCAGCCACTCCATTTGACTGAGGTGAGTAGGGAGGCGCCCTCTCATGAATAATACCGTGTTCAGCACAAAAAGAATTAAACTCGTTGGAAAAATACTCTCCACCACGATCAGACCTAAGCCGTTTAATTTTACGATCAAGTTGGTTCTCTGCTTCGGCCTTATAGTTCTTGAAATAAGTTAAAGCTTCATCTTTAGATTTCAGAAGATACACATAACAATATCTAGTGGAGTCATCAATAAGTGTCATGAAATATTTCTTTCCACCTTTGGTCAATACGCCATTCATCTCACAAAGATCAGAATGTATAAGTTCTAGTGGTGCCAAGTCTCTCGCCTCCGCGGTCTTGTGAGACTTGCGAGGTTGTTTAGCTTGAACACACACTTGACATTTGGAACCTTTAATAGTACTGAATTTCGGAATTAAACTCATATTTGCTAACCGCGTCATGCAACCAAAATTAATATGACAAAGTCGCGAATGCCAAACATCACAATCATTATCGTGGCAAACATTATTAATAACTTTGGTGCAAATATCTGACAAGGATAAGCGGAACAAGCCTCCGCACTCATAGCCTTTACCAATAAATTGTCCATACTTGGAAATTACAACTTTATTAGACTCGAAAACCAACTTAAAACCATCTCGACATAAACGTGAGCCGCTGACGAGATTTTTATTGATGGAGGGCACATGATGAACGTTCTTCAGTCGCACGATCTTCCCCGAAGTAAACTTCAGATCGACCGTACCAACACCACGAACAGTAGCATGTGACCCGTTCCCCATCAGCACGGGGGAAGTCCCTGTGACCCAGAGTCCTTCATCTCAGTGTCAGCCATGACAACATTGGCGGTCTTGCCGCTGTTCTCCTGCTGCTGCAGCTCATAACGCTTAGGGCACTTTGGAGCCCAATGGGTCAGTTCACCGCAAACGTGACATGATCCCTTTCTCTTCTTGAAGTTGGTAGAGTGCGACGGCTTAAACTTGCCATCGGGCTTGCCTTTACCCTCGGATTTCTTCTTGATATATTTAGGCTTGTTGGGCGGGTAATGTTTCTTCTGTACCACATGAGCAGAAGAACCTACCTCAGCAACCCGAGCACGTGTATCCTTTGCTCTCGCCTTCTCTTCCACATCAAGAGATCCGATGAGGTCCATTACGGAAAACTCCTGTCTCTTGTGTTTTAGAGAAGTAGCAAAGGTGCTCCATGAAGATGGAAGCTTGGCAATAATGCCTCCGGCCACAAACTTGTCCGGTAACATACACTTAAAGTGCTCAAGTTCTTTAGCGAGTGACTGTATCTCGTGAGCCTGTTGAACAACAGAGCGCTCATCAGTCATCCTGTAGTCATAGAATTGCTCCATGACATACAGCTCGCTGCCAGCATCCGAGGCCCCAAATTTGGCCTCGAGTGCAGCCCACATATCCTTGCCGTTATCAAACGACATATACGGATCCACGATGGAATCATCGATAATACCGAGGAGGGCACTTTTAAACATAGTGTCCATATCCTCAAAGGCCTCCAGCTGTGCTGGATTGAGATCGCCCTCAGGCTTGCCCTTGGTGGCCGCATAGCAGCGCAAGGTTTGAAACCATAGCACTGCTCTCGTGCGCCACCTCTTAAAGTCCACGCCCTTGAAAGGGACTGGCCTTGTCGCCGCAATGACAGACGGCGCAGGTGCAAGAAATTGCCTATAATCAGGTTTTTGGATTGTTGAATATATTAGCAATTTAGCACATGATTTAATTCGAAATAGCAGTAGATGAATTGCGACAGTAGCAAATACAGTAATCATGCAAACGTCTAGATCTAGTACAGTAGACAGATTGATACAATCTATTGCAAGTACTAGACATACGAATTGCAGTAACATCTCATACAGATGAAAGAGAGATACGTACGATGGAGCGGTAGCGGCACCGCCGTTGTTGTTGTCCCCAGTGTCGGCCATGTCGTTGATGAAGAGGTTGCCGAGGTCGGGGAAGAAGTCGTCGTCGGGGAAGTCGTCGCCGTCAGCAGTCGCGCGAGTGCGCTCCCCAAAAACCTGATCGCCCCTCTCCCGTACAGGATCACAAGAGGCGGGGTTCCGGAGGCCTGCTGTCCCTTCTCGCGGTGCACGCCGGAAGGAGGGATGGAGAAGACTTGATTGGCGGCGCAGTGCTTTGGAACGGTGGTGCGAAACCATAAGACGAAGTGGCGGCTAGGGTTTACCGTATGCGCGTATTTATATGCGGGCTGGGAGAGACGTGGGCGTAACCCCACGTCTGAGTCGGTCCACGATCCAGAAAGGAAACGGAAACGGTTTTGGAATTAACGCGTCCGTTAATTACCAAATTAATGACTCATTAAGTTTTCCCAATCGACAAAATAAACGCTCTCGGCTCGGCTCATTCCCGCAACCCGCGGCGCGTCGTGACGAGGCGTGGCGAGGCGGGCGGCGGAGGAGGAGGAGCGCGCGTGTGGCACACCTCTCCTCTTGCCTTACCTACTCATACATGAGCTAGAATGGCTCACCTTATAAGGTGCTCCCACTCTCTCCAAACTAGCAATGTGGGACTAAACTTTAGTCCCACTCACTCCACTTATTATTCATGAATGGGCCATGACAATTTCAGGATTTTAGTGGGCTTAGTGGGCTAGACATGTGAGCCCATATACATAGCCCATACAAAATTCCAACACAAGTTATGTCACTTCACTTCATTTTCCTACATATACTTACGTGGTATTAATCATATAACAGCTGCATCCAGAGGCCAGAGCAGCTACAGATCAGCGAACTAGCTTGAGCTGTTAGCTGATTGCTCCCCGGAAAACATACTTCCACTGGACATCGCAGCCGATCCAGACTGAGCAGGAGCCACGCCACGGCTCCTCTGGATCTGCCTGAGCCTGAATATGTCCCGGGGCATCGCTCGGCTCTGCGCCGCAGCTGCTGCATCTTCTTCGTCTTGCCCTGCATACAGTATGTCAGCACCGATCAGATTACGGACCCAATATTGCTGCTTCATATCTCGGGTTGATTAGACCATCTGTAACAACCATAAGACTACTCCAACTTGAATCAATCGAAAAAAAAAATTGCTCAAGAAATGCCAGGGCATATATTCTCTGAACGTAACACGTAAGCATAACACTGGCTTTCTGGACCAGTAGAGAGATTGGAGAGGGGAGGGAGAGTACTTTCAATGGCCTTCCTCTTCGTGGGTTGCCCATCCCTTGGTGGTCTATGAACTGATCCATTCTGGTTGCGAGGACCCGAGAGCTCACTAGTGGCGGTGCCAGGAGCCGGACCAGAAGGTTTGCCACCATCATGTCCTGTTGGCAATGTGCTTTGCAGTAGCACGCTAAGCACAATGTCTATATCTGGTGATGGACCTGGCAAGACGATAATACGAGGTCAGGTCAGCAAAATTTCGACAGATCATATTCAAGATTGTGAACATTTTGTTTCTCTAACAAAAATTAGTTTAAACTGCTGAGCATCTCTCAACCAATGCACTACATGCACCAAACCTATGCTAGTGTCTGATTAACCATGGACGGCTCCACGCTCTAAACATAATAGCATTTGGCAAACATTTTAGAGGCTATGGAAGTGATGAGAAGCACTCAGTACAGTCATACGGCCGTACCTTCAATAGCAGGCAAATTCGTGATGAAAGACATGATTGGTGGAGAAAGCATTTTAAATATCTCGTCAACCTCCTTTGTGTACCCACTGGATGTGGCTGCAATCACTGGTCCTGACAAATTAACAATGCTGCCTCATGAGTGAGATAGATAGGCAAATGCAACTGAACAGGTGGTGCAGTTACAACTGGAATAATCATGAATCCAGTTCTTTTTCATCAAGTAACTGCATTTCACTTGCTAAAAGAAAAGTAATTATGCACTCATCCATACAAATACCTTTTATCTGTCTAGGATCATAAATAACCATTCGAGAAGTCTCGGGACGAACAACTCTTGCAGACAGTGGTAATAACTTTGCATTGGCACCAACCCCAACATTACCTTTATCTGAGTCAAAAATTATAGGCAGTCAGCAAAGACTTTCAGTACCATGTCCATGGTGGCATAATTTTAACAGATAGCAGATTACCTAAGGTAGCACCTCCACCACTAGTTATCATTACTGACTTGTCACCCTTCTTAAACATGTTCTTTGCAAGCCACTGCGATACCAACATGAAGAAAGCAATTACAAGTGAGATTTTTCAACGGAAACCAAACATGAGCTCTGAAGTGTCACAAGAATATAGCCCGCATCAAAACATAAGGAAATGGAGAAGAATGCATTCTTTCGCAAAACTGGTAGAGACCTTGAGGGTTACATTTAATTTAGGTATAATATCAGTACTAAGTGATGTAATCGAACTTTCTATTTATGGGCGTGCTTGAAAAGCATGTCGTGCAATTGCTACAGTGAAGTTGCAAAATCAACACTTAATATATTTTTATGCAGTTTTGATGATTCAATTAATACAAAGCATGTTAGAATAAGGAAATTTTGTTGATAAAGATTTATTTATCTTGCAACAGTTATGCAAGGTCAATGTACCTCCTGTCTCGACAGATAATCCAATTCTTTTGATGAGCATGGCCAAAGATCCATATAGTTATATCGAGAAACAACATCATATAGTGTGTTCTCTAAGGACGACAAGGCATCTTCCGATGTCCTAGATAAAGCCTCCTTCCTTCTTTGTTCCACCTGAGAAAACACAATTTATATAAGTATAGATCCATAGAAGATGCTGTACTTTTTTCCCAAGAAAAAAAAACTCAGAAACATAAAAAGAAGCGAAGAAACGAAAAAGGCTATCATACATGCATTGCTACGCACAACTAAGCATACAGTGAATTGGGCAGGTAAAGATAAGATTATAAGATGATACTACAGAACTACATAGACAAAGATACAGGCCATCCTGTGGTTTCGAGCTTTTGCAAAGTATGCTTGTGTTTCCGAAATTGACAGAACCATACCGTGGTTTACCGCCCTCTACCATACCAGACAGGACTTTTAAACGATTACTGTACATGCATATTATAATATTGGCTTATTCCTCTACACGAAAGCTTTTATAGAACATGTGCTGTAAGGTTCGGTAGGTGGGAATTCCAAACCCAGAGTATTGAGCAGGTCAGTTGTAAGACCTCGACGCATGTAATTGCAATAGGTACCTTCTACTATGCATGTGATGGAACTCAACTCTACCAGTACCAAGGAGAGCATGTGATTGATATAACTTTTAGGGGGAAAGACTAGGACTTAATTCATTAATGCTTAAAAGTGAACATGAGAACTTCTTATTTACAACTTACAATGAACAACCTAACAAATTAGATCTAGTCAAATACAACGATCTAAAGATAAGATGCACTCAAATTCAAACTACTACTCTCTAAGTCAACTAATTGATAACTCATAGAGACTAAGTAATGGCTTCCTGATACAAAGCCCGTGCGAAAAAGACCACTCCTAATGGGCTGAATATGACAATGCTATCATAGCATCTATCTACACTTTGATTAGATCTTCGTACCTTTAACATGCTTGACAAATCCCCATAAATCTGCTCAAATTGAGCAAAGCGTTTCCATACCTACAAGAGAATAACAACATATATTCAGACAACTAACAGACAAATGTATGAATCTATCTATTTGCATGTCGCAACTCTATAACAAATATCCAACAACATGGGCTCCTGAGGCTGTGCGGGAAACCACAAAAAAGGTGGAAATGCTCTATATTATTGCTATTGCTGCTGCTGACATTAATGCCAATTAAGATATTTCTGAAAACTGCACAGTAATACTGAAAGGGCACCTTCTCATAATATAGAAATGTTGAGTAGCAAAATATTTACCTCTATGGATTCCTCGGGAGGAAGTAAGCTCAGGGCTCGCTCAAACAAAGCACGCACATTTCTATCGTCGTTTAAGCGACACAAGAAGTCGGCATATCTGAATCATAGCAACAGTCTCAATAATGAAACAATTTGACTTGTATTTGACGTGACGCTGAAATGAACCCATTTCAACTGCCAATAGAAGACAAAATAAGTAGCATATAACAACTATTGGACAGACATTTGGTTCATGCTCACGGACCAAAATACAACAATTTTAAGGTCTAGTGAACCTGAAATGGATATACATACTCAAGGACGTATCCTGGCTCTTGCATAAACCTCTTCAAACCAGCTTCAAAAACATTTTGAGCCACCTACAGGGGAATGTTATTTAGCAGATACTACACAATAAGTGAGTAACTGCACACTGGAAAAGGCATTGAAATTAATGCAAACTAAAAACAGCAGTCTAAATTAACACATTAGCTATTATTATTCAGCTACTATTAATATTTTCATTATTATGATGGCAGCTGGCAATTTTAAATATGCAAATTACCACTTGGACCTTTATGGCCAACTTATACTAAAAGCTATTTGCAGGCAGTGATACATATAAACTGAGGGCAATTCCAGCAAAAACTAGTGTGCCAGTGTCATCACAAGCATAGAGCCACACACCTCATTCTAAGCAGGCTATCTTTACCAAAACTGTGCCGTTATCAATGGTTGGTAAGGTACTTCATGGCACAAAAAGAAGGGTATTCCCTCAGTTTATCAATGGTTGATCCTCTCTGCATGAGGCGAACAACTAACTGAGATGGCCAGACTCCAAAAGGACGTTCCTCTAAGTGCTATCGCAGAATGGATGTAAAAGCATTATTGTACCAGCTAGGATGACAAGCTACCTGGTACAAGTTACCAACGGTGAAAACTAACAATGCTTGATACGGAAAAAAATGCACACATGTCATCACGTTAACAACCTTCGCATCTTTGTCGAGGCAAAATGACATTGTAGCATAAGCAACATACACATGATAAGTGCAGCTTGGCAATTTTCGAGCTTCCAAAAAGTACTTGCGAGCTGCTTCAATGCCTTCAGTTCTCCTTAGAAACCGAATAAACTGCAGTTCAAAAAAATATGAATGCTGAAGATACCACAGACAAGTGTAGCCATAACCACGAGTCATTTAAAGTAGTAACAGTAACGAACCTGAATATGTGCAAGTGATGTCATGCTTGCATTTTCAGTTACAAGAGACTCGTAAATCGTCTTAGCAGGCTGCAACAGAAAGCGCATGTCTTCAGAAAAATAATGATCATCTTAAGATTACTTGTAGCAGTATGTGAGTGCTAAGTTACACATCGTAGAAAAAATATCAAAGGAAACAAGTGGACCTGAATCGCCCCAATAGACTCTTCCAGTTCAGCAAATGCGTATTTTAGTACTTCAGAAGCTACAAAAATTAATAAGAAAAATAAATTTCAGGAGTCGAAAAAAGGTCAGGAAATGAATAAATGCTATGTAAATTTTATTTTAATTAAAACAACCAACTAAAAAAACAAACGTTCTAGTCTAATGCTCAGTACTCAGTGCAAGCATGCAACTGGATCAGAATTCCTGCATGCTCAACATGATTGACATTTAAACTGGAGAATTGATATGTTAACAATTAGCAAATAAAACCACATAATCAGTAGTACATTAGTGTGAATACAATATCACTCATGCTGTGTTCTGGATGGTGAATTAAGTTCACTCTACATAACATGCAAATTCTTATAGCCTATTAAATGAAGTTGTAATTTATTGGTTATGTCAGTCACAAAATACACACAAGTAACTAGGACGAGCTGCTACCAATCCAAAAAAAAAATTTGCTGAACTATTAACAAAGTTAAGAGTTGGTGGCTATGTCAGTCACGAGATAAAGCAGTAACTAGGAGCAGCAGCAACCAGTCCATATTTAACAACGTATCAGGAAATGGATTAAATAAGCTCTACAATAAGAAACTCGTTAACCACCAAAGTGAATATCACCACTGAATGCACGCGTGCACTCAGCGGCATGCATCAAAGTGTACTGATGGGACAGTCAGTATCCTCAAAGGTGACAGATAGTAATGAAAACATTCATGCAGATCAATAAAAGGATTGCATAGACCAAGGGTATCTGTCTTTCGTACATGCATATGATTCAATGTATAAAGTTTACATATCTAATATGAGGGTATCTGTCTTCATCTAACACGTGACATGAACTGTGCGAAGTTCTGACATGTGAGCTCTCATCACATATTCACATAGTTGGTCCTGTGGATTCTAACTTTGTATCCTCCTTAGAAACGTGTCCAGCCTTCCTGCAAGCTATTAACCTTCCTTTATATCATCCTATGGAGGTAATGTCTGTCCCCCAGAGTACATACCAATCATCAAACAGTTATCGAATCCCAGCCAGTTAGCATTCTTAAAGTGGATTGGAATTGGGCCTGATCCCAGTTCAAATTAGTAAGTTTCATGCTCATGGGACGCTGCGCCATCCAAACAGGGGCTAAGGTTGTCAGATAGTAGGGAGTCCCTTGAACCTCCAGTTTGTTTCCCGGGGGTCTTTCCACACTCCTGAGAGCATGCTCACAATCTTTTTGTAAATCAGATTTGACACTAGGTTCTATAAGAATGCACTGACTACAGAAGTGGATATCATAACTGAATTGATCAAGAGAACTTCACAGGATATTCAATTACCAGGGAGTGCTTTTACGGCGCGCTGAAATATTTTGATTGCAGAATCCATAGAACCGTTCTTTGCATGCCACGTAGCATAATCATACCATACATCAGGATGATGGTATAGATACATTAGGCACTGAAGATAAGAACAAGTGGATACAATTTGTTAATATGTCCCCATTGTAACACCCACATCGAATGCGACCATATACACTATATAGGGAAATTAATCTTGACTGAGAGTCCCCTCTGTTCATAAGGATATCCGTGACAAGCAATCAACATAGTCTACAGACACAGAATATTTCACATGCATATGAAGGCGCAACGTTCAACAACGATATAAATCTCCACGGCCATAATCATATCAAGCTGATACCCATAAGCGGTATTCTGATTATGGAAATCATCTTGATATGGTTATGGTCATAGAGACTTATATCATGGTTGAGCATTGTGCCTTCTTATGTATGTGAACTATTCTTTCCACTATCTTGGGTACGAGAGCTAAAAAAGCTGCAGCCATAAAGGAAAAAAAACTGTGCATTACACTGAATACATGATGTTTAGACATGCCGCCACGTGATCAGTTGACCGCGATGTATAAGAATGCCTAAATAGAATACTATGCAAAGCATCACTATTTCACTACAGACTCAAACATCACTGTGCATCCACGTGTGCAGACAGAGGTTGGCTTACTTGCTCATAAGTAAATGTAATACGCCTATTAGCAGCTGTAGCATCAATTCTTTGAGGGTTCCCCCTACAGTAAACAAAATACTTAGCATTAGCAGAAATGCGGGGAGTAACATGAAAGAAGTAAGTGACAGAAAGTGACAAACTGATATATCAATTTAGAATTAAGAAACATGGCATAGTCGATAATTTGCCCCCACCAAATTTAATCCAGGAAATAAAGAGCTCAAAGATAGGTTGCAGATAAATTCTGGAGATGGCAAACAACATGTGTTGACTGGGGCAGAGAAGATAAATGAAATTCTAAGATTAACTGCCATATATCTACATTCTACAACAAATAACTAAAATGTCCCTTAAAGAAATAGACCAAAAATATCTTCTACAGAAAATTTGAATCATGATTACACTTAGCATATTGGACGCAGATGTTTACTCACTTCTCAAATGTCAGAAGCCTTTTCCATGCCATACACTGTTGCTCTTCCTGTGAAATAGATTAATTAGTTACCTGCCAGTTAAATACTGATCATGCATCTACCACTCTACCAGAATACATAAAAAAATATAGTTTTCAAATACCAGAGTGATTGTCAGAAAATTATTCAGTGTGTATGTATGAAGATTAACCAGTAAACCAAATAAGATGATAGAATAAAGCCAAATGGGGAAAGAGAAGGACATTAGTTTTAAGTCTCAAAGCATATGGAGAAGTTCAACTATGTTCACCTCAAATTGATACAATGAGTAGTTTATTCAAAATAAGCAGATAACTTCTACTCCCTCCGTCCCATATTAGTTGTCGTTGAAATGGATTTATCTAGCATGAAAATTTGTCTAGATACATTCAGTTTAGTGACAACTAATATGGGATGGAGGGAGTAGAAAACTACCTCGTTCAGAAATTGATGATGCTTTTGAAAGAGGTGGTCAAACTTTCTCTGTCTTTGACAAGGAAATGGTATCACTAGGTTTGGCATTAACATATTTTAATTATACCTTTATATATATATTTACTAATGCATTCATAGTTTCATACAAAACCGGGGGAGGGGGGGGGGGTTATAAGGGTGTTTAAACTTCAGGTATATCTCAGTTTGGCAATGAGATAGAAAGATCTTGTTATCCGGCTTTTCTAGAACAACTATGTTTGTAATCGAACACAATTTTGTTTTACCCTACTGTTTTCCCTAAAAAAATCAACAGTGACAATGAGAAGATGGGTAGAGAACTTTGACGATAAATATACACATGAGCATTTTGCGATCGCAATATAGAAATAATTATGAACAAAACATAACCATTTTGTAAAGTTAGTATTTGTAGACTGCCACACCTAGTGTAAATCAACATTAGGACCTGATTAACTGTTTACCTTGTAGGAGCCTGTAGGGGGGATGGCCAGCATGCTCCAATCAATATCGTCAATGTACTTCTTACGCTCTCTATATACCGCCCTAGCACTGTTAAACTTTGGTTGATACTCAGATAGCAAGCCTTTTGCCTGGCAGATGAATAGATTACAATGAGTCCATATGAATACACACAAGACAGGTTTGCATTGTCCTGAAATTTAATAAAAAATAAAATAGAAAAAGTATGTAAATGGTGGAGGTCAGTAATTACTACCGACACACCAAAATGAACTGAAACTGCAAAGTTTAACACTACAAAAGAAGATCTAGAGGCCAATCTTTTTGCCTGTTGAATGATTGAAGTTAAATGCTAGCTGCTTACAAAAATGACCAAGGTCCAAATGTAAGAACAATTACCAAGGTGCGACTAACGGAATTTTCAAAGTTATCGTAATCCTTCCATAGCTGCTCGACATGACTAGTTGGAACCAAAATTGCCTTCTGGTACACTTTCCTTATAGTAGTCATGCGATGTGACTCTTCCTGGGGCGTCACAACCTGAAGAGTGAAGAGTTTTAGACAAGGAACCACAAATAAATCAAACACAAATAAAAGAACATACTGTTTGAACAGGAAAACGAAGAAACACAAACCGGCATTGCCTTCAAGAATGCAATGTACTCCATCCAAACAGGGCCAGATGCAACATCATTGCCTGGCACAGTTAAGCTGATTATCAAAAATCTACTGAAAACGTGCTATAATAGCAAGGCACTGCTTATCATCTGAGTTGAACGCTCACTAGAAGTAGTCGGTACTTACCAACATAGTTCAGCATGAAGTCGAAAGCCTTTTTTGTCTCTTCCAGACCCTCAGAGCCCCTTTTACTGTTTACTCTCTTAATAAAGTTGATGTAACAACGCCTGCAGGTTACACCCAACACGATAGGGCAATGTCAATACTACAGTTGCTAGCAAACTGGAAATTTTATTTTGAAGAGAATATGACAGTCATAACTAAGAGCAATACATCGATGATGGATTCAACCAACAATGAGGTGATCACAGCAAATGATCAGACAAAGAGGGCACTGGTGACTAGTGGCAACATGAAAGACATCACACACATCAAGAGGGGAGCATGTTGGTATACTAGCAACCATAATAGCTTGTGGAGTGACAGTGGATGAATTTCTCGTCTAATGCAGAACAACACAAACTAGAACATGTGGTCATATATCATCATAAAATGTGGAATCCCCTCACCAGAGATTAATATGAGGGCAGGTGAGCAAGCATCTGCTGAATATCTGCTTGGCGGTTTCCTCGTCGTTCGCCGGCAATGTACGCTTCAACATACTGCTTCCAGTACTTCACCTGCATTCAAAATCGAGTCTCAGCTCCAGAAGATTGGCAACACGAACCGACAGATAAGATTGAGCAGCGGCACAATCAAATTAACATCTGGTGCGAAATTCAAGTGGGCTCACCGCGGTAGGGAAGGTGGCGAGCAGCTTCTCGTAGATGGGGGCGGCCTCACCGATGGGGAGCAGCTGAAGGAAGGGAAGACCACGATTACCTCAGGGAACTCGCTAGCATAGGTCATCTCGAACAGAAAGGGTGGAGAGGCACGCGCGATAGAGATGCGAATGGGTGGTGATTGAGCTTACAAGCGCCTCGTTGGCGAGGATCTCGGCGGCCTCGACGTTGTAGATGTCCATCTCCGCCGCGCTGCGGCCGGATTCCTACACGAAGTACCATGGGGGGGATCAGGTTCAAATACTGAGGACTCAATGAAGTACGGACGAGGGTATTCGATTGCTCACGGGAGAGAGGCGAGCGGGATGAATTCGTAGAATCCAAACCAAGGTGCTAGGTCTTACCCACGGAAGAGTCGCAAAGGGATTTGGGCCTCCGCTCCACGTCGACGAGGACGAGACAATTCTGGGCGACAGAGAGTTCCGGTGAACGGAGGGGGTGCGAGAGAGGAAGGGGGAGCAGCCGAGGAGGGACTGTTTGGCCAAAATCTCCACTCCTGTTTTCTCTTCTTCTTCTTTTTTGAATATTTTATTTTCTCGATGCAAAATTATTTGTATTATGGGCTATACAAAATAAAAAACTCTGATAAAATTTAAATATTTGAAATATGCAAACTAGATGTTTTCTCTTCTTCTTCTTTTTTTGAATATTTTATTTTATAGATACAAATTTATTTGTATTATGGGCTATACAAAATAAAAAAACTCTGATCAAATTTAAATATTTGAAATAAGCAAACTAGATGAAAACTTGTGTCATGTTTTTATAGCTCGGAATACAAATTTTAATATTTTGCATGTTTGGTCAACTTAATTTACAACTTTTTTGAAACTTGTACCCATAAATATGATTTCTTTTAAATAACGGGATCTCGTCACGCGAAGGGGGGGGGGGGGAGGAGAGTCTCTGATACGTCCATTTTTTACCACTGTTTTATATGATAATTTTCCCGTAGTCATTGATATTTTCCAATTAGAGCACTATATTTATATTATTCCGTTGTTTTCTCTGTGTTTTACAGTTTTACGGAATTATTTATCAAAGTCAGAAAACAGCTGGAAAAAGCACCCGTCAGAAGCGATATTTTCTGAACGTCAGAAAAATCGGGGAAAATCAGAAAACAAGGTTTTGTCAGAAATCACCGGGAGAGCCAAAAGGGCTACCAGAGGGGAGCCAAGCGGGGCCACCCTTGGCCGTGCCTGGTGGGCCCCCAGGGCCCAGGCCCCCCTCGGCTCTCCTTCGGGGTACTTACCCCCTGACCTAAAAATACCGGGGAGGCACTTCGTAGAATTTTTTCGCCGCCTCTTCACGACGGAAACGACAGAGAGAAGAAAACACCTTCCTGGCGGGGAGATTCCGTCGGGGAAATTCCCTCCCGGAGGGGGAAATCGTCACCACCGTCACCGTCATCGCATCGGACATCATCAAGATCATCATCGTCATCGTCCTCACCATCAGCACCATCATCCTCATCATCCACCTTCGTCTCGTTGTAACAATTAGGGTTCTATATCATTGTTTTCCACTAGATCTCTCTCTCGGTGTGAATTACTTGTTTGTAGTTGATGCTTATGAGATTTATTAGTGTTTGCACTTTATGACCAGATTGTTATTCATCCATTTATCACCTCTGATCATTTACCCTATGATGCGTTATGAGTAGATCGTTTAGTTCTTAAGGACATGGGAAAAATCTAGTTGTTAGTACTCATGTTACCGGTTTGATATTTAAGTTATGTTGTTATTGTTCTAGTGTTGTTATGTGAACGTCGACTACATAGCACTTCACATTTTAAGGGCTTAAAGGAATGCATTGTGTGTTGGATTGCTTGTGATGGGTTGCCGGAGTGACAGAAACCTAAACCTTAGCTTGCAATACTTCACATAAGGGAGTAGTAGATACCACGAGTTTATTGCTACGGTTAGATTTATTTCTTAATTACTTCCTTGTATTTGCGGACGCTTGCAAGTAGTGTAATCGTAAGTGTGCATTAATCTTGAATAATACGATGCACTAGCATAGTTCTACCCACATAACACTTACCAAAATGATAAAGATTAATCAACGGTGTGTGATAAAAATAACTAGATGAAACCTTCCGTGTGTCCTCGGGAACATTTTAGCCTTTATAAGAAGTACCACCGGCTTGTCCTTTGTGCTAAAAAGGATTGGGCCACTTGCAGGAACTATTTACCTTTATTGTTATTTATTTGTTACCACTTTGTTACTATTACAAAATCTCTAAACAATTGTTCTCTAGTGTTTACAGTGAAACCCTGCTTGAAACTATTTATCAATACCTTATGCTCCTTGTTGGGTTCGACACTCTTATTTATCGAAAATGCTACGATTGATCCCCTACACTTGTGGGCCATTAAGACTATTTTCTGGCGCCGTTGCCGGGGAGTGTAGCGCTATTGGTAAGGAAACATTTTATTGTAAGTGTTGTTTTTACTACTGTCTGTTTATTTTGCTGAATCATGGAATCTTTTACTACTGGTTATATGTTCGGGGACGACTCCTCCACCACTCTTGTGGTAGAGATAAGTTCCCTATCTACGGAAATTGTCCCTTTTGAAATACCTATTGGAATTTAACCGTGTTATGAATGACCGTTATGCCGGTGATGGAATTGTCCATCCCGGTGAGCATTTGCTTTATATTAAAGAACTATGTGTGATGTTTAAGATTGCAGGTATGCCAAGAAATTTAATCATGAGGAAATTATTTTCTATATCATTGAAAGAAGAGCATGGGAATGGTATAGATTATTGGATGATTCACATTTGCTGGATTTGAAGGAGTTTACATCTCTATCTTATTTCAAAATTTATCCTCTTGATGAAATACATCAAGATCGGAATTTTATTTATAATTTTTGGTTTCGTGATGGAGAAAGTATTGCCCAAACTTGGGGGAGGCTAAAAACATTAATGCTTAAATGCCCCAATCATAAGCTTCCCAAGGAGATTATTATTGATAATTTTTATGCAAGGCTTTCATGTCATGACAAGGACCTTCTTGATGCCTCTTCTAATGGTTCTTTACGAACAAGAAGATTGACGCTAAATGGGATCTTATTGAAAAAATTCAACGTAATACTGAACATTGGGAGATGTACAAAGGTAAAGAAAGGTAAAGAGCCAGGTATAAATTATGAATATGATTGCATTAAGTCTTTTGCTGAAACTGGAATTTTTAATATGCTTAGTGCTAAATATGGGCTCGATTCTCAAGTAATTGTTGAACTTTGCAATAACTTTGCCTCTCATGTTAGTATTCTTAAATTTAAGTGGGACAAGTATCATGAACCTTTTAAGGATGATATTAAAGAGAAACAATTCTCTAGCAGTGAAATACTTGTTAACATTGTTGATCCTGTTTTACCTGTTGTTCACTTTGAGAAACCCTCTCTTCCTGTTAGAGTAAAAGAGCATTATTTTGCCAATGATATTGTGAACAAAATTCGTAAGAAAGTTAATGAACCTGAAGACCAAATAATTGTGGAACCTACGGTTGCCATGGTTAAATATCTTGTTGCTGAAAATATTGATGGATGTGATATATATTTCTGTGAGGCTTCCTCTAACCTAGTGGCACCTAATAAACATCATAGACCTGTTGTTGGCACGCCTGTTGTTTCTGTTAATTATTATGGACTTTGCGATTCGGGATCAAGTGTAAGTGCCATACCTTTTTCTCTCTATCAAGAGATAATGAATGAAATTTCTTCGTGTTAAATTGAAGATATTGATGTTACTATTCAGCTTGCCAACAGAAAGACTACTTCACCAGTGGGTATTGTAAGAGATGTTGAAGATCTTTGTGGTAAGGTAAAATACCCCGCTAACTTTTTAATACTTGGTTCAGTTGAAGATAAAGTTTGTCCTATTATATTTGGTAGACCTTTTCTTAATACCTGTGGTGATGTTATTGATTGTAAGAAAGAGAAAGTGTCTGTCAAATTTGATGATAAAAATTATGAATTTAATTTTAGTAAGATTGCTAGACAGTGTCATGATAAAGAGTTACCTAATGAAGATCTATCTATTGAAAGAATTGCCTCTATTGCTATTCCACCTAATGATACTTTGCAGCAATTCATGGAAGAACACGAGAATGACATGTATATGCAGGAAAGGAATGAATTGAAGGATATTTTCCTTGATCAGCCTCCTATTATCAAACACAATTTGTATGTTGAATATTTAGGGACACCTTTACCACCTAAAGAAGACCCAGTGTTTGATCTTAAAATTCTTCCTGGCACACTTAAATATGCTTATTTAGATGAAAATAAAATATATCATGTTATTGTCAATGCTAACCTTTCAGAGTATGAAGAAGAATGGTTATTGGAAACACTCCGGAAACACCGCAAAGCTATTGGTTATACTTTGGATGATCTTAAAGGCATTAGTCATGTTCTATGTCAGCATTCAATTAATCTTGAGCTTGATGCCAAGCATGTGGTTGATCATCAACGCCGATAAAATCCGAAGATAGTGAAATATTGAACCTTCTCGATGTTGGTATTATTTATCATGTTGGTGATAGCAGATGAGTTAATCATGTCCATTGTGTTCCCAAGAAAGGAGGTATGACGGTTGTTGCTAATGATAAAAATGAACTTATTCCTCAAAGAACTGTATTAGGATATAGAATGTGCATTGATTTTAGAAAATTAAACAAATCCACTAAGAAGGATCATTATCCTTTGCCTTTTATTGGTCAAATGCTACAAAGGTTGTCTAAAAACACTCACTTTTGCTATTTGGATGGTTATTCTGGTTTCTCTCAAATCCATGTTGAAAAGAAAGACCAAGAGAAAACCACTTTCACTTGTCCTTATGGTACTTATGCTTATAGACATATGCCTTTCGGTTTATGTAAAGAAGCTACTACTTTTCAAAGATGTATGTCTGCTATATTTCATGGTTTTTGCGAGGAAATTGTGGAGGTATTCATGGGCGACTTCTCTGTCTATGGGACTTCTTTTGACAGTTGCCTCCATAATCTTAACAAAGTATTGTAGCGATGTGAGGATACTAGTCTTGTTTTGAATTGGGAGAAATACCACTTTATGGTTAATGAAGGAATTGCTCTTGGGCATAAAATTTCTGAAAGATGCATTGAAGTTGACAAGGCCAAAGCTGACGCAATTGAAAAGATGCCCTATCCTAGGGACATCAGAGGTATACGTAGTTTTATTGTTCATGTTGGTTTCTATAGGAGATCTATTAAAGACTTTTCCAAGACTTCAAGAACTCTTACCAATCTTCTTCAAAAAGACGTTCCTTATGTTTTTTATGATGATTGTAAAGAAGCCTTTGAAGTTCTAAGAAAGCTTTAATAACTGCTCCCGTTGTTCAACCGCCTGATTGGAACTTGCCTTTTGAAATTATGTGTGATGCTAGTGGTTATGTTGTAGGATCTGTTTTAGGACAAAGAGTAGATAATAAGTTAAATGTTATTCATTATGCCAGTAAGACTCTAGATAGTGCTCAAAGGAACTATTCTACCACCGAGAAAGAGTTTTTAGCTGTTGTTTTTGCTTGTGATAAGTTTAGGTGGTACGTTGTTGATTCCAAAGTCACGATTCATACTGATCATGCTGTTATTAAATATCTTATGGAAAGAAATATGCTAAGCCTAGGCTTATTAGATGGGTACTTTTGTTACAAGTGTTTGATTTACATATTGTTGATAGGAAAGGAGCTCATAATCCTGTTTTTGGCAATTTATCTAGAATGGAAAACATTCCTAATGATCCTATTCATGTTAATGATAGTTTTCCTGATGAACAACTTGTTGCTAGTAAGGTTAACTCACGTGAAAATCCTTGGGATGCTGATTATGCTAACTTTATTGTTTCTAAGTTTTTTCCTCCAAGCTTTACTTATCAACAGAAGAAGAATTTATTTTATGATTCGAGGCATTAAGGTGTAGATGGAATATTAAAAATATACATACCTGAGCATGAACAAGAGGAAATGTTGAGGAAATATCATAATAGTCCTTATGGAGGGCATCATGCTGGTGAAAGAACCACACACAAGGTTTTACAATTATGTTTTTACTGGCCTACTCTGTTTAAAGATGCAAAGAAATTTATTTCTACTTGTGATGAATGTTAAAGGGTTGGTAATATTAATAGACGTAATGGAATGCCTATGAACTATTGTCTAGTTATCGAATCTTTTGATTGTTGGGGATTTGACTTTATGGGTCCTTTTCCCTCTTCACATGGATATACTCATATTCTTGTTGCTATTGATTATGTTACTAAATGGGTAGAAGCTGTTCCAACTAAAAGTGTTGATCATAAAACCTCTATGAAAATGCTTAAAGACACATTTTTCCCTAGGTTTGGTGTGCCTAGGTATCTTATGACTGATGGAGGTTCTCATTTCATTCATGGATCTTTTAGAAAAATCCTTGCTAAATATGATGTTAATAATAGAATTGTTTCACCTTATCATTGTTAACATTGATTTTATCTCGGATTGTAAATACATGTCAATTTCAATAAATATTTAATTATGTTTCAGATGATAACAAAAGAAGAAGAATTAATTTACATATCGCCATCATTGGCGACGGTGTTCCAATATTGACCTAAATTTTTAGCATCGCCATCAACAGTAAATCTCCAAATTAAAAGCTATTCAACCGCTCGACAAATCATCAAAATTGTCCGACAACCCGAGAAATATGATTGGGTTATAAAAAAAAAGGAATTAGTAAAGTATGCCCAAATATTACTTCAAAAGAAGTTTAATAATATATATAAATTAATTGTTCCTAGCCATTGGAGTTAGAAACCTATGAGCTAGCTAACTTACATGCTAGTAGGCTATACGTGACAAAAGAACGTATGCAGCCTAAAGACCTACGTGCATGGATTGATTATGCATGGATTAGCCGGCAAGGTTAACAGATAATGATGGACTAATTATTAGTCAGCCCATGGCCCACGTGCAGCAGCCCATGCACTGAGATGGCCAAGACGTTGCTCTTCACACGAGTTGTAACATGACTCGGTTAGCTCTCTAGCCAAAGCGATCCTCACGCAAAATATCCATCGATCAAAACAAATCTGAGGAGCGTAGAACCGTCGTCACGATCTGCGAACGTGGGAGCATCTCCCCGCGTCGACGGAACTGACGACGCCCGACTTCTATAAGTATACCCACATGCGCTCACTAAAAAAAAAGAAAGGAGAGCCAATCATTCGTAGTCCATTGCTCTGCTCACAGCACCTAAATTTCTCTCGCTCCCAGATACGCAAAGCACCCAAACGCTGCCAAATCGCTGCTCACCCAAATTCATCAGCAATCATCCCAATCACATAGATACATACACACTGCTATTGTTGAGACGCTACCGCCGCCGCCGGCCGGCACACCGGCCGCCGCTATATTCATCCATCCGTGAGAAGAAGGTTAGAAGAAGGTGAGATTACGGTTCTTCTCTTGCTTCTTGGTTGGTCATATTGACACAACCATGGAGCTTTTCCCCTCTTGATCGTTGGTTTGGTCATATTGACACAAGCCAAGGATGTTGTCATATTATTTGGTACATGCATGTCTCCTTACTTCTTGGTTGGTCATATTGACACAACCATGGAGTGTTCTCCTCTTGATCGTTGGTTTGGTCATATTGACACAAGCCAAGGATTTTGCCATATTATTTGCTACATGTCTCCTTACTTCTTGGTTGGTCATATTGACACAATCATGGAGTGTTCTCCTCTTGATCGTTGGTTTGGTCATATTGACACAAGCCAAGGATTTTTTCCATATAATTTGCTACATATTTCCTTACTCTTTGTTTGGTCATATTGACACAAGCCAAGGATGTTGTCATATTATTTGGTACATGCATGTCTCCTTACTTCTTGGTTGGTCATATTGACACAACCATGGAGTGTTCTCCTCTTGATCGTTGGTTTGGTCATATTGACACAAGCCAAGGATTTTGCCATATTATTTGCTACATGTCTCCTTACTTCTTGGTTGGTCATATTGACACAATCATGGAGTGTTCTCCTCTTGATCGTTGGTTTGGTCATATTGACACAAGCCAAGGATTTTTTCCATATAATTTGCTACATATTTCCTTACTCTTTGGTTGGTCATATGGACACATACCATGGAATTTTCTTCTCAAAATCATGAAAACTAAGCCCTTGCTTTGGTCATATTGACATAAACCAGGTGGCCCTAAATGCATTTGTTTCCAAAATTCAGCTCTTGGTTCAGTCATATTGACCCAAACCAAATTTCTCTAAATTCACATACCCATAAAACCGGCTCTTGGCTTGGTCATATTGACACGAATCAAGTTGTCTTAAATCTACATATGTCTTACTAAATTTGGCTCTTGGTTTGGTCATATTGACACAGGTCAAATTGCTCTAAAATTCATTTACCACTAAATTACGTGCTTGGCTTGGTCATATTGACACAAGTCAAGTTACTCCAAATTTATATATATCACTAAACCCACGTCCCTGGTTTGGTCGCCTAAATTTCATAGCCTTAAAAATAGTTCTTTGAACTGATTTAAAATAATCATAAATGAAGAAAGTAGTGCTAATTAAATTGTACTCTTCATATATACAATAGTCGCATATTTGTTTCATGCACATAGTCAGACAATATGCTACTGTTACGTACTGGTATAGAAAATGATTCATGTTTGTACCCTAGCTAATTAAGTTGGTAAAATGCCTCCATATAGGTTCCCAACGTAGCTAGAAATATTAAATACAAAATAAAATCAACCGAGATATTGAACTCAATGCTTAATCTTCATGCATGTAGAAACCATCACGTGCATGGCCCTATGCCCAAATTGCATGCACTGTTTCAGATGTTCTTAGTCGGCTAGTTTAAAAATAACCAAACAGTACCATCAAACCCATGAATGCCTAGCCGATTGAATAAATTAAATGTCCGATGCATTCACATTTATCTGTACTGCTAATATTAGTGCAAGTAAAAATCGTGAAATCTATGTTAAAGGATAAATGACATCAAATCATATGGTAGATCAAAGAATATTAAGTGCTCTTTAAGCATCCGGCGGCGACGACGGCGAGGAGGACTTCGTAGTCTAATTTTCATTTTGTAATAGCCATATGTGATGTAATCTTGTGTATTAGAAATGTTGGAATTCTTAATCAGGGGTTTTCTCTCCGGAGATGTAATTAACGGTTCTTTTATGGAAATGTAAGAGTTCCGGAAATATGTACTCGCAATACTTGATATTTGTCTCATTTATGTACGCGCACTTTAAAATTCAATTTTATTTTATCTGTCTCTATGACGTGGACGCGAAGCGTATTGTATTATTTCGATCGCCCCATTTTTCCGTCATCAGATTCTGGCACGCCCGGTGGGACATATTTCTCCCCTCATCTTTGAATTCCAACATAGGATTGCAATATATAACTTCGTAAAATAAATAATATGTCATAAAAAAAAATATGTATGCAAGAAAACTAATATATGGTTTTCTCCATTTATATGAAGGTATGGAGGGACAAGTGCAGCATTTTGTCACTCTCCGTTTCGGTGACCTGTGGCTTGATGTGCCCATCGGTCCACTTGTGGCTTCTGCCAGTGAGAGTTGGAAAACTACCGCTGCATCACGCAACGAAGCGGAGAAAGAAAATGAAGTCACTTCTGCAGCCAAAGATGGATTCATTCCAGTTCTGTCTAAGTCAGCTAAAAGGAGGATGAGAGCCGCATCAGCAAAAGCGGCAAAGACTAATGATCAGCACGTTACTGTGCCGAGGGTCACTTCATCTGATTCAACCCCTCCTGGTTTTGCAAAGGCAATACATGTCAAGCCTACAAGCCAGCAGGTTCCGTTGAGGTTTCAGCCTACAGAATGGCCTGCTCTTGCAAAAAGAGCAGCTCCAATAAAGATAGCTTCCCCGACACACTCTGTTTCAGCTCCAGTCACTCCAACTAGACGTAGACCAGCTTCTTCGTCTACGTCAACCAAGGTCGCGGTGCCGCGCACTCCTTCCAAACTGAAGGTGGGCGTGCCGTCGACAACATATATGAGAAAGGACATCCATGAAATACCAGAGAGGGGCTCATACATGCCTATTGCAAACACGCCGGGGCCAGCATATAAGGCTTCCGCGGCAGATAAAGGAAAAGCTGTGATGGTAGAGGAAACTGAAACACCTCGACCACGTGGTCAACTTAGGGTCGATGCACCCGAGTTCTTCCCCACATATGGTGATCCGGTAAACAAACGTTCGCTTGTATGGGACGGGGTGTATCTCACTCACAGCGACGTTGAAACAGGCCATGTTGATCCAACACTTACACTGACGGACCCCCTATCATCATCAATTCCAGCGCCACGACCATCATTTGAAGCTTCGCATGACCCTGTTCGGCACCATCGCCGACGACAGCAAGCTCACCGGGCGTGGGTTGATATGCCAGCAGCAATTGATTCCAACCAAGCAAGACATCAACGGCAGCAAGTCCTCGGTTCCATGATAGACAAAGATATGAAGACTAATGCAGTAATTCGTGGAAGGCGTCACATGGATTTTCACAAAATTCTATCAGAGAAAATATGTGAAACGCTGAGAAACATGTTGCCCGGTTGTTCCATGTCAGCAGATGATGAAGGCGGCGCAATTATGCGGCGCGCACAGACTCTCGCCAAAATGCCAGAATATGAAGAGTTTGTTAAGGAAAATCCTAAGCGACAAGGATATGTCACCCAGGCAGGCCGTGCAAGTGCAAAACGTGCTGCTCTGAAGAGAAGAGAAATGGCAGTACGAGCTGACTCTGGATACAGCAGAATAGATGGCCGATATTCTCCAACGTCAAGTCAGGCTGGTAGTGAACACGTGAGTAAGAGGTCAGAAAATACATCAGGGAAGGTTGCCACGACCCTCACTCCTTGGCCAGCTCGTAAGAGAACCTCAAGTAACAAATTGGAGGTGTTTAACTCTTTTCCAGTTGGTATCACGGAGGCAACGGACAACAACAGTGAGACATCATCAACGTCCACACATTTCAAGAGGAAGAAAGCACGCAAAACTGTGGAAGGACCTCGCCGCAAGACCCGTAGTCAGAAGAGTTCAGATCATGAGGAGTTGGGGTCAAGTTATGGTGGGTCTTATAATCCCCTATCAGATAGCACCCCTTGTCCCTCTGAGTATGAGACAGATACCCACATGGATCAACGCTGCAATAGTGGTGCGGATCATAGAGAGCTAGTCCTGGCTGCGAACGAAACTCGTTCGGCCGAAGAGGAGTTAGCCAACCTTCGAGCTGCACTCCAACAGAAAGAGGATGAGATAGTGGCTCTGCGAGGTCAGATGAGCGATAATACAAACAAAGGCACCGAAGATAATGGTGGTGCGAGTACCAGCAGCCAACCAGGAGAGATGCACTTAACCTTGAAGCAATTCAAAGAATGATTGCCGAAGGGGTGAAGACTCAGCTAATGCAAAATCACTACTCCATGAGGCCGGGTTATGTCAAGCCATATCCACCTGACGTCGACCTCGTGCCCTTCCCAAGCAATTATAGGCAACCACAGTTTAGCAAGTTTAATGGAAGCGGATCTCCGCATGAGCATATAGCACACTTCCTTGCAGCTTGCCAGGACACGGCTCACAATGGGGCACTTCTGTTGAGGCAGTTTGTGCAGACACTCTCGGGACCTGCTTTCACTTGGTACAGTAAATTGGCACCAAGTTCCATCAAAACATGGGAGCAGATGCAGAATGCTTTCCTTGAGAGGTTCTACAGTACCCAGAGAATTGTGGGTATCACAGAATTGACCCAAACTGAGCAAGGTATCAATGAAAAAGCAGCAGATTTCATAAATCGATGGAGAAATCTAAGTCTCCACTGCTCACAACTAATTAGTGAGCCAGAAGCGGTGCGTATGTGCACCAATAATCTTCGTTCTGATGTAGCTGTGCAGTTGCAGGGAGTACGACCCATAACTTTTGAAGATCTAGCCTCCAAAGCCACAGACATAGAGAACTACATGCAGCTCATGGCCCGTCGAACAAAAATGACGTTCAACAGGCCTGCAGAAAGAAATGTGCAGCGCGAGAAACCACCAAACAAGCCAAAATCAGCATAGGCAATGGAAACAACTGCCGTGAGTTCTCACCTTCAGTCTGGAAGGACCGCGCCAAGGAACTATGAACAAAGGGGTACACAAGTTGCTAGGAGGCCAACTCTCAGCGAGCGGCAAAATAGGGAGTATTCTTTTCCCGTTGAAGAAATCAATGACCTCTTCACAGGTTTGAAGGAGTTAAGCCTTATAGAACTCCCTATACCCAAAAGGCCAGAAGAAGCTTCAAAATTCAAAGAGCCAAATTTCTGCCATTACCATCGCATTTTGGGCCATACACTCAAAGATTGCTTTGTTGTAAAGAATATCATCCAGAGAATGATTGATGAGGGGACTATTGATGCGGATCTCCTCAAAAGCATGACAAAGGGAAAGAAGATGGCAGCAGCAAATGTTGCCACTCTTCAAGATGATTCGGTGAGTTGTGCATCTTCAAATATGAGAGCAACTTATGATGATGTGCACCTAATTCCAGAATATGGCTTTTCTCCTATGATCATTCCAGGACTTGCCAAAACGCAAGATCAGCATCAAGGAAAGGCTCACCTTCCCTCCAACAATGGCGCATGGCCCAGCTTATCAAGTTCTCGAGGAGCCCAAGATTGGAGGCAGCAGCGGCCAAAACGCCGTGTACTACCCCGAGTGACGGAAGAAGCACCTCCTCTGCGCTTCGCACCAAAGATATACCAGCACACCACGAAGCGCATGAGAATCCGAAGTGAAGAATTCAACGTTCTCACTACCGGTGTGTTCGAGGATGATAGCGAGTCTCTATGTTTCCCTGAAGAAGAAGAACCATTAGAGGTTGATCAGGTTCATCTTAGATCAGGTCGCCAACTAGCAGACCCTCATCCTCCACCTAGAAAGGAACCAAAAAGCAAGGATGCAATTCCTAATGATTCGACTGACCCTGCATGTAGGGTGCCAGTCAAGTATGATGTAATCGCACATTTGAAGAAGATTCCAGCTATGCTTTCTGTATATGATGCTTTGTGTCTTTCGTCTGATATGCGTAAAGCTCTTGTCACGGCACTCACATTTCCGGAAGATTATAGAGTTGAAGTGTCTCAAACAGAAGCAGAAGAATCTGAAGTTCTAAACATGACATTCACAGATGAGGATATGTTGTTAGGACCCAAGAAGCACAATAGACCTCTTCTAATGTTTGGCGAAATTGATGTGTTGCCAGTAAACCGCATAATGATAGATGGTGGATCAGCTATAAACCTTCTACCATTGCGTACACTAAAAAAGATTGGATATTCCAAAGGTGACTTGAGCAAGTCCAACGTGGTTATACATGGATTTAACCAAGCAGGACAAGAAGCTATGGGTACCATTTCGTTGGTGTTAAAATTGGATACACTATCAACTTATGTGAAGTTCCATGTGATCGATGCGGCTACTTCATACAATGCACTACTTGGACGCCCATGGTTACATGAGAATCAGGTTGTGCCATCCACTCTACATCAGTGTATCAAATACATAGATCAGGCTGGAGAAACAGTCAGAATATTTGCCGATAAGAAGCCCTTCACTATAGCTGAGTCTTTCTATGCCGACGCAAAGTTCTACTTCGAGCCTGTTGATAAAGTACACAAACCAAAATCTGTGGTCATACCCGAGTCCAATATCGCAGAGAAAGAGGCTTCAGAATGCTCATCAAAGAAAAATACATACCAATATATACCAAGCAACCAAAGAAAGAAGGGCGACCCAATATTTCGTGTCATTGAAAAATCACGTGACATGAAAGGTATTATGTTCCCTACACCTCTACCTCCTTTGGTTCAACATAAAATTGAACAAGCTAAGAAGGAGTCATACTACCAAAATAAAAATAAAAATAGCCATGTGGCGCAAATTACTTTGTCAAATAAAGATGACAAGAAATTACCTATTTCCTTGTATGATAACAGAGTTTTGTATATGATGCAGAAAATGAGATATGATATCTTCACTGGCCCGTCTTTATGCGACGGCCGAGGCGAGCTCGCGCCATTCGAAAGGACGATATCCCAGGCGCAGCTCAAGGCGTTGCATGAAGATCAAACTTTGATAGAAAGTAGACATGGACTAGGTTATGAGGTTTGCATGACCTCAGCCGAACTTATAGACATGACCGAGGCGTCGCCGGAAATGGAAGATGGTAATCAACCTACCATCGATGACTTGGAAGAAATAAATATTGGTACGACTGATGATCCTCGTCCAATTTTTATTAGCAAATATTTGTCTAACCAAAATAAAGAGAAGTATACTAAATTCCTCTCTACAAATAGAGACGTGTTTGCATGGACTTATGAGGAAATGCCGGGACTAGACCCAGAAGTCGCTGTCCATCGCCTCGCCGTACAAGACGACGTTGCGCCGGTAAAGCAAGCACAAAGAAAGTATCGACCCGAAGTACTTCCAAAAATAGAAGCGGAGGTGGATAAACTCATAGTTGCAGGTTTTATTAGAGAAGTCAAATATCCTATTTGGGTCTCTAGTATTGTACCTGTTAAAAAGAAAAATGGGCAAACCCGTGTATGTGTTGATTTTAGAGATTTGAATAAAGCTTGTCCTAAAGATGATTTCCCAATACCTATTTCTGAAATACTAGTTGATGCCACTATGGGACATGAAATATTTTCTTTCATGGATGGGTATTCCGGTTACAATCAAATAAAAATGGCGCCGGAAGATGAAGAGTTAACAGCATTCCGTACGCCTAAGGGTATCTATTGCTATAAAGTTATGCCCTTCGGATTAAAAAATGCTGGGGCAACATACCAGCGAGCCATGACAATTATTCTAGACGGATTGTTGTATGATATTGTTGAATGTTATATAGATGACATAGTGGTAAAGTCAAAGCGTGAACAAGACCATTTAAAACATCTTGAAATGGTTTTCGAACGTCTCAGACAACATAATCTAAAAATGAATCCAATGAAATGTGCGTTCGGAGTTTCCTCCGGAAAATTTCTCGGTTTCGTGGTTACAAAGAACGGTATTCAAATCGATCCAAGTAAAATACAAGCGATCGTTAAAATGCCACCACCCATAAACCTACACAAGTTGAAAAGCTTCCAAGGGCATTTAGCATATATTAGGAGGTTCATCTCTAATTTATCAGGGAGATGTAAACCTTTCTCACGCCTTATGAAAAAGGGTGTCCCTTTTGAATGGGATCAATCATGCCAAAACGCGTTCTTAGAAATTAAAAAATATTTAATAAATCCACCTGTTTTAGGTGCACCAGTCAAGGATCGACCACTAATCTTATATACGGCAGCCATGTCTGCATCGTTAGGTGCTTTATTAGCACAAAATAATGATGCTGGAAAGGAAATGGCATTATATTATCTTAGCCGCACCCTTGTAGGGGCTGAGTGTAATTATCCAGACATGGAAAAAATATGTTTAGCATTAGTATTTGCGGCACAAAAATTACGCCACTACATGTTAGAACATACCGTATACCTTGTATCTAGAGCAGACCCTCTTAGGTACATTCTTAATAAAATGGTGCTTTCAGGAAGGTTGGCCAAATGGGCAATGGTCCTGTCACAGTTTGATATTAAATTTGTGCCACAAAAGTCTGTAAAAGGCCAGGCCTTAGCTAATTTTCTAGCTGCACATCCAATTCCGGATGATTTTCCAATCGATGATGACCTTCCAGATGAAGATGTATTCATCACAGACGTCGTTAGCTCAACATGGGAAATGTATTTTGATGGTGCATGTCGAGAATCAGGGGCAGGCGCCGGAGTCGTCTTTGTTACACCAAGTGAAGCCATAATCCCATATTCATTTACCTTAACATCGGCTGTTTCAAATAATTCGGCAGAGTATGAAGCTTTGATAATCGGGCTTGAGTTGGCTCTAAATATGGGGTTAGACTCGCTCACTGTATATGGTGACTCCCAGCTGATAATCAATCAATTATTAGGAATCTACATGGTTAAAAAAGAAGAGTTAATGCCATATTTTAGAAGAGCAAAAATGCTCATGTCTACATTTGTGGATATAAAAATTCAGCATATTGTTAGAAGTCAAAATGGCAAAGCAGACGCTTTAGCTAGTTTAGCTGCCAGCATGTCATTAACCTCTCATCAATCGATGGATGTTCATGTTGAAGAAAGAAGAATTCTGCCAATACTTGCTGAAGAAGACGAAACAATAACATCTTCAGCAATGACGGCCGATGTATGTGAAATTGAAGTAGGGGATTGGAGAACACCATTCCTAGAATATTTACTTCATGGATATTTACCTTTTGATGCTAGTGAAAGATCTAGAATTCGTAAAAGATCAATTCATTATACATGCATAAATGACACACTTTATAGGCGTTCGCATGATGGTATCTTATTGCGCTGCCTAGCTGGAAAAGAAATCATGGAAGCCTTAAACGAGGTACATGCTGGAATATGTGGATCACACCAATCAGGTCCTAAATTACATTACCAATTAAGGCGTTTGGGTTATTATTGGCCCGCAATGTTTAGTGATGCCGCTAAATTTGCAAAGAAATGCCATGAATGTCAAATACATGGCGACTTTATACATCAGCCGCATGAAACACTCCATGCCACGAATATATCTTGGCCTTTTGAAATGTGGGGGATGGATATAGTAGGGCCAATTCACCCACCATCGTCCAAGGGTCATAAATTTATTTTAGCCGCAACCGATTATTTTTCTAAGTGGGCTGAACTTACACCACTAAAGGAGGATAAAGCGGAAAATGTTGAGCATTTCATAAGAACACAACTCATATATCGCTTTGGTATTCCTGCTCGGATTATGTCTGATAATGGAACCCCTTTTAAAAACAAACATGTGGATAAATTATGCTCAAAATTTAAGATAGCTCATTCTTATTCTACCGCATATAATCCAGCTGCTAATGGACAAGCAGAGGCTTTTAACAAAACTCTTTGTAAGTTGCTGAAGAAAGTTGTATCGGGTAACAAACGAGAGTGGCATGAAAAGCTCCTTGAAGCATTATGGGCTTATAGAACCACGACGCGCACACCGACGGGGATGACGCCTTATTCCCTAGTATTTGGAGGAGAAGCAGTTTTACCTTTGGAAGTGCAAATTACTTCGCTAAGGGTCGCTACTCACGAGAAATTATCAGTCGAAGAATCAACACAACTCCGTCTTGATGAATTAGAGAGACTCGAAGGGAAACGACTTCAAGCCTTGCAAAACCTCGAGGCATATCAAACAAGGATGTCTCGAGCTTTCGACAAACGTGTTAAGCGCAGGTCATTCAAACAAGGAGACTTAGTGCTCGCAGTTATCCGTCCTATGAATATCACTCGGCGGATGAAAGGGAAATTTGAACCTAAATGGGAAGGACCTTACGTTGTAAAAGAAGTTTATTCAAGCGGCGCATACAGAATTATATCGCCGGATGGAAAATATTCGCCGTCACCGGTAAACGGGAAATTCCTTAAGAGATACTATGCTTGAGGATATATTAAAAAAAAAATATATACTCCATACCCTCACGAGTATAAACTGGGGCATATAAAATGTAAATATATATATATATATAAAATAAAAATACTCCATACCCTCACGAGTATAAACTGGGGCATATAAAATATAAATATGTCACAAAAGTGCATATATCACTCCAAAAGGTTTAAACCATGGTAAATAAAAAATATATAAAAAAAACGCCCAATCGCCTATGGATTATATATTTGGCGCTAAATGAAAATGAATAAGTATATAAATAATGCTCCAAATTTCATGAGTCCAAGATATGGTACTACATGCAAATAAAGATGGTACATTGAATATGCGTATACCATAAATATTATATGCATAACCAGGGTGCGTATCTATTTTAAACCAGGCTAAGCAAATACAAATAGCATGAGTACCTAGTATCAGAAAAGAAGCGGACAATAAGTACTTCAGATGATAGAAGTCTGGAGCTGAATACATTGCACGTGAACACTACATCCAAATGAACTAAAGCTGAATGTTTTATAGTTCAACGACATACAGACATTAGAAGAATTTTTATTGAAGAAAAAAAAATCATGGCATAGCAGGAAGATTCTTCAGCTGCTCAAGAATAGATTCAACTTCATTGCCCATCGTGGATGTCTTCTGCAGGAGGTCCTCAAGTTCCTGATTGGCCTTAGCATTAATTTCAGAAAGAATGTCACGCAACTTCTCAGCTTCGGCTTGCTTGCTGGACCGTGTTAAGTTCAATTGCTCAATACCCTCCTCAATCTGGTGCAATTCAGTGTTAACCCCTTCAAGCTCAGCTTTAAGAGATTCAGCCTGCTTCCTCTTCTCCACACGTTGCTCTTCCATAGATGTTATCTTCTCATCTGTACCTTTTAAAATCTCTTCAAGCAACATGTATTCCTTATCTGGCACAGCGAGAGCTTCATCTTTGCTTCAGAGACTGAGATTTAATCTCTTTGTGGGATTGCTGCATGTCATTTGAGATAGAAATAAGTTTTTTCAGACCCGCGCGAATAGCAGCGACACGAGCAATATCATCGCTGGCTGGGAGAAGCGAATAGACCGCCTCAAGAAGTGCATGACGCTGAGGGTCAATTATCGTCGAGTTGTTCAAGCCTTCAAGTGCATGGCTGAACGATGCATCGACGGCCTTCATAATGACTTCAGTAACAAAAGGAATACCCATGGACGGCATTGTAGTCTGCTTGGATGTTTCCTTGTTGGCGACAGCAGCGTCTTCAATTCCTAAAATAAAAATATATATGTATATATCAGCGTAAGGAAAGAAGAAAAAAATGTTCTCATAAAATATATATAAATGGATAAACAGTACGTTAAAAAAAGTAGTGAAATTTTATGAAACTACCATGTAAAGAAGAAGATATATGGCTGGAAATATCAGTCGTTGGAGGAGAGGAAACCGGAGGATCCATATCTAGTCCAGATGTGTCATAATCGTCCACATGTAACTCAGGAAAATCTCCCAAACCATGAGCTACATCTCCATTAAGTATACTATCCAGATTTGTGCAACTAAGGTGCCCAGATACATACAAAGGTATATCTAGTTTTATGGGACTGGAAGTGGTCTCATCATCAGCAAAGTCAAGTTTTCGCTTGGTAGTCGGCCTTGCCTCCTCGTCGGAAGAGATAACTTCGGCTGTACAAGGTTCCTTCAGCGTAGAATCTAAAAGGTTTGCATCAGCTTGCATGTTTGGGGGAAGCACAGAATGAGAAGAAGAAGCGACATCAATATGTTTATTCTTCCGCTTCTGTAAAATATAACAATGTGTATATTATATGTCATATATAAAATATGTAAATTCTGGAAATGTTAAACTAAATAAGATAAAATGAGGTTGTTAACTCACATGTTGAGAATCCATAAAAAGTTCATTATCTGAGAGAAAGGCAGTCAAAATCGGATTCCAATAATTCGCAAGCTCCTCCTCTCTTGCCTCAATAGCAACAATAAACTCATCTCGACGTTGCGCTGATACTTCTTTTATTATGACCAAATCAGATTGTGTGAGCCCACGTGGAGGCATAAAATGCTTCCCACTTTGCTTATACACTTTCTTCCTATCAAAATATGGGATTCCCCCTTGTATATTACCAGCCCTCAAGTCACTTAAAATAAGAGTGAATGGGCGCACAAATTTGTTCCACCAATTAGTCCATGACAAAGAAAATTTTCCCTCATAGGTGCTGCTAAGAAGATGTTGGACATTTTCCTGAGAGGGACGCAACAAGTGTGACCAGTATGCATATGCAACCCCAACTTCAACTCCAGTAAACAGAGACTGTAATGGATTATACGGTATGCTCTGGTCCAACTTAAATTGACGAGCCACACGATCCGGATGATATGGCTCAGCTATGCATGTGTCAATGTTCTGATATAAAAACCTCCAAGGAAGGATACCCCGCCGAACAGAAATCGCGAAAGCCCGCTGGAGCTGGTTCACTCCAGTTAAGTTACGGGAAGAATAAGGACACCAAACGATATTATTATGTTTCTCAAGGAAATCATGTGCTTGTTCAGAAGAAAATTTATTGGGAGGCCTGAACATGGTGTTCGACATGGTTGGTCGCATCAGCAAGTTCCTAGGAGTTGGAAGACCATTTTTTCTTTTAGCTCCGAAAGTTTTATTTAAATAAATATGCATCCATCCAATGATAAAATGAGTTGGCCAAAGTGTCTTAGAATATGAAGGCCCGACAGGATGTAAACTTATACGCCGGAGAGAAAAATACAATGAAGACAGCGCCGACGGCGCAAGTGAAATTTTACGTCCTATGGCAATCCAAGATGCCATGACGAGAACACCCGGACGAATATGTGGCCCTCCGCCAACAATGACAAAACTGCAAAGCCAAACTGCAATAAATGCAGCGAGGTATATGCGTTCATCGCGAAGGCTAGTGAATTTCAAAGGTTTCGAACGATTGTTGTGGAAATAATCACACCAATCCTCGAAAGGTACCAGTTTATCCTTATGCCTCGAAGAAAGTTCCTCCCATGTTAGCAAAAGGGTCGATAGGAAATTTGGATACAGAAGCAAAGAAGGGTCCAATTTATTGAGCTGAGGGATGTATTCTTCATAAGGATCGCCTGTGATAGGAAGCCCGGCCATGAGGAGCATGTCGATTAAAGTAATCGTACGCTCACCAGAAGAGAAAAGAAATGTGTTTGTTTGTGGACTCCATTTTTCCAGCAAAGACTGGAATAGAGGGGGAGATACATCATAATCACATAGCGAACAATATATAGCCCCACAAATATAATCTGTCTTCTCCTCGCCGCCTTTTAAATTGAAAGAGTGATGATTGAGAACTTCAACACCCCATTCAATATAACCCTTAGGCCGTTTAACATGCCGAATAATATGATGCTCCCATCCTAATTTTTGTGACACCATCCTAATCCCTAAAGCATATAGCAGATCAACTCTTGGTTGCGGTGCAGGTGGATGATAGCTTAAAGCTTCAAAGGAATGTTCAGAATGCCACCCACGTTCAGAAGGGTCCAATTTTCCCGCTGTCACGGTTGATTTGCTAAGTATAGGATTAACTGATGCATGTGTTTCCGGTTCATACAAACATGTTTTGGCCAATTCTGACAATTTAAGCTGATATGAGGAAACAGTAGGTCCACCAAGCTCCATCTAGATATATGTAAAAAAAAAAATTAATTACAACCATAACAGAGGAAGTACCAAAGAAAAGTGTTTGGCTATATTACCTAAGCCTCACGAGAAACTACTTCCAGCAAAAAAGTCAATATTTTTCCTGTACATAACAAAGCAGGAAGGTACATAAGAACTAGTAAAAAAAAATGGTGAAAACATATCACATAAAATCTGTGCTTGTGGTTGTACGATGGACCAAGTTCAAACTTGCTGGCATGCCAACGATAAGTTTATGTCACATAATTTGGAAACAATATGTGATCAGTGATTAAAGGGATTGGTGCACGCCATGCTTGCAATCAGTTCAATCTATAATCATGTATATATATAAAAGAAGTACGTGAGGTAGAATCATATTGCAGCTATACAGAAAGCGAACGCACATCAATCAAATAGAAAGCAGTGTACAACGGATTGTAAAATTCCCTCCGTTGGACAGAAACAATCGAATACTCACCAGCATCTGAAGTAAGAATCAATCTGCAGATCCGCACGAGGTTGCTAGCTTAAGAGTAACCTAAAAAGAAATCAAGAAGATCAGCTATATGATCGAAGCAAAAGAGCAGCTCACATCCCATGATTATGATAGTTGTACATACTCAGAGCTAGCAGATTCGATCGTAGATCCAATCTGGTTCAATATTGCCAGAACGTCGTACCAGAAAAGAAAGGAAAGAAAGGGTACGTGGGATAGGAAAAGGACTTAGATATTTAATTCAGTGCTAAACTAACGGCAAACGCGATTTCCCGGCCGGGATATTTCCGCTACAACGGTGAAGTGAAACAATGTCCCTTATCTTGTAGAATATATACAAACTTTCAAAGTGACGGCTAGATAGCAACTTACAAAATAAAGTTAATTTTGTAGACGTCATAAATATACATTTTCGAGCTCCGGATCCGAATCGCAATAACATTCGCAACCAGACCTCGAGGGGCATCTGTTAACACTGATTTTATCTCGGATTGTAAATACATGTCAATTTCAATAAATATTTAATTATGTTTCAGATGATAACAAAAGAAGAAGAATTAATTTACATATCGCCATCATTGGCGACGGTGTTCCAATATTGACCTAAATTTTTAGCATCGCCATCAACAGTAAATCTCCAAATTAAAAGCTATTCAACCGCTCGACAAATCATCAAAATTGTCCGACAACCCGAGAAATATGATTGGGTTATAAAAAAAAGGAATTAATAAAGTATGCCCAAATATTACTTCAAAAGAAGTTTAATAATATATATAAATTAATTTTTACTAGCCATTGGAGTTAGAAACCTATGAGCTAGCTAAATTACATGCTAGTAGGCTATACGTGACAAAAGAACGTATGCAGCCTAAAGACCTACGTGCATGGATTGATTATGCATGGATTAGCCGGCAAGGTTAACAGATAATGATGGACTAATTATTAGCCAGCCCATGGCCCACGTGCAGCAGCCCATGCACTGAGATGGCCAAGACGTTGCTCTGCACACGAGTTGTAACATGACTCGGTTAGCTCTCCAGCCAAAGCGATCCTCACACAAAATATCCATCGATCAAAACGATGACCGAGGAGCGTAGAACCGCCGCCATGCCATCACGATCTGCGAACGTGGGAGCGTCTCCCCGCGTGGACGGAACTGATGACTCCCGACCTCTATAAATATACCAGCATACGCCCGATCAAGAGAGCCAATCATTCGTAGTCCATTGCTCTGCTCACAGCACCTAAATTTCTCTCGCTCCCAGATACGCAAAGCACCCAAACGCTGCCAAATCGCTGCTCACCCAAATTCATCAGCAATCATCCCAATCACATAGATACATACACACTGCTATTGTTGAGACGTCGCCGGCCGCTCGTCATACGCCGTATCGCTTACTTCCGGCCGCTCAACATACGTGCCACAGTGCGCGTTGTGTTGTGCTGCCGCAGGCAAAGCAGCGGCACATCCAGTGGTGACAACACTCCTTCGACTCCATCGGCAAGGTGAGAATCACGGCCAATTGAACTCATATTTCTTTTGCCCTTGCACTACTCCATACAAAAAAAAAAGGCTTGGAGAAGATGGGATTGTAGTTCTAAATTTGGTTTTCATTGCTCTTTGGTTGGTCATATTGACACAACCATGGAGTGTTCTCCTCTTGATCGTTGGTTTGGTCATATTGACACAAGCCAATGATTTTTGCCATATTATTTGCCACATGTCTCCTTACTTCTTGGTTGGTCATATTGACACAACCATGGAGTGTTCTCTTATTGATCGTTGGTTTGGTCATATTGACACAAGCCAAGGATTTTGCCATATCATTTGCTACATGTCTCCTTACTTCTTGGTTGGTCATATTGACACAGTCATGGAGTGTTCTTCTTTTGATCGTTGGTTTGGTCATATTGACACAAGCCGAGGATTTTGCCATATTATTTGCTAAATGTCTCCTTACTTCTTGGTTGGTCATATTAACACAACCATGGAGTGTTCTCCTCTTGATCGTTGGTTTGGTCATATTGACACAAGCCAAGGATTTTTCCATATAATTTGCTACATATTTCCTTACTCTTTGGTTGGTCATATGGACACATACCATGGAATTTTCTTCTCAAAATCATGAAAACTAAGCCCTTGCTTTGGTCATATTGACATAAACCAGGTGGCCCTAAATGCATTTGTTTCCAAAATTCAGCTCTTGGTTCAGTCATATTGACCCAAACCAAATTTCTCTAAATTCACATACCCATAAAACCGGCTCTTGGCTTGGTCATATTGACACGAATCAAGTTGTCTTAAATCTACATATGTCTTACTAAATTTGGCTCTTGGTTTGGTCATATTGACACAGGTCAAATTGCTCTAAAATTCATTTACCACTAAATTACGTGCTTGGCTTGGTCATATTGACACAAGTCAAGTTACTCCAAATTTATATATATCACTAAACCCACGTCCCTGGTTTGGTCGCCTAAATTTCATAGCCTTAAAAATAGTTCTTTGAACTGATTTAAAATAATCATAAATGAAGAAAGTAGTGCTAATTAAATTGTACTCTTCATATATACAATAGTCGCATATTTGTTTCATGCACATAGTCAGACAATATGCTACTGTTACGTACTGGTATAGAAAATGATTCATGTTTGTACCCTAGCTAATTAAGTTGATAAAATGCCTCCATATAGGTTCCCAACGTAGCTAGAAATATTAAATACAAAATAAAATCAACCGAGATATTGAACTCAATGCTTAATCTTCATGCATGTAGAAACCATCACGTGCATGGCCCTATGCCCAAATTGCATGCACTGTTTCAGATGTTCTTAGTCGGCTAGTTTAAAAATAACCAAACAGTACCATCAAACCCATGAATGCCTAGCCGATTGAATAAATTAAATGTCCGATGCATTCACATTTATCTGTACTGCTAATATTAGTGCAAGTAAAAATCGTGAAATCTATGTTAAAGGATAAATGACATCAAATCATATGGTAGATCAAAGAATATTAAGTGCTCTTTCAAGCATCCGGCGGCGACGACGGCGAGGAGGACTTCGTAGTCTAATTTTCATTTTGTAATAGCCATATGTGATGTAATCTTGTGTATTAGAAATGTTGGAATTCTTAATCAGGGGTTTTCTCTCCGGAGATGTAATTAACGGTTCTTTTATGGAAATGTAAGAGTTCCGGAAATATGTACTCGCAATACTTGATATTTGTCTCATTTATGTACGCGCACTTTAAAATTCAATTTTATTTTATCTGTCTCTATGACGTGGACGCGAATCGTATTGTATTATTTCGATCGCCCCATTTTTCCGTCATCAATCATCCTCAAACAAGTGGCCAAGTAGAACTATCAAATAGGGAGATCAAATTAATTTTGCAAAATACTGCTAACAAATCTAGAAATAATTGGTATAAAAAACTTAGTGTGCTCTGTGGTCTTATAGAACGTTTATAAAAATTCCATGGGCATGTCTCCTTATAAAATGGTTTATGGAAATGCTTGTCATGTACCCCTTGAGCTAGAACACAAAGCTTATTGGGCTGTTAGAGAACTTAATTGTGATTTCAAACTAGCTGGTGACAAAAGATTGTTAGATATGAGTTCTTTAGATGAATGGAGAAGTAAAGCTTATGAAAATGCCAAGTTGTTTAAAGAGAAGTTAAAAGATGTCATGATAAAAGGATTCTTAACAGAGAATTTAAATAGGTGATAGAGTATTATTGTATAGGTCTTGCCTCAGATTTTTTGCAAGAAAATTACTCTCTAAATGGGAGGGAACTTTTGTTGTGAATAAGTTAATCGTCTGGTTCTATCAAGATTAATAATTTCCAAGACACCAATCCACAAGTTGTGAATGGCCAAAGACTCAAGCATTATTTATCCGGTGATCCATACAACATGGAAGCTGATATTGTTCAGGTACTCGCTCTGGCAGATCATATTAGAGCCAAATATCAGAGCAGGCCAGAGTCAAAATTGGAGTAGGCATCAGTTTTGGTAAGAAAACATTCGCGAAACACGGTAAAAATTTATATTCTTTATTTTTTTTGGAAAATATGAAAAATTGGGCACGAAAAAGAGTCGAAGCCGGGGCCAAAGGCCACCAGGTGGGCCCAGGCGCGAGATTCTTTTTGGCCGCGCCTGGTGGGCCACTAGAGGCCACGGAGCTCGACTATGACTCCTCTTTGACTTTTTATCTTCCTTATGTTCGGTAACTTTTTGCTAGATAATCCCCCAGATCGTCCCGGGATTGTAACCTGTATTTTGACGAGTTTTGTTTTCGAGCTGTTTCTGTCAGGAAGACGTGACTTTTCATATCGAGTTGTATTCCTTTAGTTCAAGTGTGAAGAAATATGCTGACCGACACCTTCGAGACATCGATCAAGGGACTTTCATGGAGTGGGCTATAGAGGAAGAGATAGCTGCAAGGAAGGAAGATATTGATCACCACATAAAGGAGGGGATCAGGAGATCTGCACCACTCCAATCTGGAGGATCGTCGTCAAGCAACACCACCTTTGTCGGATCAAATAACCTTCAACGTAATTACTCTCATGATGTGCAGGGAACCAATCCTCAAAGCCGGGATCCATACATATCACCCATGATAGATGATGCACACTAGGTCGCCAACCAATTCTGCGAGCAATATCGAGTTCTTAAGGCTGAGGTGGCAATACTTGAAGCAAAAAACCTTGAACTTCGCCTCACAATCAAAGACTTCCCCACTCTTGTTGGGGACCTCCTAGGATCACCGAAGAATCAAGGTTAATCATTATGGGCAACAGGCACTCCCTTGGCTTGTTCCAAGCTTGCGGGAGTTACCCCGGTATCACTATATTTGCTTTTATTATCAGAGTCGTGTGTCTTATCGTGGTTAGGGAGGTTATATTATAGTATGACCGTTTGCAAGTTGGGTTATCACTCCTTCATAAGTGAAGCTTTGTATCCGTTGGTGTGAGTTTGCCTATGATGAAATAAGTATATGAAGTCTTCTTCTTACTTAGTTGCACTATATGTTCTATTGATGGCAACTATTATCGCATGATTGTCTTATGTTTAGTAGTGATCTAATGTTGGGTATAGTAGCAAATATTTATGGAGTATTGTCAAACATAGAAATTCTCAAAGCAACAAAAGAGACTTAGAACAAAGAAGAGATATTTCACATGCAAATATATTACCCCATAGATCTTCTATGCCTGCAAAACCTTCATGCTTATGTTATTATGATTGATGTGTTATGCTGACAAGGAAGACACTTGCAATACCTCATGTTTTATATCATTGCATGGTTTTTTATATCTGTTTGCATCTCTCAACTTCGTATGTTTGCTACAAATCCTTTGCTAGCCAAAAACCCAGTATTGAGTATGATCACTATTCCTGCATCCAAATACCTGAACAAAAAACCTTCCACAAGTGTCCACCATACCTTCCTATATGTGGTATTTCACCGCCACTCCAAGTAAATTTCCCGTGTACTATCTTTAAGACCTTCAAAATATCAAACCTATTTTGTGTCCCTGTTTTTAGCTCATAAGGAAGTAGTTTAAAGTTTATCATGTCTTATGTCAAGCAAGGTTCTTCTTTCTTATTTCACCCGATGGGTATGGAATTGGTGCTCATCTTAAATTGCAAGAGAGCTTGTGCCAAATAATATAATATAAAAATGCACTTCCCTATGGATTGATGAAAGCTGGTGGGTACCCATGGATACGGCTAGCCCCGGTTTGTGAAAGGCGTGGTGGGGGGAAGTGCCAACCTAAATAAAGAAACAGAAACCACTCTCAAAAGTCTAAACACCTTGCTTGACATGGGTTATGATAAGTTTTTCACTACCATTCGTTGACAATTTGACATAGACATACATATCTCTCAAAATTACATTTTAAATGCCTTTGTTTTATTAAAAATAAAATCTCTAGCACACGAGTAATCCCTGCTTCTCTCTGCGAAGGGTCTTTCTTTACTAACAGGATTGAGTCAGTTTACCTATTCCCTCTATTCTCTACTAGCAAAATTATGATGTTGAACTGAGATGCACTGTTTTATATGCCCGTGATGATGTTTAACCATGTTTTATTGCAGTTTACATTACCATCATGGTAAACAAGTTAAAAGTTGAGCTTTGCTAACTAGCATCTTCCTTTGTGTCAATTGTTTTCACCTCCTTTATTAAGAACATGATCCCTGGAAGTTTTCTATTCATGAAAAGACTTTGTGATAATTGAAGTATGTGCTATTTTCGTAATAACTCTCACATAGACTCTCCCGGAAAGATAAGACTGATATGTTATTTGTTCTCTGACCAAGAACACAGTGTGCCATAGCTCAGTGAATTTGCACTCACTATACCTTTATATGATTGAATTATTACTTCTCTTTGAGAAGCATTTTGGGAAAGATTGATGTATAGAATTGTTAGTGTTTATTGAGTAATTGTTGATGCTTCATGTCCGTATTCTTTATTATCGACACTTCACATCATAAAACCCGTGGTCATGTTTTCCGAGCTGAGTTTTCACTTGAGGACAAGCGGAATCTAAGCTTGGGGAAGTTGATACATCCATTTTGCATCACTATTTTATATGATAATTTTCCCTTATTCATTGATATGTTCCCTATTAGAGCACTATACTTATGTTATTTCATTGTTTTTTTTGTGTTTTACAATTTTACGGAATTATTTATCGGAGTCAGAAAACAGATGGAAAAAGCACCTGTCAGAAGGGATATTTTTTGGACGTGAGAAAAATCACGAAAAATCAGAAAACAAGGTTTTGTCCGAAATCACCGGAGGAGCCAAAAGGGATGCCAGAGGGGAACCAGGGGATAGCCAGTCACCATCCAGGCGTGGTCCCCTCTTGGCCCCGCCTGGTGGGCCCTTGGGGGCCCAGGCCCCCCTCCGGATCTTCTTCGGGGTACTTACCCCCTGTGACCTAAAAATACCGGGGAGTAACTTCGTAGAATTTTTCCGCCACCTCTTCGCGGCGGAAACGACAGAGAGAAGAAAACACCTTCCTGGCGGGGAGATTCCACCGGGGAAATTCCCTCCCAGAGGGGGAAATCATCACCACCGTCACCATCATCGCACCAGGCATCATCAAGATCATCATCGTCATCGTCCTCACCATCAACACCATCATACTTAACATCCACCTCCGTCCCGCTGTAACAATTATGGTATATATTGTTGTTTTCCAATAGATCTCTCTCCCGATGTGAATACTTGTTTGTAGTTGATGCTTATGAGATTTATTAGTGTTTGCACTTTATGACCAGCTTGTTATTCATCCATTTATCACCTCTAATCATGTACCCTATGATGTGTTGTGAGTAGATCGTTTAGTTCTTAAGTACATGGTAGAAATCTAGTTGTTAGTAGTCATGTTTCGTTGAGTAATATTTACCGGTTTTATATTTAAGTTATGTTGTTATTTCTCTAGTTGTGTTATATGAACGTCGACTACATAGCACTTCATCTTTTAAGGGCCTAGAGGAATGCATTGTGTGTTGGATTGCTTGTGGTGGGTTTCCAGAGTGACAGAAATCTAAACCCCAACTTGCAATACTTCACATAAAGGAGTAGTAGATACCACGAGTTTATTGCTACAATTTGATTTATTTCTTAATTGCTTTCTTGTATTTGCAGACGCTTGCAAGTAGTGTAATCGTAAGTGTGCATTAGTCTTGGATAGGACGGTTCACTAGCATAGATCTACCCACATAACACTTACCATGGCGATAAAGATTAATCAACGGTGTGTGATGAAAATAACTAGACGGAACCTCCCGTGTGTCGTCAGGAACATTTTTTGCCTTTATAAGAAGTACCACATGCTTGTCCTTTGTGCTAAAAAGGATTGGGACACTTGCAACAACTATTTACCTTTATTTTTATTTACTTATTACCGCTTTGTTACTATTACAAAATCTCTAAACAATTGTTCTCTAGTGTTTACAGTGAAACCTTGCTTGAAACTATCTATCAATACCTTTTGCTCCTCGTTGGGTTCGGCACACTTATTTATCTAAAATGCTACAATCGATCCCCTACACTTGTAAGTCATCAGTCTCCACAATCGAGCATAGAGAATGGTATCTACATTCAAGTCGATTCTAAAAATCTATGGCATGCTAAGACCTTTTAGATTTTCGAAAAGATATAATCTATAACAAGATTCAGATTTTCTATTTTTTTTGTAGGTTGTCAACCTTGCCTTATATTGTTTTCAGATGTATTATCTACTTCTTCTAGCTAATCATATGGATTTTGGATGTTCTTGAATGATGGTGGTCATTTAGTCTATCTTCTGCAAGGGTGGTTAGCGTCATTGTGAAAGATTAGATTTTTAATAGATTAGATGTTTAGCTTGTGCACGAGGATCTTCTTCATGCTTTGTCGACATCGTCATCCACACCTGTTCTGCTACTACGGTGTTTGGTACACGATCTCAGGAATTAGATCTTGGAATTTATATTCACTTGTATCTACATAGCTGATACATTGCAAACGTATCTACTCCCTCCGATCAGAATAAACTGTCGCAAGTTGTATGAAGGAGTTGTTCGTAGCTAGCTGTTTCTGTCCGACAGTTTAATCGGATTGGAGGTAGTATAATTTTTGATGCTCCATGCTTGTTTTCTACCCAATACCTTTTGTCTTTCACATGTTTTCTTTTGTTTTCTGGATGTTTTCATAGACTAACCTATTAACAAGATGCCCCAGTCCAGTTGTTGTTTTCTGCTATTTCACAAAAGTTCTTAAGGAAATATTCTCGGAAAGGTCTAAAAATCCACGAAGATGAATTTTTACCTGGAACGAACACGAAGCCCAAAGGGGAGCAAGAGGGGGCCCAGGGCACCACCAGGGGGCACCAGGCATGGCCTCCCCCTAAATCGCGGCCAGTGGGCCCCTGGGGGGCCCAAGCACCTCCTCACGTCCCCCCGTCGCTTATAAATTGCCATATACCCTAAAAAACAAGGATATGGAGTTATTTTCTATGAAACATACATAGAGGCGCCGTCACCTGGAAAGTACAATCTAGGGCTTCTGAGTCCTACTCCGGCATCCTGTCGGTGAGGGGGTCGTCACCGGAGGCCTCTATATCGCCATGTTCGCCTCCAGACTGATGCATCAATAGTTCATTGATACGTCTCCAACGTATCTATAATTTCTGATGCTCCATGATCATATTATGTTAATTTCTACTTCTTTTCTCCCTTATTTATAGCAGTTTTATACGTTTTCCGGGACTAACCTATTAACAAGATGCCAAGTGTCAGTTCCCTGTTTTCTGCTGTTTCGGTTTCAGAAAAGTTGTTCTGGAAACATTCTCGGAATTGGACCCCACAATGCCCGAAGTTCCTATTTTCCCCGGAAGCATCCAGAACACCGATGAGGAGTTGAAGACGGGCAACAGGGGGGCCACACCATAGGGTGGCGCGGGCCCCTGGCCGCGCCACCTATGGATGTGGGGCCCCTGGAGCTCCACCGCCTTTGCCCTTTCGCCTATTTAATCCCCCCGGATGGAAAACCCTAAGCACCTGATCGAAAATCCCTGAAAAGGTCCGCAGCCGCCGTCACCGTCAACCCTAGATCGGGGGGTTCTAAAGCTGTTTCCGGCACCCTGCCGGAGAGGAGATCATCACCGGAGGCTTCTACATCACCATGCCTGCCTCCGGAGTGATGCGTGGGTAGTTCATCCTTGGACTACGGGTACGTAGCTGTAGCTAGATGGCTGTCTTCTCCTCATATGCCTCCATGTTTAGATCTCGTGAGCTGCCTATCATGATCGAGATTGATCTTATGTAATTCTAGATGCTGTGTTTGCTGGGATCTGATGAATATTGAACTTATGCTAAGTTGATTATAGTCTTTATTTGCATATGCTATTTGTGATCTTGCATGTTTTCCGTTTGCTAGTGGTTGCTCTGGCCAAGTGGTTGCTAGTGACTCCAAGAGGGAGTATTTATGCTTGATAGTGGGTTCATGCCTCCTCCTCGCCTTGCTCGAGTGACAGAAACGTGAAGAGGGGATGTGTTGTTGCCATTAGGGAGAAAACAGCGGTGAGAGTGCCCATGTGCATAATCATTGCTTACATTACACACTTTGTTTAATGCAGTTATCTGTTGCTTGCAACTTAATACCTAGGGGGGTTCAGATGATAACCTGAGGGTGGATTATTAGTCATAGATGCAGACGGATGTCGGTCTATGTATATTGTTGTAATGCCCGCACTAAATATCATAGTAGTCTTCATGTCATATTGTGCACTACGGTGCAACCTCTATTTGTCAATTGCCCAACTGTAATTTGCTCACCCAGCATGCTATCTTTTATGGAGAGACACCACTAGTGAAACTATGAACCCCGGTCCATTTTTCCACACTGTTAAACAAACCACAACTATTTCCTGCTTTATTTACTTACTGCAAGCATACATCATTTCCATACTATACGTCTAATCTTTTTTTCAGCAAGACCGGTGAGATTGACAACCTCACTGTATCGTTGGGACAAAGTATTTTGGTTGTGTTGTGTGCATGTTCCACGTTGTTGCTGACATCGGTGAAGCGCCAACACCACCGCCAGTGGCATCAACCTTCCTGAGATCCTCTTCCTCCTACTGGATTGATAACCTTGATTCTTAACTCAGGGAAACTCTTGCCGCTTGCTCATCACACCTTCCTCTTGGGGTTTCCAACGGTTGCCATCACAAAGTAGCATTCATATCGAGACTACGGCTCCATATCGGTAGCTATATGGGTGTTCTCTCCCCTATACCTCCATGTTTAGAGTCTCGTGAGCTGCCTCACATGATCGATATCACCGTTATGTAATTGTGCATGTTGTTTTTGCTAGGATCCGATGAACCATGAGATTATGATTATTTTGTTCATGTCAATCTGAGATGCTTCACTTATATTCGTAGAGAGTTTTAATCTTGTCTTGCAATGCTCTTCGGTGTTTATGATTACCTTGGCCACATAGTTGTTTTCACCTCCAAGAGAGGGTTTAGATGCTAGATAGTGGGTTCATGCCTCCTTTTGCATGCGCTTGAGTGACAGAAACATGCGGGAGGAGGATGTGTGATACGTCTCCAACATATCTATAATTTCTGATGTTCCATGTTGATATTATGACATTTGCTACATGTTTTCTATACACTTTATATCATTTTTATGGATTTTCTGGGACTAACCTATTAACAAGATACCATAACGCCAGTTCGTGTTTTCTGCTGTTTTTGGTTTCAGAAAAGTTGTTCTGGAAATATTCTCGGAATTGGACGAAACAAAATCCCAGGGTCCTATTTTTCTGTCACGTACCCGGAGTACGGAGGACACCCGGAGGGGGGCTCCGAGGCAGCCACACCATAGGGTGGCCCGCCCCTATATATTGATATTCTCGGGAAAACCCTAAACACCCGAGCCTCCATCCACGAAAAGTTCTATAGCCGCCATCGTTGTTAACCCTAGTTCGGAAGGGTTCTGAAGCTCTCCTCGGCACCCTGCTGGGAGGGGAAATCGTCACTGTAGGGCTCTACATCACCATGCCTGCCTCCGGAGTGATGCGTGAGTAGTTCATCCTTGGACTACGGGTCCATAGCAGTAGCTAGATGGTTGTCTTCTCCTCTTTATGACTCATGTTTAGATCTTGTAAGTTGCCTGATACGTCATAAACGTATCCTTAATTTCTGATGTTCCATGTTGTTTTCATGTTATTTCCTACATGTTTACTATGCACTTTATGTCATTTTTATCGATTTTCGGGACTAACCTATTGACAAGATGCCACAGAGCCAATTCCCTGTTTTCTGTTGTTTTTAGTTTCATAAAAGTTGTTCTGGAAATATTCTCGTAATTGTAAAATTTGAAGCCCGGAAGTCTTACAATTCCCGAAGGTTCCACGGAGTCCCGAAGAGGCCCGGAGGGGGGCCACGGGGGGGGGGGGGGGGGGGGGGGGCACACCAAAGGGTGGCGCGCCCCCTGGCCGCGCCTAGGGGTGGTATGGGCCCCTTGGGCGTCCACCGGCATCGCCCTTTCAACTATTTATACCCCCGATACGTCAACCCTAAATATATACCACTTCGTCCCGAGAAACACCCGAGGCCGCCGTCGAGATCGGGAGGGTTCTGGAGCTCTCCCTGGCACCCTGTCGGGAGGGGAATTCATCACCGGAGAGGTCTACACCACCATGCCCTCCTCCAAAGTGATGTGTGAGTAGTTCATCCATGGATAACGGGTCCATAGTAGTAGGTAGATGGTTGTCTTCTCCACTTTGTGCCCCATGTTTAGATCTCATGAGCTGCCCTACATGATCAAGATCATCTTTATGTAATGCTACATGTTGTGTTTACTGGGATCTGATGAATGTTGAATGCTATGTCTTCTTATTATCAATATATCATGTTATCTTCATGCATATGTTATTTATGATCTTGCATGCTCTCCGTTATTAGTAGATACTCCGGCCAAGTAGATGCTAATAACTACAAGAGGGAGTATTTATGCTCGATAGTGGGTTCATGCATCCTTTGCGTCTGTGCTCGAGTGACATAAATGTGAAGGATGGAGGACATGCTCGAGTGCAGGTTCCACGTTGTTGCTGGCGTGCTAGCACCACCGTTAGTGGCATCAACCTTCGTGAGATCCTCTTCCTCCTACTGGATTGATAACCTTGGTTCTTAACTGAGGGAAACTCTTGCCGCTTGCTCATCACACCCTCCTCTCAGGGTTTCCAACGGTTGCCATCACAAAGTAGCATTCATCTCGGGACTACGGGTCCATATCGGTAGCTAGATGGGTGTTCTCTCCCCTATGACTCCATGTTTAGAGTCTCGTGAGCTGCCTCACATGATCGATATCACCGTTATGTAATTTGTGCATGTTTTTTTTGCTAGGATCCGATGAACCATGAGATTATGATTATTTTGTTCATGTCAATCTGAGATTCTTCACTTATATTCGTAGAGAGTTTTAATCTTGTCTTGCAATGCTCTTCGGTGTTTATGATTACCTTGGCCACATAGTTGTTTTCACCTCCAAGAGAGGGTTTAGATGCTACATAGTGGGTTCATGCCTCCTTTTGCATGCGCTTGAGTTACAGAAACATGCGAGGGGGAGGATGTGTGATACGTCTCCAACATATCTATAATTTCTGATGTTCCATGTTGATATTATGACATTTGCTACATGTTTTCTATACACTTTATATCATTTTTATGGATTTTCTGGGACTAACCTATTAACAAGATGCCATAACGCCAGTTCGTGTTTTCTGTTGTTTTTGGTTTCAGAAAAGTTGTTCTAGAAATATTCTCGGAATTGGACGAAACAAACCCCAGGGTCCTATTTTTCTGTCACGTACCCGGAGTACGGAGGAGAACCGGAGGGGGGCTCCGAGGCAGCCACACCATAGAGTGGCGCGCCCCTATATATTGATATTCTCGGGAAAACCCTAAACACCCGAGCATCCATCCACGAAAAGTTCTATAGCCGCCATCGTCATTAACCCTTGTTCGGGAGGGTTCTGAAGCTCTCCTCGGCACCCTGCTGGGAGGGGAAATCGTCACCGTAGGGCTCTACATCACCATGCCTGCCTCCGGAGTGATGCGTGAGTAGTTCATCCTTGGACTACGGGTCCATAGTAGTAGCTAGATGGTTGTCTTCTCCTCTTTATGCCTCATGTTTAGATCTTGTAAGTTGCCTGATACGTCATAAACATATCCTTAATTTATGATGTTCCATGTTGTTTTCATGTTATTTCCTACATGTTTGCTATACACTTTATGTCATTTTTATCGATTTCCGGGACTAACCTATTGACAAGATGCCACAGAGCCAATTCCCTGTTTTTTTGCTGTTTTTAGTTTCTGAAAAGTTGTTCTGGAAATATTCTCGGAATTGTAAAATTTGAAGCCCGGAAGTCTTACAATTCCTGAAGGTTCCATGGAGTCTCGAAGAGGCCCGGAGGGGGGCCACAGGGGGGCCACACCAAAGGGTGGCGCGCCCCCTGGGGACGCCTGGGGGTGGTGTGGGCCCCTTGGGCGTCCACCGGCATCGCCCTTTCGCCTATTTATACCCCCGATACGTCAACCCTAAATATATACCACTTCGTCCCGAGAAACACCCGAGACCGCCGTCGAGAACGGGAGGGTTCTGGAGATCTCCCTGGCACCCTATCGGGAGGGGAATTCATCACCGGAGAGGTCTAGACCACCATGCCCTCCTCCAAAGTGATGTGTGAGTAGTTCATCCATGGACTACGGGTCCATAGTAGTAGATAGATGCTTGTCTTCTCCACTTTGTGCCTCATGTTTAGATCTCATGAGCTGCCCTACATGATCAAGATCATATTTATGTAATGCTACATGTTGTGTTTGCTGGGATCTGATTAATGTTGAATGCTATGTCTTCTTACTATCAATATATCATGTTATCTTCATGCATATGTTATTTATGATCTTGCATGCTCTCCGTTATTAGTAGATGCTCTGGACAAGTAGATGGTAGTAACTACAAGAGGGAGTATTTATGCTCGATAGTGGGTTCATGCATCCTTTGCATCTGTGGATGGAGGACATGATGTTGCCATTAGGGAAAAAACAACGGTGTTTACTTAGTTTACATTCTTTACATTACACACTTTTCTTACTGCGATTATCTGTTGCTTGCAACTTAATACCCATTGTTTGTTCGGATGATATTCGGAGGGTGGATTATTAGTCATAGATGCAGTTGGATGACGGTCTATGTATCTTGTTGTAATGCTCTAATGAATCACATAGTAATTATGTCTTGCATATGCACTACGTTGCAGCCTTCATTTATGTCAATTGCCCAGCTGTAATATTTTCACCACACATGTTATTTATCTTCTATGGAGAGACACCTCTAGTGAATTGTGGACCCCAGTCCATTTTCTCATTCTGATAATACACACACTACTTTCACTACTTCCACTGTTTTCACACTGCTGCTCCTGTTTTCATACTGTTTTCCACACCATACATTTAATCTCTTTGTTATCAGCAAAACCAGTGAGATTGACAACCTCACTGCTTCGTTGGGGGCAAAGTGAATTGTTTGTGTTGTGTAGGTTCCACGTTGCTGCTGAACCGGTAGTGCGCCCTGCCATCTCAGCTGCATTAACCTTCTGAAGTTACCCTTTCCTCCTACTGGTCAATTCAACCTTGGTTTCTTTCTGAGGGAAAACTGCTGTTGTGCTCATCATACCTTCCTCTTGGGGTTTATAACGGTGCAAATAGAAGCTTGTATAGACTGTGGCTAGAGTTTTTCATATCATGCTAGATGTTATTTTAATTTTAAAGCCTAGTGGTTATTTAGTAGCATGATTTGTCTCAAATATCTGAGAGTGTTTAATGTGCCATTGAAAGAATCATGAGTTGTTCTTGTCATTTTGAAGCATAAATTTGTGGTGTTCTCCTTTGTATGTTTTATTTGGTTGACTTGGCGCATGCTCACACTATGTTTATGAATATGAACCAGTCACTTATAGCCTCTATGATCATTTTTATTTGAACTTGTGGTACCACTTATTCTTTTATTAATGATGTTTATGTCGATATGCATGATTATGGCCTTTATGCTCTCTCGATTTGCCGCTCCGAGTCTTTTGGTAGCCTCCACCTGTACTGAGTATGAGCTCTACTCGTGCATCCAACTCCCAAAAACCAAAGTTTTCCAAATGTGTCCACCATACCAACCTACATGTAGTATTTAACTGCCACTCCCAAGTAAATTGCTCATGTGTTACCTTTAAAACATTCATAATTACTTCTGTTTTATGCTCTTGTTTTAGCTCACGAGGACGTAAATAGAGAATCTTTATCTCACTTGTTGATTGGACTTTCACACCCTAGACTAGTGGCTTCATCCTCCTATCCAATTGATAGAAGAGCTAGCAGCGGGGTGCCCAACCCCAAAGTAATACGACAAATTCTCTTCACTATTTTTGCCCCTGATTTATCAGTCAAAGCATAATTGTGTAAACAAAAGAGAAAGAGGGATGACCTTCTACCCAGATGTGTCCTTCTATGGGAGCCGCTCTTGTGAAGTCTAGTTGGCTTGTGACGTACTGTATTTTATGTTTACCGTTCGTTGACATAATCATACACCTCTCTAAAAAATGTTATCCATACCTCTGTTTAATAAAATAAAAAGCTCTAGCACATGAGTTGATCCCTGCTTCCCTCTGTGAAGGGACCTTCTTTTACTTTTATGTTGAGTCTCCATCTTCTAACTTTATGTACAGTTGAGAGAGCATAGTTGCCATTCTGAGTTTAATGTGCATTTTTCCTAGAAACATTATTAATTTATTCATGATGTGTTATTGTTTGTTCTCTAATTACTTGTTCTAGTCTTCCTCATGAACTTTGAAGGTGTCCTGGCATTTAAGTTTTGCCCCACTCTTAAGGACAAGTGAAATATCACTTTGCCATGTTATCTCTATGCTTGAAACAAACATATATCTTTCAGTGCATTATTATTCATGATCTTTTATTGATGCAAGGTGATTGCTATGCTTTATTGTTAAAATTTTATTTACCACGCTTGTGTTGAAGTTCTATGATCTCAGTTTACATATGCTTTTACTTTATTGATGATCAAGTTTATGTTGGTAGCATGTCACCTCAGAAATTATGTGTTTTTATCGTTTACCTACTCGAGGACAAGTAGGAACTAAGCTTCCGGATGTTGATACCTCATAAACGTATCCTTAATTTCTAAATTCCATGTTGTTTCCATGTTATTTCCTACATGTTTGCTATACACTTTATGTCATTTTTATCGATTTGCGGGACTAACCTATTGACAAGATGCCACAGAGCCAGTTCCCTGTTTTCTACTGTTTTTAGTTTCAGAAAAGTTGTTCTGGAAATATTCTCGGAATTGGAAAATTCCAAGCCCGGAAATCTTAGAATTCCCGAAGGTTCCACGGTGTCCCGAAGAGGCCCGGAGGGGGCCATCGGGGGCACACCATAGGGCGCGCCCCTGGACGCGCCTAGGGGTGGTGTGGGTCCCTCGGGCGTCCACCGCCATCGCCCTTTTGCCTATTTGTACCCCCTGATGCGTCAATCCCAAATATATACCACTTCGTCCCAATAAATACCTGAGGCCGCTGTTATCGTCATCCCGAGATCGGGAGGGTTCTAGAGCTCTCCTCGGCACCCTGCCGGGAGGGGAATTCATCACCGGAGGGGTCTACACTACCATGCCCTCCTCCGAAGTGATGTGTGAGTAGTTCATCCCTGGACTACAGGTCTATAGCAATAGCTAGATGGTTGTCTTCTCCACTTTGTGCCTCATGTTTAGATCTCGTGAGCTGCCCTACATGGTCGAGATCATCTTTATGTAATGCTACATGTTGTGTTTGCTGGAATCTGATGAATGTTGAATGCTATGTCTTCTGATTATCAATCTATCATGTTATCTTCATGCATATGTTATTTATGATCTTGCATGCTCTCCGTTATTAGTAGATGCTCTGGCCAAGTAGATGCTAGTAACTCCAAGAGGGAGTATTTATGCTCGATTGTGGGTTCATGCCTCCTTTGCATCCATGCTCGAGTGACAGAAACATGACGGATGGAGGATGTGTTGCTGCCATTAGGGAGAAAACAACGGTATTTACTTAGTTTACATTACACACTTTTCTTACTGCGTTTATCTGTTGCTTGCAACTTAATACCCATCGTTTGTTCGGATGATATTTCGATGCAGCCTTCATTTCAGTCAATTGCCCAGCTGTCATTTGTTCACCACACATGTTATTTATTTTCTATGGAGAGACACCTCTAGTGAACTGTGGACCTAGGTCCATTTTCTCATTCTGATAATACACACACTACTTTCACTGTTTTCACACTGCTGCTCCTATTTTCATACTGTTCTCATACTGTTTTCCACACCATACATTTAACCTCTTTGTTATCAGCAAAACCGGTGAGATTGATAACCTTACTGCTTCGTAGGGGCAAAGTGAACTGTTTGTGTTGTGTAGGTTCCACGTTGTTGCTGAACCGGTAGTGCGCCCTGCCATCTCAGCTGCATCAACCTTCTGAAGTTACTCCTTCCTCCTACTGGTCGATTCAACCTTGGTTTCTTTCTGAGGGAAAATTGCTGATGTGCTCATCATACCTTCCTCTTGGGGTTTCCCAACGAGTGCAAGACCTGCACCATCATTGCCTAACATGATCAGGATCATCTTATTGTAATGCTACATGTTGTGTTTGTTGGAATCCGGTGAATATTGAATGCTATGTCAAGTTGATTATAGATATATCTTTTATATGTTATTTGTGATCTTGCGTGCTGTTCGTTACTAGTAGATGCTCTGGCCAGGTTGATGCTTGTAACTCCAAGAGGGAGTATTTATGATCGATAGTGTTTTCATGCCTCCAGTAATCTGGGAGGGCGACATCAACTTCTAAGATTGTGGATGTGTTGTTGCCACTAGGGATAAAACAACAATGCTTTGTCTAAGGATAATTTTATTGTTTACATTACACACTTTACTTAATGCAATAATATGTTGCTTGCAACTTAATACCCAAATTTGCTCTGATGACGTCCTAAGGGTGGATTATTAGTCATAGATGCAGTTGGATTACGGTCTATGTATCATGTTGTAATGCCCAAATAAAACTCATAGTAATCATCATGTCTTGCATATGCACTACGGTGTAGCCACCATTTCTGTCAATTGCCCAGCTGTAATTTGTTTACCCAGCATGTTATTTATCTGTTTTGGAGACACATCGCTAGTGAACTGTGGACCTCGGTCCATTTTTTTACACTGATAACACAATCTACTTCAAACACTATTCTCTTTTCATTTACCGCAAACAAACATCATTTTCCACACTATCGTCTAATCCTTTGTTTTCAGCAAAACCGGCGAGATTGACAACCTCACTGTTTTGTTGGGGAAATGTATCTTGGTTGTGTTGTGTGCAGTTTCCACGTTGCTGCTGAGCCTGGTAGTGCGCCCTGCCAACATCAGTTTTCAACAACCTTCAGAAGTGATTTCTTTCTCCTACTGGTCCGATTAAACCTTGATTTCTTTCTAAGGGAAAACTTGCTGCTGTACTATTCATACCTTCCTCTTGGGGTCTCCCAACGAACGTGTGTTGAGATGTGATGACCCACAAGTATAGGGGATCGCAACAGTCTTCGAGGGAAGTAAAACCCAAATTTATTGATTCGACACAAGGGGAGCCAAAGAATATTTATAAGCCTTAACAACTGAGTTGTCAATTCAGTTGCACCTGAAAGTAGATTTTCTTGCAACAATTTATCAGTGGTAACAATTTTATAGCAGCAGCAGTAGTAAAATAACAACAGGAGTAAAATAGTAATAGCAGTAGCAATTGCGGAAAACAACATGATTAAAATACTGTGGGCATAGGGATGGATGAATGGGTGTTGCATGGATAAGATAGTTCATATAATAATCAAAACATGGGCATTGCAGATAGATAATAATAAAGCATTCAAGTTCTAGGCAGCCATATGCATGTGTTCCAATTTAGTCGTACGTGCTCGCAATGAGAAACTTGCACAACATCTTTTGTCCTACCGGCCCGTTTGCAGCGGTGATTCAAGGGAAACTACTGGTAATTAAGGTGCTCCTTTCAATAAAGTACCAGAGCAAAGCATTAACACTCCGTAAACACATGTGATCCTCACATCACAACCATGCCCTCCGGTTGTCCCAATTTCTATCACTTTGGGGTCTCGGGTTCCAGACAACAATGTGTGTAAACAACTTGCAGATATGATCAAGAAACATAATTATACTCATGAAACAATAACATGTTGAGATCTGAGATCATGGCACTTGGGCCCTAGTGACAAGCATTAAGCATAACAAGTTGCAACAACGGTAAAAAGCACTAACAACAGATACTAGGCACTATGCCCTAACAATCTGGCATTATTACATTATCGATCTCATCCAATACCTCCATATCCCTCTCATCCTACAGCGGGGATTACTCACACATGGACTGGGGAATCGTGGATGGTTGATGGAGAAGTGGTGGCGGTGACGATGGTGATGATGGCGATGATATCCCCCGAATCCCCGTCCTGGCAGGGAGCCAGAATAGGAACTTCTGATCCCTGAATTGAGTTTCGAGGTGGCGGGGACGCTCTGATGTGTTTCTCTGGAATATGACGAACCCCTTGATGTTTTAGGGTTACGGGGTATAAGTAGTCTAAAGGGGAGCCCGAGGGGGTGCCTGGGGCCACCACGCCACCTGTAGGCGCGGCCTAGGGGGTGCGCCCAGGCATGGTGTGGGCCCCTCCTTGCCCCCTCCAGCTCTTCTTCTGGCTCCAGGGGTCTTCGGGTAAAATAAGCACTTCGGGATCTTTTCCGGGCAATTTCCTGAAAGTTGATTTTTTCTGCACAAAACGAGACACCAAGGTAATTCTGCTGAAAACAGCGTTAGTCCGTGTTAGTTGTATCCAAGACTCACAAGTTTAGAGGCAAACAATAACAAAACTGTTCAGAAAAGGAGATACGTTTTGGACGTATCAACTCCCCCAAGCTTAGCTTATTGCTTGTCCTCAAGCAATTCAGTGACAACTCAGTGTGACAAAAGAACTTTTACGAACACATTTGTTTCATATGATGTAAATATACTCACTATATGATCAAGTGCTTAGGAAATTCATAATAAGAAGTATGCAAATAAAGTTCACCTAATAGTTATGCAAACCATGTAGAGATACAAACACACTAATAATAAACAACATGAAATATATCAGTCTGCAGGATTGCAATGTTCATAATAGGGTATGATAAAGTGTACTTGCTTTCCCTTAATAATGGAGCAAAACATAAATACCGGGGCACCTCTGAGGTTCAAGTGAAGACTAGAAGTAAATATATGAAAGATACAAGCATCAAAGTTATACCACAATCAACCATCTTCTCGGACAAGCACATTAAACTAAGAATGACAGCTATGCTCTCAAGAAAAGTGCATAAAGTGAGAAGGTGAAGACTCAACATAAAAGTAAAATAAAGGCCCTTCGCAGAGGGAAGCAGGGATTAACTCATGTGCTAGAGATTTTTATTTTATAAACAGATGTATTGAAAACAATTTTTAAGAGAGGTGTATGTTTATGTCAACAAATGGTAAACAGACAATGCAGTACATCACAAGCCAACTAGACCTTCCAAGAGCGGCTCCCATCGAAGGACGCAACTGGTATAGAAGGCCATCCCTCTTCTCTTTTGTTTACACAATTATGCTTTGACTGATAAATCAGGGGCAAAAATAGTGAAGAGAATTTATAGTAACCAATTTTGGGGCTGGGCACCCCGCTGCCAGCTATTCTATCATTTGGATAAGCGGATGAAGCCACTAGTCCAGGTGTGCAAAGTACAATCAAAAAGTGAGATAAAGATTATCTATTTACGTCCTCATGAGCTAAAACAGGGGGAAAAACATGAATAATTTTTTAAGGTTTTAAAGGTAGCACATGAGAAATTTACATGGATTGGCGGTGAAATACCACATATAGGTAGGTATGGTGGACACGTTTGGAAAACTTTGGTTTTTGGGAATTGGATGCATGAGTAGAGCTCATACTCAGTACAAGTGAAGGCTAGCAATAGACCGGGAGCGATAATCAAGAGAGCAACAACTGTCATAATTATGCTTGCGGCAAAACAAAATTAACGGGGGCATAAAAGTGATACAAATACTCTGAGGCAAAATAAATCATCGAGCCTTAATTGACTTTTTGTTTCAGTCTTATGCATGCGTGAGCATGTACCAAGTCAATTCAAGCGAAACATTCAGAGGGAGATACCACAATGTCATACCCTTCTATGAAGAAACCAATGCAAGCAAACATTTATACGACATGCTATCTAATATTAATAAGTTGGAACTAAACATGAGAGAGCATGAACTACTAAGCGTCGATTAAATAACATACGCCTTACACGAACAAACTAAGCATGTCCACATGGATGAGTATTTGTACAAAAATGAAAACAAATAGAGTTCATACCAACCTCTCACCACAACTTGGATTGTGGTAAATCGTCATTATTGCTCTTCATTCGTGTGGATTGAATAATATAGAATGATAACCAAGCTCCAATGGAGTCACGGAGGAGTATTGAACTCTGTAGCGAACTTTACAAAACCAAAGAAGAAATAACAATTATTTTTGGGTTTTTGAATTTAAAACAAGAACAGAAGGAAACAAGCAAACAAAGCAAAATATTTTTAGATTTTTAAATTTAAACCGAAACGAAAAAGTAAAGCAAACCAACAAAAGAAACTAAAGAAGCAAATAAATAGAAACAACAAAATATTTTTTGGTCTTTTTGTGTTTTGGAAAGCAAGAACAAAACAATAAAAACAAAACAAAACAAGCGAAAGAAATGAAAACATGGATATACAAAGAACCGACAGAAACATGATATATAGATGAGTGTTGTCGTGGTGGTGTCACGGCAGATGCCATGGGATGGCTAAAGATGTGGGGACGAAGGACGCTGGAGGTGCTCGGGGAGGGATCACGCGACTGAGAGGCCGCGTGAGGTACGAAGTAAACACTGCAAACAACACGATCTACCCAGGTTCAGGGCCCTCGTGAGGAGGTAAAACCCCTACTCCTGCCTTTCTCTATGTATTCTGGTGTCTCACCGAGTAGCCACAGTACAATGTTCTTGCTACCGAGTAGCCACTCTCCTCTCTAGGTGATGAACTAGGTCAAGAATTAGGTCACCAAGTGTTCCTCTCGATCGGATCCCTCACGCAGGAGGCGGCGGGGCACCTTATATACACGGTGCCCAGCCGGATACGTCCAAACATGGACAAGTGTCGACATAGTGTGCACATCGTCCTTCTTCCGGGTTCCCGCTGACAGCTTTGGTTCCTAATCTTGGCTGCATCTGGAAAGTCGTTGGGCAAAACAAGGGGACAGACTGGTATCACTGTGCCAAACACAGAGTAGGCCCCCTTATCCTGCCACGGCCTGCTTCCATGCTGTCACTGTCAGGCAGGCCGGTCCCAGATGAACAGTAGTTCGAATACTGCCAAGTACGGACCCAGGATACGCGGGATCCTGTGTCAGAACGGCTCCTTTGACTTTCTGGCCCGAGTATGTTCCCGCCAATTTTACTCAGGCCAACTCTTCTACTCGAATGGACAGAACTTGATTGATATCTCCTTCTGGTCATCTTGAGGTGAGACCGAGTAGCAGTCAACCGGGTAGCAAGTACCGGGTAGGCGGCTACTCGACCAAACCTCTCTTCTGACAGTCGCCTTTACCACTTGCCTTTACCCTACTCGGGGGTAACCCCCCGACAGCAGTCCCCGAAGCTGGTTGAGTCTTGCGAACTCGTTCACTAGGCTCTGCCAGCTTAAAACCAATCTTTGCAACATAGCCCTTGAACCTCAAGATGCCGAGTAAAAGACCTCCGAGTAGTACTCCCGAAAGTACCTTGAGTCTCCTGTCTTCCGAATAGCACCTGCTTTCTACTCTGTAACCGAGTAAAAAGACTTGAAGAATTTCTCCTCTGGCGTCTCTGTAGCGCAGAGCACAATCCAGCCTTCCGTGCCGCAACTGGACGCGTGTCAAGCATCCGTGACCCAGTCGTTTCGCTGCCCACGACACGACGTGCCACGCGCCCAGTTTTCACGGAGCGGGCCCACAGGCTCGTCATGTCCCATCAAGCGCAGTAATATCCCACGATCTGGTCGTGGGATCAACTGTGGCCGTTACGCGCGCGTTCCGCGCTTGCGTGCGTTTCTATCCGGCCACAGGCCCCACCACACGGGAATCATGGCCACGATTGATCCCACTACCCTGATGGTAACGGTAGCCTGAGGCGAGGGTATAAATACCCCCACCGGTAACTTCCTTTTCTCCTCCCTTCGCACTTTTCCCCTTTCATCTCTCTGTTCTTCTCCGCCGCCGAGCTCTCCGCCGCCGCGCAACCTTTCGCGCCGCCGCGGACTCCCCCAATCCACTCACCGCACTCCGATTCTTCCCATCTTTCCTGCTCGTGACCATGTCTCGCGCCGGCTGGGCTGGTTCGCACGTCACCGCCGAGGACTGCGCCTGGCTCGTGAACACCCGGAGGGTTCCTCCTAGTGTTCAGTGCCGGCCGTCTGAGGGCGAGATCGTGCCAACCCCGCGGGAGGGCGAGCATGTTGTCTTCCTGTCGCATTTCGAGCGCGGATTCGGCCTTCCGGCCTCCGACTTTCTCCGCCGCTTCCTGGACCACTTCGGTCTCCAAATGCATCACTTGCCACCAAACGCCGTCGTCTTCCTCGCTTACCACGCTGTGGTATGCGAGGCCTTTCTCGGTATCCATCCCACTACAGATACCTGGTTGAAGTATTTCCATCTTCGCCAGCAAACCACCGGGAAGAAGGATGGCGCGGCCGCCAGCACCCGCGCGACCGATACTGGCTGTGCCATGATGGTGCAGCGGTCGGGGACCAATCACCCTCGCATCAAGGGTTTGGAATCCGTCCGGATGTGGCAGAAGACCTTCCTCTACGTCAAGAACATCCCCGCCACGGAAGGAGGCCAGGTAACTGACAGAATCAATCTGCCTGCTTGGAGCAATCGTGCTCCATCCGGGAAGAATTGGAAGGCAAAGCCCTCCAACGATCTCAACTCGATGGAGATAGATGAGAGGCTCGGCGCTCTAATCAACGAGGGCCTCAAGAGTGATGATCCTGTGGCTTGCTGGATCAAGAATCGCGTGCTGCCTCTGCAGGAGCGCAGCCATCTGATGTGCTATATGGGAGGCCCCCGCGACTGCACCAGAACGACCACCATCGAGCTCGACAACGCGGATGTTCCCGTGCACGCCAGGGCCATCCTGACAACAAGCCTTGGTGACCACTGGCAGTATGGGTTCATCCCATTCAGCCGCACGAAACCGATTCCCCGGGTACGTTCTCCTTATTCTGCTTTCGATATTCGCCATCCGATTAGAAAATCTTCTCTCTTGGCTGCAACTGGTAATTGCATTCTGTACCGAGTAGAGTACTTAGTAGAATTGCATAGGCTTAGTGTGCTTTGTGCCTGCACGCCTTGTCGGGTAGGATATTCAGTAAGGTTGCTTAGGCTTAGTGTGCTTTATGTTTGCACGCCTATCCGAGTAGAACATTCGGTAAAATTGCTTAGGCTTAGTGTGCTTTGTGTTTGCACTCCTATCCGAGTAGGATACCTTCCTGCTACTCGGCTAAGTTGTGACACTTCTCCGCTCTTCAGGTCCTCAATCGCCAGCTTATGGAGAGCTGTGAACGCTTTGAAGGCAATTGGTTTGCTGACCGAGAGGAGGACGACAAGGCCTCTTTTGAGACTGCAGACCAGATCAACCTTCCTCACTCCCCTACGACAGAGAAGCATCCTGCCGAAACATCTCTTCGCGACTGGTCTGATGACGAGTTCGAAGGTAACTGAATTCGCGCTCTCCCTCTGCGAAAAGCTCAAGCCCTTTGCCTGCTATTTCTGAAGTGGTTTCCTTCCTCCCTATTTCACAGATGCTGCAAATGCTGAGGATGATGACGAGGACGAGGAGGAGAAAGCCCTTGAGGTCAATCCTCTTTCTGTTGCTGCACCTGCTACCCGCAAGCGGGCCGGCAGCGGCGCCCTAGAGCCCCCCGCCAAGAAGAAGAAGGCGACCGAGAAGGCAACCAAGAAGGCGGTCGTGAAGAGAACAAGGCGAACCATTCCCTCCACCACCGCATAAGTTTCTTCTCGGTTGCATGTTTCAGTTTGCTTTGCTCTTCTCGGTTGACTCCCAATCCTTTTCCTTCACTGTTTTCTCTTGTTTTCCTCTGCCCTTTTCTTATCTTTGATTCCATTTTCCTCTTCAGAGCCCCCTTGAACGCGGATGCCGCTCTTGCATCCAGCGAAACTCAGAAGAAGACTGCCATCGATGTCGACAAGCTAATCGACCTCGATGGCGACGAGAACAATGCCGCCAATGCACCCTTACAGGGCACTGATGCCCAAACCATTGACACAGAGCAGCAATCCCGCGCCGAACAGGAGGCGTAGGGCACTGCTCATCAAGAGAGGCCACCTTCCCCTCCGGCCGACACCGCCGAGGGGAACCAAGACCGTGATCAGGAGATGCACGATGATGACGCCGCCGTCGAGCGGCAAGAAGCCGAACCTGAGCAGCCAGCCACAGACGCTGCCGGACAAGAGGATCCCGCTGCCGAGCAGCGGGTAGACGATGCAGCCATGACTGAGGAGTATCCCCTGAGCAGTGCGCAACCAGGCGCTGCACAGAGTAGCGCGCAACCAGATGCTGCACAAAGTGGTGGATCGGTGGTGCCACCCATTGATCAAGGCTCTGCACCGCCAGATTCCTCCTTGGTGCCACAGACCAAGGGCGCAACCAGCCCTCCTGCCGGGCGAGTAACCAGGAAACAAGCCCTAGATGCTCTGAAGGAGGCAGTCGAGAAGAGGGCAGCCGAGAAGAAAGAAGCCGAGACGCAGAAGGTTGAGAAGCCAACCGCTCAGAAAGAGAAGGCAAAGAAGAAAGCTGCCGACAAGCCGCCACCGACACCAGCTGGCCAGTCCAGGCAGCTGGTTATCCGCAATCCCAGTGCGGTTCCTGCCGCCGCTACCGTAGCTGATCAGCCCCTCTACCCGGATTATATGGTGAAGGTCAGCCAACAGCGCCAGATTGGCCTTTCCGTCGAGGACCGGAAGATTGCTCTCACAAGAGGAAGGAAAGCCTTGGCGGTGGACTCCGGGCCCTCGGCCCCAAACCAGGACAGATCCGCCTCCATTGCTTCTCGGGGAGCTCAAGACCAGGCGATATCATCCTAGAACCTTGAGCAGGTACTCGACCTCATCGGCTTCATTGATGCCAAATGGGATAGCAAGATTCTCGGCAACCCCAACTGGAACGGCATCGATTTGGGCGACATCGACCACATGCGCCAGGACTGGAACAAGGTGGACTTGGGTTGCAAACCCATGACCGTCTCGACCACTTCTGCTACTCTGGCTGCCAAGATGTTCGTGCACCGCAAGAACGCAGAAGATCTCGAGCAGTCTTACACGGTAAGCCTCAACTTAACTTTTCCGAGTTGCATCTCTACTTCTTTTCTTCTCTTCCTCTTATCCTTATCCATCACCCAGTCCTCGAGATTCTGGCCGAGTAGGCGGACACTCTTCCGAGTAGCCGCCTTCTCGGGTGGAATCTCAAATACTTTGCCTGACACCTGTTTCTTTTGCTTCTCAGAATAGTGTACTGAAGCGGACCAACTTGCACCGCCAACTTCTCTGGAACCACGCCATTGCCAAGAGGAGTATTGCCGCCCTTGAGAAGGAGAAGGTGAGCGCCGAGGAAGCCGACAAGGAGGTTATGAACAGTACCATGAGGCTGTCCGAGGTGGAAGGTACGCTTCTCGCTTACGCGGTTCTTGCGTTTTTTGTTTACGCCCGCTATTGCTTTTTGCGTTAACCATCTCTACTCTGCAGGGAAACTGAAGGCCCTGGCTGACGAGCACTCGAACTGCCGTGTCTTTGTTGCGAATGCCGAGACCACCATCAAGAAGCTAGAAGGTAAACCTCCGTCTACTCGGTTTGCCCTTGTGTCTGTTTCCTTTGCTTCTCTGCTAACCGTGCTTTGCTCTTTTCAGAAGATCATAAGAAGTTTGTTGTCGAGCATCAGGATTGCCTTAAACCTGCTGAGGTTCAGCAATAGTTGTCCAGCCAGGCCGTTGAGCTGGTTAAGGAGCACACAACAGAGATGGAGCAGCTGCAACTCCAGCTGCAGAAGGCCCTCCAGGATGCTCTCGACCTTGGCGCCGAGAGGGACAGAGTTATCGCCGAGAAGGCCAAGGCTGAGACAACTTTCAATGCCAACATAAAAGCCCTCGAGCAGGAGTGCGAAGTGCTGAAAGAAGGCAATGCTGGGCTCTTTACTCAGCTGGATGGCCTGCGCTTGCTTGAGGAGAAGCACGTTTCCAATGAGGAGGAATGGAAAATCCAGTTGCAGCAGCTGCGCCACGAGCTTCACAGTAAGTTTCCTCCTTTCTGCATCTCTTCTCCTCGGTTCTGCCTCTTCTCGGATCCTGTGACTGAATTTCTCACTTGCTTTTGTGCAGAAATCTTCCCTGATCTCGTGTCCGCTTGCGCGCCAGCTTTGGCCAAGGCCCGAGCAGCTCGCATTGAGAAGGGCGAGGCTGCGGACACTAGAGCCGAGATCGAGGACAGCCTGCTGGTGATGCGAGGGCATTTCGAACGCCTAGCCGGCGTGGGCACCGACCTGGTGCGCGTCGGCTTTGAGCTCCATAAGCTATTCTGGCCTGAAGATCCCACGCCGACAACCATCGGTGGCCTTGCTCTGAAGCTGCGCAATGTGAAGGCCGAGTTGAAGAAGTGGCGCGCCTCGGGAGCTCGGGCAGGCGCTGATCTGATGCTGCTCTGCGTTGCCTCCTGGTACGAGAATCTGAACATGCAGGTCATCCGCGGGAAGCGCGCCAATTCCAAGTGGGAGATGGATCCCAGCTGCGTGACCACGCGCCAACTGATTGCGTATGAGGTTGCGGAGTGCGCGGATACGGCAACCTTCATCGATGGCCTCCCTGAACCCGACACCGAGATGGAGGAGGACGAGGAGGAGGACGAAGAAACCGATCCCGAGTTGGGCTTCTTCGATTCTCCCCAGGGCAAGGGGAAGGCCGCAGTCATCGCGAGTAGCGATGAAGAGGCCGAGGAGATCGACACCGCTGCCCTCGAGTTCGGCACCTCATCAGGAGCCGCACTCGACGACACGGTGCGCACCCACGCCCCCGAGACCGGCTCTGCTTCCGCGACAACGCCCATCTCGGTGGCTACTGCTACTTCTGAGCAGCTCGCCACCGAGCCTGACGCCGAGCAAGCGAAGACTGCTGATGCCAGCGCAGAGGCGGACGCCACCAAGGCCACTGAGGAAGGCGAAGCAACCCAGGCGAGCACCGAGAACGCCCCATCAACCCGAATTTGATTTCATCCTGCAAATTTCTTACTTAAACACTTATCAGATCCCCGGGATGCCGGGAGCAGATGTATCAGACTATTTTATTCCGTTGCTACTCAATTTTATTCCCACTTTTGTTATTTCCAACTTAATCAATTTGTTCAACCTGGGCTGGATGCCGAGTTGCGTTATCATGCGAGTCCCCGAGTTGCATTTCTTATTCACTCTCCCTTTTCGTCTCAGCTCTACCCGCAACTTGTTGCTTTTTTGGTATTCGAGTCACAAGAGTTAAAGAGTAGAGCTGCAAATACTTAGACGCTTAGAAACAATCATAGTAACGCAGCCCACCACTTAGCCGAAAAGACAATTCACAGAACAGTAACAAAAACACCCTACTCGGTTCCTGCACTCTTCTTTTCCTTAGTAATTTTTCTTGTGCTCATGGACCTTTTGCTTGTTCTCTTGCTTGCCATGAAGCCGGGTTTCGGACAGCAGCAAAGTCGAAGAGTTGGCATGTAGGTTTAAACACAGTACTCAATGTACCTCTGAATTTTGAAGTAGAGCAACCGAATAGGCAAAAGGTAAAGCCGAGTAAAAACACTTAGAGCAATTTTGGACGAGGGCAGTCCCCGAGATCAATTTCAGATTGCAGAGTAGAATTTCAACTCGGATAAGAGGGTACATACACATCTTTGCTCACGAATGAAAACGACGGAGTAGAGCTACATTCCAAGGGCGCTTGGTTTCCTCTCCGGATTTATCTGCCCTGTTCGCCTGTGGTGGGCGCACATCTACAAGATAGTAAGCATCGTTGTGCAGCGCTTTGCTCACAATGAAAGGCCCTTCCCATGGAGGAGACAACTTGTGCATCCCGGCTGTGCACTGCACAAGCCTAAGGACCATGTCTCCTTCTCGGAAAACCCTTGGGTTCACCTTTCGGCTATGATAACGCCGCAGGTTTTGCTGGTAGATAGCCGAACGTGACAGAGTCAGCTCTCTTGCTTCTTCAAGCAGGTCAACGTCGTCTTCTCGAGCTTCTCTCGCCTCCACCTCTGTGTAGAGGGTTACTCGGGGGGAGTCATGCTCTAGGTCTATTGGCAACACGGCCTCAGCCCCGTATACCAAGAAGAATGGCGTGTAGCCGGTTGACCGGTTAGGGGTAGTCCTTAGACTCCACAACACCGCTGGCAACTCGTCTAACCAACACCCAGGTGTTTTCAGCAGTGGCTCCATCAGCCTTGGCTTTATGCCTGCCAGTACCATGCCATTTGCTCTTTCAACTTGCCCATTGGAAGCAGGATGCGCGACTGACGCAACGTCTAGTCGGATATGCTTATCTCTGCAGAACCGCACCATTGCTCCCTCAGCAAAGTTTGTGCCGTTGTCGGTGATGATACTATGCGGGTAGCCATATCTCAGGATCACATCCTTCACGAATTTCACAGCTGTGGCCCCGTCACACCTCCGAATAGGTTTCACTTCAATCCACTTGGTGAACTTGTCCACCATGACCAAGATGTGAGTCATGTTGCCTCTAGCCGGCTGGAAAGGCCCAACCATGTCCAAACACCAAACAGAAAATGGCCAGGTGATAGGAATTGTTTTCAACTCGGAAGCATGCATGTGAATCTTACTTGCGAACATCTGGCAGCCAGTGCACTTCCTCACGATGTCCTCAGCTTGCTGCAGCGCTGTGAGCCAATAGAAGCCATGCCGAAAAGCTTTCTGCACTAGTGCCCGAGAAGAGGCATGGTGCCCGCATTCTCCTTGGTGTATCTCTATCAGGATCTCCTCTCCTTCTGCTGGATCCACACAACATTGCAGCACGCCAGTGGCACTTCTCTTGTGTAGCACATCTCGGACTATAGTGTAGCCTTTGGATCTTCTCTGAATCTGCCTTGCAGTCACCTCATCTTCAGGTAGAGTACCGTCCCTTAGAAAGGATAATATGGGCATAGTCCAACTCGGTGTCTCCCGTGCGGGAAACACTGGTTCGTCCACTTCCATTGGGACGGGTACCTCCGGTTGCTCTTTAGAGGTGGGAGCACTTCTTTGCAGCCCAGATCGATTGGCGAGAACCTCCTCAATGAATGCGACAGTCCCTGGGTTCAGGAGAGCAGTCCCCGAGTAAGGAATGGCAGTCCCCGGATAAGGAATGGCAGTCCCCGGGTAAGGAGTGGCAGTCCCCGAGTAAGGAGCGGCAGTCCCCGGGTAAGGAGTGGCAGTCCCCGAGTAAGGAGTGGCAGTCCCCGAGTAAGGAGCGGCAGTCCCCGGGTAAGGAGTGGCAGTCCCCGGGTAAGGAGTGGCAGTCCCCGAGTAAGGAGTGGCAGTCCCCGGGTAAGGAGTGGCAGTCCCCGAGTAGAGGACGGCAGTCCCCGGGTTTCCTGTAGCACTCTCCCAGTCAATCTCCATGGGATCAGATTCCTCACTTGGCAGAGAAGGAACAAATATGGACTCCGAGTTGGGAGAAGGCTTGATGGATGGCTTCCTCAAATGCTCCAAGGCGATTCCCGCCGGGATGGATTGCCGAGAAGATCCCAACTTGGATAACTCATCTGCTGCTTCGTTCTCTGCTCGGTGAATGTGCTGGAACTCACAACCTTCGAAAAACCCAGTCATAGACTGCACCAGGAAGCGATATGATGCCATGTTGGCATCTAGAGCATCCCATGTACCCGAGACTTGCTGCACCACCAGATCTGAATCTCCATAGCATATGATGCGCTGCACGCCAACCTCCTTTGCTACTCGCAAACCATGCACCACTGCCCCGTACTCTGCTACATTGTTGGATGCCTTGAAGTGGATCTGCAACACATACTTGAGCTGATCTCGCTTAGGTGACGTGTAACACCTGGGGTGTTACCCTAATAGGAAGTGTTTGTTTTCTTTTTGCATGCATCACATGCCTCATATTGCATTGCACCATGTTTGCATCACAACTGAAAAATTCAAACAATTTAAACCTTCACACAATGTCTAAAAATTTCAATTGAAAGTTGCAACTCAAATTGTTTCAATAAGTTGAAGTTGAATTTATTTACATTGCCTGCTAACTAAAAATTTCCCTTTTGGTAAAACCCTAATGTCCAGTTAAATTTCAAACCATTTTCCTCCTTAATGGGCATGAACAAATTGTGGTTTAAACATTAAAATTCCTGCCAACTATTAAATTCCATAAGGTTTGCAAAATTGCTTGAGCTTATTAAATAGAATTTGTTTATTTCCAAACTTCCCAAATCAATTTTGAAATCAATAACTAACCTTGCTCTTAAATATTGTTTTGCAAATTACTAAAATTCAGTTATAAAATTTAAAACCCCAAACCATATTTGAAATCCAACTAACCCTTTAAATTCAAACTAATAATGTCCAATTTTGAAATCAAAACCTACCTTGCCTTTACTCACTGTTTTGCAAATTGCTAAAAAAGTTATTCATAAAAATAAAAACCCAAATCCTTCTTCCTTTCTCTCTCTCTTTATCTCTTACAAAAAAAAAGAAGAAGAAGGAAAATAAATTTAAAAAAAAGGAAGAGGTGAGCTGAGGGAGAAAGCCCACCTCCCTCAGCCCACCTAAGCCCAGCAGCCCCCAACGAGTTCATCTTCCTCGTACGGACAGAGGGGTGTCGGTGTCACACCCCCCTCCATGGACCACCTGCCCCCTTGCCCCCTCCTTATCTACCCCCCCTAGTGGGCAACCCTAACCCTAGCCGAGCTCCCCACTCCTTCCCTCTCCTCCCCAGGCCGCCGCCACTAGCTTCCCCTCCCCCTCCTCTGTAATTCTTCCACCACGAACAGGTGGCCGCTGCGGGATCACGGGGGCGCCATGGTCACCGCGAGGTTCCACTGTCTAGGGGAATGGAACCCCCACACCTTCATCGCCAAGATCCCCGAAGGCACCTTGGCCAGGTAACCACCCGAAGCCCCCCCGTTCATCCTCTGTCGTCGTCATCCTCCAGCTTCAGGTTGGCAGTCGTTAGGGAAAACACAATTCGCGCAGAGGAAGTGCCTGCCTCATCTGGCCGTGGTGCAGCACCGATCGGGTAGCCTCCTGGTGGGTACCGTCTGGTGCTCCACCCAGCAGAGCCACGGATCGACTCCTGCCCAGGATACGACCCCATCGTTTCTCGATCGTGTACCTGCAAGTTCTGAAGTTGAGCGTCTTTTTTTTGTTTAGTTACCGTGATCCGTCTGCCTCATATCCTTCCAGATTCGTAATCAGACACCAACTCGAGGCGTAGTCCATTGGTTCCTGTTCTGTTCAGCTCCTGGGAGACCGGAGATCAAGTCCCCTTCGAGGCAATTAGCCTCCTTTTTTTCGTTTTGCTTCTGAATCAGCGGTCTTGGGTGTTCTGAACTTGTTCAGTTAACATCGCAGCCCTTCTGAACCTCAAACCCCCCCGTACCCCTTACGTTTCACCAAACAAATCTTAGCCGCACTGGTTAGCAGAGCCAAACGCACAGCTCAGGGGGAGGGGTTCGACTCCCCCCTCTCCCAATTAAACCAAACATTTTTGTTTCCTTTTGTTTGGTCACAGAACCTTCACAAAATCACCAATAGGCCCTTACAATTTATTTTGGCCCCTGGAAAATATTTTTCTAAGTCCCTAGTTACAAAAAATGGCAGATTTGCATCAAATGTTCTAAAATGCATAAGAAATTCATCCCAACTCCAATTTTAACTTTTTAAATACGTTTTCTGTCCCAAATTGAATGTTCTATCCAAATATAAAGTTTGTTTACTGTTTTGAATATTTAAAATTGGTGAAACATTTGAAAACTTGTCAAATTCACTTAAATTTGCAAAATTCATAACTTGTTCCTAAAAATTCCAAATTCAACAAACCAAATATGTTTTCCAATCAACTTTTCATGTACTTTCCAAATATAAATTTTGTTTGCTGTTTTGAATAATTTAAATTGCTGAAAACAACTGTTTCTTGTTTATTGCATTCAAAATTGCCAAAATAATAACTTGCTCATTTTAAATCCAATTTCCACAAATGAAATATGTTTTCCATGCAAAATTAAACCACCTTTCCAAATATAAAATTTGTTTCATGTTTTGAATAATTAAAATTGGTTAAATGATTTAAACCTTGTTTAAATCATTTAATATTGCTAAATTCATAACTTAATCAAATCAAATTCTTTTGGGACATATAAAATATGTTTCAAACCATCAAAGTGTGAACCTTTCCAATGTGAGTTTGAAATTTATGTTTTGAACAAATAAAAATTCAATTAGAGTCAAACTTGTTTTAAATTCCTTTAAAACTTGTTTAATATTGTTTAATTCATAATTAAATTGTCCTAATTCCAATTTCCATATTTGAAACATGTAATCCAACTAGAATTTGATGTTCTTTTCAAATACAAATTTTGTTATTTGTTTTGAACACTTTAACTTTATGAAAACAACAATTGTTTGTGTGACACCCTCAAGGAACTAAAATTCTCTAACTTAATAAATAAAAATTTCTAAAATTGTTAAACCTTATTTCAATTGATTCTATTGTTGTTATTTTGTTGTTTTCCTCATCCATGCATCATGCTAATCCACCTTCATCTGTTGATTAGTTGGAAAACAAATAATCTAACCATAATTCATGGGCTTTTCATATGCAACTCAAATTGCATATGGGTCCATTTAAATCTGTTTATCTTGTCAACTAGTTTACCTTGATGCATCTTTAAACCTGTCATGCATCCATATCTTGGTCATGCTGGATCTTTTGCCGTAGTAGTAATTGTTGCATCCGGTGTTTGTTCGAGGTTAATTGCTTCTTCCCGGATAGGATGTTGAGATGGTGTGAGCAACGACAAGTTCTGCTACCTTGCGGGATCTCAGGCAAGTATACTCACTTGCTGCCATATGGCTGCCTTTCATCACTTGTTACCGGTTCTTTCCGTTGTTCTTTTCTGCTAGCCTTAGTAGTAGTTGTTTCTGTTACGAACCCATCACATGAATCCCTTAGCCCTTGATATTGCCTCACCTCCATACCTATAACCATTGCTTGTGGCCCGTGTCTTACTAGCATGCTTAGGGTTGTTTTGCTCGAGTCTGCTACCCGTTACTTTATGTTATTATTTCATTATGTTCTGGGGCTCGATGTTAATCAATCAATCCTGTTAATGCTAATGGTAATAATAAACTTGACGATAAGGCACCGGCAGGAGGCCCAGGGTGGTTTTGAGGCCTGCTAGTGTCGCCCCCCTAATTAGGAAAAGAGTCTTGTCTACTGATCCATGATGAGCGCACTACCCGCATGTGGGAAGCGAGTATGGGCGCCCCCCTCAACTTGACCCGATTCGCATCTCGTCCAAATCGCCGTACTAGTTCGGGCTTTCCATTTGCTGCATGCATGATCTTGCGAGCCCTTGGATCCCGGGTGGAACTTTCGTAGTCGGCATTTAGGGCGGCGTGATCTTCCAGTGCTATGAAGGTCCCCACTTCTTCGGGGGGTGGATTAGCCGCGCACGCACAGCACGCGGTGCTTTGGGCTTGATGCGAAGAAGGGTTGGTTGTGTTGAGTGCCCCGCTTGGTGGAATGGCCGTTCCATCTGGCGGGTTATTCATGCGTGTACGGCTAAATTGGTGCAACCCTGCAGGGATAATCTTCTCGAGAAGCCGTGTTTTCCGCGGTTATGGACTACTTGGTGAAAGTACTGGCTAACAAGTACTCAGGACAACTTAAACCTAATGATCAACCATGTTACACCCAATGATTAATAACTTGACTAGTAATAGTTTATTCACACAATAACTTGATTCACAACTAATGCAACTGTGTGAGTTATCCTCGGATTGCTTCTTCGGATAAGGGGCGAGATCCAGGATGGGTTTGTTTGGATTTACTTTCAGTTGGTTACAATACTCGATCTTATCTTCTTTCTGTTAGTCGGAAGTGATAGAATCTCTGTAGTTGGTTAGTGCAGCCTGCTGTCGCTTATTTGCAATAACCCCTTCCTTTCCGTTGATCCCAAAGTATTTGTATCTTGTGATGACTGGCTACGCCGGTATCTTGTGAGTATGGTTTATCCACTTGCCAGTACTTAACCGTACTGACCCACGAATCTTTTTCGTGGCTGCATATTCAACATTGCAGTCAACAGGTTTGAAGTCTGACGACGTTAGCTTGGGAATCCCTCCGGCTTGGCCTGGGCAGGGATTGGACGCTCTCGATTATCTTCAGGACTCTTAGTCCAATTTGTATCTTGTCCGTAGACGGACGATATGTTGTTTCTTCCGCTGTTATTTGGATCTTTGTATTGTATCAGTTGTATCCTTGATTCGTTTGAGTCATCTTGTATCTACCTGTTTATGTTGTAATTGTGGAATATTCGTGAACTATTGTAATGTTATCATAAGTGGAAACCTGGAATCGGTTATTATGCGGATTTGGCGGGAATGCTGAAATCTGCATAGTGCCCGATCTCGGGGCGTCACATGACGTAAGCACTACGCCAGCACCAAGGCCTTCCTTCACCTTTGAGCCATCAAAGTGCATCTTCCGGTAGTTAGAAACTGGAGCAGGAGGTTCATACTGCACCTCGGCCCAGTCCACCAGGAATTCCGCCAGAACCTGAGACTTGATGGCTTCTCTTCTCGCGTACGCGGGTGCATACGCGGCCAGCTCGATTGCCCACTTGGCTACTCTGCCACTCGCCTCCTTGTTGCCCATGATATCCGAGATAGGAGCAGAACTCACGATAGTGATGGGGTGCTCCTGGAAATAATGTTTCAGCTTCCTGGCGCCTAGGTACACACCATAGGTCATCTTCTGGTAGTGCGGATAGTTTTGCTTGGAACTGGACATCACTTCACTGAGATAATATACTGGGCGCTGCACACTCTTGCCTTCTTCTTCTCGTTCCACCACAATCACCACGCTGACTACTCGGTTAGTCGCAGCAATGTACAACAGCATTGGCTCCTTGGGTAGCGGACTAGCCAAGATGGGAGCACTAGCCAGCATTGCTTTCAGCTCATTGAATGCCACATCCGCTTGCGGAGTCCAGACAAACTTGTCACTTTTCTTCATTAGCTGGTATAGAGGCAGGGCCTTCTCGACCATTCGGCCTAGAAACCGGATCAGAGATGCCAAGCAACCTGTGAACTTCTGTACATCTTTCAGTGATCTCGGCAAAGACATGCTCTCAATAGCTTTTATCTTTGAAGGATTGGCTTCAATGCCCCGACTAGAAACCAGAAAACCGAGTAGCTTTCCAGCCGGTACACCAAAGGTGCACTTACTCGGATTCAGTTTCATTTTGTACTTGCGTAGGTTAGCAAAGGTTTCCTCCAGGTCGGCAAGCAGAGTATGTGTTTTATTCGTTTTGATGACAATGTCATCTACGTACACCTGCACATTCTTGCCGAGCTGGTCGTGCAAGCATTTCTGCATGCATCTCTGATAGGTTGCACCCGCATTCCTCAAGCCAAAACACATGACACGATAGCAATAAGCCCCGTACGGGGTAATGAAAGCAGTCTTTATTTGATCAGCAGGGTTGAGTGCAATCTGGTGAAAACCAGAGTAGGCATCTATGAAAGACAACAGTTCACAACCAGCAGTGGAATCGATCACCTGATCGATGCGAGGTAGCGGGAAAGGATCCTTGGGGCATGCCTTGTTCAAGTCGGTGTAGTCGACACACATGCGCCATGCAGTGGCAGCCTTGGGATCCTCCTTCTTCTTCTCGACCATGACCGGGTTGGCTAGCCAATCCGGATGCAGCACCTCCATGATGAAATTGCTTATCAGTAACTTGGTGATCTGGTCACCAATGGCCTTCCTTCTCTCATCTCCGAAGCGGCGCATAGCCTGCTTCACTGGTTTGGCGTCAGGACGCACATGTAAAGAGTGCTCAACCAACTCCCTCGGGACTCCTGGTAGATCTTCATTGGACCAGGCGAATACATCCCGATTCTCACGGAGGAAGTGGATGAGCTCGCTTTCCTATTTCTCCGCCAACCCGGAGCCAATGATGGCTACGCGGTCGGGGAACTCGGGGTCGACCTGGACCTTCTTGGTCTCCTGAGATGCCTGGAATGCAGTCCCATGCTGGGTACTCGGCACACCTTGCGTGCCATCTTGCGCGGATTGCGCCATAGCTACCACCTCATACATCTTCTTCTTCTCGGCAGCGATCACCATCGACTCCGCCAACTGGGAGCTAGCAGAGGCACACTCCATGGACTTCTTGTAATCTCCAGAGATAGTAATGATGCCATTGGGACCAGGGATCTTCATCTTCAGATATGCAACATGGGTAGAGGCCATGAACTTGCTCAGAGCAGGCCTGCCGAGTAGAGCATGGTAAGGACTCTGATGATCCACCACCTCGAACTGCAGGCGCTCTGTGCGGCAGTTATCCCTGGTGCCGAATAGCACATCGATCCATACTCGGCCAATCGGGTTGCACGAGATCCCGGGCACAATGCCATGGAAGGTGGTCTTGCTAGGCAGCATCATGTTCTCGGCCAGGACAAGCTTCTCGAGTGTGTCCTTGTACACAATGTTGATGCTGCTGCCGTTGTCGATTAGCACCTTGCTGAACCTCACATTCTTCTCGGGACCCAGGAAGGTAGGATCCAGCACCAAGGCATAGCTACCCGGATTGGGCATCACCTTGGGATGATCTGCTCGGGTCCACCTGATCTCCTGGTCACACCAATACATGTAGTGAGGGACAGCAGGAATCACTGCATTGACCTCCATGGCCCGCCTGTGCTGTGATTGCTTGTCGACTGGCTCAGAAGTGAAGATCATGTAGCTCTCGTGGTGCTCTTGGTACTGATTGGAGCCTCCGCCCCCATTGTTGTCGTTGTTGTTGTTGCCCTGGTAGTTGTTGTTGTTGCCTCTGTTGTTGTTGTTGCGGTTGTAGTAGTTGTTGTTGCGGTATCTCTCATTGTTGAAGTTTTGGTTGGCTCCTAAAGCCACCTGGTTCACATTCTCCCTTCTCGGGTACACTGGCGGCCGAGCTGCGGGTGCGCGAGTAGGCTGCACATTGGCATTGGCTGCTGGCAGAGGGGGAGGAGGAGGCAAGCCATCACTCTTGATCACATCCCACCACTCGCACTGCCGAGTAGTGTGGTTAGCAGGCCTCGAGGGGTGGTGAGTGTGAAAACTGCATGGGCCATCCTTCATGTCATCGAAGACAAACTTCTTCGGCTGCTCGGAGTTCCCGCTACCCGACTGAGAGGTGCGAAATGGCTTCTTGTTGCCTTGGCCCTGGTTCTGGTTCTGCCCGTAGGCTCCAGCAGGTTTCTGCCTCTGGCTGCCACTGGCTCCAACAGTCACTGCATTCACCTCTTCAGGATCATACCGAGTATCTACTCGGCGCTTGTTGCGGAACTCGTTGCGCTTGCTGTTGCTGAAGTTTCTTCTCGGCTCAGAGGAGTCCATCAGTGGCTGAGTAGGATCACCAAGTGCGTACTGATCCGCAATCTTGATGGTCTCCGCCAGAGTGTTCGGCATCTCCCTCTGCAATCTCTGCCACAGCATGCTGCCATGCCTGCATCCCTGCGCAAACCAAGTGATGGCCTGCGCTTCATTCACACCCTCACAGGTGTTCCTCAATGTACTCCACCGAGTAAGATACTCGCGGTCTGTCTCATCTTCTCGCTGCCTGCAAGCGGATAGCTGTTGTGGCCTATTCGGCCTCTTGTATGTGCTGGTGAAGTTGCTGATGAAGGCATCCGAGAAGTCCAGCCAGCAATTGATGCTGTTCTTGGGCAAGTTGTTGAGCCAAGTGCGGGCTGGACCCTCTAGCATCTGCGGGACATAGCGCACCGCCCATCTTCTGTTGCCGTTCGCGATATGGACCGCGGTGACATAGTCATTGAGCCAATCTTCAGGCTTGGTGCTGCCATTGTAGCTCTTGGTGCCCCTAGCAAGCTGGAAGTTCTTCACGGACGGCTCGTTCATGATGCGCGGGCCAAAGCACTCGGGGCCAGGAGGACCCGTGCTCTCCAGCCGCGCTGACAAGCTGATCCGGTCCAACTGATGCCTCGCATCTCCTGGCGCCAGCATGCGCTCGCTAACTCGATCATGGACATCATAACCCGCCATCTCCATGGCCGAGTAGCCATCATCATACCTGTCCACCTGCACAGCTGCAGGCTGCTCCACCGGGTTGGCGACTGGTGCCACTGCGCGCGGCTGCTGCCTCTGCCGAGTAGGCGGAGCAGCGGGACGCCGAGAAGGACCTGGGCGCGCTTCATCTCGGGCTCGGCTTTGAGCTTGATGGGCTTGAGAGCCTGCTCTTGCAGCGTTGTGTTCCTGCCCGGGCTGCTGCGGCACAGCAAGCTGTCTCGCGGCAGCAGCCGGGTCATACACCTGCATTTGCCTGTCTCTGCCCGAACGCCCGCTGCGGCTCTTCTCGCGGCTGGGATGCGGAGACGAGGCTTGATCGTTAGATCTAGCCGCGTGCGAGTGAACCACCTGCGAAGCCCCAGCACCCGGGTTGGCCTTCCGGAACTCCTCGTTCTGCCTAGCAGCCTCCAACACCAACTCGTTGAGTCTTTCTTGCTGCCTAACACGCGCATCGCCATCTAGGCGAGGCAACTCGGCAGCTACAGCCTCTGCAGCTCTAAGTGTCTTGGCGGGTGTGCTATATCTGGGCCTGGTGGAGGTGTTTGCGGTGGCGGACTGAGCAGGAGCCTCTACAACTGTCGCCATCTCGGCACCAAGATTGCGCCGAGTGGCACCTACTCTGCTAGCCCTCCTAGCGACTGGCGTGAAGCCGTGAGCCTTGTTGTACTCAAGCTGATCTAGACTCAATTCCAACCTCACCTTATCCAACTCCGCCTGCTCGGCAAGCAGCTCCAGGCATTGCCGCTCGAGCTGCTCCCTCATGGCCAGGAGCTCGATGTCGGTGGGAGTTGGCATGCCAGGTCGCGTAGCCGACGCGGGAATGACCGTAGACGTGGAAGGCGGCAAGTTGCTCTCCTTCTCGTAGGGCCGGTGAACCCTGCTACCAGCAGCCGGTGCATCAATCTCCTCGACGACGGCCGCAGCGCCAGTAGCCGCTGCGCCAGCGTTAGCTTCCAAGCCCGTCACCATCACCTCAGCGCAGTTCGCGGAGCGGCACGCGGGCCTTCCGCGAGCAGCGATCACCGCGGGAGGATCCTCCGCGTCATGCACCAGCTCGGGATACACGCGGTTGGCGACGGTGGCGACGTAGACGAGGTGAGAGCCGAAGGAGATCACCGAGCCGCCCTCCGGCATGGCCCCACCGCCGAAATCGCCGGCGTTGTCGGTGACGAAGTCGAAGGAGCCGAATCTGTGGACAAGGCCACAGACCACGCGCTCCGCTGAAGAAGATCCCGTCCGAACAGAAACTCCAACCAGCGCCGCTGGTTGCCCCACGGTGGGCGCCAACTGTCGTGGTGGTGTCACGGCAGATGCCATGGGATGGCTAAAGATGTGGGGACGAAGGACGCTGGAGGTGCTCGGGGAGGGATCACGCGACTGAGAGGCCGCGTGAGGTACGAAGTAAACACTGCAAACAACACGATCTACCCAGGTTCAGGGCCCTCGTGAGGAGGTAAAACCCCTACTCCTGCCTTTCTCTATGTATTCTGGTGTCTCACCGAGTAGCCACAGTACAATGTTCTTGCTACCGAGTAGCCACTCTCCTCTCTAGGTGATGAACTAGGTCAAGAATTAGGTCACCAAGTGTTCCTCTCGATCGGATCCCTCACGCAGGAGGCGGCGGGGCACCTTATATACACGGTGCCCAGCCGGATACGTCCAAACATGGACAAGTGTCGACATAGTGTGCACATCGTCCTTCTTCCGGGTTCCCGCTGACAGCTTTGGTTCCTAATCTTGGCTGCATCTGGAAAGTCGTTGGGCAAAACAAGGGGACAGACTGGTATCACTGTGCCAAACACAGAGTAAGCCCCCCTTATCCTGCCACGGCCTGCTTCCATGCTGTCACTGTCAGGCAGGCCGGTCCCAGATGAACAGTAGTTCGAATACTGCCAAGTACGGACCCAGGATACGCGGGATCCTGTGTCAGAACGGCTCCTTTGACTTTCTGGCCCGAGTAGGTTCCCGCCAATTTTACTCGGGCCAACTCTTCTACTCGAATGGACAGAACTTGATTGATATCTCCTTCTGGTCATCTTGAGGTGAGACCGAGTAGCAGTCAACCGGGTAGCAAGTACCGGGTAGGCGGCTACTCGACCAAACCTCTCTTCTGACAGTCGCCTTTACCACTTGCCTTTACCCTACTCGGGGGTAACCCCCCGACAAGTGTGATGTCGGCATACCTCCCCCAAGTTTAGGCTTTTGGCCTAAGTGGAGATCAATCCCAAGAGGGCCATGAAGTGGCGCCCCCATAGTGTGCCGAGGATGAGCCATCCTCAGAGGGCTTGCTGCTCATGGAATTCAAGCAAGCGCAATTGCTCATCCAATTCCTCCTTTGAACGCGACCATGGCGTCCTGCTGATATCAAACAAAATAGGCTACGGCAAGAGGACTTCCCTCTCACCACCATCAGTAAATAAAACCCTATATACTAGATGGCCAGCAATAGAGTTTGCGGTAACAAAGTGGTGAGCCTTCATGGCGGCAAGGTCAAGTCTCTATGGAGCTAATAAAACATCATGTGGAACAATAGAGAGGCCTAAAGCTGTCCAAAACTTGCGTAGCAATAACACCCCCATAAATGGGTCCTTTAGCAGCTAAGCAGCAAGAAATGAATGAACCAAGGTTATACTTATCACTACCAGTCAATGCAGCATCAAGAAAATCAAGATGGTAATTTGAAAGATTACTAGTGTTTTCCCTAGCAAGAACACTAGTAGCAATGTAGTAAGTGAAATATCTAATAGCGGGGAGTTGAATATTTCTTATCTTGCCGCGTTGAGCTATGAGGTTATCATCATTGGTAATTCCACGGTAGAGCTCCATCAAATCAGCGGGACTTTCTTGAATCTTCCTTGCTATCCCCGTTGCGTTAGTACCTATAATGCTGCAAAAAATTCCAAAGACATGGAAACAGGTCTATCATAGATTTTGAAAGCAACAGTTGGGTCATACTGTGAGTTATTAAATTTGAAGCTCTCAACAAAAGTTTTTGTCAATAAAGCATACTGAGGGCTCTGATCATTCATGTAATTGGTTAAATCAGCCCTACCAACCAGCTGCAAGAAATCCTTGAGAATGCATGCATCATTAAGAAAAATATAGCAAGGGAAGGTAGGTGGATTTGCATCTCCATCATCCCCCGCATCATCGATACTCGGTGCAATGAGCTTCTCATTATACGATGGTCTTAGCAGGGTAGCTGAGCGTGAAGGCCTTGTCCTCCTTGGTGCGTCACTCCTAAAGATTTCTCCAAAGTTGAAGTTGTCCATTTCTGATTTTTTTAAGCTAACATCACAAAAATTGATTTCAAGCAACTATATGATAGGAACTACTATAGAGACTTGTAGGAGGGCTAAACATGCATCAAATCTAAATTATTTCACACAAATCAAGCATGCAACCTTACATAATCTGTCACCTACAGTACCAAAATACTCAATAAATACTCCACCAAATAAAATTCTACTTGGATAATAGGAGGAGTCACATACCGGAGAGCAAATGCACCAAATTTCAGCAATAATGATGGGCTGAGCAAAGAGATCGAGAAATTCTCGAAGAACAATAGCAAGAGCTCAGGTTCCAGGAATATTTTCGAGTTTGGGAGAGAGAGGAGTGTTTGGCAGGGAGGAGAGCTAGTGGAGGGCCAGGGGCCCCACACCATGTGCAGGCGCCACCAGGGGCTAGGCCGTTCCCAGGCATGGTGTGCCTTCATGGTGGGTCCCCCTAGGGTCTACCAGGTGCCTCTCTGCCTTATTTTTTAGTAGCAATTTAATATAATTTTCTAGAATTTTTAGAGAAACTTCATTTTCGAGCAATTTCTAGAATTTAATAAATAATTAAAAACCAGAAAAAACGTGGAAAACAAAACAAAAACCAGAACTACAAACGTTCTAAGACACTCCAATAGGCAAATAACCAGTCAAAACAAAGGTGGAAGTGGCGAAAAAAATTATGGGTGGTGAAAACATGAGTTACCACAGTAATCAAGATGTAAACATGACTATGGATGGTGGAAAACATAATTATACTAAGGTAGCATGGTGAGAACATGGTGAAAACATAAAGGTAAGGGTGAAAACATTGCCCTCTTCATTCAAAATCACTCTGTTAACAAGGTTGATCAAAGTCTTGTTACCAAAACAATTTTTATATGAAGCAAAAATTTACTTTTCACTAAATAATTATGTTACCTCAACCTTGATAGACATAGTACCAATCATAATAATTTTATATTCTTTTGGTGGCATTGGAATGGGACAATAGAATTCTCCAATCTTGATTGTCTCAATATTTTAAATTGAATTTAGACCATATCTCCTACCAATCTTCTTGGGAAAATAAACTGTGTGCTCTTTATCATTAACATTAAAAGTTACTTTTCCTTGATTGCAGCCCCTGCAGTGTTAAGAAAAGGTCTCCCAATAATAATAGACATATTATCATCTTCAGGCATTTCTAACACAACAAAGTCAGTTAATATCAAACAGTTAGTAGTCACTTGAACATGAACATTCCCACATATACCAACAAGAATAGCAGTAGATTTATCAGCGATTTGCAAAGATATATCAGCGTTTATCATTTTTTCCAGAGAGAGCCTCTTATAGAGAGAAAAAGGCATAACACTAACTCCAGCTTTTAAATCACATAAAGCAGTTCTAACATAATTATTTTTAATAGAATAAGGAATAGTGGGAATACCAGGATCTCCAAGCTTCTTTGGAACCTTTCCATTGAAAGAGTAATTAGCAAGCATAGTGGAATTTTCCTCATTAGGAATTTTCCTTTTGTTAGAGACAATATGTTTCATATACTTTGAATAAGGAGGCAGTTTAATAACATCAGTCAAAAAGAATTTGCAAAAACGGAGGTTTCATCCACTCATAGAATTTATTATAATGTTCTTCTTCCTTTGATTTATGTTTCTTATTAGGAAATGGCATTGCTTTTTGTACCCAAGGTTCTCTTCCATTACCATGTTTATTAGCAATGAAATCCTCCTTAGTACTTTGCATTTTTAGTTTGCTTTTTAGGTTCAACTTCGGTTTCTTCTTTATCAGAAGCATCACTTTTATCATTACCACTTTCAGTTTCAGTATCAGAGATAGACATATTATTAGAATCTTTAACAGGTTTAGGAGATTATATAACAGTTTTATGTCTCTTCTTCTTTTTCTTAGAAGGAGAACTATTGTTTTTAGGTTGTTGAGAATCTTGTTCAATTCTTTTAGAATGTCCTTCGGGATACAAGGGATCCTGAGTAGAAACACCGCTTCTAGTAATTATTTCACAAACATGTTTTTCTCTAGAAGCATTAGCTAGCAAATATTTTTGCACTTTAGTGAGTTGATAAATTTGAGTTTGAACCATATGAAAATGTTTAACAATCATTTTACCATCATTAGAGGTTCTCTCAATAGTACCATGCAAATTATCAATAGCTCTAGAGTTTTCGATTAGATGATTTTGCACTCTCATATTAAAGTTGTCTTGCTTAACAACATAATTATCAAATTCATCTACACATTGATCAGGTGGTTTAGAATAGGGAATATCTCTACTATCAAAATATTGGAGACAGTGTACCTGAACTGTTGATGGATGAGGAATTGGCTTACATAATTCTTCCATAGGTGGTAGATTCTTCACATCTTCAAATTTAATACCCCTCTCTTTAAGACATTTCTTGGCTTCCGTCATCACTTCATCATTTAATCCAATCATTCCTCTCTTCTTCGGTGTTGGTATTGGTGTTGGCTCTGGTGTTGGTGTAGGCTCAGGTATAGTCCAATCATCATGATTTTTGGCTATTTTAGCCAATAATTCCTCAACTTCTTCCAGAGTTTTTTTTTCCTGAAAACACAACCAACACAACTATCCAGGTATGTCCTAGATTCAACAGTTAGTCCATTATAAAATATATCTAGGAGCTCATATTTAGGTAATGGATTTCCAAGGCTAGCTCTTATTAAAGAACAAAACCTTGACCAAGATTCAGGCATTTTCTCTCCTTCAATTTGCTTAAAGTTAAAGATATTCTGCAAAGCAGCATGTTGAGCACTAGCAGGAAAATATTTTTGAAAGAAAGCATTAACCAAACCCATAGGACTATTAATAGATCTAGGTGACAAATTGTTAAACCAAGTTTTAGCTTCATCTTTCAATGAGAAAGGGAAGATCTTGGTAACAAATTAAGTGTGTATCTTAATATTATCAGAAAATAAACTAGTCAAAGATGAAAGCTCATTCATATGTTCCATAGCACTTTTACTTTCAGTACCACAAAAAGGTTCTTTCTCAACAATGGATATATAAGATAAATCTAGAGAGAAATCATAATCCTTATCTTTAATGTGTATGGGAGATGTAGCAAACTTAGCATCACGAGAAGATTTATATTTAACAGCATGTATTGCAAGAAGACTCTTAAGAGCACTTGCACTAGTGGTAACTTGAACTTCTTCAATAAAGTCATCATTAAGTTCAATGTAGGTTTCCTCAAGATCATCACTAGGAATTTCTCTAGACTCGGGTGAATTAACAGGTGTACCAACATTTTCAACAGGAATTTCAGTGTTTTCAATTTGTTTAGCTCTAGCAATCGTAGCATCTCGAAAAGGACCTAGTGAACCAGTATCATCAAGCACAGTAGAAGCACCATCAAAAGTATCAGAAGCATTTCCAGACTCGGCAGAAGTAGTAGTGTGTGTAGCATGTGGGGGTGTAAGAAGCTTACTCATTACAGACGGTGAATCAAGAGCAACAGAGGTGTTCAGAGTTGTAAATCTCCTTGTAGTGGACGATAATATAGGAACTTTTCCATCACGAGTTTTACCCATGATGAAAGGATTGCGGCAAACAATATCATGTTCAAGTGAGAAAATAAATAAAGCTATGCTTCCCGGCAACAATATTAGAAAATAGTCTTGATGACCCACAAGTATAGGGGATGGCAACGGTCTTCGAGGGAAGTAAAACCCAAATTTATTTATTTGACACAAGGGAGACAAAGAATATTTATAAGCCTTAACAACTGAGTTGTCAATTCAGCTACACCTGAAAGTAGACTTGCTCGCAACAGTTTATCAGTGGTAACAGTTTTATAGCAGCAGTAGTAGTAAAATAACAGCAGGAGTAAAATAGTAACAGTAGTAGCAATTGCGGAAAACAGCAGGATTAAAATACTGTAGGCATATGGATGGATGAATGGGTGTTGCATGGATAAGATAGTTCATATAATAATCAAAACATGGGCATTGCAGATAGATAATAATAAAGCATCGAAGTTCTAGGCAACCATAGGCATGTGTTCCAATTTAGTCGTACGTGCTCGCAATGAGAAACTTGCACAACATCTTTTGTCCTACCAACCCGTTTGCAGCGGTGCCTCAAGGGAAACTACTAGTAATTAAGGTGCTCATTTTAATAAAATACCGGAGCAAAGCATTAACACTCCGTGAACACATGCGATCCTCACATCACGGCCTCCCCCTCCGGTTGTCCCAATTTTTGTCACTTTGGGGCATCGGGTTCTAGTCAACAATGTGTGTAAACAACTTGCAGATATGATTAAGAAACATAATTATACTCATGAAACAATAAAATGTTCAGATCTGAGATCATGGCACTCGGGCCCTAGTGACAAGAATTAAGCATAACAAGTTGCAACAACGGTAAAAAGCACTAACAACATATACTAGGCACTATGCTCTAACAATCTGGCATTATTACATGATCGATCTCATCCAATCCCTTCCATCCTTCTCAGCCTACATCGGGGATTATTCACACATGGACGGGGGAATCATGGATGGTTGATGGAGAAGTGGTGGCGGTGATGATGGCGATGATCTCCTCGAATCCCCGTCCCGGCTAGGCGCCAGAACATGAACTTATGATTCCCGAATTGAGTTTCGAGGTGGCGGCGACGCTCTGATATGTTTCTCTGGAATATGACGAACCCCCTGATGTTTTCGGGTTATGGGGCATAAGTAGTCGAAAGGGGAGCCCGAGGGGGTGCCTGGGACCACCACACTACCTGTAGGCGCGACCTAGGTGTGGTCCCCTCCTTGCCCCTCCCGCTTTTCTTCTGGCTCCGGGGGTCTTCGGGTAAAATAAGGACTTCGGGATCTTTTCCGGGCAATTTCCTGAAAGTTAATTTTTTTGCACAAAACGAGACACCAAGGTAATTCTGCTGAAAACAACGTTAGTCCGTGTTAGTTGTATCCAAAACTCACAAGTTTAGAGGCAAACAATAGCAAAAGTGTTCCGAAAAGGAGATACGTATTGGACGCCAACACGCCATCAAGCTTGTTTTTTTGGCACCGTTGCCGGGGAGGAAGAGGATTTCTACAAGGGGAGTCTCTCACCTCCAATATGTTTTACTTTGTTATTGTTTCCTTAGTTTATTTTATTTTGTCTTGTTTGCTTCTTTATATCAAAAATCCCAAAAAATATTTCTTATTATAGTTGTTATTTTTGTTATCAAGTTTTAATATTGCTAAAATGAGTACCCCTGAGAACACTAAGTTGTGTGACTTTACTAGCACAGACAAAAATGATTTTATTTGTACACCTATTGCTCCACATGCTCCTAATGCAGACTTTTATGAAATTATGCCTACCCTGTTAAATCTTGTTATGAGAGAGAAATTTTCTGGTGTTAGTTCTGATGATCTTGCTGCTCACCTTAATAATTTTGTTGAACTTTGTGAGATGCAAAAGTATTAGGATGTAGATGGAGATATTATTAAACTAAAATTGTTTCCCTTCTGTTTGAGAGGAAGAGCTAAAGAATGGTTGCTATCTTTTCCTAAAAGTAGTATTGATTCCTGGACTAAATGTAAAGATGCTTTCATTGGAAAATATTACTCTCCTTCTAAGATTATATCTTTGAGAAGTAGCATTATGAATTTTAAACAATTTGATAATGAGCATGTTTCTCAAGCTTGGGAAAGAATGAAATCTTTGGTAAATAATTGTCCCACTCATGGACTGACTACTTGGATGATCATCCAAACTTTTATGCAGGTCTAGATTTTTATTCAAGAAACCTTCTTGATTCAGCTGCTGGAGGTACCTTTATGTCCATCACTTTGGGTGCTGCAACAAAGCTTCTTGATGATAAATTATTCTGAATGGCACAATGAGAGAGCTCCACAAGGTAAGAAGGAAAATTCTGTTGAAGAAACCTCTTCCTTGAGTGATAGGCTTGATACTATTATGTCTATGCTTGTGAATGGCAAAACTTATGTTGATCCAAATAATGTTCCTTTAGCCTATTTGGTTGCCCAAGAAGAGCATGTTGATGTGAACTGTAGAAATTATAGACCTTATCCTTCTAATAGTGGTAATGGTTATGTAAATTCTTATGGTAATTCCTACAACAACAATAGACATGTACCCTCTGATCTTGAAATCATGCTTGAAGACTTTATTAGTACACAGACTGCTTTTAATAAATCTGTTGAGGAAAAGTTTGGCAAAATTGATGTTCTTTCTTCTACAGTTGATAACTTGCTCTTGATGTTGATCTTCTGAAAGTAAAGATTATGCCTCATGATGTTAAAGAAATAAAAACTTTGAATGCCATTCAAGTTAGAATTGATGACAATGTTAGGATGTTGGCTGAATTGCATGCTAGGTGGGAGAGAGAAGATGAAATTGCTAGAAAGAATAATATAACTAGAGTTTGTACTATTACCACCACTAGTGACGTTTCAAATGCTAACAAACCTCATACTAATAATGGTAATGTAATTGGTGTTGGCAATGTTTCCACTTCTTTTGTTAAACGTTTAAAATTGCCTCAAACCACTGAAACGGTTCCTGGTGAAAGTGCTGAATTTTTTCAAAATATGGGAGATAATGGTCCCATTACCTTTGATAATAATGATTTTTATTTTTTATTATTGCAATATTTCTAAAGTAATTATGTTCCTACAAAAGCTTGCTAGAAGTCCTAATTCTAGTGCTATAAATATGGCTTTCATAAAACATATTTCAAATGCTCTCACGGAAGTTAGAGAAGAAAAGTTAAAACGCGAAGCCTCTGTCCCTAGGAAGTTAGAAGATGGTTGGCATGCCATCATTAAAATGAAGGTGAATGATTTTTATTGTAATGATTTATGTTATCTTAGTGCTAGTATCTCTGTTACGCCCAAGAAACTCTATGATATGCTTGATTTACCGCCTTTGGAACACTGTTATTTGGATGTTCGTTTTGATGATAATGCTAAGAAGAAACCTTTGGGGAGAGTTGATGATGTTTTTATTATTGTTAACAGTATCCTTATCCCCGTTGATTTTATTGTTATGAATATTTAATGCAATGCTTCCTGTCCTATTGTTTTGGGAAGACCTTTTCTTAGAACTGTTGGTGCTATTATTGATATGAAAGTGAGGAATAGTAAATATCAATTCCCACTCAAGAAAGGTATGGAACACTTTCCCAGGAAGAGAATGAATTTTCCTTTTGATTCTATTATTAGAAAAAGTTATGATTTGGATGCTTCTTCACTTGAAAATAATTGATTATTTCTTTCTTTGCCTAGATGAAAGGCGTTAAAGAAAAGCACTCTTGGGAGGTAACCCATGTTTTATTTCTGCATTTTTTCTTTTGTTTTCTTTGAACCAAGGTGTTGTTTACTTATGTAGAAACTCCTTTATATCTTTAACTTTTAGAATTGCTGTGCCAAGTAAACTCTCTAGTGAAATGTTGATGCTAGATTTGGATTTCTGCACAGAAACAGTTTTTTGTTGTCCATCGTTTAATTCGCCATAAATTCCAGAAAAATTGAAACATCCTGAATTTTTGTGTGCGTGATCCTTAGATATGTATGAACTTTTCTTAGTTCATAGTTTTCTGATCTGAGCAATGAAAGTGCCTCAAAAAAATCGTCTTTACAGATTGTCCTGGTTTTGACAGATTCTACCTTTTACTTTGCATTCTCTCTTTTACTATGTTGAGTGGATTTCTTTGCTCCACAAAAACATCAGTGGATGTAGCTAATGTTTACAAACTATTAGTAATGCTTGTGTCCATGGAGAACATGTGAGTTTTTGATTATGCACTAACCCTCTTGTCGTGGGATAATCACGGCAGACGTTACCAGGGGCAACTTATCTTGGGGCAATTCGACTCTGGTGTTTGGGAGAGGGTTTAGCTCAGGGGAAATCATGCTATCAATCGATCTGGCAGCTCTTGCAATCAAGTCGCCGAGTCTCCAATCTAGGGTTACAATATCAACTCTCGTATTACAAGGATCCTCGAATATCTAGTGAAGCTCTGTTCTTCTAACCCCAGGAGCCGGCTTATATATTACCCGGCTCCCTGGCTTCCTATACAAGGCACACTCGGAATCCTACCCGGAAACCACATTCAAACCCTAAGTTTCCTGACAGCAATCCCAAAAGCCGGATTACTGGGCCTGCGTTCCTTCTTGGGCCTTCTATAAACTCCTCTTCCTTGAGCCGGGTCTTGCGTGACTTCCTTTGGGCCGGGTTACACCTTGACGTTAGCCTACCGAGTTATCATCCCTCCATCAGTAGTCCCCAGAATAGCTTGGGCTTCGTAGGACTAACCATGAAGCGCATGCTATTCCCTGCAAAAATAACAAACACACAAGTCCACAAAATACCGGGTTAAAATGCTTTGATAGTAGCTAGGCCTAGCTCTGTAGGTGGTCCATATAGTAACCCGATTTTTCCCAAGTTGAATGTTATTTCCCCGGGTCAACACTCCGAGAAAACACACAAGACCCGGACTCGTACCATCTGCTTAATCAATCCGAATACCGCACTCGCGATCCGTCTTAATCCCTTCCGGATATCCAGTAACGGGCACTTTTAATGCTTATCCCAAAATATCCGGACAGGCGATACCCTTCCGAAAATTTGGCTCCCGCCGCCCAGACCTAGGGCTCTTTCCCGCTCTGTGCCTATAAATAAGCACCCAAAGGTCATTTTTCAGATCCAATCTCCATTTCCCCTGGCTTTTCGTCTCCACTTCCTCTCGGTATCCTCACACTCGAGCTCGAGCTCGCACCACCGCGCCGCCCGCGAGCACGTCACCGGAATCGAGCCGCCGCCGTCCGCTCGCCGCGCCCGTGACGCCGCCGTTGACTTCCGCCACCGCGCCCTCAAGCAGCCCACCGGAGAACCCTAGGGACCGTCGCCGTCGCGCCATCCGCTGCCGCTGCGTCTCCTCCTAGATCCCACCGGTAAGCTCCTTCAATTTCCTGGATCCAATCTTTGATTTTTCGCGAGTAGATGGGATTTAGCTTTGCTCCTAGATGCTCTTCTTATTTTTTACTAGTTGAACGCGCCATATCCTGCTCTTCCATGGCCAATACTTGGCTTAGATTCAATTGTGCACCTCACCGCACATCTTCACCACTTACAATTGCAAAGTTTTCCGTATATGTTCTCGACTAGATCCAATCCACCGAAATTTTTGCAAGTACTTCTCACTAAGTCGGATAATCACCATTTCCGGGTCTCAAGTTGTTCATACTCTGCATTTGTCCTTTTTCTTAGATCACACACATGGCGCCTAAGGCTAGCGCCAAGCTGAAGGGAAAACACCCGGCTGGCAAAGCAAAACCGAGTCAATCGATCTCTGCCAACTGGGCGAGATCGACCGTGACCAAGGCCAAGTTGGACGAGCTCGCAGAGTCGGGTGTTCTGCCCGCCCGGGAGGACATCCACTGGAGGGTGCCTGGAGAGGAGACTCGGCCTTCTCCGGGTCTCGATGAGGTAGTAGTTTTTGTTGAGCATGTGATCTGGGGTTTCCGCCCCCGGGGTCACCCTTTCTTCCGGGAGCTCCTGGATCACTACAAACTCCGAGTATTTGATATTGGTCCCAACTCTATGCTCAACATTACTCACTTCATAGTTGCAGAAGATCCAGGTGTGCTGGCTTTGGTAGTGGCACCACAGGTTAATGGTTATGAGTTGAAAAAGGTTCTAATGGACGGTGGAAGTAGCATCAATATCTTATATTGGGAAACTTTCCTACGCATGGGGCTCAAGGAGTCTCAGTTGCAGAAAAGTTCTACAGTTTTTCATGGGATCGTGTCGGGTCACTCAGCATGCCCAGAAGGAAAAATCACTCTAGAAGTTGCTTGTGGAGAATCGAAGGACAATTTCCGAGTGGAGTGGCTCACGTTCGAGGTGGTAAAATTGCGCAGTACTTATCACGCGCTGTTCGGAAGGCCGGCTTATGCCAAGTTCATGGCCAGGCCGTGTTATGTGTACCTACAGCTAAAAATCCCGGGTCCCAAGCGAACCATTACTATACACGGCAACCGGGTTATAGCAGCCGAGTGCGATGAGGGAGACGCGGCAATGGCAGAACAGGCGTGCAGAAAGGAAGAGCTCAAGTATTACCGGTCTCAGGTAGACCCGGATGACAGAACAGCGTTGAAAAGACCGAATACGGAAGATGAAAGAGCAAAATTCAAAGCAGCACAGGACATAAAGATGGTGGCTTTCGTCGAGGGCGATCCATCCAAGCAATTTGCTATAGGATTTAACTTGGATAGTAAGCAGGAAGAAGCACTTATCGAGTTTATTCGTGGTAATCAGGATGTTTTCGCTTGGACGCCTAGCGACATGCCGGGTATCCCAACCGAGTTAGCTGAGAACAGTTTGCATGTTGACTCTAAGTCCCGGCCTGTGAAGCAAGGCCTGAGAAAAATGAACGAGGAAAGAAGAAAGGCTATAGGAGCGGAGATAGCTCGGCTCCTTGCAGCCGGCTTTATCATGGAGGTTTTTCACCCGGATTGGTTGGCAAATCCGATTCTGGTGATGAAGAAAAATAACGAATGGAGGATGTGCATAGATTACACGAGTCTCAACAAACATTGCCCAAAGGATCCGTTTGCCCTTCCAAGGATAGATCAGATTATAGACGCAGTGGCTGGAAGTGACCTATAGTGTTTCCTGGATGCTTATTCCGGGTATCACCAGATCAAGCTCAAGAAGGAGGATTGGGAGAAAACATCGTCCATAACCCCCTTTGGAGCTTTTTGTTACAAAACCATGACTTTTGGGCTAAAGAACGCTGGCGCAACATACCAAAGGTGCATTCAAAAGTGTTTCGAGGATCAGATTGGATGCAATGTGCACGCTTATGTTGATGATGTGGTGATTAAAACCAGGAAGGCAGAAACATTCATTGAGGACCTAAAGGAAACATTCAGGAATTTGAGAAGGTATCAGATGAAGCTTAACCCCACGAAGTGTGTGTTTGGAGTGCCAGCAGGAAAGTTACTCGGTTTCATTGTTTCCGACAGAGGAATTGAGGCAAACCCGGATAAGATCAAAGCTATTCAGAACCTGAAAAATCCGGAAGGCCTGAAGCATGTTCAAAAGCTTACAGGGTGTGTAGCAGCGTTAAGCCGGTTTATATCCAGGCTTGGAGAGAAGGCAATACCTTTATACCGGCTCTTGAGGAAAACCGACAAATTTGTTTGGGACCAAGAGGCGGACGAGGCGTTCGAAGCTCTGAAAAAGCAATTATCTGAGGCACCAATCCTGGCGGCACCGGGTCCTAAAGAGCCCATGTTGTTATACGTTGCGGCCGGGCCCCGGGCGGTTAGTGCCGTGGTTGTTGTCGAGCGCAAAGAGGATGGAAAAGATCACCCAGTGCAAAGGCCGGTTTATTATGCGAGTGAAGTACTATCGGAAGCAAAACAGCGTTACCCACATTGGCAAAAACTAGTTTTCGGGGTCTTCATGGCCAGCCGGAAATTGAAACCATATTTTCAGGAACACCCCATAACAGTGGTTAGCTCTATACCAATGGCAGATATTATCAGAAATTCAGATGCGACAGGTAGAATAGCCAAGTGGGCCATCGAGATGGGAGATTATCACATCATCTATGAGCCCAGGTGTGCAATCAAATCCCAAGCTTTAGCTGATTTCATCAATGATTGGACTCACACAAGCATGCCCACAATGATGCCAAGTTCCGAGTCTTGGGTGATGCACTTTGATGGTTCTAAGCAGTATGAGGGATCAGGAGCTGGGGTGGTACTCACCTCACCCAAAGGAGACAAACTGAGCTACGTGTTGCAGATTCACTTTGATTGCTCCAACAATGTGGCCGAGTATGAGGCATTGTTACATGGATTGAGAATAGCAAACGAGATGAACATTAGGCGAATACGGTGCTACGGAGACTCGGATCTTGTGGTACAGAAGGTCTCAGGAACTTGGGATAGAAAAGATGCAACAATGGCAGCATATCGCAGAGAGGTGGACAAGGTTGCCGGGTGTTTTTCCGGGTATGAGGTGGAGCATATTGACAGGCGAAAGAACGAGGCAGCAGATGCGCTCGCAAGACTCGGCTCGCGCAGAGAGCCGGTTCCACCCAACGTTTTCCTGGACGAGCTATGGCGGCCATCTGTTAAAACCGAGTCTGAGGAAGAGGTTGCTAACCAAGACCTGGATTTGGAGCTCGTGGCCACAGTACGTGCTATTCCCGAGTGGACAGAGCCGTTTTTGGCCTACCTATCACGAGGCGTGTTACCACCACAGGAAGTTTTAGCAAGGAAAATTCTGAGACGATCAAAGGGCTATTCTATTATCAATGGAGAGCTGTATAAAAGGAGTGCAGCAGGAGTCTTTTTGCGCTGTGTAGCACCAGAAGAAGGCCGACATATTTTGAAGGAGATCCACGAAGGTGATTGTGGGCATCATGCCTCCACAAGATCCCTTGTGGCCAAAGCATATCGACACGGTTTCTTTTGGCTCACAGCCTTAGCAGACGCGGAGCGCTTGGTGGCAAGGTGTGATGGATGTCAAAGGTACGCTCGCCAAAGCCATGCGCCGGCTATGGAGTTGCAAACAATCCCACTGACCTGTCCGTTTGCTGTTTGGGGTATGGATATGGTGGGACCCTTCCACATGTCACCGTGCAAAAAGACTCATCTTTTGGTAGCTATTGATAAGTTTACCAAGTGGGTTGAAGTTTTGCCAGTTACCAATTGCGAAGCAATCACATCAGTCAAGTTCCTGAAAAGGATCATCTACAGGTTTGGATACCCTCATAGCATAATAACAGACAATGGAACCAACATGTCCTTAGGTGAGATGGAGAAATTTCAGGGGAACAATGGTATCCGGCTTGACATAGCCTCGGTAGCCCATCCACAAGCTAATGGACAGGTGCAAAGGGCAAATCAGGAGTTACTTCGTGGGTTAAAACCACGGCTGCGAGTCCCGTGCATCAGGGCTGCTGGAGCATGGGTTGAAGAGCTACCATCAGTAGTTTGGGGAATTAACACCACACCTAACAGATCTACTCAGATGACCCCGTTTTTCATGGTTTATGATGCAGAGGCAGTATTGCCGAGTGACATTATTCACGACTCACCCCGAGTGTCGGCTTACGTTGAGGTGGAGAACAAGAAGACCCAGCAGGATGCCGTGGATATGCTAGAAGAACACAGAGAACAAGCCCTGGAGAGATCAGCCATATATCAGCAGGATCTGCGAAGATACCACAGTCGGCGAGTCAAAACCCAGGTCTTCCAGGAAGGGGACCTGGTATTGCGCTTGGTACAATCAAAGGAGGGAAAGAACAAGTTATCTCCACCATGGGAAGGACCATTTATTATAAGCCGAAATCTGCATAACGGATCATATTACTTGGTAGATGCAAGGGAAAAGTCGGATACCGTCAATGACACAGCCCACACTACTTCATCTATGCAAGAGAGGGAAAGACCATGGAACGTGGCTCAGCTACGTCCCTACTACACTTAGCATAGGCTAGGTTTACAAAGTTGAATTACACGATGTAACAGGCAGCAGGTTTCAGACGCACTCTTTTCCTATCCAGGGTACCTAAGGGGACTGGAGGGTTTTTAATGAGGCGGCCTGTTGACCCAACTTTTCTCATATCAATAAAGAGATGGTTAAACTATGATATTGCTTCTTTCTCATTTATTCCTGTTAAGTTTTGATTTTTTTCTGTTTTTACTTTCTGTTTTCTATTTTATCAGGTAAGTATTACTTATTTGTTTTATAGTATACCAGTTCTATATTTTTCCTAAGATTGCATATATAGGTCTTGGGGGCTGATTGTTTGAATAGCACAGTTGCAAACTCAAAGACCCGGCCACGATGCCATTAAAGTTATAAGGACCGATTACTTGTAATAAGTACGGTTACAATCTTATAACCGGACAATAGAACCAAATTTTCTTGATTTCTCTTGTTTAAGCTTGATGTGACTCGCAACAATGTGGCATGCTTTGCTAACGTGTAATCACAATCAGTCATGATGCCCAATGGGACTTGTCTGACCCTGTCTTTACAAAGTTATAGCATCAGTGAATACCCACGCGAAAGCCGGCTTACAACAAAGAGGATCAAAAGGGTCATCCAAACCACAGGTTATGCAGAGTACAAGGTTAACAGCCGAAAACTCACAAATATTAAGCTTAACCTCAAATCCACATGAGTAACTCTATGTTTTGAGCCTAAGCTAAAACAATTTTCCTTTCTGAAAACTACAAATCCCCAGACTCGGAAATTCGGTCCTTGGGGACTTGGGAATTTGAGAAAAAGCAACGAATTGTTTAGCTGTTAAGCTTAAAAACCCAAAAATCCGAGTCTTGGGGACTTGGGGACTCAGGAAATAAAGTCCACTTGTCAAAATCCCTGAGACCCGGAAACCGAGTCTCACAAAAGGAAAAATAGAGAAAATCGGAAAACCAGCAACAAAAAGTTCAAGACTAGGAAATAACATATCTATGCGAGAGGCCAGAAGGGCCACAAAAGCTATTAAAGTTTTAAGGTATTACAAACCGAGGGAATTGTATCGAAAAGTGCACAGGCGCACTATTAAAATAATAATCGTATCAGGCACGTTACAAAATGCCCATTGGCCGAATGAGTGTTTGAGGCGATACAAAGTGAAACCTTACTCGGTATCCCTGGCCGAGTCATCGACATTGCCCTTGGCGGCCGGGTCTTTGACTTGCTCGTCGGTGGTCGTCCCAGCTCCTGCGTCCGGGTCAGCAGTAGTGTTGGCGCGAGCCGGAGGAGGGACAGCTGGTGTAGAGGTGGAAGGCACAGTATCGGCCTCAGCTTTCTTCTTGGCAGCTTCCTCTTTCTTCTTGGCAGCTTCCGCCTTCCACCGTTCCAGCATGTGAAAGGGCTTGGGCAGATCAGATTGAATTGGCTTGTCTTTGGCATCGTAAGATGGAGTGATCTTGCTTAAGTCCAGATTGTCGGCGATCAAGCTCGCCGAGTGACGCACATCAGCAGGAATGGCCTTGTAATTCTTACCAGTGAACTTGGAGCCGTCGTTGTTGAACTCGGGAAACCCGCCCACGAGCTTTGCCGGCTCAAGCCTGGGAAAATAGGCCTTGGCCAAAGCAAGCCCGCGGGTTACCCCAATCCGGCACGACGAACGCTTCCAGTGGTCGATCCACTCGGGGATGGTAGAACATGCGTCAAGCAAAGTGTCCAAACCACAATACCCCTTACCCGGCCACTTTACAGCCTCCAAAACCCACTTGGTGCCGACAGTAAGTTGCCGGATCACGGCTTTCAGCGTCTTCAGCTTTTCAATGTCATCTTCATCTAGGGCCTTTTCACCCGGACCTGCAGAGTAACAGAACAAGCCAAGGCACTAAAATCCGGATGGTAAACGTTACGGAATGAGAAATCCGGGTTATAATTAGAAAGTCGGAAATTCTTACCAAGCAGAGTGCGGTAAGTATCGGCAATCTGGGCCGAAATCTTCTTCAGTTCAACCTCAGCAGTTTGGGACCTTTTCTTGTACTTTTTCACATCCTTCTCAAGACTCTTCACACCAGACTCTAGATCTTCACGTAACTTGGTCTCAACCTCGAGGAGCTCGTTGGTCTTTGCCAACACCTCCTCAGACTGGGTCACATAGGCCTGTGAGAAAAATAAAGGACAAGTTAGTCGGACAAAATATGTATCCGGGTAAGGTAAATCATAGAGTTATAAAGTACCAAGTAAACTATGCATAGTTCACTCGGAACTTGGGGACTATGTGAATATACAAGCAACATTGGTTAATTTACCTGGTCCTTAGCCGCCATGGCTTCCAGAATGCCCTTTTCATCAGTCTTCAAGGTGAAGAGAGCACCTAGCATTTCTTCAAAGCTCAGATCGTCGAGTCTCGGCCTGGAGGAGCTGGGGCCCTGAGTACCTGGAGGTGGAGTTCTTTCCTGCTTAGGGGAGGTTACCCAGGTCGCCTGGTTGTTAGGAGTAGGATCACCCCTCCGCGTCCCAAGGATCTCGACATCCGCATTCCCGGGTGTGTGAGTTGGCAGGGGAAACTCGGCCTCCTGCTCGGTCGGGTCTACCAGAAAGTCTTCTTCTTCTTCTACACCGCCAGCCGCGGTCTTCACAGCATCTTCCGGGTCCTCCATAGCCGGGTTATCCACGTCCATGTCCTCCGGGTCACTGCTCGTGACCTTGGCTCTGGGAAAGGGAAAAAGAAGCAGTTAGTATATGGTAAGCGAAAGGTATGGAAAAAGTTAGTGTATTTAGTAGCAAGAAAAAGGACTTACCCGGTGTTCACGACGAAATACGGTGGGAGATCGTTGCTAGACCCGGAAGAAACTGATAAAGAGTGGGAAAGTGAGACCCGGATTTGTACGGCTAGTGGATTTGGAGATGGAAATCTTCGAGGAAGGTGGGAAGAATGAGTTTGGGGAATACCGGCTTTGCGAGCGGGGGACGAAGGGATGCCCGGGTGAAGAGGATCGTCACCCGGGGAATTCCGGGTTACCCTACGCTTGACTGGGGCGGGTTCCTTCAAGCGTGATGAATTGATCAAATGTTGGTTAAGTTTGCACATGTTAGCGTACGAATATGGTTTGGAGGCAATTGAGGCGTAAGGCACCTTGAAGACAACACCCCGGGTCTTCCTCTTTGCTCCAACCTCAATTTCCGGCTCAGCTTCGCTCTCGTCGGACTGGGTGTCCTCCTTATCTTCTAGCCCTGGTAAACATGGCATATTGTCGGAAAAAAGGGAAAAAGTTGGTCGGAACAAGTTAACAGAAGAAAGGATAAGTGAGACTCGGATGTTACCCTCATCAGTATCAGTCGGCTCTTCATCCTCTTTCGAGTTTTCGGAAGGAGGAGGGGTATCAATCTTCCAGAAAGCGTTATCTTTCTGAGAGAAAAATACAATGACAAAAAGTTAATTATTGTGCAAGAAAAGTATCAGTCGGATAAAAGAGTAATAGCCGGATCTTACTGCTGGGGCCAGGTTATCCCGTGTGTAGGGGTCCAGGCCGGCTATGTTCCGGATCACCTCCAGCTTCTCGGCCAAGAAGTTTTTCATAATCTTGTTTGCGTCCGAGGCCGGGTAATCCCTCAACGAATAGCGAAGAGAATCGGTGACGTGCCCAGAATAGTTGCACATGAGTTTGGGGCGGACACTGTTGGGTTGAATCTGGAAAGTTACCCAAGTTTTGATTAGATTGAGCCCAAGGAGACTGTGGACCGACAGTACGGCTAGTTTGTGCAGAAGGGGCTGGATAGTTTGCCTCTCGTCCTCAGGAGCGAAGGAGCTGAAACTATCGGATAGATTGATGAGGTTTTCGGTGAAACCCGGAAGTGGCTTCTCGCCGGCTGAGGAGGTATCCTGGCAGTAGAAATACGATTTCTGCCAATGTTTGACGTGAGAACTGAGACCTAGAGTCGGCATGAGGGAATTTTTTCTCCTCTGGATGGAGACCCCTACACAGACTAGGAGGGCCCCATCGCCGCTCTCTCGGCACGGCTTGCATTGAAAAAGTTCAAGGAAAAGAGCTAAATTTGGTGGGATGCATAGGTATGATTCACACAAAACTATAAAGTGAGTAATGTTGAGCATAGAGTTGGAGCCAATATCAAATACTCGGAGTTTGTAGTGGTCCAGGAGCTCCCGGAAGAAAGGGTGACCCGGGGGGCGGAAACCCCGGATCACATGCTCGACAAAGACTACTACCTCATCGAGACCCGGAGAAGGCCGAGTCTCCTCTCCAGGCACCCTCCAGTGGATGTCCTCCCGGGCGGGCAGAACACCCGACTCTGCGAGCTCGTCCAACTTGGCCTTGGTCACGGTCGATCTCGCCCAGTTGGCAGAGATCGATTGACTCGGTTTTGCTTTGCCAGCCGGGTGTTTTCCCTTCAGCTTGGCGCTGGCCTTAGGCGCCATGTGTGTGATCTAAGAAAAAGGACAAATGCAGAGTATGAACAACTTGAGACCCGGAAATGGCGATTATCCGACTTAGTGAGAAGTACTTGCAAAAATTTCGGTGGATTGGATCTAGTCGAGAACATATACGGAAAACTTTGCAATTGTAAGTGGTGAAGATGTGCGGTGAGGTGCACAATTGAATCTAAGCCAAGTATTGGCCATGGAAGAGCAAGATATGGCGCGTTCAACTAGTAAAAAATAAGAAGAGCATCTAGGAGCAAAGCTAGATCCCATCTACTTGCGAAAAATCAAAGATTGGATCTAGGAAATTGAAGGAGCTTACCGGTGGGATCTAGGAGGAAACGCAGCGGCGACGGATGGCCCGACGGCGATGGTCCCTAGGGTTCTCCGGTGGGCTGCTTGAGGGCGCGGTGGCGGAAGTCAATGGCGGTGTCACGGGCGCGGCGAGCGGACGACGGCGGCTCGATTTCGGTGACGTGCTCACGGGCGGCGCGGCGGTGCAAGCTCGAGCTCGAGTGTGAGGATACCGAGAGGAAGTGGAGACGAAAGGATGGGGGAGAATGGTGAATGGATCTGAAAAATGACCTTTGGGTGCTTATTTATAGGCATAGAGCGGGAAAGTGCCCTAGGTCTGGGCGACGGGAGCCAAATTTTCGGAAGGGTATCGCCTGTCCGGATATTTTGGGATAAGCATTAAAAGTGCCCGTTACGGGATATCCGGAAAAGATTGAAACGGATCGCGAGCGCAATATTCGGATTGATTAGCGGACGGTGCGAGTCTGGGTCTTGTGTGTTTTCTCGGACTGTTGACCCGGGAGAACAACGTTTGACTCGGGGAAAAACCGGGTTACTATATGGACCGCCTACAGAGCTAGCCCTAGCTATTATCAAAGCATTCTAACCCGGAATTTTATGGATTTTTGTGTTTGTTATTTTTGCAGGGAATAGCGTGCGCTTCATGGTTAGTCCTACGAAGCCCAAGCTATTCTGGGGAATACTGATGGAGGGATGATAACCCGATAGGCTAACGTCAAGGTGTCACCCGGCCCAAAGGAAGCCACGCAAGACCCGGCTCAAGGAAGAGGAGTTTCTAGAAGGCCCAAGAACGTAGGCCCAGTAATCCGGCTCTTGGGGTTGCTGTTAGGAAACCTAGGGTTTGAGTGTGGTTTCCGGGCAGGATTCAGGGTGTGCCTTGTATAGGAAGCCAGGGAGCCGGGTAATATATAAGCCGGCTCCTGGGGTTAGAAGAACAGAGCTTCACCAGATATTCGAGGATCCTTGTAATACGAGAGTTGATATTGTAACCCTAGATTGGAGACTCGGTGACTTGATTGCCAGAGCTGCCAGATCGATTGATAGCATGATTTCCCCTGAGCTAAACCCTCTCCCAAACACCAGAGTCGAATTACCCCAAGATAAGTTACCCCTGGTAACGTCTGCCGTGATTATCCCACGACACCTCTAATGAGAATTACTTTGAGTTTGGTGTGAAGAAAGTTTTCAAGGGTCAAGAGAAGAGGATGATATAATGTGATCAAATAGAGTGAAAAGCCTAAGCTTGGGGATGCCCCCGTGGATCATCCCAATAAATTCCAAGAAGACTCAAGCGTCTAAGCTTGGGGATGCCCAAGGCATCCCCTTCTACATCAGCAACTTATCAGGTCACTTCTAGTGAAAACTATATTTTTATTCGGTCACATCTTATGTACTTTACTTGGAGAGTCTGTTTTCTTTTGTTTTATTTTATTTTATGTAATAAACTTGATTGGAACCTAGAATTCTTGTGTGGGAGAGAGACATGCTCCGCTTTTTCATACGAATACTCGTATTCTTCATTTATCATCTAGCTACTGCAAATCCTTTTAGCTCATGTTTTTCATGCATCTCTTATTCAGAGTTGTTAGTTCTTGTAGAGTAGTACTCTCTTGTTTCATTGATAAATTATTTGGAGAGTTTTTTTTGAAATAAAGTGATTGATGTTGGAAAGCAATAAAATATTTCATGCTTATAACGGTGCAAGAGAAGCTTGTTTAGACTGTGGCTTAGGCTTTAACATGTCATGTTAGATATTATTTTAATTCTACGCTTAGTAGTTATTGATGTAGCATGACTTGTCTCAAATATCTGAGAGTGTTTAATGTACCATTTAAATAAATCATGAGTTGCTTTTATCATATCGAAGCATATTATTGTGGTATTCTCCTTCGAATGGTTTATTTGGTTGACTTGGAGCATGCTTACACCATGTTATGACAACAAACAAGTCACCTCGAGCCTCTATGATCATTTAGTTTTTGACTTATAATATCATTTATGCTTTGATTAATAATATTTTTGTCGTTGTGCATGATTATGGCCATTATTGCTCTCTTAATTTGTCGCTCTCTGTCTCTTGCCAGGCTTCACCTGTACTGAGTATGAGCTCTACTCGTGCATCCAACTAAAAAAAAAACCAAAAGTTTGCCAAATGTGTTCACCATACCTACCCACCAACTACCTACGGAATTAACTGATGGAATTTCCCCGCAATTTAATTAGTGCACCTTCTCAAGAGTCATCAGATTGCACCCAAGGGCAAACACCGCACTTGTGAAGTCTGTGCGGTCGACACTCATAGCATGCTGGTACAACATGTGATGTCGAAAACGCATCTGCACTTCTGCAGCCGTCGCCCAGGATGCATCTGCAGCCTGCAGCCGTCGCCCGAAACTCATCTGCGTCTGCCGTCGCCCGGGACCTTTTAATCCTAATATGTACTAGCTTCTTACCAATTTCCATATTCCAGTCTCACAAAAGAGGCAATTTTACACATCCCACGGATCATCTTGCTTTAGAGATAAACCACACCCATAAGGGCTTCAACATTCTTGGTCGCATGAATCTTATTCTATCGGATCTCTTTGTCTTCCATGATTCAGTTTTGTTATTTTTATTTTTTATTCTATCGGATCTCTTTCCATCTAACTCGCATCTTCTATATTGAGTTGATTTTTTAGCAATTAGACGTGCATGTGGCTACAAATCACGAGCGGGAGATTCCAAGTCCCCTTTCCGTCTGCAACAGCCGCCGGCGTCATACTGCCCTTCTTCACCTGGATATAAGTGCCGCTGAGGACCCAGGGTTCCTTGTGAGAGCTGCGGTGCTGCATAGTTTTGGCCCGCTGCTGCAAAAATAAACGTAGGTGCGAGCTTCAATCCGTATTGGTTTTAAACAACATAAGGATTGTATTTCTGGTCTTTGTTCCTTTAGTTCATAGATTTGATAATTGTACTTTTCACGGCAACTGAAGGCTGGCAGGTGATACATTTATATCATATTGATGTTAGGTGATTGGAGCTTTAAAAGAAGTTCAGATACATGGCTTGGAGCATGCATGTACTATTCTTCAGGATATGCACGTGCCATCCCACAATTTTCACCATACAAATAAACGTTTTGTTTTCCAAAAGTATTCAAGAAGTCAGTAACTGAAGAAGACGTCGTAGCTAAGTAAGAATAACTACTCACTTTTATTATCATCTCCTCTCGTGCATGAAGGTGCCATCTATTGTCTTCACTAGAAATTACTGCATGCTACTTCTGATGGTTGTAGATTCGGTTTGTTCCTGTTGTCCATTTCAGTTTATGCCCAATACTTCTCTCAGATCTTACTTCCAATCCAAAAATTAAGTATATTATTATGGATTAGATTTCTATAGTCAACATTATGAAGGGTACCGATTTTTCCATGGTCACATACACTAGTGGAAGACCCCACATCCTTCCGGTTGGCATGTACCAGTTTGGTTACGAACTGGTACCAATCGGGGCTCTGGTACCGGTTTGATCGTGCAGGACGCCGGCCATGGCTTGTAACGGTTTGAATCTAACCTCTGGTCCCGGTTCGTGGTACCAACCGGGACCAAAGGGTAGCTGCACAGATGGGCCCCGCGCGAGCACGTCTTGGTCCCGGTTCGTAATCGAACCGAGACCAGAGGTTCTCCAGCCCTGTAACACCACCTGAGCCCCATTTCTTCCATTCTCCAACTCATTTCTAATATTTCCCTCCTCTAACTCACTCCAACTAATATCTATTTTACTCCACAATTTTATTAAGATTGGCGACACCCATCTATCCAAGGGTTAGCAACATCATCCTTTCTTCCGGCGTTCCTACTTTAGCTCATTTCTACAAAGTTAAACTCATTTCATTTTTTAGTGCTAGCAAGGTATTTGATGAAATGTCTAAGTTAGAGATTTTATTCGTTTTATATGCAATCTAAGCTCAAATTAAAATATGATTTGTTGGTTTTAGTATCGTCCCCGTCCTCACTCCCGACGATCACTAGTGCTGTCCCCTAGCCGGCACCACCTTGGTGAGCCACTTGTTTTTTTTAATAAAAAAACTTAGTTTTATGTTATAGATGCATAGTTATTAATTTATAATTTTCTTAACTGTATGACCGTTTTTATATGTATAGTTCCATGGTTTTGATATCCGTCCCCGTCGGCCCTCGTCCGGTCTATGATTCGGATGTGGTATACTTTTACAACTATTTGTTTCATTTCGTTTGATGACAATTATGCCGACCAACTTGACATAGATATTTTATCTAGGAGGTAGTTGAACCGGAAATCCCAATTGACCCTCTTGTCGAGATGTTAAATTTGTTTGAGAAAGAAAATAACGATTTGAAAGCAAAATTAAAAAGAAGTGAAGATTTTCGTCTGCAATGCCTAGAAGAGAAGATGAAATTGGACTTGAAGCTTGCCGATGTCGTCATGATCACCAGATCAAGATGGATGCAATGTGCTTGTTGATTAAAAAGATTAGAAAAGATGCCATTAATCAAGAGATTTGGTATCATTATGTTGTTGGTTCAGTAGTTACCTTAGTTGCGATTTTCATCGCATTTTTTGTTGGATTTAAATTTTTTAGATAGTTGTATGTGTTAGTTTCAGTGTATCTTTTATGAGAACTATGTATTATATTTGGTCAGTATTCTACTTTGCTTTTAATGTGATGAACTGGTGTTTGATATACTTATATAATGCAGATGAACCGTTAATGGATGTACGGTGAACGACGTCGTTCCAACTTCATTACTGGCATGAATAATTTTCTCCAGGTGGCTGAGGAAAGCAAGCGGTCGAATGGTTTCATTTGTTGTCCATGTAGTGTATGTAAGAATACGATTGATTAATGTAACTCAAAAACCATTCACGTCCACCTGATTGAGAACGGTTTCATGCCCGGCTATAATTGTTGGACAAAGCACGAAGAAAGAGGGGTTATAATGAAAGACAACAAAGAAGAAGAGGATAATGACAACTATCCTATGTTCACTGAACACGGTGGTACTACAACAATGGGGGAAGACGAAGATGAAGGAGAGCCCTTTTTGATGCGCCCATTGATGACGATCTTCGTCGGGCAATTGTTGATGCGAAGATAAACAACAGAGTGAAAACAAGAGGTTGAAGTTGGAGAGAATGTTAGAGGACCACAATAAATTTTTGTACCCAAATTGCGAAGATGGCCAGAAAAAGCTGGGTACCACACTAGAATTGCTGCAATGGAAGGGAGAGAATGGTACTTCTGACAAGAGATTTGGAAAGTTGTTGAACATAATAAAGAAGATGCTTCCAGGGGATAACGTATTGCCCTCTAGTACGTACGAAGCAAAGAAGGTTGTCTGCCCTCTAGGATTAGAGGTGCAGAAGATACATGCATGCATCAATGACCGCATCCTCTATCGCGGTGAGAAGTACGAGAATTTGAATGCATTCCCGGTATGCGGTGCATTGCGGTATAAGATAAGGCGAGATGACCCTGGTGATGTTGAGGGCGAGCCTCACCCCAGGAAGACGGTTCCTACCAAGGTGATGTGGTATGCTCCTATAATACCACGGTTGAAACGTTTGTTTCAAAACAAAGAGCATGACAAGTTGTTGCGATGGCACAAAGAAGACCGTAAGAAAGACGTGATGCTGAGACACCCCGCTGATGGGTCGCAGTGGAGAAAAATCAACAGAGAGTTCAAGACATTTTCAGATGACGCAAGGAGGCTTAAGATTTGGTCTAAGCACAGATGGCTTTAATCCTTTTGGGGAGCAGAGCTCCAGTCATAGCACCTGTCCAATGACTCTATGTATCTATAACCTTCCTCCTTGGTTGTGCATGAAGCGGAAGTTCATTATGATGACAGTGCTCATCCAAAACCCGAGACAACCTGACAACGATATTGATGTGTACCTGAGGCCATTGATTGAAGAAATTTTACAGTTGTGACATGAAGAAGGTACACCTGTGTGGGATGAGCACGGAAAAAAGGAATTTAACCTACGAGGGTTGTTGTTCGTAACCATCATTGATTGGCCTGCTCTTAGTAACATTTCAGAACAGTCAAACAAGTGATACAATGCATGCACACACTGTTTAGGTGAGACAGACAATATATATTTGGGAAACAGGAATGTGTACCTGGGGCATCGTCAATTTCTTCCAAAACAGCATCCTGTAAGAAAGAAAGGAGGCAAACATTTCAGAGGTGAGGCAGATAACCGGCCGAATCCTTCCCGCCCTACTGGGATGTTATATATGATATGATCAAGGATTTAAAAGTGAT